>VDFB02271358.1:84113339-84303613 GCA_007258455.2 Sequoia sempervirens | reverse complement strand
TAAGTTGGAAAACAAAGTTGTGAAGTGTATTCTTATTGGATATAGAATTGGAATAAAATGATACAAGCTTTGGAATCCTGAGACTGAGAAGGTTTGTACAGTAGGAGTGTTATCTTTCATGAGTTGAAACCTTCTACATTGGATTTGCAGTCAGAGAAGAAATCAAAAATGAAAAGGATAAAAGAACAATTCCTCGTGACACCGTGATAAAGAGGGGAATTGAAAAAATCAAATGTACCCGAGCAATCGAGGAGAGCTCTGGCGGTTTTGAAAGTTCAAGATGATGAAGAACCACCTCAAAATTTCTACCGCGGAGGAGGTCAACTCATGAAAGAAAGAAACTTGAAAGGTATGGGTTTTCTTTAATAGAGTCTACTTGTGCCTATGCTTTAATTTCCAGCACTGATGAACCTAGGGCTATGAAAGAGGCATTTAAAATGTCTGATTCAAACTCTTGGTTGGAGGCCATGAATGAAGAAATGCCATCATTAGAAAAGAATGACACCTGGAGTTTAGTTAAATTTCCTAAAGGCAAAAAATCTGTAGGCTACAAATGGATATTCAAAAAGAAAATAGGTCTAGATAGTCGTGTAGAAAAATATAAAGCGAGGCTGGTTGCAAAAGGTTATACTGTCATAATAGTGGTTTACAATTCCTAAGAGGAACGAATTTTAGCTGAAATCACATATTTTTAGAAAATATAATGATTTAAGCTTAAAAAAGTTCCATTTTAAGGATTCCAATTGAAGAGGGTTTGATCAAATCACCTTAGATCAAACCCCCTTGGATAGAACCTCGCTAGTTTTAAACCATACCTATAAATGCGTCTCCTTTACACCTATCAAAATGCTGATAAAAATCACTTTTGATTTAGATTTTGGGGATCAAATGAATTCATTTAAAATTTAGTTCAAACTGCTTATGGTAATTCTTGGAATAAGCCACCGTTGAATATAATTTTAATATGTTTTGGTTTTGTTATGTATTTTTTAAGTTTTTATTAAACATAGGTTTTCTTTCTTAATCTAAAAATGAATTCTATTTGTTCTTCACATGTGGAAAAATAGCAGATTATCAAAAAAAATTTTGAAAAATATGAGTGTACCAGATATTGAAGTCCTTGATCCAACAAAAAATAATAATTTTGATACATACAAAACAAGTTATGCATTATACGGTCCACCTATGTTTGAATTGTAATTGGCTTGATTTTGAAACTTGATTAATGAAAATATTCAATAAAACTATCTAACCAAGTGGAAGCACTAGATATCAGAGTTACAAATCTAAATTTGAAAGAATTATAATTTTATCCTTCATGGAAAAAAGTTATGCATTATACGGTGTGCATCACTTTTTAAAAATGTTGTTTTCTGAAAAAAATCTATTTTCGTGGGAGATGGAAAAAGAAGTGCAATTTGATTCCAAAAATTTTGAAAAAAATATTTTTAGAATCTACAGACAAAATTTGATGAGACTCTCATTTGCACCATCTTCAAATTCCTCACAGTTTAGCCGCTATAGGTGCCCAAATGTGAAAATTTAGTTAAAAATAATAATTTCAGTGTCCAGTTTGGCCAAAAATTGTAAACCACTATTATGGGATTGACTGGAGAAATATTTTCTCCTATAGCTAAGCTAACATCTATTAGATTTCTTTTGTCACTTTCATCAGCATATGATTTAGAGATTGAATAGATGAATGTGAAAACAACATTTCTTCATGGTGATCTTGAAGAAGAAATTTATATGTCCTAGCTAGAGCACTTTGTGGTAAAAGGTAAGGAAAGGCTAGTTTGCAAGTTGAAGAAATCTCTATATGGTTTAAAACAGTCTCCTATGGTACCAAAATTTTGACACATTTGTCTTGTCTTTGGGATTTGTAAGATCAAAATGTGATCACTATGTGTATTACAAAGTTGAAAGTGATCAAATTCTTATTATTGCACTATATGTTGATGATATGTTGTTTATAGGCAATAGTAAGCTAATGATTTCTAATCTTAAGTCCCAATTGTCTACAAAGTTCGAAATGAAAGATCTTGGTGCAGCAGGGTATATTCTGGGAATGGAAATAACCAAGGATAGAAAGAATAGAAAACTTTGGCTCAGTCAGAGTAAGTATATCATGACTGTTCTAGAGAGATTTTGTATGATTGAGTGCAAATAGCTAGTTGTTCCAGTTACACAGGGAATGAAGCTATCTATTGAGGATTGTCCAAAATCTTCTTCTGAGATGAAGGACATGACTAGTGTGCCTTATGCAAGTGTAGTTGGCAGTCTTATGTATGCAATGGTCTGTACAAGGCCAGACATTTCCCAAGCAATGGGAGTTCTTAGTCAGTTTATGGCTAATCCTAGAAGAACACATTGGGATGCTGTGAAGAGAGTGTTTAGATATTTGAAGGGAACTTCAGACTATGCTTTGTGTTACCATGGTAACTTGGTTGATTCACATAGAACTCTCAGTATTCGAGGTTATGTGGACTCTGATTGGGTAGGGGACATTGACAGCAGAAGATCCACCAGTGGATATATTTTCATGATGAATGGTGGTGTAGTGAGTTGGATGAGCAAGCGGCAAGCTGTAGTCACTTTATCTACTACAGAGGTAGAATACATGGCAGCCACACATGCCTATAAAGAAGCAATTTGGTTAAAACATTTTTGTTCTAACATTGGCTTTGATGCAAAAAAGATTACTATCTACTGTGACAGCCAGAGTGCTATATGTTTGGCAAAGAATCCTACTTTCCATGCCAGGATGAAACATATATATGTACAGTATCATTTTGTATGAGATATGGTGGAGGATGGGAAGGTCTCCTTGGAGAAATTGGATAATCTGGAGAATGTTGTAGATGTATTGACGAAGCCTGTGAGCATAGACAAGTTCAGGTGGTGTGCCAATTCGATGGACCTCTTGGCCCATGTTTTTCAGTAGTTTGTTTATGCTTTGGAGGTGTCAGTAAGATCTTCATCAAGTGGGAGCTTGTTGGAATATGTGCCTCAATCCTTACTGACATGGAACTCTTGAAGGGAAAATTCACTATGATAGTGATCATGTCTAGGCGACTAACAGTTTTGAAGCTCTTGAAATGATCCTATCACTGTGATAGGGTTGAAGTCTTGCTGACAAATTCTATCACTATGACTTTGTGCTTTCGGCATGATCTTTCGGCAAATGGATTTCTTCGGGCGACAGTGTGATCTTATCGGGCTAACTCAGGTGTCAGGGAGTGGTCCCAGCGATTGGTGGATGTCTCACCGATAGCTTAAAGCCATTGGGGTAATACAGAGGTTGCAGGGAGATGTCTCAACAATGCTGCTTGGTCACACCGATGGGAGTTCTTCGCGGTGACAAAAGACCTCGTTGGGAAGTCCCAATGACTTGGTTAGGTCACGCCGATGGGAGATGTCACATGGTCTTCACGGTGACAAAAAGACTTTGTTGAGAAGTCTTGGAAAAATTCTTGAGTCTTGCCGATAGTAAGTCTTCGGTAAGACTTAGGGAGCTCAGAGAAAGGTCACGACAATAGACACGAGTCTTGGCGATAGTGTGACTTTCGGTGGAAGCTTTGTTTCGGTATGACGTCTCACCGAAACCATGGGGTCTTTTCGATAGGTGAAAGGCTTCGGAGTAACATAAGGTTGTCGGTAGAAAGTCTTGGTGAGATCGGTATGTCTTGCCGAATGGACTAACTCATCGTTGTGACTGAAGACTTCGATATGAGTCTCTCTAAAAAGTGAATGTCATGCTGAATGGAAATCTCATCGGTGTGACTTGTGAACTCGACATGAGGTCTTGGTGAGAACTAAATGTCTTGCCGATGGAATGTATGATCGTTGTGACTTGTGCATTTGATATGAGTCTCGCCGATAAGGGAAACCTTTGCCGATAGGAACAAAATTGACATCGATGGTTTCGGTATAACTTCTTTGTTGTCTTGCCGACTGCTAGAGACTTAAAGCCGATATTGATAGAGAAACTTTGTGGCATCGGGAAGACACTGTGAGTGTCTCACTGATATGCCAACAAAGTGTGAACGCCGTTGACCGTGTGATCATCTTGTGTGGCATCCTACTAGACCAATCAGAGGAAGCAGCTTTTTCAAACTGATGACAGTTGTTTTTTGTAACAGTTGCAATGCTGGAAAAAATTGCATGCAAGGAAAAATCATCTGCTCGAAAGGAAACTGTCTATGATTGGCAATGGCGGATAAGGATGCACTGAAGACAAAATCAAAATGTGAATAAGATTTAAAGTAGATCAATTCTAATTTGGAGATACGATGAGTTGTTCGAGTTGTTTAGAGTGCATTGTCTATAACTATGAACAATGAATAAAGCTACAGAAAAATAACCAGAGAGCCAGATCTCTGAATTGTATGTAATGTTTTTGTTACTATAATACAAAGTGATTCAGCTTGGTGTGGTGGGTTTTTTTCCCGTAAGGTTTTCCCATGTAAATCTGTTGTTCATTGTCTTTGTGTATTTGCTCTATTCCTTGTAAATCTTTCATGTGTGTTTTAAATTAGATAGTAATTTGAAAAATTAAAAGCCCTGTATTGCATTCTTCCCTATGGATTTGACATTAGGAAAGTGTTTCCGCACCTCTGCTTTCCTTAGAAATGGATGAATTGATAAATCAATTAAATTGATTTACATGCACAAGTTGCAAAATCTAGAGGATTTAATGGATTAGTGTTAGCATTAATAATGATTTGATTAATTTTAATGGAGATTAGCTGATTTGACATTGTGATTTAGATTTTAGGATTTAAATAAATCAAAATGAGAGGAATAATGATTTTAGACTTAATTAAATAAAGTTTGATTTATTTAATTAAAGAGGATGGTGTTAGATTTAAATCAAATAAAGATTAATTTATTTAATTTAATGGAGATGACTTTAGAACCAAATTAAATAAAATGAATTATTTAATTAAAAGGGGGACTATAGGATTAATTAAAAAAAATGATTTATTTAATTAATAGGAGATAATGATTTAATAAGATAAAATTGATTTATTTGATTAATAGATGAAACATGATGAATTTAATCAAATAAAGATTATTCAATTAAATGGTTAGCAAAGGAGATGATTCTGGATGAACTGGTGTTAGTAAATCAGGATCAGGTGCACGAGATCAATAAGTATATTTTACATGTCTACATTTTTCCCCTCTTTGAAGCAATGTACCTACTGCATTGGTTCAAAGAATAAACTTGTCGAGATCAAAATTTAAAAAAAAAATGATTTTCTTGAATGCCCCACTGTTGCCCCAGCAGAAAGAAGTATACTGGTACACTGTCCCCTCGAGAGATTGAGCAAAAAGTTTGATTTGGGGGTTGATCTCACGACAAATAGGTTCAAGATTGGTTCAACTCAGAGAGGACTAGAAAGCTCGAATATTTGATGTAGATAGATTTGATGATGTAGACAGTTCATTGGCCATGGGTAGCCTCATCTATATTTTGATATATTACACACACTTGATACTTGGATAGAAATGTTAGTAAAGATAGAAGAATAAGAAGAATAAGATAGATGAACCCTTGGGTCTGAGATGATGCAGGAGTTCAACAAGTCCATGAGTCATTAAGACTTGATTAGATATGATGATAATGATGATGATGATTTGCTTATCAAGAATTAGGATTTTAAAAGGGCTACTTACCTTATGTTTGATAATACACATAGGCACGATGCATCAAGGTATAAAGAACCGGGATGGCATTGCACCTAGTGTGATGGACTTTGACTTGACAATCAGATAGGAGTACTCATGTTCACACTTGACATATGAAACCTTATTTAAAATGTAGTTCAGATATTTCAAACATCTCGGACCGAAAAATAGAAAGGCAAGCCTTCCTATGTGGTTAACAAGACACCTAAAACATCCTCCCTACACCCAAACAAAGCACGCATGACAAAGGTTATACTACAAGAACATCCAACAAGCACAACAGATAAAAAGATAATGATCATTGACCCATTCCTTTCTCTCTAAATCCTTTTGTTTGGACATCATCAAGAGGTCATCAGAGTGAGTGCAATAAGATAAGTTAAAAGACAAAGATCAAGCAAAAAAACAAGCTAATGTTCTTTATACCACTAGCCAAGACTAAACGACGATGATGTATGATGTTGATGTCCATTGTAGGAAGGATGCATCCTCGGACATGATGTTATTAGATGATTTGAGATTGACTAGATGATAGGCTATTAATACCAAGAGTTGACCAACTTGTTTACTTACTGACCTAGACTTGAGACTTTGATGCTTAAGTTTTCACTTTTGAGCTACTAGACTTGTTTCCAATTGTTTCACCAAAGGTTGAGGGTGACGATTTATTATAAGCAGATGTTTATTGCGGGTGAAAGCGAGATGGGATGGGTGGATTTTTCAAATATTTGGATGTTTTTGATGTTTTGAAATGTTTTGACGCTGTTTTTGGTATTTTCAAGATGTTTTACAAATGTTTTCATTTTCAAAATTTCCAATGTTTTTTTTTGTTTTATAAGATTTTATGAATGTTTTTGTGTTTTTGTGTCTCGAGGGTTGATCAAATATTATCCTTGCCTACATTTAAGCTCAAAGACGACGTAGTTTAGATAGTATGTTTTTTGGCATTTTTCTAACTTTTTGACCTATTTTTGGGATTTTGATATGTTTTGAATGTTTTTGGATTTTCGCATGATTTTGACGATTTGGATATGGACATTTGTGATGATATCAGCGCTCTATTTTGGGATTTTTTTTGAAAACCAAGCTAGGGTTGATTGATTAGATTGATGGATTGATGATGATAACATTGTTGAGGATACACAATAATGCAAGGATAGTGTTAAGCAACATGAGGATTAGAATGGATATCCCAAGATGATGAGGGATTGATTGGATTTGATTGATGGATTGATGATGATAGCATTGTTGAGGATACACAACAATGCAAGGATAGTGTTAAGCAACACAAGGACAAGGAAGGATATCCAGAGATGATGATGGATTGGGGTATGTACATGATCATCATGGAAAAAATGAGCCCTTAAGTGGCAAAAAAATTAGAAAAATCAGAGTTAGGCAACTTGACATAAAAATTTGAATAAGTTATCTATATTATTTCAAAAATATGTAAGAATAGAATCTATAGAAAATGCTTAAAATGGGATTTAAAAACACTTGTTACAATCATGTGATAATGCTTTTTCTTTCACTTCCATGCTCCATGATCCTTTAAAACCTACAATCCAAGCTCCAAATGTTAGATTAAATCAAGAAACAAGAAGATATGAGGGTTAGATAAATGATTAAGCATAAAAACCCTAAAATTCAAACCAAGTTTCATTGTGACTTGACATTAGGTGAAAATTTGAAAATTTTAACTCTATCAAAGTTGAGAAACACCTACACCATTGGATAGCTTATGAAATTCTACCCCATTTCAAAAAACAAAGCTCTAAAAAAGACCAAAATATGACCAAGATACGAACATTTTAAGATTGAGTGAAAAAGAAAGAAAGCAAAGGCGATGCCATTTGAAACACAAAGGCAACGATGTTGTTTGAGTGCAAACAATGACCCTAGAATGATAGCGGCACTGTTTGAGGATTTGAGTGGAACTTTGGTGAAATGAACGTCGCTATTTGGAAAAATAGAGACTACAAATGCATCACAATTTGACCCAGCAACACTATTTGACCTGAAAAGACAAAAAACATAAAAAAATAGTGGAATTTGACCCAAAAATGTGTTAATTTTGAAATATTTTCCCTCCTAGTGCCAAAATGTGAATGGTGGATCTAGACTTGCACAAACACGAACAAACAACACAATATTAGTCAATAAACACATCTAAAATAAAACATTCCCCATGCAATTCCTTTAAATGCAATAAACAAGAAAACAAAGATTGAATATCAAATGAAAGCTTATTGAAATCCTATTTAAAACACTCAAACTAGCATCCCATGGGGGAATCAGTGCTACTTTGATGTGGAAAGTAATTCTTTCCCAATTCCTTGTAAAGCTTTGATGATGATGATGATGATTGTGTGCTCCTTGATTCAAAATGTTGATAACCTTGTTATGATTGATGAAACTCTATGAAAACTTTGATGCAATATGGATGATATTGATGATAATGGTGGATTCAAATGAGCATAGTGATTTTACATGGATTTTGGATGCTCAAACAAATAGAGAAGGCCTCTATTTATAATGGAGAAGGATGGAGGAATGCAAAATGGGATGAATGTGGGATCAAACACCAACCAATAGCACAATGTCACTTGTCAACATGTGAGTGGACAAAGGTGGAGCACATTTTGATGGATGTGCACATTAATGCTATTAGGTGGAAATTCAAAATTCAAAAGTTAGCTTGTGGAGGGAGATGAAAGATGAATTAAATGCCACTTGGATCAAGAAAAGGGCATGTAAGAGGTATGTAATGCCTTGTTGGATGGACAAGTCCTTTCAGGGGGAGATTTTCAAATTTGAGGAATATTCCAACTTGATGCCTTTTTGAATGAAAATGGATGAATTTATAAATCAATTAAATTGATTTACATGCACAAGTTGCAAAATCTAGAGGATTTGAGGGATTAGTGTTAGCATTAATCATGATTTGATTAATTTTAATGGAGATTAGTTGATTTGACATTGTGATTTAGATTTTAGGATTTAAATAAATCAAAATGAAAGGAATAATGATTTTAGACTTAATTAAATAAAGTTTGATTTATTTAATTAAAGAGGATGGTGTTAGATTTAAATCAAATAAAGATTAATTTATTAATTTAACGGAGATGACTTTAGAACCTAATTAAACAAAATGATTTATTTAATTAATAGGAGATAATGATTTAATCAGATAAAATTGATTTATTTGATTAACAAATGAAACGTGATGAATTTAATCAAATAATGATTATTCTATTAAATGGTTAGGAAAGGAGATGATTCTAGACGAACTGGTGTTAGTAAATCAGGATCAGGTGCACGAGATCAATCACTATATTTTACATGTCTACAATAATCATAGTATCATAGGGATAATATGACCCAATAACATTGACTTGAAATATAATGTATCGCTTGAAATATAATTCTAATTTGTATTATAGATTGTAAAGAAACTTGTAAATTGCAAATTCTACTAATTTTCATGATTGTTAAATTAATATGGTATCATTTCCATTTGTTTCTGAAAGGTGGAAAATATTTGCTCTATTGTTTAGGACATAGTACAATAAGTTTCCTTCTGTCTCATTCAAGGAAACCCTAGGGATCTCAATCCAAGGATGGAATGAGGGAAAAAGATCTGTAATAGGGTGTCTTAGGGTTTGATTAAGGACTAAAGAGGGGTTCACCACCAAGCTAGGGCTTGGAAAGACTAGTAATCATGCAAGATCTAATGACAAAACCTAATGATGTGCAAAGCTTCACTAAATGACCTAGAAATGTATACAAAATAGAATAGAAAACTAAAAAAAGTACAAAGGGGAATTTGAAAACCTGTAGCAACTTGATTGGAGATCTAAAATGTTGAAAAATGTTTAATTTAATGTCCACTAGGACTCATACACTAGTCTGGATGATTTAGTCCTAGATTAGGGTTTTTGGGCAGGAACATATAAATCTGACAGACAAGTCTGGAACTCTTGAAAACTACAAATTCCACTATAGTGGGACTCATATTCCAGAAGTGGCATTTTAGTCATGCTTGGCTATTTTAGAGGATCAATGCCTAAATCTTCCCTTCAATCTCTACTTTATCTTCTTGACCTGGTTTTTGGATCTGAACTGGAAGATTCTGCTCTATAGGTGTCCTCCAATGGCCTTGTAAGCAAGGTGACAATACTTGACAACTTGCAACTTAATAAATTCTTTCCAAACTTTCTCCTTAGAGAGTCTTCAACCTAGATTTGTAAATCACACACTAAAGAGAGGGAAAAAATATTGTTTTGTTAGTGGAAAGGGGTTTGCATTGGTTAAACCCTATTTTGGTAATCAAACCTTGTAATGAAATCAAATGAGATAAAGGAATGATGAATGAAAAAAATGTAATGTTGCAACCTACCAAACCCTAATCCCTCAACTCTATACCCTCAACCATCTACCCTCAACCTTAAACTCTCAACCCTCAACCCTTAAACCCTCTATCCTCAACCCAATACTCTATACCCTCTACCCTAATCCATCAACCATATACCCTCTACCTTATATATTGGACCCTCAACCCTAATCCCTCAAACCTATACCCTAAACCCTCTACCCTCAGCCATAAACCCTCAACCCTAAACCCTTAAACCTTCTACCCTCTACCCTTAATCCAATACCCTCTACCCTCAACCCTAATCCCTCAACCCTATACCCTCAACCCAATTCCCTAAACCATCAACCCTATAGGTCCTCAACCCTATACCCTAAATGAACTCAATCCTCTACCCTATACATTGGATCCTCAACCCTCATCTATCTTTGTCTCTCCCTCATCTTCTTTCCTTCTCTCTATCTCACTTCTCCCTCCATCTCTCCCCCCTCCATCCCTCCCTCTCTTCCCTAATCCTGCAACCCTATACCCTCAACCTTTAAACCCTTAAACATTCAACCCTAAACCCTCAACCCTTAAATCCTAAACCCTCTACCCTCTACCCTCAACCCTTAAACCCTTAAACATAATTAAACTCTCTACCCTAATTCATCAACCCTCAACCCTTTATCCTTCAACCCTTAAACCCTCAACCCTATACATTAAACCATCAACCTCAATTCTCAACCCTCAACCCTTAATCCCTCAACCCTCAACCCTCAAACCCTAAACCCTCAACCCTTATACCCTCTACCCTATACATCAAACCATCAACCCTAATCCTTCAACCATATACCCTCAAACATATGCCCTCTACCCTCAACCCTCAACCCTCAACCCTAAACCCTTAAACCTTCTACCCTCTACCCTCAACCCTTATCCCTCAACCCCATATCCTCAACCCAATACCCTAAACCATCAACCCTATATGTCCTCAACCCTATACCCTCAATTCTCAACCCTCTACCCTATACATTGGATCTTCAACCCTCATATATATATGTCCCTCCCTCCTCTTCTCCCCTTCTCTCTATCTCACTTCTCCCTCCATCTCTCCCTCCATCCTTCCCTCCCTCTCTACCCTAATCCCTCAACCATATACCCTCAAACCTTAAACCCTTAAACACTCAACCCTAAACCATAAACCCTCAACCCTTAACCCTTAAACCTTAAACCCTAAACCATTAAGCCCTCTACCCTCTACCCTCAACCCTTAAACCCTTAAACCCACATAAAATCTCTACCCTAATCCCTCAACCCTCAACCCTTAATCCCTCAACCATTAAACCCTCTACCCTCTACTCTACCCTCTACCCTCTACCCTCTACCCTCTACCCTCTACCCTTAAACCCTAATTCCTCAACCCTATACCCTCTACCCTCTACCCTTTACCCTCAACCCTTAAACCTAATCCCTCAACCGCTATACCCTCTACCCTATACATTGGACCCTCAACCCTAATCCCTCAACCCTATACCCTCAACCCTCTACCCTCAACCTTAAACCATCAACCCTCAACCCTTAAACCCTCTACACTCTACCCTCTACCCTCTACCCTATACATTAAACCCTCAACTATCAATTCTCAACGCTCAATCCAAGGTAGGTAGGGAAAGATAGGTGAGATACACAGTGATGAAGGGATAGGTAGGTAAAAAAAGGGAGAGGGGAGATAAATATAGGTAGAGAGGGAAGGAAACATAGAGAGAGGAGAGATAGAGAGAAGTAGAGAGGGGAGGGAGGGACAGGTAGGGAGGAGATAGAGGTGAGTGTGTGTTTGTGTGCGAGAGAGAGAGAGAGAGAGGGAGGGAGGGAGAGGAGAGATAGAGAGTAGAGATGGAAAGAGGTAGGGAGGAGACAAAGTTCAGATAGAGAGTGATGGAGGGAGACATGGGTAAAGAGAGAGAGGGGGAGATAAAGATAAGTAGAGAGGGAAGGAGATAAAAAGAGATGATAGATAGAGAGAAGTAGAGAGTGGAGGGATGGAGGGAGAGGAAATGAGGAGATAGAGGTGAGTGTGTGTGAGAGGGAGAGAGAGAGAGAAGAGATAAAATGAGGGGAGAGAGGAAGGGGGAGAGAGAGAAAGAGAGTAGAGAGGGAAGGGAGAGTGATAGAGAGTAGAGAGGGAAGGAGAGAGTAAGAGATAAAGAGGGGGGAGGGAGGGAGAGGTAGAGAAAGTGGCAGGTAGTGGAGGGAGAGGTAGGTAGAGAGGGAAGGAGAGAGGGAGGAATATGAGGGAGAGAGGGAAGGAGGGAGAGTGATATGGAAAGAGTGGTGATATATATAGTATAGAGGTAAGGAGAGAATGAGAAAGAGAGATAAAGAGAGAGAGGAAGGTTGGAGGGAAGGAGAGGTAGAAAGGGATAGGTGAGATAGAGAGATGGAAGGAGGGGAAGTGGGATAGAGAGAAAATGGAAATTTAGAGAGGAGGGAGTGAGAGGGAAGCAGGGAAAGTGGGAGAGACAGAGAATGGTGATTTAGAGAGGAGGGAGTAAGAGGTAGGGATAGAGATAATGGTGAGATAGAGAGGAGAGAGTGAGAGAGAAAGAGAGGGATGGAGAGATAGAGAGAGAGGTAGAGGAAGGGAGAGTAGGGATAGAGAGTAGAGAGGGAAAGAGGTAACGAAGGAGACATATGTGATATAGAGAGGGATGGAGAGAGAGATTGATGGAGGGAGAGGTAGGTATAGAAGGGAAAGAGAGAGGAGAGATAGAGAGTAGAGAGGGGAGGGAGGGAGGGAGAGGTAGGGATGGAGATAGAGGTTTGTGTGAGAGAGAGAGAATGGTAAGATAGAGAAAAGGAGAAATTGAGAGAGAAAGAGGGGCGAGGGAGGGAAAATAGTGAGAGAGATTTGGAGGAGAGACAAAAAGAAGGGGAGGGAGGGTGAGGTTGAGAGAGGGAGGGAGAGGCAAGATAGAGAGAAGTAGATAGAGAAGGAGGGAGGGAGGGAGTGTTAGGGAGGGAGATAGAGGTTTGTGTGAGAGAGAGAAATAGGTAGAGTGGTGAGATAGAGAGGAGAGAGGAAGAGGTAGGGAGAGAGAATTATGAGATAGAGCTTGTAGAGAGTTAGAGAGAAAGAGGGGGAAGAGAGGGATAGAGAGTGAGAGAGAGATGTAGGTAGAGGGAGGGAGAGGAGAGATAGAAAGTAGAGAGGGAAATAGGTAGGGAGGGAGACATAGGTGAGATACAAAGTGATGTATAGAGAGGTAGGTAAAGAGAGAGAGAGAGGGGAGATAAAGATAAGTAGAGAGGGAAGGAGATGTAGATAGAGAGAGAAGAGAAAGAGAGAAGTAGAGAGGGGAGGGAGGGAGGCAGATGTAGGGAGGAGATAGAGGGGTGTTTGTGAGAGAGAGAGGGAAGAGAGGGAGGAAGGGAGAGAGAGAGGGAGTGGAGAGAAAGATAGTAGAGAGGAGAGAGTGAGAGAGAGAAAGATGGTACAACTTGCTAACTACTAAAATTTAGCCTCCTGATTATTGAAATTTGACATGCTAATTATTAAAATTTGACTAAGTCTAAAATTTTTAAGATCTTCCAAAAACTAGAATTTTCATTATAACTCCTAGAGATCCGAAACCACTCTCAAACATCATGAAACTATACACATGAAATATAACTTAAAATATAAGAAAGTAAATGTCCATATGTAAATGTCAACTTATACTTAAATTTTTATTTCATGTATATAGTCTCCCTAGTAGAGAAAGACAAGAAGAAAGAGTTCACAAACATTCATTAAAAACTTCAAGCCATTTGGCGAGTGCAGTATGGCTTGTTACGGGGTTTTTTTGCAATTTAGCACCAAAATTATGTCACAAATCCATGCACTTACTTGTACGAATAATTTTTCTGACAAGTGATCCTGATGTAAAAAGTCACTACATAAAGTAGTAAAGGAATTTGCAAGTGTTTATGGGTCTCCCTTACTATTGTACTTTTTTGAATTTTGGTACCTCAATCCCTTGGGGCATGGGTGTGTTCAAGATGCTTAGAGCGAGAGGGCTACAGTGATAGTCTGGAGTAAGAGTGGATTGAGTGGCAACATTAATCAAGCTAGTGAGTTGAGATTGCATTTGACCCATGTTTTGCAACAAGGTATTCAAGACATGATTAAGGAGCAGAGGATACTGATTATCCATGGCGATAAAGATTTGAGGTTCAGATCTAGGCAGAGGAGGAATGTTATACCCCAAAGGAGTGCAAGATACATTAACTCCAAGATTAACAGGGGGCACAAACACAACATTTGTATTATCAATAGAAGTCATGGGAGGTATAAAGGGATTAGTATCCACCATATGCATAGATACCTTAGGCATCAGATGATTCAACTGAGTACTAGTGATATCAGATTGGATATCATGAGACTGACTCAAGACTGACATGTACGATGGTACACAAGTCTTGACTATGATGGTTAGTGCACAGAGCTACTCAAGGCCCTTACAATATGAGATAAGTTTCTCATATTACTAATAGCAGGAGTGGCTTGAGTATATAGGTTACCATGCTTTAGATTACCTTCAAATTCTCTAAGGATTTCCTCCAAATATTGAAATTTCTGAAAGGGAACCCTAAGAGAAGTTTCATAATCTTTAGAGGATGGAGACCCCAAAGGAGAATTTGACGGAGAAGAACCACCAAATACTGGTTGAGAGCTAGAAGGATCGAGATTCCCATAAAATATTCGACCAGGTCTAACAGGACTATACCTATTAGCAGGTATGGTAGGCCTAAAGTTTCTTCTTACTATATGTGCAGAGGTGGTAGACTAGGTTGCAAAGCTCATAGAGGAGCACTTACAACACACAACATGATTGTCAGATGATTATAAGACTACTTAGAATAGGGTATAAAGGTCTTCTGAAAAACTTTATGAGCTCTCTATCCAAGATGATGGCATGATTGTTGAATGATAGTGTAGCTACATTGGAGAACCGTACAAACAAAAAATTGGAGACATCACTAAAAGACACAAAAATACTCTATGCAAGTTTCTAGATGTAAAAAGATGTGAAATATGAATGTACAAAATTAAAGTTATTGAAATAAATGTATTGAAGGCAAATGAGATGAAAAGAATGTGGAAAGGTCCAGGATTGCACTTTGACTATTAGATGGTATTCAAGATTGTTCAAAAAGGTTCTCCCACTTGCACCTACACACATAAGACCAAAGAAAAATTTTGGGTGGCTATTTAGGAGTTTTCCTCAATCAAACATGTATATTGGTGTTTCCACCTCCATGGATAACTGTAGACAAGATAATGATAAAAATAATAGACATGAAAAATATGAAAATCATATGTTGATCAAAGACAAAAATAAAATGTTAAAGAAATATTTTTGAAGAGTCACCTCATACAAGCACCAAAAGCAAAGTTTGTTAATGTAGCGAAGCAGCAACAAGAACCTCTGAGATGACAATAACTTCTCTATAAGAAGGGCTTGTGTTGCAACAATGGAAATTTCTCTAAAATCCATAGATGGGCCTGTTGCAAGAAGTGTATGTAGAAAGGTGGAGAAATATAGTGCTTTCTCAAGAAAACATTATAGAATGAGGAAGAAAGAGATGCATGTGTGTTTCAAGAGAGCATGAGACCAAGAATGGAGAAGTTCAAGCATGTAGAATAAAGAAGCTTCAAGATTGAATCTATCCTTTACAAAAGGGAGGGAATTTTTGTTCCAAATAGGAAACCCAAGTGATTCTCGACATGGCTACAGGCTAGCAGAGGTGTTACACTACCAAAATGTGGTAGGTGTAACATCTCAATGACCACCTTAGTCATAATTTTTCATGGGATGCTAGCGCAACTCGTAGACATCTTCATGGAACATATTGCTCTATGGAAAAATCAAACTTAATGGTCGAGGAATGGGGCATGCTAGGTGGTGAGAAAATGGTTTTTATTCAAGAGAGCATAATTATCTTAGATTTTCTAAAGAGGAAGAAAAATGGAATGTGAAATTGCATGGGGTGTAATTTTTAACATTACAGTTTGCTAGCACCTTTAGTTATCATCTTTATGGCTTATGTAACTATCTTCTATTATTAGAAATTACTCAATATAAGACTACAATATCCTCCTAAGATAAACAAGCCTCTTTTATCATCTCTTCTTCTATTATTACTAACGCCAATATTAGAGCTATCACATTTCAATCTCATAGAAGAAATTAGGAATAAAAGTTCAAGGGTATGAGCCCATTAAAAGAGTAATGGCTTCCTTTCAATTGTATATAACAATAGAAAATCTTATAATTTTATGGATTAAATTTTGAAAAGGATCACAAGTTGTAAAGGATCACAGTTTGATGAATAATAATTCATAAGTCATGGGTCGAGTCATGAGAGATAGGAGAAAATCATGGAAATATAGAAAGGAAAAAATGTAGTCATGAAAAAGAAACCCATTTGTGATAGTCATGTTTTGTAATTGTAAGGGCACAAAACAATCATGTATGGAAAATTTTAATCACATCTATTTGTAGACAATGGAAGAAAAAAGAGTCATGGGCATTCAAATTCATAGAATTGAGAAGTTGCAAATTGTAGAAAATCAAAATGAAATCACATGCAAAAAAAATATAGATATAAGGACAAAAAAATATGTTTTTAGGGCATAAGTATATATAGCCACAAGAATTGTAGGTTTTTTATGTCATGGGAAGAATTGACAAAGCTTTTAAGTGGGTTAGAAGCCACTGAGGCACACATTTTTGCAATCATGAAACTACAAAAATCTAGCCACAAGCCTAAATATTTCTAGGCATTTTTATATTTTTTTTCCTTCAAAGTATATATACAAAAAAATTGTAATATCTAGGGATATTTAGATTTAGAAGGTTGTGAAATATTTTCCACAAAAATATTTTCTAGTTCAAAATTAAAAATGATTTATCTCACGTTTCATAGAGTTAAAATATTTTTAGGCAAAAATTATTTTTTTAGGGTTGTCAATAAAATGGCTAGCATTCAAAATTTAATGTTTCCAAAGTCAAAAAAGTCAAGAGGGAAAAATTGTAATTTATAGAGTCATAATATATTGGTTATATTGCTAAATATCAATAATGTGATATAATCATGTTAGGCACCAAAATGAAGTCGATAAATAACCCTAGTGACTTTGATAGATGTCATGAGAAATCCTTTCTAATTATAAATTTATTAGTATCATATGATCTAATTCCCAAATCCCAACATGCTACATCTACACAAACCTTGTGAGATAGTTAAAAATTAAAAATCAAGTTTCAGAAAAGGTTAGATTATGTATCTCAAAATTTTATTATTTCGTATCAATTTCTTGAAGGATTGTTTATCCAAGAATATATTAAAAATTAAGGATCTTAAGGATTATCTTGTTGAAATCAAGAAACCATTCAATAAGAAGGACATGGTTGCATTAGTCACTAATAGTCTCCTATCTTAATTTGAGACATTCGTAGTCTTTGAACCTATAGGTTGAAACACAAACTTTAATTTTGATAAGAGCATTCAATAGTTATTTTAGGAAGAGCAATGACAACAACAAATAGTGCAATCTACATCTAGGATCACTAAATTTCTCTTGTTGTCTAGTTTAAAGGGTACATCTAAAAAAATCTTACAACACTTCTTCCACTCAATCCAAGAAAAAGGTTAAATATTTTTACCATAACAAGTTTGGGCACATGAAAAATGATTATATATAAAATATAATATGATCTATCTTAGAACCAATGAAATGAATCAAATATTGTGGATACTACTAAGGAAGTCCATGAAGAGTATGCATTAATGTATTTTTCAAAAAAAGGTTAAAGTAGTTGTTTGTTATTTGATTCAAGTGCATCCAAACACTTATGTGTCAAAAGGACTAGTATATATCACTTGTTTATTACTAATGAGAGTCATAGATTCTTTTCTTTTTTTGTGAAAATAAGTCACGTATAATAAAAGACGTAGGTGATGTCAATATTGCACTCAATGATGGCATTAAATTCTAGTATGGAATGTTAGGCATGTTTCTTGAGCTTGAATAAAAATTTACTCTATTTAACCAAGTTACAAAAAATCCTAACATTCTAGTGCACGTTCATGTTAAAGAGAGCATTGTTTGTGATTTATACTAGGGTAAGGTAATTTCTCAAGGTGTTAGGCCAAGTAGTGTGTACAAAGGCTTGTAGAAACTTGTTGATCTCATTTTGTATTCTACATTAAAGCAATCATGGGCTGGTCATAAATCTAAGGAAGTCAAGACATAGGCTAGTGTGGTGGCACCATTCATAGATGTAGCTTCTAGTTTTTATGGTGATCCAATGCATTAGACTTTGGATGATTTTTCTCCATCTATATATCAATAACATAGAATTGAAAATGTCTCCATTTTGGATAAGATTTATCCCATACAAAAATCATCTCCATGCAAGAATTTGTCTCTACAACATTCATTTTTTATGCCCCAAAGGCCCTAGTGATACTTTGAAGGTGACTTGATAATGACTTCACCAAATCAAATGTGTCACCTTTGAAGAAAAGTGAAAAAATTAACAATTTCATAGCATAGTATTTTTATTATGCTATTTTTGCATATCATATATCCCTATATCCCTATTACCTGATGCAGAAGTATCCCAAGTTGAAATGCAATCCTCCTTCAACCAAAAATATTTGTTTTGTTTTGTTTGAGTCAGTAGGAGTCTCAATACAATGCACTGTATTTACCGCATCACCTCATTTTAACTCACGATAGAGAATCAAAAATTTGTAATATCTCATACACATCATATCTAGATTTTAGAATATTTGAGTCAATTTTTAGATAGTTATCATTTCCAAAACTGACATCAAACTCATAATTTCAAACAATTAGCATTCAATTCAATGTGTATAGTTTGCAAGACCTCCCCATGACTTGTGGAATTCACATAAAAATCTCACAAGGTAGTATGGGACTAGAGAATGGACTTCAATTGGAACCACACAAAAATTCGTTAACACTTGCAACTTCATCATCAAAATTAGATCGACCTATATGCTTCATAAAACATCAAGACTTGGGACATCTTTTGGCTAACGTGGATCCCTCATAAAACACATGAAACTACTATCTAAACATCTCTTGGACTTATTTGGAAGATAGCTTAGAATTTTTGGCATGAGAATTATATTCGAAGTAGAAAATTTGAGAAGTTACAGTGCTCAATTGCTATATTCTTTGTATAGCAATGATCATGTGGCAAGCCATATTGTAATCATTCTAGGATATTGAATTAATGAAGAGTAATTTTACTATTATGTGCTAATTCTACTATGTCAACTCAAAGTTACACAGTCAAATAGTCCTTTCTCTAGACTCTTCATTTGTGATTGTGACAAGTGGTATTAGAGAAATTTTTAGAATCCTTCTGTAGGAAAAGAACTCTAGCATATGTGTGTGTGAGTAGATCATCGACCAAAGGTAGCCTACAATAAGTTGCCAACAGAGGACCAGTTGTGAGGTAGTTGTAATCTTGTAGACAAATCGCTAAATGGAGGTAGTTGCATCAATGCCAAGGAAAGATATTGCCAAGAAGAGAGCATGGTATAATCAATGATATATGCCTGCAAAGTAGCTAAAGCAGACTGTCCTCATCATCAGAATTGAGAATGGTAAAGATAATACCAAGTTCCTACCATAGACTGGCCTTTAATGAATGGAACGAGCCAATAAGAAACCACTTGCAAATCAGAGTTTTCAATATTATATATTATTTCTGTGAACTCCATTGATGGGTATAAGCTGGTTTGGCAAATGAAGATCATACTTAAGTATGACTGTGTAATCTAGTTGTCTGCCATCACTAATGGGGTCAATATATCCCTAGTCATTTGATATCTTGTGCCCTTTATTGTTTTAAGTGTACAGAGTTTTCAGTATTATATATCGTTTTCGTGAACTAGCACTGGTAATTGTCATGTCATACTTGACATTCAAGTTAATGTGTTAAGGATTTGGCAATGTTTAATGGGGTGTGAGGGATCAATGTAGAGCTGATAGAAACTATCATTTGAATCTTGATTGCATTTCATCACTGACTATTAATGATTAGTATCTTTTAGATGATGACAATTTGTATCAGATGATGAAGTTTGTTTTAATACATTGGTAGTCATGTATTAACAGGAATTAATAATTTTAAAAAATTAATGATAAATTAAATGAACCCATAAAAATTATAATACATTTACATTGAATCACCTTAACAAAAGACATCAACTTTTATAATGCCAATTTTTTTTCATTGGAAGAAGATAGAAACAATTACATCAAGATTACAGATGGCTGTAAAAGAACAGCTACAGCAGGTTACAAACAGATATAATATATTTATTTTGAATCATCTTAACAAAAGAAATCAGTTTTTATAATGTCAAATTGCGAAACCATGGAAAAAGAAATTTCAAAACTAAATCAACTCCCTGAAAGTATTTTCGTACAAACACAACAAATACCAACACTACTGTCAAACCTGCTACATATGACAGTCCCACTGCAATCTCATACCCCACACTTTCCTCAATCTTCTCTTCTTCATTAATAGGTGTAGAAATGGGAGGACTAGGAGCAAATTCTGGCCAAGAACATTTCTTTGGAAGTGGACACCCCCATAGATATGGATTGCCTGAATATGATGATTCACTGAATGTTGTCATGTGTCCTCCTTGTGGTATAATCCCAGAAAGGTTGTTGTTGGAAAAGTTGAGGGCTCCCAAGTAGCTCAAAGAACCAAGATCCAGAGGAATTCGTCCAGAAAAATGATTTGTAGAAAGGTCTAATGATTCCAACCAAGTCATTTGTACGATACTATCTGGAATAGCACCACTGAAATTGTTCATGGAAAGGTTGAGCAGCTTCAATCCCTTCAATTTTCCTAAATCAGAAGGAAGATTCCCGTTCAATTGATTGTCTGCAAGGTCTATGGCCACCATGGTGGGGAAAATATATGTGTAGAGCTCATCTCTGCCTTTGGAACTCATAGTCAATCCATTCTTATATGTATATGTGGTCAAGAAGGCAGATTCTCCTAGATCTATTTGAAGTTGAACCTTGGAAAATTCCTTATGTGTTTCTGCCAACATTGCTTGTAAACAAAAAATGTTGTATGGTATAAGACCCGATAGTCGATTTGATGAAAGGTCCAAGATTTGTAAGTTCTTCAGCTGCCCAATTTCTGCAGGAATGCTACCTTCAAAATTATTCTTTCTCATTGCTAACACTTTCAGCTCTGAAAGGTTTCCTATTGACTTTGGGATGTGGCCTTTCAAGAAGTTTTTCCCAACATCTAAAAAATATAACTTTGTGCAGTTTGATATGGAGGGAGGGAATGATCCGCTCAGCTGGTTATTCTTTAATACTAGTGACTTCAGTTCACTTAACCTACCAAACTCATACGGAATCATTCCCCTGAAATTATTATCCCCCAAATTCAGCTTTTGGAGCTTGGGACAATTGGCTAAGCTTGGAGGGATGGTTCCATTCAAATAGTTATTAGCCAAACTTACAATCTCTAGAGAAGAGATACCTTGTAACTGTGGAGGAATATTTCCTGTCAGCAAATTGTCGTTGAGCAACAATACTTCTATATCAGGAGGCCAAATTGATGGTAGCTGACCACAAAATGCATTTCTAGACACATCCAAGACCTGCAATTGATTCCAACCTGAATTATTTAACAAAAGGCGACCCTGGAGATGATTTTCTGTGAGATTGACGTAGATAAGACGCATATCCAGTAGCCATGAAGGAATTTCTCCAACAAGATTGCTGTTAGATAATTCAAACTTTACAAGCGTGAACTGAGTTGAAATCCACAATGGGATTTGACCATCCACCTTACATGATGTCATATATAAGAAGAACAACTGGAATGAGGGAATCCAGGTGGTGCTGATATTAAGTACACAATTTGACAAGTACAGACTTTCCAAATTGGTAAAATTGTGAAAGAAATCCTCTGAAATTTTTTGTTGGCCATCTAATGAGAGATGAAGATAGTAAAGTGTACAGGGTAGCGTTGAAGAAGCAATACTTTGGTTGAATGCATTCCCATTAGCAAAGAGCTGATAAAGGGAGGATAGCCTTGAAAATGAGGATGGAAGAGTTCCACTTAGCTGGTTGTAAGATATATCCAAGGTTTCCAACAAAGATAGACTGCCCAAGGAATCTGGGATAGAACCACTTAAAAAATTATTAGAAACATCAATATATTTAAGTGAGGAAATCTTGCCTAAAAAATATGGAATCTTACCATTCAAGTGATTTCCAGGAATTTCAAGCCTAATCAGAGAAGAGAGATTACAGAGACAGGATGGCAAGCTTCCAGTCAGTTGGTTGTAACCAAGTGAAACCTCACTAAGCTTGCTCAGCAGACAAATAGCACTGAGGACAGTTTCACCTTCCAAAGCGTTATATGCTAAATCAAGGACAGCAAGAGAAGAAGACAATGAAATATTCCCACTCAACCTATTAGAAGATAAACGCAGTTCTGTGAGTGAAGAGAGACTTCCCAAACATGATGGTAAGCTTCCATTCAGCTGGTTGCCAGAAAGATCAACCACACTAAGGTTGCTGAGCATACAAAGAGTACTGAGGGCAGTTTCACCTTCTAATTGGTTATATGCTAAATCAATGACAGCAAGAGAAGACATGTTCGCAAAGGACAATGGAATGTTTCCACTCAACCTATTATAAGATAGATCTAGTTGTGTGAGAGAAGAGAGTTCTCCCAAGCACGGAGGAAGAGTACCTGTTAATCCCATGTTGGATAGGTGAATGGTTGCAACAAAGGTGAGGGTGCACAAGCTCTCAGACATGACGCCGCCCTCCATTCCATCAGCACCGTATATTTCAACATCGACTACATGATGGGTGGTGATATCGCAGGATATGCCGTTCCAGAGACAGCAATCACTTCCCTTCTCCCACGAGCTCAGATAAGGATGGAAAGAATAACTTAAGGCGTCTTTGAATTTAAGAAGAGCTTCCCCTTCCCTGTGAATACATCCACAGCAGAAGCGGAGGAAAAACAGGGGAATAACAGTAAGCAAAAATAACTTAGTTATGGGCGCCATGAGTTTGGGTGATTTGGCAGGTAAGGAGAGGGCAACTAATTATAAAGAAGGGAGAGTTGACTGGGGTCAACGAAGGGCACTGTGAGTGGGATCAACTAACAGTCGCGAGCTATTCGCTAAAATAAAGAAGACGAGGTGTGAAAGGGGTCCGGTTTGATTTTTAAATTCTTTAATTTGGTTAATCTATTTTGACCCATTTCAAT
Source organism: Sequoia sempervirens (assembly GCA_007258455.2). Classification (NCBI taxonomy): domain Eukaryota; kingdom Viridiplantae; phylum Streptophyta; class Pinopsida; order Cupressales; family Cupressaceae; genus Sequoia; species Sequoia sempervirens. The sequence continues at coordinate 84,280,213 of VDFB02271358.1, read as the reverse complement.
ATGATTTTAGGCATGGTAAAGATATTTGAATGAAATTTGTTGATTGACTGATTAATTGCTAGAATCTAGCATTCTAATTTGAAAGTGTAACTTCTTTTTTTTTAAATACTTTTATTCATTGTTTAGCAGTTTAAGATGTTCATTCAAGATTATTTCATAAATTTCTAATTATACTTTATTTTTTATGGCTTTTAACTACTTAGATAAGTGTTAGACAATGCAATATATGAAATATTTGACATTCTTCTTGTGAGATGTCCAATTTAAGGAGAGCCCAACATTACAACTATATAATATTAAATAGTTTCAATTGCTATTAAGACTTTGTAAGTAGTACAACATTTTAATCTAAACAATTTTTCACTTGTTATATGTATTAAAAAAATATAATAGCGAAAAAAAATCAATTAGTGAAGACACAATACCAATAGCTAATTTGCACCCAATAAACTTATACTTGTTTATTAACTTAATAAAAATATCAATAACAACTTTCAATTTGTTAATCTTATAAATATATAACTTTTTATCCTCTATTATATCATAAACAAAATAAAATTATACAAAAAAATTATTGACAATTACAATTAAAAAATGAATTAAACTATTAAAAAAAGTGGAAAGGAGAGAAACCCACTAATTCGACATCAACATTTAATAAGACTAGAGAATCGGTTGATTTTTAAAGGAAGCCAATAAGTATATGTAATTGAAACATGTACAAAATCAACTAATCATAGCGTATATGTGTGTTTAAAATGGAACCATGAATTAGAAAAGAACAAGACAATATTTAGATCTCCTTATTTTAAATCCATTTCAACTAGTCAATGTCTAGGTGCAATTAGACTCGCTCTTTATATAATAATTAGCTTATAATTAGTAGAATTGAATATAAAATTAATTCATAATATCTTTAATTTGGATTCTTTATTATTCATCTTAGATTCATATACTTGATCTTTAGACATTTTTTCTTCACCCTACGTTATATTTCGAGTTGTGGAGTTCAACCATGGAACTTCAATAGTTGCAAATCTAAAACCTCTCATTTTTAGAAATTTAAACTTTCAATTTTTCTAAGAGAACTTTTCATAGAAAAAGGGTTGTAATTTTTTGTATTAAAAGCAATACAAAAGTTTACAACAATTTGCTATCAAAAGGGACACAAAAATTTACACATTGTTTTCTACAAGAAAATCTCTAATTAATTCTAACAGAATGTGGAAATACTATCTTTAATTTATCTATTGTTGACAACTTCACTAATCAATGTGAGCCAACTTAGTGTGCATTGTGTTTTTTTGTGTTTTTGATTGTTGTATTTAAGGACACTCATTGAAATCATGTTTGAATGTAAGAGGAACATCTAGATCTAATAGCTAGAAACAAAATCTACTTCTATAAATTATCTCCATGGAACATTACTCTAGGATCATTATATGTTTTTTTGTTGTCCTTAATCCTTTTGCTTAGAGTTGTAAAGCTAGTCCATCTAGAGGTTTGACCTAGGACAACATGAACCTTACAATCTAATAGATTCCCCAAAAGTGTTTATAAATACCACTAGCCCTTACATCAATTTATATATCAAGATTGAGGCAAATGGATAATATTAGGCTAGCTTAAATGACAATTTAAACTCATGCACATCATATTAGGTCCACACAAAAGAATAGATCCACAACTGTGGAGGTCACATTCGCATACATGAAGGAAACTCAAAGTGAAGGATAAACATTTAAATATATATATATATATATATATAGGAATCATTAAATTCCAATATCAAAGAAAATTAATTGTTATCATGTTCAATATATCATTTCTCATTATCAATTATCAAACTAAATATCATTTTCAATTTATGTAATTTTTAGCAATTAAAAAAGCTTTGATATCTAAATTAATTTATTTCACTTCAAAATATTTATTTAATTAATGGAGGTTTATTAATATAGAAGTGTTTTCCTTGTATAGAATTTTATATTGCACAGTGTATTTTATTGATAAAATATTTTAATAATATTTTATTCTTTTTAACTAAACATTTTTCATGAACTTAATTTAATTTAATTTGTTTGAATATTCAAATAAGATTAAAACTAACCCATAAAATTGAAAGAGACATAATATAAAATGAACAAAAGAAATGTAAAAATAAATTTTAAAAATATAAGAAACAAAAGACAAACAATACACTTTAAAAATATGAATTAATGATAATTGTAAAAGAATTAAATAACAATGCTAAAATTCAATATTAATTAAACAAAATCAAGATTAAAAAACTCAATGTTTTAAAAGTCTATTTCTTTACTACCTAACATTTATATTTACATTAAAAAAAATTACATTTAAATAAAAAATAGAAAAATAAACCCACATCAAAAATTCTATACAAGTAAAAATATTTTTAAAAATAACAAAGTAAAAAAATGATAAATGTGTGAACTAAATTGTAAAAAAAATTTCCGTGTGTGAACTCATATACTAATTTTCAAACATTAAAGTTTAATTGTTGCTCATTTTGTGTGAATGCATGTCCAATTGCCCAAGTGCCTTAAATGAATTGATGACTAAAATTCCATGAGCACACTCAAATGGAAATAATAGCTTTCGACTACTAGTACACATAAAGAAAATATAAAAGAAATGTGAGAGGTAGGTAAAATGTCTCATTCAAACAAGTATTTTTTCTTAATTTATTTGATTTTAGAAGATGAAAAATATTAGAAATGATCAAATCTTAAACACTATTAAAATGGGTGGTTTATTTTAAATCACATATCCAAAAATTTAAAATTAGAGTGGTTCGTCTACACAATTTCAAAAACCTAACAATTAGGATTATTTTCTCTAACAAGTTTAGTAGGTTTTTCTTCAAATTGCTCTTTGTTATATTTAGAATTGTTATATTAAATTTTTTGTTGGTATATTTGAATTTGATTTATGTTAAGGTATAGAAATGAGGATTAACTTGATGTTTGTTTCTCATTATATGATTGGAATTTATACAAACAAGTGAAAAAATTGAAGTTCATTAGAATCTGTACAAATATTTAATGATTTAATTTTTTATGTTTTATTTGAGATGATAAATATGAAGTAATAATAAACAAATTAACTTGTAGTCATTTATTTACATTATATAAAATTACTATATAATATAATATATAAAATAGATATAGTCAAATAATATATGTTACATAAAAAATATTAAAACATATGGTATAGTTAAAATTGAATGCCATGTTTAGCTCTATATGCTAACAAATGGTGTCAAGTTCATTTATATTCCACTAGAGATTATATATTGAAAAAATGCAATGGTCGTTCAACGCATGATACTATTTTCTTTTATTCATAAATTTCTGTAATATTTCGCAGCAGGTCTAATAAATAGAAAGCCATGTGTTATCAAATGTCAAGTATTTTTACTAAATTGTAGGGTCCAATTTTCTCGCCTGCTTGACCCCAAGTCAATACCTCATTTCGTTGCACAAGGTGGAATAATTAGTCCCACATTTATTGGAAGAAATGAGAAAAAAATTTACAAAACTAATAACGAATCTTTCGCGTCAAGTCTGGCAAGTGTACTTTATTATCTTTGGATCTTCTTTCAACAACTCATTAACTAGGTACTTTCTCTCTCAGAATGAGTAAAGGGGAGGCAGAATCTTGATCAGATTTTCCATTTAATTTGTGGGGTATAAAGTATGGATTATCAACTAAATATAAAGAGGAAAGTATTAAAGTTAAAAGTATGATGAGAAAGCATGTGGAAAATGTCGTCTAAATATGAAGGCCAGGGAATACGTGTCCTCTAAACGTGAGGAGCACGGGGTCATTTTTTAAATAATATGTACTCCCTACGTCTTTTCCGAATTGAAGGAGCAACGTAGAAGTCAAGCTATGAAAGAAAATGTGGCAGTCTATTTTATCACATAACTCATCACACAATTTGTCGTTATCAGTGTGTTTAAAGAAGAGATAACTTTGAGCGAGGGGTCCACGTCTTCGGCATTCATGTTGAATAAATTATTTTTGCCACGTCTCTTGATCGTCGAGCTGGCATCCCTCCATTTTTTTTGGCAAAAATTGGGCATGTTTATTAATGTTTTCAGACCATTTTTCAAAAACAACAAAAAAAGAGCCAAAAAAAGTCATGGACCGATAGAGTGGATCAGTTAGTCATGTAATATTGGTATGCTGATGTGACAGTACATGATTGGTCAGTTTGTGTATTTTTTGAATTAAAGTGATTGATAGTTGGATATTAAGTGTAAATTTATTGGCACTTTTATTGCCCAAAAGTGAGCCCCGGACTATCCAAAGTTGGGCCCCAAGCTATCCAAAACTATACCTACGACAGGTCCTATACCCACGATGGGCTCCTCTCCCTTAGTGAGAAAAGTCTTAAAAATAACTTTTTACATATTTGACCAAAACTTAATGATGGTATCTCTAGTAGTTCAACAAAAAAAAAAATTACACAATTTCAATGGCGAAACAACTAGCACACTTTAATGATCATGGACTATGGAAACTTTATGCTCATAATTTTTTTTGTTATTCATTCGCATTTCATGGTTAAATACAAGATATTTATTATTCTCACCTTTTATATGTTGCAATAGGACAAACTATTAACTTGAAGTACTCTAATGCATATGCATTTCCACCCCAATAGTTGTACACATAAGAATAGTATTTTTTCCTCATAACAACAATTGATACTTGTTCAAATGAGCTCCTTATTTTACAAATGTCAAACTGATGATATTTTATATGAAATAAAAAAGTATTTATTTCAATTTCTATTGAATGCATTTTAATAATTTTTTCAATAATATACATAGGTTCTCAATGTGCTCATGTATGGGTCCATCTTGACCAATATTTGGTTATTTTTATTTACATGTGGACTAATTATTCACAATATAATATAAATATGTTTCAAGCCTAATCCTATAACCACAATTATTATACCACAATAGGACCCCATCCAAATATTGACCACAATACTAAATTGCAAGTTGATACACCCAAATTTTCATTCTCACATGGCCAACCTATTTTTGTTTTATATTATTACATTGTTTCTTCTTTGCTTCTACTACAAATGTATTAAGGGGGAATATCATGTTTTTCTCCTCTTCAAATACAACCTAAATGACCTTGTAGATTAATTGAGTTCATGGGAGAAGAGAAGCAATTGTTGGTTTTAGGAAGGCATTTCCTATGATAACACCATTCATCATGTAGTTGGTTTTGCTATTTGGTGATTTCTTGAAGGGGTTGTTATGTCTAAAATAGAGGGCATCATATTTGAAAGATTGTGCACCCTCACTTTTGTTGCAACCATATGCTTGTCTAGAATAAGATTAATAGATACTATTCCTCCCTACTTCAAAAAATATCTTCTCTCACACAACTAGATTTATATTATAATAGGTTGAATGAGAATATTCCTTCTTCTTTATCTAATCTCTCTTTTCTAATTAGCCTCTGATATTTTTTAAAATCAATTCATAAGAAGCATTCTCTCCTAGATCTCTATTCTCTCTCCTCTAGCTAGCTCAAAACCTTTTGAAAATCAACTCATAGGAAGCATTCCCTCCTCTCTCTCTATTCTCTCTTTTCTAAATAACCTAGATATTTTTGGAATCAACTTGAACAAGAATAAATCCTTGCTCTCTCACACATCTCTTCTCTAACTATCCTAGATTTTTATAAAATCAACTCACAATAAACATTAAATCCTCTCTCTTTAATCTCTCTTCCCTACCACGCCTAGATCTTTCTAAAATTTCAACTCATAGGAAGCATTCCCTCCTCTATAATATTTTTGAAAATTAACTCACTAAAAGTATTTCCTTCTCCATCTCTCTAATCTCCCCTCTCTAACTAGCCTATATCTTTATAAAATCAACTCATAGGAAGGATTCCCTCCTCTCTCTCTAATATATTTTCTCTAACTAGCCTAAATCTTAATTAGAATCACTTGATTTCTAGTATACTAGATTCCTTGGGAAATCTCTTTCATAAAAATGATATTATTGTTGTACAACCAACCAAATGGAACTTGTCCCTCCTCATTTTCATGGATTTCCTCCCTTACTAGTCTTAATGATGATGGGAATGCATTCAACTAGAGTATTTATTCCTTAAATCTATCGTCTTCACTTGAAGATCTCTTCCACTCTCTCTCTCTCTCACTAAATGACCATTAGATTATTTTAGAGGTTTTCTTATAGAACCTTAGCAATTTAGAGTATTTTTCCTTATCCAATTGTGTAGTTAATGTCCACACCTCTCATATTATTTTAGAGACATTCTTTTAAGAACTAAGTAAATTAGAGATTATATTTTTATCCAGTTATGCACTTGCTATTAGCTCTACTTAGATTCCATCATTCTACTTAATGAGCTTATATTATGACATTATGTAAGATGATGGTGCAATTCCATCATGGATTGTAACTTCGCTTTCAACTAAATATTTTAAAATAGCTAATAGAAATCATGTTGGATAAATTCCCTCTTGGCTACTAGATATGAGCCTACATTACATAAATCTCCCAAAAAACAATTTGCAAGGTCACCTTTTGCTAAATACTTCAACTTGGAAAATAATGAAGGTCGTAGATTGTCTCACAATGCATTGTGTTGATAGATACCACCAATTTGGTCTCCTCATATAAAAGTATTGTTTCTCAAGGATAATTTATTAATATGAAATATTAATTCAAGCATGCTAGATATATATTCACTACAAATGTTAAATCTAGAAATAACCATTTGAGTGGAATTATCCTTCCAAGAATAGTCAATTATTCCTAACTTCAAATATTACATTTGTTGGATAATAATTTAGAATGTATGATATAATTTGAAATTGGAAAGATAATTCAACTAAAGCCACTAGTGATAAATAATAACCATTTGAGTGGAGAATTCCCTCCATTTATATATCAAAATAACAAAATATAAAAAAATTTGGAAAGCAAGGAAAACCTATTGAAAGGATGAATACTAAACTTAATAGGAAACCTTCCAGACTTGCAATTGTTATCAATGAGAAATAATTATTTTCAAGTTAGTTTTCTTTCAAAACTTGGGCACATGAAATGCCATCAAATATTGGAACTTTCTTCATATCACATGTTAGGGTTTATACCACATAACATTTTTAGTTTACAAGAAATGTTGATAGAACTAAAAGAGGGATTTATCATGTATTAAATATAAAATATTTTTAATAATTACATAGAGTTTATTTATGAGGATGAATTGAATATGGATTCTAAAGGAAGAGATGAGCACCACCCATATACCTTCTCCACCATGGAATCCATAAACCTCTTAGACAATCAATTGAAAGGTGATCTCTCTAATTTGGGAAATTTGAAAGATATTAAATTACACAAACTATCCATTAGATATTTTTACAAATTTTTATCTAGACATAGTCCAAGGGACCTTAGATCTTTGAGGGTGAAGCCACAATAGTGGTTTACAATTCAAGTGAGGAAGGAAAACTCACAAAAAATGAATACATGGCAAAAAACTTGATTTTAGGGGTTCGTACGAACCTACTGGTTCAACCAAACACATAAGAGGTTCGCTCAAACCAGGGTTTAAGCGAACCCTTTCAATTCTTTCCCGCCCAAAAAACCAACAAAACCCCTTATGGAAGGGTGGTTCACTTGAACCAGGGTTCGATCAAACCTTGGTTCGAGCGAACCCCTAGAGGTTCACTCGAACCCCCCTTATTCCTCATCTCCCCCCTAAGACACAAGAAAAACCTAAATTTTGGCACTTCGCAGCTCGGGTTGAGGATGAAAATGGATGAATCTTCACAAGACCAAATAAAATCAGGTAGTCCTCAGAATGAGCTATCCAACGAATATAATTTTAATATGTTTTGGTTTTATTATGTATTTGTTTTTTAGTTTCATTAAACATAGGTTTTCATAAAAAATGAAGGTCTCTATTTTGCACATGTGGAAAAATAGCAGATTATCAAAAAAAATATAAAAATATAAGTGCTCCAAATATTGAAGTCCTTGATCCAACAAAAAAAATTGAATTTCGATATATAGAAAAAAAAAGTTACATGTTATACGGTCGCGCTATGTCTAAATTATAATTGGTTTGACTTCAAAACTTGATTAAAGAAAAAATATTCAATAAAAAACTATCTAACCAAGTGGAAGCACTAGATATTAGAGTTACAAATCTAAATTCGAAAGAATTAGAATTTATCCTTCATGGAAAAAAAGTTATGTGTTATACGGTGTGCATCACTTTTTAAAAATGCTATTTTTTGAAAAAAACCAGTTTTCGTGGGAGATGGAAAAAGAAGTACAATCTGATTCCAAAAATTTTGAAAAAAATATTTTTAGAGTCTACAGACAAAATGTGACGAGACACTAGTTTGAATCATCTTCAAATTCCTCATGGTTTAGCCGCTATAGGTGCCCGAATGTGAAGATTTAGTTAAAAAAATAATTTCAATGTCCAGTTTGGCCAAAAATTGTAAACCACTATTGTGGGATCACCCTTGAACTAATTGAAAATCCTCAACTTATCCAAAAATAACTTTTTAGGAACCATACCACAAGGAAAACATATAGTAACATTCACAAAATCTTCATATGAAGGAAGCTCAAATTTATGGGGATGTTTTCTTTCAAATAACTACTCTTGGATAGAATTTTCTTATGCTCCTCTTCCCATTTATACATCTACCAACAAAGAAGAGAAAAACAAGGAAAGTGTGTGGTATAAGATTGAAGTGGAACTATTACCTATATGGGGTAGGATTGGAAGCAATAGTGGTGTTGTAATAAGAAAGAGGTGGGGACATAAAATCTTTGATGGGGTTGATATGCTCTTGAAATATCTATTTTCATGGCTTCATAATTTTTCAATATGAAAGGGTATTTTTTAAGGTGAGCTATCTTTTAGCTTTTAATTTTATTTGTTTATTATTTTATGTTCAGATATTCATTCAATTTATGATATTTATATTAGGATGGAATTCTTGATAGTTATATCAAGATGTAATTTGTGATAATATATTTTTTAATTTATATATAAACTAGTTACATTAATTTGTCTTTTATACAAATCTTGGAGAAATTGAAAGATTCATAGTGGCATCTTAATAATTTTTAGATAGATTGAACAAATTTATTATTGTCATTGTAATTATTGTAAACTTTATCTAACTATATTTATAGCTTTTGTTGCAAACATTTGATATAAAATAAAATTAGAGATATTAAATATTTTGTGACCTTTAAATTTTCACTAATTTATTATTTTTTTATTTATTTTAATATTTTCTAGTTGTAAATATATGGTATTAAAAAACTAAACTATATTTGTTATATCTAAAAATAGTGCATGTAGTACAATAGTAAAATAAATAAAATTAAAAAGTAATGTGAGTTACCTTGTGTAGACACCCCAAAATCACTCATCCTCTTTGTAATAAATTAAATAAAAATTTAATTAATTATTTCCCATAATTCATCATCTTTCCATATTCTCATAATTAATTAAATAATTTGATATTTAATTATTATTTGTCTCATAATTAATTATATTATATTTAATTAATTATGTTTTTCCTTTCTTCTAAGGTTAATTAATTTAATTAATTCAACTATAATCTCCACTCAATATTTCTTCTAATATTGATTAATTAATTAATCTAATTAACCCTTTCACTAACCTCCATTAGCATTTTCTCCAATTTAATATTCCTCAAAATCCTTGTTGGTGTGAATAAATTTCTTGTATCTAGTTAATTCATTTACTAGGGCCTTAGGGGACATATTCACATGTTAAGTTTACTTAGGTCCTAGAAATCTTTCTAGAAGACTTAGTTGTCATGTCTAGATTTTATCTTTTCCTAGGTAGTTATACTAAGTTGTCTCATATCATAAGATTAGGACACATGTCATAATCTTATGACATCTTATGTCTCACCTTGGCTATATAACCAAGGGGTTCTCATACATTGCATATTGAATCTTTTGAGATAATCAATTCCATTGCAATCTAAGTGAACATTACATATTGATCTCTTTTGTGCTTTCCATTTTAACTCTAGATCTTGGGTATCTCCATAGCCAACTCTAACATGGGATCAAAGCAGGATGGGTGCCATTAGATAGTCATTTTTAAGAGATCTTGGTAGATATTAAAAGGTTGAGTATGCTCTTCTCTTGTGTCATATGATGATCTAGAGAATCAAAAAAACTTTATGGAAATACCAAATTTTGGGGGGTTCCTCTTTGTGGCTTTTTATTGTAGGTTTGTTTTGGAGCTTGTTGGTGCAAAAATGAGCTCCATTGAGTTCAAGGTATTTGATAAAGTTAATTTTTCCTTTTGTTTTATCCAAATTGGACATATGATGCCAACTTTATGAGAGTTTGAAGTTGAAGAGTGGTTGCCAGATCTGGAAGGTAGCTACAATTTTGGAGCATTTTGGGTCAAATTTGACCCTACCATCGCATCCAGAATAGCCAAAAACCCTAAGATCAATTGTCAATTCATCAAAATTGGAGCACTTCACCCAAGACTTGAGGGAAAAATTTCCCCTATTCAATCGTATGATCATACCATCATCATTATTATAGGCTTTTAAAAAAAAATTGGGTTGCAATAAATAAAAAATAAAATCGCAGGTTTGAATAATATTTTGGGTTTTTTTTAATTTTTTTTTGAAAATATATATTAGAAAAATCAAAACTTTAAAAAATTAAAAGTTAAAGCGAACTATCCCTACAGTTTGTAGATTACACAAGTACTTCGCAATACCTTGGGGGTACATCGTGTGCCATGCGACACCTCTGTAAGCCCCTCTATCCCACCAACCTGACAACTACTGAGAAAATTAAAACTAGCAGCTTCTATTTCAAAACTAGCAACAAAACAAGAATACTTTGAAGCCTTTGCCTAGATTCCATTGGAAAAATACAGAATATTCCAACATACACGCCAAGATTTTGTTAATCAATGGTAAAAAAATATTCAACAAGCATATTCTATCAAATATAATATATTTCGGTAACCAGAGAAGAATGTTTTTCTAGTGATGATCAAATGATTGTCAAATTTAACCCTTTGAAGTGCTGACATCAACACCACGTCAACACCCTTTTTTGAAAATTTTGAACCCCTCACAGTTGCAATTTTGGTTTTGAAGGATGATTTTCAAATGCTCATAACTCAAGCCTAAGACCTCCTTTTTGCGAGAGATTTTTTTTATTTAGGGAAAAATTTCATCCTCTTCATAGCGGTGTAGTTGGTTTTTAATTTCGATGCATGGCTTTTCTAAAAATTGTAGTTTCTCATAGGTGTTGCTACATCATTCTCATTCGAGGAATTTTTGAGGCTTTGTTCTTGCTCCTACAATAAAAAAATTTTGGTGAAATTTTCTTTGAAAGTACAAATTTGTTCATGTAATTTCTAGTGGTATGATTAGATTGATCTCATTCTATGTAAAACTTTCACTTTAATCTTGTGGCCAATTTGGCATCTTTAAGCACTAAGATCAAGTCTAGTTTGTTGTTTTTGGCATCTAGCATCTATAAATGCACTAAGTATAAAGTGCCAAATCATATATTGTTGGGGGGGTTTCTTGATTGAGGGATTTAGGGGATGGAGTCCCTTGGTGCATTCTTTTGATATGTTTTCTTGTGCTCTTTTTTCCCATGGATCATTCTAAGGTTCCTTTGCTCACATCGTATAATTATTCAACATGACATCAAAATGAATGGAGTATTCTAATGACTAAAGGTCACTCTCTATATGTTGAAAATAAGGTACCTGAACATATAGATGTATATAAAAAGATAAAATGGATGATTCAACATACCAAAGCTCTTGGATTTCTTTGTAGAATAGTTTCTCAAGATTTGTTGTTTTAAATTGAATCATGTAATAATTCTCATGAAGCTTGAAACAAATTGAAGATATTGTATGGTACTACAGATGAATTAAAAGGCTATCAAATTGATAATGAACTAATGAGCCTTGATCCTAACAACTTTGACAACATCCAAGACTACATCACTAAGGTTAATGATCTAAGAGAGCAAGATAGGGTGATCCCACAAAGCTGGTTTACAATTTCTGGGAGGAACTAATTTTTGCTTAAATCACATATTTTTAGAAATGATAATGATTTAAGCCTTAAAAAATTCCATTTAAAGCATTCCAATTAAATATGTTTTGATCAAACTACCTTAGATCAAACCCCCTTGGATAGAACGCCGCTAGTTTTAAACCATACCTATAACGGAGTCTCCTTTACACCTATCAAAATGCTGATAAAAAACCACCTTTGATTTAACTTTTGCGGGATCAAATGAATTTACTTAAAATTTACATTTTGTAAGGATGTAGTCCTTATTATAAGCTTCCCAAAAAGTATAAATTTAAATAAATTTAATTTTACTATTATATTTATTTTTTATTTCTTCTGAATGTAAGTTTTTCACCAAAAATCAAGCTCTTTGTTTTGCACATGTGGAAAAATAGCAGATTATCAAAAAAGATAAAAAATGAGTGCACTAGATATTGAAGTCCTTGATCCAACACACAAAAAAAATTGAATTTTGATACATACAAAAAATGTTACGTGTTATACGGTTATGCTATGTTTGAATTGTAATTGGTTTGACTTCGAAACTTGATTAAAGAAAAAATATTCAATAAAAAACTATCTAACCAAGTGGAAGCACTAGATGGCATTGTTGTTCTTGCCACCAAGGTTCAAACCCCATTGGGGTGGTATTGTTGAATGGATGTATTATGGTTCATAGCTCCAGTCAAAAGCGTTTACCCCTTGAATAAAAAAAAAAAGTGGAAGCACTAGATATTAGAGTTACAAATCTAAATTAGAAAGAATTAGATTTTTATCCTTCATAGAAAAAAAAGTTATGCGTTATACGGTGAGTGTCACTTTTTAAAAATGTTGTTTTCTAAAAAAAACTACTTTTTGAGGGAGATGGGAAAAGAAGTGCAATCTGATTCCAAGAATTTTGAAAAAAATATATTTAGAATCTACAGACAAAATGTCACGAAACTCTAGTTTGCATCATCTTCAAATTTCTCACGGTTTAGCCGTTATAGGTGCCCGAAAGTGAATATTTAGTTAAAAAAAATTATTTCAGTGTCTAGTTTGGCCAAAAATTGTAAACCACTATTGTGGGATCACCCTATAAAACATGTAGAATTGATAAGAGGACATTCAATTGGTCTACAATATAATGAACAAACTTGGTCTTGATTATGATGCTTTTGTTTCTAGCTTTCATACTTATAGGTTGACTATAGGGTCTACATACTCTACACCTTCATTTGCATCATTTTCTAAGATATTAATTCATAAACAACAAAATTTTATATTGATGGGTCTCATCAAGACATCTAAATATCATACATTGTTGGCTAGTTAGGTGAAAGAATCAAATAAGAAGAAATCAAAGATTATTCCACATTCATATCAAGAAAAGAATAACTTCTCTTCCAAAGAGAATTCATCTAAGAAGGAGAAGTCTACTTGTTCATATTGCAAGAAGCTTGGACATGATGAACATTCCTGTTATAAGAAGGATATTGATGAGTTGAAAAATCTTCTCAATAAGAATCATGTTGATCTATGTTTGAAAATGTATGATTCAACTTCTTCAAAATAATCTAATAAGGACAAAGGTCATGCTACTACATCAGGTAATAAGGGGAAATATCCTTGCACTTTTCCAAGTCATGAATCAGGGAGATGGCTTCTAGATTTAAGAACATCTCATCATATAACATCTTCACAATTTATATTCTCTTCTTTTGAGCCTTGTTTTATATCTCCTACTTTGATGGGAAACAATACATGTACACGAGTGTGTGAATGCTTTGCCTAGACCTGTTTCAAACATGGACAAATAAACAAATATTAGTCCTTAAACAAGTTTAAACCAAAAATTCCCTATGAAATTCATTCAAGCATAAGAACAAGAAAACAACATAAAATATCAAATAAAAGCTAATGAAATCTCATTCAAATGCTTAAACTAGCATCCCATAGGGGAATTGGTGCTTCTTTGATGTAGAAAGAAGCCCTTTCCCAATTCCTTGATAAGCTTGATGATGATTGATTGATCCTTGATAAAAAAAGGCCAATAACCTAGCTATGAATGATGAATTCTATGCTAACTTGGATGAAAATGTGAATGAACTTGCATAAACTTGTGGATAATAACCTTGCATCAAAATTTGGATCCTAAATTAATAGAGAAGGCCTCTATTTATAATGAAGAAGGATGGAGGATTGAAGAATAGGAAGAATGTGGGATTAAAGAAGGGATCAATGGCATCATGCCACTTGTCAACATGCTAATGAAGGGAGGCGGAGCACATTTTGAACAATGTGCATGTTTAGTGCATGTAGGTGAAATTTGAATTTGAAGAGGTGACTTGTGTATGGAGGGATGTAAGAGGAATTAATGCCAAGTTGGCTCAAGGAGAGGACATGTAAGAGCTTTTAATGCCAAGTTGGAGGACAACAGTCCTTTGTGAGGGAGAATTTAAATAGGTGCAATATTCCAAGGATATGTCATATTTGAATAAAAATAGGAGGAATTAATAAATCAAATAAATTAATTTACATGTGTAGCTTGCAAAAACTAGAGGAATGGAGGATTTAGTGTTAGGAGCCAATTAATGATTAATTAACTTAGATGAAATTAGTTGATCTGACATTTGATTTAGATGTTTATATTTATTTAAATCAAATGAGAGGATAGTTGGGAAATTAGTAATTTAATTACATAAATTTGACTTATTCAATTACATGAAGAACATTAAATAAAGTTAATTTATTTAATCAAAGAGAGAACATTAGGATTTAATTAAATAAAGTTGATTTATTTAATCAAAGAGAGAACATTAGGATTTAATTAAATAAAGTTGATTTATTTAATCAAAGAGAGAACATTAGGATTTAATTAAATAAAATTGATTTATTTAATCAAAGAGAGAACATTAGGATTTAATTAAATAAAGTTGATTTATTTAATCAAAGAGGGATTATTAGGATTTAATTAAATAAAGTTGATTTATTTAATCAAAGAGGAATTTTGATGAATTAATTAAATAAAGATTATTCAATTAATCAGTTAGTAAAGAAATGATCAAGGAAGAATCGAAGTTAGTGAATCAGAATCGAGCGCATGATATCGATTAGGATATTTTGAGTATCTACATTTTGCCCCTCTTTGAAGCAATGTACTACTGTGTTGGTTCAAAGAATAACCTTGTTGAGATCAAAATTCAAAAAAAATCTATTTTTTCAGATGCCCCACTATTGCCTCAGTAGAAAGAAGTATACTGGTACACTGCCCCCTCAAGAGATCGAGCGAAAAGTTTGATTTGAGAGTCAATCTCATGAAAAATAGGTTCAAGATGGACGTATGGAAGGTTATGTAATGAGACGCTTAGACTAACATATTTATATTATTCTAAACAACTGAAATGATGATAAAATACATGTGAGATGGATGAGATGGATGATGTTATGTTATGCTCTTTTTCTCTTTTCAGCATCTTTTCTATGTGTAATATGATAATGCAATATGTATGTGTGGATGACGTGATGATGCCTATATGATTATGCAATGGATGTTTTATGCAAATGTATGGTTTATGAGATGCTTAGACTAACAGATCTATATTATGCAATGATGAAAATGTGATGCATGTGAAATGATCAGTGTTTCCTATTATGTATGATATGAAGTATGCTGACGGTTTGTGGATGCAAGATGGATGTTTGGTTGATTGTCATGGTACTATGTTAGCGTGGAGAGAAGAAAGAAGAAATGAGATGTTGAAAAGAGAATCCAACAAGTCCATGATCTACCGAGACTTTATTAGCAATAATGATGATGTTTTGATTATCAGAGATTGGGATTTTAAAATAGCTTACTTACCTTGTGTTTGATAACACACATAGGTATGATGCATCAAGGTATAAAGAACCAGGATGGCGTTGTACCTAATGTGATGAAATTTGACTCGACAATCAAATAGGAGTATTTGTACTCACACCTGACATACGAAAACCTTACTAGGATGTACTTTAGATATTTTGAACATCTCATACCAAAACATGGAAAGGAAAAACCTAACAATGTAATAGTCAACAAGTTGTCCAAAACACCTTCCATCAGCACCTAATAAAGCAAGTATTCTCTGAGGTTATATTACAAGAATATCTAACAAGCACAACAAATAAAAGATAATGATCAATGCCACATTCCTTTCTCTCTAAATAATTTTAATTAGACATCATCGAGAGGTCATTGGAATGAGCATAATAAGATAAATCAAAAGAAAATATTAAGTACACAAAACAAGTCAATGTTCTTCATACCTCTAGCCAAGCCTAAAATATGGTGATTCCTGATGTTGATGTCCATTGTTGGAAGGATGCATCCTAGGAAATGATGTTATTAGATGATTTTGGGATTAACTAGATGATGGGCTATTAGTACTAAGAGTTTACCAACTTGTTTACCTACTAACCTAGACTTGAGACCTTGACGTTTGAGTTTTCACTTTTAATCTGCTAGACTTGTTTTCGATTGTTTCACCAAAGGTTAAGGATGATGTTGATTTATTATGAGTGGATGTTTATTGTGGGTGAATGTGAAATGGGATGGATGGATTTTTTCAAATATTTAGATGTTTTTGAAATGTTTTGAGGTTGTTTTTGGTATTTTTAAGATGTTTTACAAATGTTTTGATTTTTAGATTTTAAAATGTTTTTGTGTTTTCTGAGATTTTGACCAAGAAACTAACCTAAAGACCTATCCTAGGGGCCTTGGGGGCTAATCAAAGACTAGCCTTGCCTACATTATACATGCAAAGACCACATAGTTCGAATAACACATACTCATTTATTAATGAGAAATGAACAAATGGTTTGTCAGTTTATTATCATAGACTCCTAAAGGACTAACCTAAGTGTCTCGGGGGCACATCGATGATGGTCTTGCCTACATTCAGAGCTCAAAGACCTATAGTTCAACAAGATGACTCTATTTTTTGACTTTTTATGTCCTTTTGACTTGTTTTTTTTTTAATTTTTTACATGTCTTGAATGTTTTGGGATTTTCTGATTTTATGAATGTTTTTGAGTTTTTTGATTTTCTAAATGTTTTTTGATTTTTTTATTTTAAGAATATACACGAATCTGATCCAATGCAAGAATAAGAACATGTCCCCAACATGTGATGTGATAGACTACTCCGATATAGGCAAGAAAAATTTACCTTAGGAATGTACCAAGTAGTACTAGGAGGATCATGATACAAACACAAGATCAAGCTATGATGCAAACACAAATGGGTGATGGATGGAGATATGGAATGCGATGGATGAATGATGCAGAACAAGTCATAGAGATCATGATGGATGGAGAGTACTTATTTACATGAGGCATCTATTTACCAGGTTTTCACTAAGGTACTTGCCCAAAGCACTACTGAAGTGTTTTTCACTAGAAGTTTTTTTCTTTACTGTTTTCAATCCTTTTTTTATTTTTATTTTTTATATATTTTTTGAATTTTTTGTATTTTTTGAGATTTATACCTTGCAATTTTAGAAATAAAACTTTTTGAGATGGGAGCTATTGATAGGCTCTTGCAAAGGTTCACCTTCTGGTGTAGATAGCTGATATGCTCTTGATTTGTAGCTTGTTGTGATGATGAAGGGTCCCAACTAGTTAGGTTCAAACTTTCCTTTGTTGTCTAGATTTGGTACATTCTTCTGATTTTCCTTCAATACAAACTCTCCAACTTGAAAGGTCCTACTCCTAATATTCTTGTTGTAGCTTCGCTTGAGATGGTTTTGGTAGACTTGAAAATGATTCAGAGCATATATGCACCACTCATCTAGTAGCTCCAGCTCATTCAACCATGATACATGATATTCTTCATTTGTAATGAGGTTCTACAGTGATATCCTTAAGGATGGGAGTTGAATCTCAATGGGGAGGATGGCTTCTAATCCATAGACTAGGGAGAAAGGGGTTGCCCCTATAGGCATGCAAATACTCTTTCGGTAGGCCCATAAGGCAGGATTTAGCTATAAGTGCTAGTCACGACCAACATCATTAATTATTTTTTTTAGGATTTTCAAGATGGTTTTATTAGTAGCCTCAACTTGGCCATTACCTTGAGGGTAATATGGGGTGGAGAAGCGATGTTGGATATTAAAATTTTGGCATAGGTCTCGAACATCCTAGTTTTTGAAAGGTATCCCATTATCTAAGATAATGGCTTGAGGAATACTATAGTGGAAAATAAGGTAGTTCAAGATAAATTTGGAGATCTGCTTCCCTATGATGTAGGTCATTGGGATGGCCTCTACCCACTTTGTGAAGTACTCAGTGGTGGTGATAATGAACTTGTGTCCGCTAGATGAGGTGGGAGTGATTTTACCAATGAGATTGAGCCCCCATTATGAAAAGGGACAAGGTGTAATGATTGGGTGGAGCTACTAAGCTGGTGTATGGATGAGATCCCCATGCTATTGACACTACAAACATTTTTGGACATAGTCATGAGCTTCCTTTTCCATTGTTGGCCAATAGTACCCAGTCCTCAACAGTTTCTTAACCAAGGTCATACCACTTGAATGTGATCCAAAAATGCCATTGTGTACCTTGATTAAAGTAGTCAAAGCTTCCTTAGGGTTAAGGCATCATAACAAGGTTCCCTCAATAATCCTATGATATAGGGTGTCTCCTAAGATGACAAAACGGGATGACTTCTTGGAAAATGTTCTTTTAAGGTTCATGGTGATATTAGCAAGGAGGACTCCTATTCTCAAGTAGGTGAAAATGTCATGATACCAGGGATCACCGAGACCAACAATTTCACACACGAATTCAAACTCTAGTACCTCAAAAGCTGGTATGAGAAGATGCTCTACAATGAATTCTTACTTAGGGACATTGTGTGGGACATCTAGTAGTGATCTGATTGTTGCCATACCATCCGCTTCTCTATTTTTTTGCCTTGGGTATTTGCTCAAGCATGATATCAATGAAGAATTCTTTGAGGCTTTCCACTATTTTCTTGTATGGAGTCAATTTTTCATCCTTTGTCTAGTATTCATTATTGACTTGATTAATGATTAGCTAAAAATCTCCATAGACCTTAAGTGCCATGATCTGCCACTGCACTACAATTTTGAGTCCTATGACAAGAGCCTCATACTCTGCATTGTTGTTTGTGTAAGGAAAATATAGCTTATATGATTTAGGTATGTAATCTCCTTGAGGTGTAATGAAGAAGACTCCAGCTCCCAACCCATGTTGTGTGTAGGATCCATCAATATACACTTTCCAGTGATTTGCTACACTTAGGTTAGAGTTTGACTCATCAAGGAACTCTGATACAAGTGGGTTCTTTGAATACATCAGTGCTTCTTCTAGTTGATCTGTAATTACTTGTCTTTTAATGGCCTTCCATTCTATGTACTCAATGTTGTATTTTGTTAGGATCATGACCCATTAGTTGTTCGCCCTATGAGCGTTGCTTTGGAAAGTAGATATTGGAGAGGGTCTATCTTGGCAATGAGTTTTATCTAGTGAACCAACATATAGTGTCTAAATTTTTGTGCAACAAACACCACTACTAGGAAAGCCTTCTTGATGAATGTGTAATTCATCTCATGTCCCACCATAGTTCTACTGATATAGTAAATAACTCTCCCTTTCCCATTTTCATCATGTTGTGCTAAGAGAGAACCAAGGGCTGCTACTATTGCTAATATATACAGGATCAATGGCTTTCCTGGAATTGGTGGCATGATTTTTTTGAATTCCTAGTCACATTTTTCATCCCATTTGTATGCTACCCCCTTGTGGAGTAGATGATAATATGGGATAGCCTTATCTGCTAACTGTGCTATGAACCAGCGAATGGATTAGAGTCTTCCTTGCAAAACCCTTAACTACTTCAATGTTCTTGGTGCCTCCATCTCAAGAATTGCTTTGAACTTGGAAGGATCTATCTCAATTCCTGTCATAGACATGATATACCCTAGAAATTTCCCTGACTATACACCAAAGACACACTTATTTGGATTGGGTCTAACTCTGTACTACTCTAGCCTGTCAAAGATGGAGCTTAGTGTTGCTATTTGATCTTGCCGCTTTTTGGATTTGGCCAATATGTCATATACATAGTCTTCCATTGTTTTGTGAATCATGTCATGGAAGATTAGCGTCATGGCTCTTTAATAGGTACCTCCTACATTTTTCAGCCCAAATGGCATCATGTTCCAACAATAAGTCCCCCATGGGCAAGTGAAAGTTGTTTTGTAATGATCATCTTTGGCTATCATTATCTGATTGTACCTTGAGAACCTATCCATTAATGAAAACATTTTATGTCCACTCTAGATAATAAATTGGTCGTATGAAGCCAACATCAAGGAGCTTCTATAATTCTAGTTTGACCAATAATTCTATTTGTGGATGCATCTTTCTTGACTTTTGTCTTACTGGTTTTGCTTTTAGATAGATGGCTAGATGGTGAACCACAACTTCTAGATCAAGACCATGCATGTCAGTGTAGGTCCATGCAAATTTTACCTTTCTTTCCCTTAGAAAATCAGCTAGAAGTTCTTTTTCTTCTGTCAAAAGTGATTCTACATAAAAGGTGATATCTGGCACTTCCTTGGTCCCTAGATTGATTGGATTACATTTCTTTTCCAAGACTGTTGAATTTCCTAATGAATAGCACTAAGGGGAAGATTAAATCCCTCATCCTCTGGTGCCTCAAAGAGGTTTTCACCATTGGATGCATCCTTTTTTTTACTATTTTTAGGACAAAGAGTGCCATAATGTGGTTTTCGCTCAAAGACCTAGATGTTACTCTTAAAATTTCACTTTTGCAATTGATTCAATCATTTCCCCATAGTAGGCATGTGTGTCTAGGTCAATGTCAAACCCAACTTTATGATCTCCACATGGTATCGTATCTTGCAATCCCATGAATTTTGAGAGAGCTTCATCATTTTCAAACATGTCTAAAATTAGTGGTCCTCGTTGGTCGTAATCGATGAGTTGGGGATAGATAAGTTTTAGCTCAGTAGTCAGGTCATCTAGTTTGAAAGATAGGGTACTAATCATGAGAAGGGAAGAATCCTCGAATAACATAGGTAGGTTAGTGAGGAGGTCCTCAAAAGGATAAGTAATCGATACCAAAATTGAGGGGAAGCTTTGACCTTTCTAACTGGGGCATCTTTGCCAAGTATGGTTAATTTTGGACTACATCCAAGGCCAAGATTCCTTATAGACTTCTCAGGAATGATAGGTTCTAGAAGGCCATTGTCATTTTTCCCAAGTTTCTTGTTTTTATTGTAGCCCATGCCTAGCATCATCTATAGTCCTTTATTGTTATCATCCATGGGAAGATTAGGCACGGGCCTTTCATCTTGGTATATCAAACTTGATATGTCTTTTTCGTATACCGTTTCTCAGCTTAGGTCTCCCTAGCATCTGACTCTAGAGGGACATGCTTTAAAGGTTTGAGATGGGGTGTCAATCGATGGGGGTTTCCCATGAGACCAAGGAGATGGAGGTAACTCTCTTATTACAAAGGCACTCTTTTTCATTTTGTAATCCCCACACCCATTGTCCGAGATAATGACTTTGATATCAGAAATGTCTAGAATGGAGGGTGTCTTTGTCTCAAAAGTGGAGGCTAAGGTAGATGGGTCTACATATGGAGTTGTAGGACCTTTGTCATTCTTTTGGAATTGAGGGATCTTGTAGTAATTGGCTTCAAGATTCTTACAATAATAAAATGGTTTAGGATCACCATGGATTGTGACCTCTTGATTTTGATAGGGAAACTTGACACATTGATGAAAGGTAGTTGTGACAACTTGCATTCCATGAATCCATGGGCACCCCGAGAAGATATTGTAAGGAAGCTCCAAGTCAAGGACTTGGTATGTGGTTTCCATGATAGTTGGCCCTACTTGAATAGGGAGTTGAATAGTGCCTTGATACACTCTTTCTTGATCATAATATGCCTTGATTGTAATACCTTTACCTTTTTCAATGATGTCCTCAGAGAATCCCAGATTCTTTATTAGCTTGAGAGTACAAATATTTAGACCCACACCTCCATCCACCAAGACTCTTTTGACTTCATTCTTATGGACTAGGACTTCAAGATGGAGTGCATGGTTATGAGATGGTTGAGTTGGGAGATCTTGATCAAAAAATGTTAGGAGATGTGGTGTGGTGATGTGTCCGGCCATAGCTTAGAACTGGTCTACATCAAGATCTATGGGGACAATGGATGAACCCAATGCTTCTTCTAGGATTTTCCTATGTGCAGGCGAGATTTTTAGAAACTCCATGATGGAGATTTGGGAAGGGGTTCTTTTTAGCTAGTCCAAGACATTATAACCATTGGGAACAGATTTCATATTAGAGGCTAGTGCTTTGGGTGGTTGTGATGGTCTAGGAATGGTAACTCTGCCACTACGTGTGGTCACTCCACAGTCGGCTCTAGCTCCCTTGACATTGACAATAGTGACCCATTCATCTAAGGATGCAACAACATGATTGTAAAAATGGTTTACATTGTTATATTTTACCTTTCCATGGTTGTTCCCTTTGTTGTGATATGGCATCAGATTTGTGTATATCTTTAGGTCCTGATTTCTGGCAGGTTTTTCAACTTTTATGGTTCTGTCATCGATAAGGGCTTGGATTAATTTTTTTAGTCTCATGCTATTGGCTATTGTGTGCCCCTTGATTTTATGAAAATTGAAATGGTGGTTTTCATTATACCATGGGGGTTTCACTTGGGGCTCCTGATAATTCTCATAAACAAGGATTTTAATGAGATTCTCTTGCACTAGTTTTTTCATGATAGATTTGATTGATTCCCCAAGTTGTGTGTATTTTCATTTGGGGGGATACTTGTTTCATGGGGGTGGTCCCCCTTGATTATTCAAATTATTGATGACTTGATTGTAGGGTTGTTGTGATGCTATGTTGGCTTGTGTGTTGTTTTAGTTATTGACTTACAATTGTTGATATGATTGTGTGTTTTTCCTTGGGGCACTGATTATAACTTTGGCATCAATGACACCATCATTAATGACATTCTTTTTCTTTGCCCATGTGCAAGGTTTTTCATTATAACTAGTTGATGGATGGTTGTCTTGATAAGTAGGTGTTTCCCCTTGTACAATAAGGGGTCTTTCAATGTTGAGCGCCTTGGGGATCAACTGGTCATATGTGGTGATGTATTGAATTTTTAGATGGAAGGACAAGGTCCCTTCAAGATTAGGAATGATAGTGCATATTTTTTGTTCTTTAGGCACAATCCACTTGCTTCTAAACGCCTTGGATCGCCATAGTTGTAAGAAGGATGTGAATGTTTCCCCCTTAGCTTGTTTGAGAGTGGACAATTCTTTTAGGCTCACGTCCATGCCTATGTTGAATGCATAGTTCTATATGAATGCATCCACAATTTCTTGGAACTTTTTGATTTTGGGAGGAAGGTCAGAGAAACATTCCATTGCTGGTCCAACCAAAATCCAAGGGAATAGTCGCATTAGATAATTTTTGTCATATGAACTTCCATACAATGTACCTGAAATTCCCTAATGTGATCTTCAAGATTACCCATCCCACGATATTTGTCAAATTTAGGTATCTTGAACCCTTTTGGGAATGGAACCATTGCAATGCTTCTCTCAAATGGATAAGACCACAAATTGCTTGGTGTTTTTATTGACTTCCCTAATTGGAGGTCTAGCACTTGTTGTGAGAGAAATTTAATTTGTGCAGACATCATTTTGCGAATCGGGTGGTGGGATGAATGGGTTTTGAGGGGGTTTGATTATTTGAGTGATGGGTGGGTTGTTTTGGGTGTCCGTGGGAGGCGGTTGCAAACTTTTCTATGCGATCAATGCTTTTTGGTATGTCTGCAATTGTTGTTGTGCCAACAATGCTTGTTGTTGGTCTTCTTGTTGTTGTGCCAACAATGCTTGTTGGTCTTGTTTTTGTTGTGTCAATAATGCTTGTTGTTGAGCTAGTAGTTGAGCTACTTCTTGTGCTTGGTATTGTTGCTAAGCTTGTTGATAGGCTTGCTAGTGAGTTGCTTTTTGTTGTGCCTAGTATTGTGCTTGTGCTTGAGCTTGTTGTACTTGATATTGAGCTTTTTCCTGAGCTTGAGCTTGTGTCTACTGCTTGTGTAGCTTGGGCAACCTATGAGGCTTGTGCAGCTTATGTGGCTTGTGCAGCTTGTTGTTGTTGCAACAAAGCTTGGGCTTGGGAAGCTTTTTGTGCTTGTTGCATGGCTTGTTGTTTTTGTGCTTGTTGGGTGGATAGTTGTGTATCCTATGTAGCTTGTTGATTTTGAAATTGTTGAACTGCCTTTTGATAGACTTGTTGGGCAGCTTGTAGTGTGATGGTGTATTGATTTACCATGTTTGGTTTCAATGGTGGAGGTGGAGGATTCAGAATGGTGTGAGATGTCATGATGAGAGTTTGTTGAGGTGGTTGTCGAGGTTCCATTGGATTGATGATAGGGGGTTGTGTGGTGGATGGTGTGGTTGTTATGCTAGGTCCTTGAGAGACCATATTTATAGATGGTGTTGCAATTGATTGTGTTGTTTGGATTGGTGCCACCTGGTGTTGTGATATTAGTGGCATGCTTGGAGGATTTGGTATGTTGATTTGATTCATGACTAGGGATTTCTTTGATTTGATTGATTGAGGATTGGTAAATGGGGTTTCCCTAAACCGAGAATTGGTGTGGATGTCAATGGTAGAGGGGGAAACAGTGGGAAGATGGGTGGTGTGTTTCCTTGAGAAAGTGATTATGAGGTATCAAAGATTCCCCCTTGTCCAAATATTCCCCCTTCTCCTTGTGAAGTCATGGGGAGAGAGACTTGCGTTCTAAGGGGATATTTTGGTGTTGCAGAGAAAGTGGATGGATTGTTAGTGTCATGAAAGGCAAGTGAAATGTAAGGGTGTTTCAGATCTTGAGGAATGGGTTGACCCAAGATGGTGTTTGCATCTAAGTCTTGGTTGTTTACAAGGAGATGCATTTGAAGAGCATGAAGCAATGAACTCCCCTTGGTAACTATGGGTTGACTTGGAGCATGAGATGAGATTGGTTGCGGAATGGGTTGAATGATGCTTTGGAAGGAAGGTGTGAATGAAACCGGTGGCATAATCCTAAGAGGTTTCTCCACAATACTGCTTACATCACAATCAGAAGGGAGTTTAGCCCCTTCCTTTTCCAATTCTAAAATGTATTGTAAAGGATTAAGTCTCATCATTGTGTTGACAATTTTCTGATTTTTCAGGATTTTGGACCATTTCCATGATTTCATCTTGAGTCATTCCTAGGACATTGTTGGTGATATCCTCCACTTGGAAATCTCCCTCTTGAAGGTCTTGTGGTAATTGAGGAAGGTTGAGTGGGGGATTGCTAGATCCGATGGAGTTGACTTATGGTGCAATTTGACTCAAGTCACTTGAAGTGGATGTTTCTTTGTTTGTTTCCATGTTCTTGTGTTGAGATCTAGTTTGGACCATAAAATAAGGATCATTTTTTTAGGAATGTGGGAGGTGACCCTCTAACTCCTTAGATTTGTCTAAAATTTAGGTACAAAAAAGAAAATATAAGATGTTAAGGATCAAATAATGGTGATGAGATAATGAAAGATGAGTAATGTGAATGTTTTAACTCTTAAGGAACCTTGGAGGGAAATTCGACTTTAAGACTTTTGGATTTTTTATTTTTTATTTGATTTGGATTTGGATTTGGGATTATGGATTTGATTTTTATTTGGATTTCATAATGAACTCATAAACTCCAATAGGTTAGATGTTGTCTTGGAATAAACTTGTCCACAAGATGATAATTTAACTAAGTGTATGAATAAGGATTCATCTACACACACCTAGTCAAACAAGATGATTTTGATTTGTTTTAAAGGATTTTCCAAAAGTCTAGTATGAAGGACTTTTCCAAGATTTCTAAGAGTTGCTTGTGAGATTGGTTTTGATTGATGTTTGGGGGATGGATGAAAGTGTTGATTTTGATCATAAGTGAACTTAGAGAGACTTTTGTTTACAAGACCTAGGTATTGAAGAACATGTTTTACTTCCAAGAACTTGTTAACCCTACAAAGTGAGATACTCAAAATGTTGAAAAAGACTTGGATTTTGACAATAATAGAATGAGTACAAGTTTGGGTTATCCTTTGATGCATGTTTTTAAAAATTACAAACCAATATTTTTCTAGTTGTGTAAAGCATAGACTGACGTTTCTTGATATTTCTTGGACTAAGACTTTTGTTTCAATTGATGGACTTTGGTTTTTGGATTTTGATCTTGTGGGAAATAATTTAAGAAAACACATATGTGGGGTCCAGTTGTCTTTTATCTTTTCTTAATGAGTTCTTTTTACCACAAACACTTTCTTGCTTAGCTATTCAACTAAATGTCTATGTCTCAATTTCTTTTCATCAGGCACAAAGTCCATTATGTGAAAATCAAGAGAATCAAGCAAAAAAGTTCCCTAATGTTGACTTTATAGAGAAAATTGAGACATAAATCCAAATACTTAGAAGCTTCTAAGGATGAAATCCCTAGGGACAAGCAGTAGCACTTGGATTTTTCAAAGGTACTTGCTCCTGAAGGTTTGAGATTTGATGTCCTTGTTGAATGTTTTTTTCAAGATTTTGGATCCAAGCAATGTGTTTAACTGGCTCAAAGATTGCACAATCCTAGGATGGAAAAGAAAATATTTGTTGAATTCCCACTTGGATAAATCTAGTTGCCCTTATTCAAAGCGGATGAATAGAATCTTGACCACACTGGCTCCCCTCCATGACACTCACTTCTACAGGTCATCCAAGCTTCAATTCTCATGAATCTCCCATGACAAATTTTTCATCTCTACAAAGAACCACAAATATGTGGGATGGCTCCAGAGGTCCGACCTCCTGACACCAACAAATATTGGGATTTTGGATTCTAAACAAAGGTTCATAATAAGGGCATCCATTTTAGGAGGTGCAATGATAAACTCCTTGTGAGATATCTCCCAACCCTTAGAACAAGGTCTTTACGCATCATAAAGATATTGGGGGGAGATTTATCATTCACCTCTTCCCATTGTTTATGATTTTCATCACAACCACAAATTTATATAGCAGTTTGGAAGAGCTTGGATTATGCTCATTACCACTTGGATTGTTCCCTTGAGGTGAGTACTTTTTCCCACCAAGGTAAGTCCTTTAAAGGTAAACAAAAGTGAGTAGGTGCATATGTAGTTTGATCAATCTATATTTGCGTGAACAAAGAGAGAACACACATGATTCCTTTTCTCACACTAGCAAGCTTTGTTCAATTTTAAGAGCCCAAATTTGAAATGTGGAGGCAATCCTTTAGACAACCTAATATCACAAAAAATATTTTGATTCTCAAGATCACAATGAAGCGCAAGAGAAGTGCATACACATTTCAATGGTATTAGTTTGTAAAAAGGATTAAAAAATAAGATAAGCACATGTTCATTTTAGACCTCAAAAGCAGTAAATGGGTTCTTTTTATAGCACCAAATTTGAGTGTTTGAAGTTGTTTGTTTGATTCTTAAGACCCAAAATCAAATCTAGTGAGTTTCTAATGTTCTTTTTAACCCTTTGTGAAAAAGAAAGCTTTTGTATGTTCTTTTTAAAACCCAAAAAGAAGTGAGTTGTCCTAAAACAAAAAACAACAGTAGGAATGAAAGCCCTAGGCTATTACAATAAGCATTGAAAAATGCTCTTTTCAAATTCAATGTCCACTTTTCCAACTTAAAATCTGCCTTTTATTTGATTCCCATGCGAGAGCAACCATCATTGATGCGAACTTGCAAACATCATTAGTAGTTTTAGATATGTCTTTGACAGCGTATAAAGTATCTGCAAAACATAAAGATACACATTAGTCCCCCTGAATTTCAAATTTCTGCAAATAAAGGTGTATGCACTAAAATAGAGAGCATATGGGCATATGTGCTAAAACAGAGAGCATATGCACTAAAATATCTTGTATATGCACTGAAACAAGAGGTAAATGCATTGGAATGGGCTATGGATGTGCTATAATAAGGATTTGATGTGCCAAAAGTCACCACCAATGCACTGAAACAGACAGTGGATGCGCTACATCAGAATTCACGAATGGACTTGTTAATCAAACTTGCAAGAAAAAAAAATAAAAAATGGGGATAGGCCCTCCTTCTAGCACTAAAATGTGAATGCTTTTCCTAGACTTGTTCAAACATGGACAAACAAAGAAATATTAGTCCTCAAACAAGTTTAAACTAAACATTCCCTATGAAATTCATTCAAGCATAATAACAAAAAAATAACATAAAATATCAAATAAAAGCTAATGAAATCTCATTCGAAGCTCAAACCAACATCCCATAGCGGAATTGGTGTTTCTTTGATGTGGAAAGAATCCATTTCCCAATTCCTTGATAAGCTTGATGATGATTGATTGATCCTTGATAAAAGAATTCCAATAACCTAGCTATGGATGATGAATTCTATGCTAACTTGGATGAAAATGTGAATGAACTTGCATAAACTTGTGGATAATAACCCTGCATCAAAATTTGGATCCTAAATCAATAGAGAAGGCCTATATTTATAATGAAGAAGGATGGAGGATTGAAGAATAGGAAGAATGTGGGATTAAAGAAGGGACCAATGGCATTGTGCCACTTGTCAACATGCTAATGAAGGAAGGTGGAGCACATTTTGAACAATGTGCATGTTTAATGCATGTAGGTGAAATTTGAATTTGAAGAGGTGACTTGTGTAAGGAGGGATGTAAGAGGAATCAATTCCAAGTTGGCTCAAGGAGAGGACATGTAAGAGCTTTTAATGCCAAGTTGGAGGACAAAAGTCCTTTGGGAGGGAGAATTCAAATAGGTGCAATATTCCAAGGATATGCCATATTTGAATGAAAATGGGAGGAATTAATAAATCAAATAAATTGATTTACATGTGCAACTTGCAAAAGCTAGAGAAATGGAGGATTTAGTGTTAGGAGATAATTAATGATTAATTAACTTAGATGAAATTAGTTGATTTGACATTTGATTTAGATATTTAGATTTATTTAAATCAAATGAGAGGATAGTTGGGAAATTAGTAATTTAATTAAATAAATTTGATCTATTCAATTACATGAAGAACATTAAATAAAGTTAATTTATTTAATCAAAGAGAGAACATTAGGATTTAATTAAATAAATTTGATTTATTTAATCAAAGAGAGAACATTAGGATTCAATTAAATAAAGTTGATTTAATTAATTAAAGAGAGAACATTAGGATTTAATTAAATAAAATTGATTTATTTAATCAAAGAGAGAAAATTAGGATTTAATTAAATACAGTTGATTTATTTAATCAAAGAGGAAATTTGATGAATTAATTAAATAAAGATTATTCAATTAATCAATTAGTAAAGAAATGATCAAGGAAGAAAAGAAGTTAGTGAATTAGAATCGAGTACATGATATCAATTAAGATATTTTGAGTGTCTAGAGAGTGTAATTGGGAAGGGATCTATTTATATTGGGGAGGGAAATTTCAATGATGTTAAGTGTGTACCTCATTTGTGAAATAGTCTTCTCTCCATCTATCAGATTACACATAGTGGATGTGGGAGGACTATGGAATTCACTCCTAATTCAGTTATAATTAGAGACTTGGAGAGTAGGGGGATTATTGCTACTAGGATGGTTGATCATTCATCTCAGTTGTATACCTTTGTAGATTTTTCTTTTGATGGTGGCATTGTTCCTTCGGTTGTTGATCATACTTCTAGTGTGAACCATGATTTAGAGGATACTTTTTTCTTCTTATGCTTGGTAGTTCTCACATCGAATCCCATTCTCAATCCTTGCATTTCATCTCCTCCATCTACTGTTGCATTTGATAATGCTTGTGTTTCTACATATATATGGCTTCTTGTGATTCATTGCAGCAGGATATTCATTGTCTTTCAGATTTGGTTACTTGTGATGTCTTCTTGATAGGTATTTCAAACTTGTTTATGGAGTCTCATATTTCATATTTGGGAGATACCATTGATTGCATACATATTCTCTTTGATGAAGATTATTCTTCTTCGTTTGTTGTGAGAGAATACTCAGACCCTTTTTTTAATTCTCTACATGATCATTCTTCACATTTTGATGTGAGTGTTGATTCTTTTGGACATTTGTAGAAGGCTTCTTTGTCTTGAGAAGAGATATTTTTGTCTTTGGATTATGTCTACAATCATTTCTAGGAGATTTTGAATTGTCTTCTTTAGCAATGTGGCCTAGGACACCTATTTGGAGGGTGACACCTTTTAGCATCAACATGGAGACACTTGAGCTTTGTGGATTGGATTTGAATTGGTTAATATTTTGAGTATTTATAATTTGACATTGTTGATCTATGTCAAGATTGAGTTTGTTGGATGATGGGTTTAGGATTGAAGTTCAAATTGTTAAGGAAGAAAATGTTCCAATGCCAAGATTGAAGGTGTTGGATGGATGGAAGGATTGGATAACGAATATAAATAAGGGATGAAATATAAGAGGGAAAAGGGGAGAAGATGTAGGATGTAGTTTGCAAGGAATTTATCACATATGAATGATATTATCCCCCTCAATATATACCACTTATTTATGATGCTATGCTTGGATGTGTCAAATAACTACCAAAAGTATGTTTCAAAATCTCATTCAATTCCTTATCAAGGTTAAAAGTGGGAATTATTATAGGTATTATGGCTTGGGCATATGGATGCAATAGATGAGATGATAAAATGGTATGATATGGATGACTAGCTAATAATTGTGAGGAATGGATGGGGTTGGTGGACAGAAGAATATTTTCCACAAGTGTAGACAACACATGGGAAATAGATTCACACATAATTCCCATGAATGGTTTTTTATTATGGTACTTTATCAAAGCACCATAAGAATGGTTTTCACATTGGTCCCTTGTTTCTCTTTACTATAATTTTTAATGTTTTTTGCATGTTTGGATGCAAGCATCTACTTCCATGATAAGATAATAATATCCCATTTTGAATAGCTACTTCATGTAGATCATCATATAAGTGTTATGCTCAAAATATGTATTGTGAGCTTTGGTGATTGCTAATTTGGCATCTTCTAGAGTGTTTCCAATGAAAATGGAGTGGAATGCAGATTGGATAAAGGATGTATAGTGATTATGTGAAGGCTTGGAAAAATAAATGTAGTATGGAGGTATTTGGGATGATAGGTTTGGAAGGGTGAAATTTTTTGATGGAAGGGTAAGATGATGGCGACATGATTAAATAGAATTAGGATCAACACATTTTTACACCATGTTGTATTTTGAGATTTCCTTTTTTTTTGGATGTGATGGTGGTTCTTTTGAATTTGAATTTGGGGATTTTTGGGCCAAGGGGATTGTGGATTTTTATTTTCTTAAATGGTGGTACTTTGGATTTTGGATTTAGTATCCATATTTCCATATCAAGGGACCTAAATGACTTTGGTGTTCTATTTTGTTAGATTGTTGCTTGGATATATTTGGATTGCTTAGATTTGGTATAGCCATTTTTTACAGTCTA
The DNA here is from genome assembly GCA_007258455.2 of Sequoia sempervirens. Taxonomy (NCBI): domain Eukaryota; kingdom Viridiplantae; phylum Streptophyta; class Pinopsida; order Cupressales; family Cupressaceae; genus Sequoia; species Sequoia sempervirens. Next base: position 84,248,453 of record VDFB02271358.1, on the reverse strand, counting down.
AGAGGATTTTAATTTTTATATTTGTGTGAATATTGGCTTTAGATTTATGGATTTTTTCCTTAGGGTCCTTGAATTGAGATCAAATTTTGGATCATTGGATTCGTGGATCCAAAATATTTTTGGGCCTTTGGCCTTTGAATTTATTGGGATTTTTATTTTTTAGGTGTGAGGATTTGAGGCATTAGGATGGATTCCTATGGATATACATGTGCATCCAAATATATTTCAAATCCCATTTGATGATCTCATAAGGAAATGTTATCTTAGAGTCTCATGAAGGTGTTGATAGCTTCATCATTATGGAAAAGGTTGAATGGTGTGTGAATTATCATTCTTAATTTAATTTACTTATGCCCCTTTCATCACATCCTTTTATCCACCCCTTTTATCTATCCCAATGCATCATCATAATATCCCCATTGCTAAATCTATTTTATCTTTCCCCTCACATAATCACTCTCATCCTTCATCCAACCTACCTCCCACTCCATTTTTCTTGCCAACACCATAAGAGACACCCTAAGAGACGCCAATTTAACAATCACCAAATCACATAATGACATCTATTAAGAACAAAACTCACAACATGATCTACAAAAAGTAGCTATTCAAAATAGGGTATTATTAGCTTACCATGTAAGAAAACACTAGTCCAATCCAAAAATAAAATTAAAATTAAAATAGTAAAGAGAAACAAGCATCCAATAGCGAAAATTGTTCATATGGCACCTTGAGAATTACCATAAGGAAAATATCTTTCTTGGAATCATGCATAAATCTAGTGCCTATGTGTACCCTACACTTGGGGAAAGCTTCATACACCCACTCACCCCATCCATCATTCATAACCATTAGCCAATCATCTCTATCATATTATCCCACCCATCACATTTGCATCCACTAACCATTATACATATCCACATTCCAACTTTTGACCTTGATTAGGAAGTGGAAAAAATCTTGAAGCATGTTTTTGAAAAACCTTTGATATATCCAAGTATAACATCATAAATTTGGTGGGCTTAGTGGATTACATTTTTTTATGATTTTTGATGACAGGACTTTGGATTTGGAATGAGTATCCATATTGGTAAATTTTGGACCCATATGAATTTTGTGTTCCAATTTGTGAGATTGTCACTTGTATATTTGGATTGCTTAGATTTGAGATTTGATGTAAAATAATTTGGAATTGGAGAAATAATTAAGAAGATTAAGAATGGGATTAGTGAATTGATCATTATAGAATGGACAAAAATATGCATAGAGCATAACCATTCCCAAAATGGGACAAATCAATAATAATAAAAATGAAAATGATCCAGATCCTCTCCATTCAAGGGGATAAAAAGCTAAAACATATATCAAGAAATTATAGAGCAAAGCTCTAATTGTTTCCATCTCCAGCTAGAAGATTAAAAATCAACTTTGATGGATATTCGTATGGGAACCCTAGGATCTCAAGTGCAAGTTGCTTCATTTAGGATGATAGTGGCAAGATAGTATGGATCATTTCAAAAAATGTATTAGTTGGTCATGTGCAATAGAGGCTATTTGAGTAGTTATTTGTAAAAATATTCTTTGTCAACAAGAATGTATAACTGTGATCGATGGATTTGTATGGGCCAACTACACTTGATCCATGAAGATTTGAAGCGTAATTATGCCACTAAACATCATTCCAATAAGATCAATCAATAAAAACTAAACTAGGAATTCATTAAAACTAACATTCTAAATCATGAAAGCTTCAAAAACACCTACTCTAATCCATTGAAACTTATCCTATTGGGGGAGTGGTGTTGCATTGATATGTAATGGTGACCCTTTCCCAATCCCATGGATAAATGAGACTATTCTGATCTATTCTATTGAAGAGAATTGATGAAACTGATGAAAGATGTGTATGAAAACATGATTTAAATGTTAAATTAATATGATTCAAGCTATTTTAACATGATGTAGACTAAGATGATTGATATGGGTTTATGCAAAGATAATCTAAATGGATTTCAAGCTAAAAAGATTAAAACCCTAATTACAAAATATACTAAATGGATGCACTTATGTTATCATGGAAGCTAAGATAATATGGAAGAAAATTAAGCTAAAATGATGTTAAATGTGAGTGCAAGTGAGAGTGATTTTAACAACATAAATTTGTTGTTAAAAGATGGATTCATTTGTCTCCAAATAGTGACCTATTTATAGGAGAGCAAATGAGAAATGAAGGGTTGAGATTAAAAAGGTTAATCAATGGTCAAAGATGGAGGAAAGATGAAACATGGATTATGGATTCTCATCAACGGATGAGAATCAATGATCACATGGATCAAGGAAAGAATCAAGGGTCCATATTCTTCCAAACAAACACACACAAAGCTTGCACAAGAAGTCTTGTAAGTTTTTTAGGAAGAGGAAATTAGATATTTAAATAATTAAAATAAAGTTTTAATGTGTAAAAGGGGAAGGAATATTCCATGGGAATATTCCTTTTGGAGGAATGTGCAAAGGAGGAATATTCCTTTAGAATTTTCCCTTGCAAGTGGGGGGAATTATATTTATTAATAATTGATAATTAATACAATGTTAATTATGCAATCTTAGAATAATTACATGATATTCATTAAATAAATGATTTAATGAAAAGCAGAGATATGATGACATTTAATTAAATACCTTAAGGTCATTTAATTAAATAAAAGGACTTAGGGATTTACATTAAATAATTAGATTTATATTCAATTTAATAAGATGAAATGTTAGCATGAAAAGGGGTGAATTAACATAATTAGATTAATTAGATTAATAGATGAAAATGACAATTAATTAAATAGCTAGGCTAATTTAATCAATTAAGCCAAAAGATGTTGGGTTTGTCCTTGAAACAATGTTAGTATACCTGATTCAAGTGCATGATATCATTCAGGACATTTTTAAGTGTCTACATTTTTCCCCTCTTTGAAGCGAGGTACCTATTATGTTGGTTCAAAGATTGACACCTTTCGGATTAAAAACTACTACTTAAATCAAAAAATAAAATTTTTCTAATTTTTGGATGTCTCGTTGTTGCCCCAGCAAAGGGAATAAGCTAGTTCCTTGCCCCCGTAAGAAATCAGGAAGAAAGTTTAAATTTTAGGTTCATTTCTCAACAAAGGTTAAAAGCTACTTCAAGGGTCCAAAAAGGCACTGGGATGCAAAAAAAATATGCCAAAAACATAAAATATGATGCATAATAAGCTTCATCTTGGCAAGATTGGTGAAATTGGTGAAAAACCCTAGGTGCACAGTTAAATAAGGGAAAAAAACCCAAATTTTTAGGCTTAAATAGGTGAAAGGGGTAACACTTCCTATTCATTTGTGCATTCAACCCTTAAAGAGCTTTCTAGACTGAGCTATGATACCGTAGAAAAAATGGCTCACCATGTGCTCCCTCTTCATCTTTCGAATTGTGTTCAAGAGTACCAGCAGCATGCAAACGTCAGACCCTAGGTATGTGACTCGAAACTTCTCTTGATTTTCACTTTTAGGTGCATTTAATAGGGCATCAAAGATAGGTTGATAGGCACGTTATTGTATAGCGATTCTTTTGAAGTGTCAAAAGCATTGATATTGATTTTATAGTGGCACATCCTCTATTGAGGCGCACACCCTGATATTTTGATTCAACGATGCATCTAATTTGGGGGTCACAGGGGTAATATAGAGACACATAGGCTTTTTAAGTTCGGCATTGCTCGAAAGCAATGGGCGACACATGTAACAAATGGTGACACACCCCAATTTTTTAGTAAAGTGATACCCAAATACCAATTTGTTATTGAGCATAGTGACGTGTGTCACCAAATTGGCGATGCACCCCAAAATCAAGGATGTTATTGATTTCAATGACACTATTGATTTTTTGGGTGCAAATTCTTAAATTTTGATTAGTTTTTCAACTTTTTCAGAAAATTGATGTTGTGTGTGCAATGCGTATAGGAGGATCCTCCATTGTTGATGTCCCAAGAGCATAGATATGACATTGTGGCAGTGGCAAGAGAATTCGATGACTTTGAGGTTAAGTGACTGCGTAGGTTGGGATTGGGCATTCTTTCTTTCTTGCTTGAGTTCTAGATGGATCTTGCGGTGATGACTACATTGATTGGGAGGTGGCACAATAAGACCTCTTCATTTCACTTGCCCACGGGGGAGGCAACTATCACACTTGAGGACATGTGGCGTATTCTATGATTGTCGATTCATGGTGAGCATGTGATATATAACCCAAATGTCAGGAGAGACGCATGTCTCTATCTTTTACACAAATGTTTGATTGTTCTAATTAGCTCCTAGATTGAGCTAGAATTTTACTGAGGTTGAGAGGACATGTTTAGATTGTTTGTTATAACATTGATTTGTGGCGTCGTTGCTTCAAATTGACGAGGCAGAGGTTTTAGTCCTAGATGGGGATTAGCATGAGAGGGTGTGATCTTTAGCATGAGAGGGTATGATCTGAAGGGATGTTATGTATGTCTGGGGTTCAATTCTCCTTGCCTCCTTGTACCATGATATGCATGAGGCTATCTACTGAGAGGGTAGGAGCATCAAAGCAGGTGTTACCCTGCTTCATATATGGGCATACGAGCATATTGTAGTGTTGAGGCCATTGGTCATTCTCATAGATATACATGAGGATGAGCCTATCATTTTTTCGATATAGGGTGCTAATGAAATTGTAGCACATAGGCCCAAATTTTCCATATTGGTGTCATGTCATTGATGACATGATAGTGTTCAGGTGGAGGTCATGGCTATAGCATACACAGTGGTACAATGATCAGCAGTGGCTAGATTTTACCAGATAGAATCAATACATGCAGGGAAGACAAAACACAATCATTGAGTGATACCTCCTAGACTGTGTTTCTCGGTAGTTTGGGGAGGTATAGGATGTGCTAGTTGATGATTATATTGCAATTTTTATTAGGTCTCAAAGAGAGGTACAATGGGGAGCTCAGATTGATCCCATCATGGTGATCAATGAGTTTAGACAGCTCATCCCACAACCGTGGGCACATGATCAGGGCCTTCCAGATGCGGGGACTACCCCAACATATGATGTGTGGTTCAAGCCACCTAAACGCTTGACAGATCCAACAGGGGCATACTTTGGAGGCAAAGGAAAAGGTAGAGGCAGGGGTAGAGGTCGAGGCTGAGATGGTGTTAGGGATGGTGGCCAAGGTAGAGACCAGGATCAGGATTAGGATAGGGGGCAGGTGCCAGGTGATGGGTACCAGCAGTAGCCAGATTAGGCATAGGTTCCAAGATGGTAGGGTGGCCATGATGGACAGGTTCTAGGGGCACCACCACCTCCTCCACCTCTAAGTAGCCAGATCCATGATGGAAAAATTGTAGCCCTTAGAGCAAAGAGGGATTAGCTTTAGGTTTAGTAGGATTAGTTGTAGCATCATTTATAGGCCATGATTGTACAAAGAGACTAGGAAGTCCAATTGTGGCAGCAACTGGACATGCAGCAAGCCCAAGAGATTGGGTGGAGATAGCAGTTGGAGGTAGTGACATCTACATCACAAGGTCGAACTGTATTTGCTCAGTTGTATAGAGAGGCAGTTACCGAGGCTTCATATTACTACATGCACTATCATCGTGATGTTCCTTAGGGTATGCGACAACCTAATTTTTCATAACAGAGCACAGCACCACCTAGAGTTGAGGATCAACCATTAATTAAGGGTGAGACAAGCAACCACTAGGGCTAGCCTACTTGTAAAGACACTTTTTGATTGTTTTCCTGATTCATTTATATAGATATACATTGATGGGCTAATTTTTGATAGCCTCGTGGATATTGTATTTTTGATCAATATACATACACTGATTTAGATATTGTATCATGACAATCATCATTTTTTGATATATATATGAGATGATCTAGATTCGATATGTGATTTGTTCCTTATTTCATGCTCATGAATGTATGGATGCATTTGATATAATGTGATGTGATACGATATTCTTATGTATGGATGCACTTTTTTCTATTTATGTGATATGTGATATGTGATATGTGATATGTAATATGTGATGATGATCTATGATGTATATGTGATGCAATGTAATGGATGGATGCACTTCTTTTTCATTATTTTTTTATGACATGTTAGGGGATGGATGCTATGATATACTTATGCTTATGCAGATGCAGATGACATGGATGCATTTATTTTTATGTACTTTTCTATGCAATTTATGATATGATGATGTATGTATGGATAATGTGATGTGCATTTTTATGATATGTATGCATGCTAATGATTTTTGGATGTAGGATGGATGCATTGATGATGTTTTTTGTTGATTGTCAGGACACTAGGTTAGCGTGAAGAGAGGATAGAAGAAATAAGATGAATAATTTGACCATTTATTTTGATGATAAAGTTCAACAAGTCCTTGATCCACTGAGACTTTATTAGAGATGGTGATGAGAGATGAATGATTATTTTCTCATATCTTGGGATTGGGATTTTCTGTCATTCCTTATTTTTATATAACACATAGACACAATGCATCATGGTATTGATGACTAGGATGGTGTTGCATCTAGTGCAATGGACTTTGACTCTGCAAAAAGATAGGATAGCTCTTGTTCACATCTTGACATATGGAAACCTCGTCAGGACATAGTTTAGTATTTCAGAATATCTTGGACCAAAGCATACACAATAGTCAACAATCTACTCCAAATTACTTCCCTACACACAACCAAGCATGTGCCAAGATTATTTTACAAGAATACCCACAAGCACAACAAACGAAATATAATGATCAATTCCCTATTCCTTTCTCTCTAAATTGTTTAGACACCATCGAGAGGTCCTCAGAATGGGTCAATAAGATAAATCAAAAGAAAAGATCAAAGAAAAATAGTTAGTGTTATCTATATCTCTTGCCAGTTTATGTTTGGCTAAGGTTTTTTTTTATGTTGTCCATCGTAGGAAGGATGCATCCTAGGACATGTTATCAGATGGTTTGATTAGGATGAGGTTTATGATGTCATTAATACAAACTCTACAAACTCATTCACCTATGATCTAGACTTTAGATGTTGACAATTAGATTCTTACTTTATGACAGTTTACGATACTTGCTTGCTATTTTTTTTGCCAAAGGTTGAAGATGATGGTTGATTTATTATGGGTGAAGGTTTATTGCAAGTGAAAGTGGAATGGGATGGGTGGTTTTTAGAGTTTTCTAGAATATTTCAATATTTTTGGTATTTTTGAAAATGTTTTGAGGCTGTTTTTAGTCTTTTTGAAAGTTTATGTGAACTTTTTGGTTTTCATATTATTTTGAGGTTGTTTAGTTCTTTTGAATGTTTTCTAATGTTTTTGGGCTTTTCTAATTTTTTAATGTTTCAGGATTTTTTGAGATTTTGAATGTTTATGGGTTTTTTGAGTTTTGACCAAGAACCTAACCTAAAAGACCTATCCTAGGGGCACTAGGGGCTGATAAAAGATGAGCCTTGCCTGTGTTATACACACAAAGACCACACAGTTCAACTAACCCAACTTATTAACACTAAGATATGAACAATGGATGGAATGCCAGCTTATTATGATGGACTCCTAAAGGACTAACCTAGGATGTCTTAGGGGCACATCAATGATGGCCTTGTCTACATTCAAGCTCAAAGACTCATAGTTCAATTGACCCAACTTATTGACAATGAGATATGAACAGTGGATGGAATATCAGCTTATTATGATGGACTCCTAAAGGACTTAGGGTGTCTCGAGGGCACATCAATGATGGCCTTTCCTATGTTCAAGCTCAAAGACTCATAGTTCAACATGGTTCTATTTTTTGGATTTTTTATGTTTGACCTTTTTAGGGATTTTGATGTTTTATGGATGGTTTGTATTTTGACTTTGTAATTTTTAATATTTTTGGGACTTTAGCTATACAATATTTTGGATGTTTTTGGATTTTTGGCTATACAATATTTTGAAAATGTTTTTATACTTTTGATGAGATGTTTTATGAATGTTTTTGGGGGTTTTTATTGTGATTTCCAATAACCTTAAGATATACAAGAACATTATTTGATCCATAACAAATTTCCCCTGATGTGATGTAATAGACTACTTTGATATAGGCAAGACAAGCTAACCTTAGGAATATGTCAAGTAGTAGTAAGGGCATATGATACTTCACAACATCAAGCTATGATAAGGATGTAGATGGGTGATGGAATAAATAGGATGGATGGAGCGATGGATGAATTTGATGGCAAGAATGATAGGATAAAGAGCCAAGGTAGATGGAGGTTCTTTATTTATGCAACATGCTTGTTTGCTAGGTTTTCACCAAGGTACTTTCCCAAAGTGCCACTAAAGTGGATTCCACTAGAGGATGATTTTTTTTCTTTACTTTTTTCAATCCTTTTTCTCATTTTTTTGGATTTTGATCATTTTTTGATTTTTTTGTATTTTCAAATTTACACCCTTCAAGCGTAGGCATAAAAAATTTTAAGAAGTTGTTGGTTAGTTCCTGCAAGGGTTCACCTTCAGGTGTTGACAATTGATAGCTCATGATCCATAGCTTATCATAATGACAAAGGGACCTAACCATTTAGGCTCAAACTTTCCTTTACTGTCCTGATCTGGAAGATTTTCTGATTCTGCTTTAGAACAAGATCCCCTACTTGGAAAGATTGTTTCTTGATCTTCTTGTAATAGCTTCATTTCAATCGGTTTTGATATACTTGTAAGTGATTAAGGGCATCAAGACAATGCTCATCCAATAATTCTAGCTCATTTAGCTGAGATACTATGTACTCTTCATTAGTGATTAGATTTTGTAGTGACACTCACAATGATGGAAGCTTGACCTCAATAGGTAGGATGGATTATGATCTGTAGACCAAGGAGAATGGGGTTTCACCTGTAGGTGTGTAGATACTGGTTCGATAGGCCCATAGGGTTGGATTCAACTATAGATGCCAATCATGACCAACTTCATTGACCATTTTCTTTAGGATATTTAGGATGGTCTTCTTTGTAGCCTCAACTTGATTGTTGCCCTGGTGATAATATGGGGTAGAGAATTGGTGTTGGATGTTGAATATTTTACATAGATCTTTCACATTTTGATTCTTGAAAGGTTTTTTGTTGTATGAGATAAGGGCTTGTAGAACACCATGACGGTAGATAAGACAATTCAGGATGAACTTAGCAATTTGCTTCCCCATGATGTAGGTCATAGGAATGGCTTCCACCCACTTGGTAAAGTACTCAGTGGCTATAATGATGAACTTGTGGCCATTAGATGAGGTGGGAGTAATCTTTCTTATGAGGTCAATCCCCCACTACAAGAAAGGAAAAGGTGTGACCATTGGTTGCAACTCTTGAACTGGAGCATGAATCAAATTTCCATGCTATTAACATTGGACACACTTCTGCACATGTTGATGGGCTTCTCTTTCCATGGTTGGCTAGTAGTACCCCATTTTTAATGGTTTCTTAGCTAAATTCATACCACTAGAATGGCAGCCACATATGCCATCATGAAATTATGTTAAAGCAGTCAAGGCTTCCTCTTGGTTAAGGCATTGTAGTAATGTCCCCTTGATGCTTCGACAGTAAAGGGTATCACCTAGGATCACGAATCGAGATTCCTTCTTAACAAAGGTCTTTTTAAGGTTGGAGGTAATATCAGATGGGAGGTTTCCCCTGCTTAGGTAGGTGAATATTCCATGATACCACAAGGATCCAATACCAACAATGATACACACAAATTCAAATTCTAATATTTTGAAAGTTGGTACGAGAAGTTGTTCTACCAAGAATTCACATTGCAGGACATTGTGCGGCATGTCTAACAATGATCCATTTTTTTCCATAGCATCTATTGCTCAGTTGTTCATGCGATGAATCTGCTCAAAAGTTATATCCATGAAAAGTTCCTTGATACTCTCTGCCATCTTCTTGTAAGGAGTAAGCTTGTCATCCTTGGTTTGGTAGTCATCATTGACTTGGTTGATAACTACTTGTGAATCTCCATAGAATTTCAACTCTTGTATCTGTCATTGAACTGCTATCCTTAGACCTGTGATTAGGGATTCATACTCCACAATGTTGTTAGTACATGGAAATGATAGCCTATATAACTTTGGGATGCAATATCCTTGAGGGGTAATGAAAAGAATACCCACCCCTAATCCATGTTGGGTGAATGATCCATCAAAGTACATCTTCCACTGATCAGCTACTTTGATAAGGAACACTAATTCATTAGGGAATTCAGATATCGATGGATTCTCTACATAGATAGGTGCATTTTCCAGTTGGTCTACGATCACTTTTCCTTTGATTACCTTGCACTCCATGTACTCTACGTCAAATTAAGTCAATATCATTACCCATTTGGTCATTCACCTAATGAGATTTGCTTTTGCTAATAGGTATTTCAATGGGTCAATCTTTGCAATAAGCTTGATTTGATGTGATAGCATGTAGTGTCTAAATTTTTGTGAAGCAAAAACCACCACTAAGCATGCTTTCTCAATGGATGAATAGTTCATTTCATATCCCACCAAGGTCCTACTAATGTAGTATATGGCTCTTTCCTTTCAATTTTCATCATGTTGTGCTAGATGAGCACCTAGTGTTGTTGATGTTGTTGAGATATATAGGATCAATGGTTTGTTTGGTATAGGTGGCATGAGCACTGGAGGTTTCAATAGATAATCCTTAATTTTTTGGAAAGCTTTATCACACTTCTCATCCCACTTGTAAGTTATTCCTTTATAGAGAAGATGTGAAAAAGGGTGGATTTTATCTAATAGTTGTGCTATGAATCTCCTAATGGACAGTAGCCTTCCTTGTAACCCTCCCATCTACTTCAATGTTTGTGGTGGTTCCATTTCTAAGATGGATTTCACTTTTGTTGGATCAATTTCTATCCCTTTCTATGATATGATGTAGCCAAGAAGCTTCCCTAATGTCACCCTAAAGACACATTTTTTTGGATTCAGTCGTACCTTATACTCTTCGAGCCTATCGAAGATGGGTCCCAAGACTTGTATGTGCTCATTCCTTTTCTTTGACTTTTCTAAAATATCATCCACATAGTCTTCGACTATTTTTTGGATCATTCATGAAAGATGAGGGTCATTTATCTTTGATAGGTTGCTCCTGCACTCTTTAACCCAAATGGCATCATGTTCTAGCAATATGTCCCCCATGGACAAGTGAATGTAGTTTTGTGTTGATCCTCCTTAGTGATCATGATTTGATTATAGCCTAAAAAACCATCCATGAGTGATAGCATTTCATGCCCAGTTGTTAAGTCCACTATGATGTCAATGGTAGGAAGAGGGAAATCATCCTTTGGGCAGGCCTTTTTAAATTCTTTGAAATTAGTGCATATTTTGATGCCCCCAGTGGGTTTGGAGATTGGTACCAAGTTTGAAACCCACTCAGGATAATCTATCAGTCAGATAAATCCAACATCAAGAAGCTTTTGTAACTCAAGTTTCACCAAGAGTGTTATCTGAGGGTGCATCTTCCTTAACTTCTACTTTACTGGTTTGGCTTCAAGATAGACTGCTAGATAATGCATAGCCACTTATGGATTGATCCTTGAAATATTTATGTATGACCATGCAAATTTGGTTATTCGCTCTTTCAGGAATGCAACTAGGTTCTTTTGTTCTTCATCCAACAAGGATTCGGCATAGAAAGTGATCTTAGGTGCTTATTTTGTTCCCACATTGACTGGAGTGGTTTTTTTTTTCTAATACTACTAACTTTTCTAGATGCATCACACTAAGCGGGAGATTGAATCCCTCATCCTTCGGTGCCTTAGAGAGATTTTCACCCTAAGATGCATCCTTTCTTTTTACTATTTTAGGATCAAATGGTGCCCCAGTGTGGTTTTCACTCAAAGATCAATTTTGCGATTGAAGGATTCAATCATCTCCCCATAGTATGCCCTTGTGTCGATCTCTATGTCAAAACCAGCCTTGTTATCTTCCCATGGTAAGTTTCATGGAGTCCCATGAATTCTGATATTGCTTCATCATTTTTTAATAAATCTAGAATCGGTGGTCCTCGTTGGTCCAAGTCAATGAGTTGTGGGTATACTAGGTGTATGTCATTTGGTTGGTTGCTTGGGGTGAAGGATGATGTGGATATCATGAAGAGGGAGTTATTCTCAAATAGGTCAGCAACATTGAGGGGGAAGTCATCTAGGTTTGTATCATGCAATGTTGGTAACCAAGAGGAAGCCTCAACTCATTTAGTGGAAGTAACTTTGGCAATAAGGGTAACCTTGCTAGTAGTACAACCTAGGCCAAGATTCTTTGGATGTCTCTCTAGAACGATAGGTTCTAGAAAACTATTATCATTTTTTCCCAGTTTCTTATTCTTTTTGTATCCCCAACTCTTCATTATCTGCAAGCCTTTGTTATCATCTTCCATGGGAAGAAAAAGGATAGGTAGTTCATCTTGATATAGCACTTTAGAGACATCTTCCTCATTGACATCTTTTTTCAAATCCCCCCACTTGGTGAAGGTAGTAGCTACCATTTTTATTGTTTTAGGGATAGTATTGATAGGTGTGGGTTTCCCATGAGATTTGGGAGAAAGAGGTAGCTCTCCCAACACAAAATTATCCTTCAATAGCTTATAGTTTCCATAACCATCATCCTGGATCACTGCTTTGATGTCAGACATGTTCTACACAATGGGTGTTTTTGCTTCTAAGGTCGATATGGGATGACGGGTCAACAAATGAGGAAGATGATGTAGGCCCTTCATCATTTTTAGGGATTTGGAGTATCTTGTAAAATTTGGCCTCAAGGTTCTTGCAGTAATAAAAATGCTCAAGATCTCCATGGATGGTAACTTTGTTGCCCTTGAAAGGAAACTTTACACATTGATGGTAGGTTAAAGCTATAGATTTTAGGGCATGGATCCATGGTTGGCCAAGAAATATTTTGTAGGGGAGATCAAGGTCTAGCACTCTACATGTAGTCTCTACAATGATGGGTCCTACTTGGATGGGTAGGGAAATGATACCTTGTGATACCTTCTCTTGATCATCATATGCTCAAATGGTGGTACTCTTTTCTTTCTAAATAGTATCCTCTAAATAGCCCAATTTTTTTATCAACTGAAGGGTGAAAATGTTCAATCCAACACCTCCATCTACTAAGACTCTTTTAACCTTATTCTTATAAATAACGACCTCAAGGTGCAAAGCACAATTATGAGAAGGTTGTGATGGTAAATCTTGTTTTGAGGAGGTGAGAATATGTTTGCTAATATTCCCTACCATAGCTTGAAAATGTTATGTATTAATATCCTCAAGGACAGATGATATCCTCAATGTGCGGGTGATATCCTCAAGAGTTTTAAGATATAAATCTATGTTGGGGTCTTCTTAAGTTCATCTAGGAGATTGTACTCACTAGGGTTTGATGTTGGAAATGTAGGTTGTGACCTAGGTTGAGATGAAACTCCTTGGATGGTGACTTTTCCAAGTCATGTGGTGACTCTACACTCCACACTAGGCCCTTTGATGGTGATGATGGTGATGACACTATCACAAGAAGTGGCCACATTGGAATATGTATGATGTACATTCGTGTAATCTTTAGCTTTTCCAGTGTTGTTTCCTTTGTTATGATCTGGCATAGGGTTCTTGTATATCTTGAGATCCTAGTTATTGGTTGTTACTTCAACATATATGTCTTCACTCTCGATAAGATTCTGGATAATATTTTTGAGTCTCATGCAGTTTGAGGTTTTATATCCTTTGATTTTCTAAAAGTCACAAAGATCTTTTTCATTGTACCATGGTGGTTTATCCTGTGGTTCCTAGTAGTTTTCAAATTTTGGAAATGTTATCAAGTTTGAATCTACCAACTTCTTCATGATAGTCTCAATGGGTTTTGATAACTTTGTATACTTGCATTTCGGATAGTTGTTCTTGTTGGGAGTTCATCTCTATTGATTTTGGTGTTGTTGATCTAATTGTTTTGTGATGGTATTGTTTGTTGCACAATTGGTTAAACGCTAGCTATTTGATTGTTGTTTGGACTAGGAACACTTAGGATTACCTTAGCATCTACCACTCCATCATTTGTTACATTCTTGTTCTTAGCCCAGACATGAGGCTTGTCATTTGAACTAGTTGATGGGTGGTTGTCTTTGTAGGCTTGAGTATTTCCCTATGAGATTAGAGCTCTCTCAATGTTAAGGGCTCTAGGGACAAGCTCATCATAAGAGGTAATGCACTGCATCTTTAAGTGGAAGGATAGATTTGGATCTAGATTTGATATAATAATTCCCACTTCTTGTTCATTGGGAATTGGCCACTTGCTCTTACTAGCTCTTTGTATCCATTGTTTCAAGAAATTGGAAAAATATTTTCCTTTGTTTTGTTTTGAGAGTGTACAACTCTTCTAAGCTTACGTCCAAGTCAAGATTAAAGGAGAAGTGATCTATGAATTTTTCAATGATTTCTTGGAAAGTATTGATACCTAGAGGTAATTGAGAAAACCAATCCATGGCGGGACCTATTAAACTTCGTGGGAAGAGGTGCATCAAATAAGATTCATTGTAGGCAACCTCCATGCACGTGAAGTTAAACTCTTTGACATGGTCTACAAGACTTCCTCTCCCTTTGCATTTGTCAAATTTTGGAACTTCAAAACTAGGAGGGAATGGTACCATTGCGATGTTTTGATTGAATGGATATGGGCATAAGTTTTGTGTATGGGGTTTCTTCATTTTTCCCATCTAGATATCATGTATTTCTTGTGTTAACACCTTGAGTTGGAATGCCATATCATCTTATGGGCTTGGTGGAGGAACATATGTTGCGTATTGTGGGATGGTGGATGAAGTGTGTGTCAAATTTTGATATGATGAGGTGTTTTATGGTGTGTATGGTGATGTAGGATAAGGTGATGATGGTATAGGCATATATGTTCCTAACGTGTTTGGGTTGATGATGTTTTGTTGATGATGTTTTGTTGAGGATTATAGTATAAACCCCATTGTTGCTATTGTTGTGTGAGCAATTATTGTTGGGAATATTGTTGAGCTTGTTTCTATTGTTGGGCTTATTGTTGTTGTTGAACTACTAAGGCTACTTGTTGTGCTGCTAAGGCTTCTTGATGTTGTTTTTGTTGTTTTGTTGTGAGGACAGCTTCTTGTTGTTGTGATACTAGGGCTGCTTGTTATTGTTGTTGATGTTGTTGTGCTAAGGTTGCTTGATGTTGTGCTTGATTTTTTTGATGTGCAACTAAGGTTGCTTGATATTTTTGTTGTGCTACTAGGACTGCTTCTTGTTTTTGTTGTTGTTGAACTACTTGTTGTCAGCTTCTTGTTGTTGTGATACTAGGGCTGCTTGTTATTGTTGTTGATGTTGTTGTGCTAAGGTTGCTTGATGTTGTGCTTGCTTTTGTTGATGTGGAACTAAGGTTGCTTGATATTGTTGTTGTGCTACTAGGACTGCTTCTTGTTGTTGTTGTTGCTATTGGAGTGTTTACTGATAAGCCTGTTGGGCTTGCTGTAAAGTTGGGGCATGTGCTTGTAATGTACGACCAATCAGTGGTTGGGATACCTGCGATGGGTTTTAGGTGTTGATGTTTTGAGAGGATTGTGGATTGTTGATGAGAGGTTGGGGGTTAGCATTTTTTAACATTCCTTGCAAGATAGTGGATTGAGGTGGATGAATGTGATTTTGTGGTCCCATTTGATTTTTCATGACTTGAGGGACAAATGGTAAAGAGGATGATGATGTTGTTAGGTATTGCAATGTTAAGCACACATTAGGACCTTGAGTCCATTGATTGAAAGGACTCCCTTGGCTGATGTTTTGGGGATTCCCTTGTGTTTGAGATGCTACCATAGTATTATCTTGGTTAACAAGATTTATGATCAAAGGATGGTTTTGATGTGGGTTAATGATGGATGGGATATATGTGTTTAGGGAAAATGCTAGGTTTGATGTATCAACGAGAGGATTGGATGAAGATGTACCATGTTGCGTTAAAGACTGATTTTGCATGAGGGTATTACCTTTCCCTTTTGGGTCTACTTGTGAAACTTGTTCCACACTAGTGTGCATGATGTTGGGCACACTTGTGGTACTCATCTGTATGGATGAAGATGGATGTCCTCGATATATTGAGGTTTTTGTGGAGTAATGGAGAACCATATGGATATTGCAGATCCTTGAGAATGGGAGGAGTGTCGAATGTTGGTGTCCAAGGGGTTGTTTGGGATGGAGTCGCGTTAAGAGTACCCACAATTGTGTTTCTTTCAATTGGAAGAGTGTGACCAAATTCCTTAGCAAGACTAGTTGCAAGAGTAGAAATAGATGTTTGATTTAGCCCTAGTGATGGAGTTGTTGGAATAGTAGATGAAGTCAAGCCTTGTGTCAATGCTTGTGCAAAAGAATATGGGGAAATTGGAGCTACAATTTCTAAGGATTGATGTTCCATGATTTCTTCCCTACTAAGTC
Source organism: Sequoia sempervirens (assembly GCA_007258455.2). Lineage (NCBI taxonomy): Eukaryota > Viridiplantae > Streptophyta > Pinopsida > Cupressales > Cupressaceae > Sequoia > Sequoia sempervirens. The sequence continues at coordinate 84,231,914 of VDFB02271358.1, read as the reverse complement.
AAAATGGGTTATTTGTGACATCTTCTATCTCATATGGCCCTGATGGAGACAAGGGTTGTTGTGACAGGGTAACTTGACTTCTTGGATTAAATTCTTGAGGATTGGGATCACTTGAAGTGAATGTGACTTTGGTTTTCTCCATGATTCTCTTGTGTTGTGATCTTGTTTTTACTATAAATTTTGGGTCACCTATGGGAGAGTTGTGTTGACTCAAATATAGGTAGAAGGGATGCTCTAAGTATTTTTTGAGCAATGATGGTAATGGGAGATGAAAAGATGAATTATCTAGGAGGTGATCTTTGCAAGCATTTTGGGACAACACTTTTGACTTAAGATTTTGATGCTTGATGTTTGGTTGAAGTATGTTTATGAACTTGTGTATCTTTAGGGTGGACTCATGACCTTCAAGATAAACTAGTTCAAAGATGATAACTAACTTAACCAAGTGCATGGAAAAGGATTCATTTCACATACAAAGTAGCTAAGTTAGGGGTTAGTTTAATAGATGTTTAAGTGCAAAGTGTGTTGGTGTATTCAAATTTTTTGCAAATTTTGGTGAAGTGAAGTTTGCATTTTGATAAAGGGGTGGATGAAATGTTTGACACAATGTTGACCTACAATGAACCTTTGTTTTCTAAGACCAAGGTGGTGAGAAACACACTAGACCTCTAAATTGTTCAAATCCAAAAGACCAATGTTTGACTTAAATGATGGGTTCATATTGAGCATACATGTCTAGATTATTCAATAGAATATATCTATAAAACCTCCTTACCAACTTGTTCCTATTGTGGTACTATCTTAGGATACGTCTTCTAATGTACTTTGAACTATGATGTCTAAGTTTGAAGTAGCAGCATGTAGACCTTCTCTTGGGGATTTTTATTTTGCATGAGATCATTTAGAGAAGTTCAAGATCATGGAAAAGACCAATGTTTTGAATTCAAATAGTGCATACAATTGTGGATTATTCCTTGAAAACTGTATATAAAAATTCCTTGCCAACCTATTCCTATTTTGGTAGAGTGCCACAAGGTGTTGTATGATAGCTTTTGGACTATGATGTCTAAGTTTGAAGTGACGACATGTTGGCCTTCTCTTGGGAATTTTGATTTGGCATGAGATCATTTAGAGAAGTTCAAGATCATGAAAAAGTGGATATTTATTGGCATGTGGGGGTGGTAATATGGGCCTTCCAGCCATATCAACTTTTTCCTCTTTGTCTATGATCTATGTTGTGTTTCTCCACCAGGTTAGTGTTTCTTTTGTTTCAAAAGTGAAGCTTCTCAAACTACTAATTATATCAGTTTGTTCTCCTTCAATGAGTTCAAAGTTTAGTTGAATGATAGTGGGCATAAGGTCGGGTTGTTCACCAAATAGTCATGTGGGGTTCAATTTTTCAATTTATCTTGCTTAAATGATTTTCTTTTTAACAAAAAACACTTGTCTTTCTTAAGTTCAAACTAAATGTCTATGTCAAAAACATCATCAATTGCACAAATTCCATTTTGTGAAAAGGATGAAGTTAGGGGCATAGTTACCTAGGTTAACTTTGAGAAGTATGGATTGAGATGAAAACTGAAATATTTAGAAGTCTCTAAGAATAAATCCTTAGGAAAAGCATCAATATCAAGGTTTTGTAAAAGGGTATCCATATTTAGACCAAAGGGTTTGAAATTTTGAAAATACTTTGTTGATGTTTGTTTGCAATTATTTTAGAATCAAGCAAGTGTTAAATTGACTCTCAAGCATTTACAATCCTAGATAGATCAGGTACGTATTTCTCAATAGGATTAACAACATCAAAAGAGATGATTAATCTATGAAGATGAAGTGGAAAAATAGGCTATGTCAAGGAAATGTAACGTCTTGACACACCAAGCAAAGGAGTCCCTTCCCCATTTGCTTTATGTCTCAATAAAAGACTAGACATGATAAGTAACTTTTGGGTGTGGTACTACTCCCATGCACTACTTTGAAATACATTTTGAAATTGAACTTGGTTAGCCACTACAACAAGGTTTCTAATGACCATATCCGAGATAGACCGGTGCCATATGTACACGGCGATTCGCTCAATTAAGAGGCCTCCCAACCCTTAGAAAAATCTAAGGGTTTTAATGTATCACAAGGATATTAGGGGAGACTTTCATTAGTATGGGACAACCATAACCAATTGGTTAGTGACTTTCATCACTCCAAATTATTTATATAGCAATTCAGATAGGAAGCATTGCTTGGGTCGTTCCCTCTCACAAGTTGGGAGGCAAGCCCTCAAAAGGTTACACATGTTTGAAGCATAATTTTTTTTTCATCAACCAGGTTGCCAATAGGCGCAAGGGGAGAGGATAAGTGCTTCCAAGCATAAAAGTAGACTTGTGTATTTCTCTTCACCCAAGATTGCATGAAGTGCAAGGGGATTGGATACGCATAACAAGAATACATAGAAAAACCAAAAACATGTTCATTTTAATCCATCATAGTAAAATGAGTTTATTTTAAACACCAAACAAAGTGTGAAAGTTGTATTGTTCAATTTTAAGCCAAAAAACATAGTGATGTGAAGGTTCAGTTTTAACCAATTTGAACGTTCATTTTAAATCCCAAAAAAAAATTAGTTTGTTCCTAAAATGTGAAATAAAAAAGCATCATAAATGGGTTATAATTGCCCCATAAGTGTCAAAACACTTGTTACAATTATGCAATTAATGATAAAATTCTCCTTCACTTTGAATGTTATTGTCCAAACCTTCAAAACTAGTTAGTCTAAAAACTAGAACAAGAAGTTAGAGATATGTTACTGATTAGATAAAGCTAAAAAATTCAAACATATGTCAAAACATCAAGTTTTGTTCTATTTACCAATAATTTGCAACACTAGAATCAATTGTGTCATTGAAATTCCTCAAAGGTGTCGTTGCATAGGATATTCATCATTGTATTGAAAAATAAATAGTGGCCCTCTACAAAAAATAGGGAGGTCAAATGTGTCAACATATCAATTGTGCCACTGAAAATAAATTCATTTTGCATTAAAAAACTAAATTAGCATCGCTAAATTAAAATGTGGTGAAAAAATTAATTAAGCGTCACTAGATTAATTATGTGTTGATAAAATGAAATCACAGGTGTGTCGTTGTATAGTGATGCATCATCAAATGTGTTGATTGATAAACAATAGCGTTGTTGTACCTGAAAACACAAGGAAAATGGAGTTTTAACAAGAAATTTGTTAGATTGGTTAGTTTATACCCTCCTTCTAGCACCAAAATGTGACTGAAAGATTAGTATGGGACAACTACACTTGATCCATGAAGACTCAAAGCGTAATTATGCCACTAAACATCAATCCAATAAGATCAATCAATAAAAACTAAACTAGGAATCCATTAAAACTAACATTCTAAATCATGAAAGCTTCAAACACTTATTCTAATCCATTGAAACTTATCCTATTGGGGGATTGTTGTTGCATTAATGTGGAATGGTGAACCTTTCCCAATCCCATGGATAAATGAGCCTATTTCGATCGATTCTATTGAAGATAATTGATGAAACTGATGAAAGATGTGTATGAAAACATGGTTTAAATGCTAAATTAACATGATGCAAGCTATTTTAACATGATGTAGACTAAGATGATTGATATGGGTGTATGCAAAGCTAATATAAATTGATTTTAAGCTAAAAATATTGAAACCCTAATTACAAGATATACTAAATGGATGCATTTATGTTATCATGGAAGCCATTAATGGAAGCTATGCTAATATGCAAGAAAATTAAGTTAAAATGATGCTAAATGTGAGTACAAATGAGTGATTTTAATAGAATAAGTTTGTTGTTAAAACATGGATCCATTTGTCTCCAAATAGTGACCTATTTATAGGAGAGCAAATGAGAAATGAAGGGTTGAGATTAAAAAGGTTAATCAATGGTCAAAGATGGAGGAAAGATGAAACATGGATCATGGATTCTCATCAATGGATGAGAATCAATGATCACATGGATCAAGGAAAGAATAAAGGGTCCATATTCTTCCATAAAAACACACACAAAACTTACACAAGAAATCTTGTAAGTTTGTTAGGAAGAGGAATATTCCCTTTTTTTCAAAGGAGTGAGGAGAGAGAATATTCTTTGGAATATTCTCTTGGGTGAGAGGAATTTTTTTTGATACGTAATACGCAACAGAGCTGTATGAATTATATTATAAGCAAAAAATTTACATCATTTCTTCCCATAGAGATGTTGGGAGAGATCCAACTGGCATAAAATGCTCATTACATTCATTACAAAATTTGTCAAAATTTACCAAACTTCTACCCCTGGCCGCAGACTCGTTTTTCAATCTCATCAGTGCATTGATTGCCTCATGGCCTAGACAATACATCATCCATCCACCCACCTATTCTTGACCATCATTCATCTTCATCGTAGAACCTGGTGGATTCCACCAGGTGTGCAAACTCCTGACACCACTCCATGCCCTGTAATGTCCCCTCCTAGTTGACATTGTCAGATTAGTAGGATTAGCCTATTAACGGCTCTCGTAGGCTAATAAGGCATGGTGAGAGAGTCATTTTGCAGTCACTTGGTGATTACTTGGCTCAGTTTTTTATTGGAGAAGGGTTTTCCATTATATTTCATCATTATTTCTATTTTTGGAAACCTTATTTTATAATTTGATGTTGAGATGCACTTTTTAATAATATAATATTTTAATAATTCATAAAGTGCAAAAAGATTATAATATATTGGAATCTTCTAGAAGGTCAAAGAATAATATTATTTTATTGAGGCCAACCTCTAGAGGAAATGCATAAATAGACCTTGAGGTCTCACCGTTGGGATATCTAGATTTGATGAATTGTTGGTTGGTGAATCTTCTTGAGTATTTGTGGAGCCAAGTGGTCTGCAGATAATTAGTTTGTCTTTGGGAATGAAAACTCCCATTGATAGCAATTTTGAGGGTGTGCAATATCACCTGAATTATTGCAGCTTGGAGGTGATACTTTAGTCACTTCATTAGGGCATAAATTTGTGGCCTAAGGCCAATTTTGAAGACATATGATTTAGGAGTTGGCTAGCATTGAAGAATAAGTCTTGTGGCATCAAATCTTTGGAGGGAAAGGTTAGATCTGCATTTGAACAAATCTGAAGCCAAGTCTGAAGCATAATAGGGATGCCTTGGAGGAGCATTTTTCATTCATTCCAGCTCATAACTAGGTTGATTTCTCTTGGAGATTAGTGTGCCTCATTTCTAGGGTTCTGCTGATCGTGTTAGGAGTTATTGGAGGCTTGGAAGGTTAGCAGATTATTTTATTTCACATTTCCAATCAGAACAAGGGCGACTTCTTCAAAAAATCATATCAGCTACATAGGGCCCTCAACTTCTAGAATTTTCATGGCTTCTTCATGGGGAATGCAAGGTGACTCTATACCAGGTTCCATTGTTAAATTCCATGCATTTTAGAGGTCATTTAGATGCACAATAGATGGTATGGTTGTAGGTGACTATTAATTTCAGACCTGCATTATTCAAATGTAATTTTTGCCAAGAGTCTTGGCTGAGTCAAAATTGTTATTGTATTGGAAATATTATTACATTGAAGGTGTATTAAGAAGTCTTCAAATTCTTGTTGTAATCAAAGCATGAAAATCAGATTAGGGTTTGAAAGACAATTGTTTGTAAAAATGTCTAATTGTTGTAGCTAGTCTCTGCATACCTAGTTTCATATATTTGTATGAAAAACCCAAAAAGAATTGCACATTTGCATTCATGATCAGATTATTGGCATTGTAGAAGTGTTAAATCAGCCTTAGCTTTCATTTCTATCAAAGCATCTTAAACTAAAACCCTACAATAGCAAGTCACAAGGTTGCACTAGAACTGTTTGACAAAATTACAATCAACCAATTAGGGAAAATTCTGGTCAGTTTTGAGCTAGGCTCATTACAGTGGTATCAGAGCGGTTTTCCTGCCATCCATTGGGTCAAAAATTGTCTTCATTTATGCAACAAAGTGACAGGACTAAGAGGTATACAGCTAGAGAAGAAAGAAAGCAAACACAAGACACTTCATCAGCAGCTATTGCAGCAAGATACCAAGAGATTGGTGACACCATGGAAGAAAGAAGAGAGGATGATCCCCCTAGAAATGAAAGGAGGAATAGAGATAGAGGAGAAGAATTGTTGGAAAGAATGGCCCAAGCATTTGAAGGATTTTCAGCTTCCTTGCAGCAGCAAATTCAACAAAATAGAGTTATTTTGGAAAATAGAACAAGGAACAACAGAGATCAAGATGATGACAGGAGTGTAGCAGGATCAAGGAGAGTACAAAGAGCATCTTCTCGCACTGCTGATAGGCCATTACGACCTACCTTCTTAAGGGAAGAGTGTGTTGCAGAAGAGAATTTGGAAGATGTTGAGGAGCCTACCTTTGCTGATGCGTATATGGCTGCTCATGATGAATGGCAACTATTAACACCAGAAGCCCGAGAGCTCATGCACTTTGACCATTTTGTGCAAACAAGGATGGACTACTACAGGTCTCAATAGGAGAGGAGACCTAGGAATCAAAATAAGGATCTCAAGCAGGCTACTAATAAGCTTACATTACCTATGTTCGATGGAAGTGGCAAATCTATAGCACAGTCATGGATTCATAAGTTGGATACTTTTTTTGCTCTTCGACCCATGACAGAAGAAGAAGCCATCAAGTTTGCTACTTTGCACCTAGAGGGAGCAGCACACGAATGGTGGTATCATGGATTGGTAACAATACAACATAATCAGATTTCATCCTATCAAGAGTTTGTGGACAGACTTGTGGAACGTTTTGATAGGAAGGATCTAGAATCATACTTCAGGTATTTGGCCCAACTCAAGCAAGTCAGAAGTTTGGAGAACTACATTGGGGACTTTCAGAGCTTGTCGGTGATGGTTCCTAACATATCAGAGAGACGGTTGGTGGTACTATTTATTGAAGGATTAATGGAGCCTATGAGAGGATGGATAAAAGCCTTTGATCCTCCTACCCTTCAGGAGGCTATGAGGAAGGCTAGGAGTATGGAACTATCAACACCACAGAACAAGTTTGTATCAAAGGGATCTTCTTCGTATCAAGATAATAAATCTTTCTCTAAGAAGAAGAACAAGCCAGATTTCAAGGGAAAATCAGCAACACCTTTGGATCATGACACACTCAATGAATTAAGGAAGAAGAAGTTGTGTTTCTATTGTAAGGAGCCTTATAATGCAAATCATGACTATCCCTTGAGATCAAAGGGAAATGCTAATAGAGTAATGTGGGCATATTATGAAGACTTTGAATCAAAAAAATCAGATCAGCAATCTGATTCTGAAGACTTAGGAGTAGAGCAACAGGAAGAAAAGCATGAAAGTGAAAAGGAACATGAAGGAGCAATCAGACAACATGATGCACACATCACTAGCATCCAACAGGAGGGTTCATTTAGGATGCGTGGGGTCCTAGCAGGGCAAAAGATAATTACTCTTCTTGATACAGGGGCAACTCACAACTTCATTGATGCTCATTTGGTTGATAGGAGAGGCATCAGAATAGAGGATTTTGAGGGGATAAGGGTCAAGGTTGCAAATGGATATACCCTCAAATTTGAGAAGAGAATTTCAGACTTTCCCATTCGATTGAACAACTATGAGTTCAAGATGAACTTCTATGTGGTAAACATGGGTGATACTGACATGGTGCTTGGCATGAGATGGTTACATGATATTAGGAAATTCACCCTTGATCTTAGAGAGATGGAGATGTCTTTCCAGGTTGATGGGAAGACTCATGTTCTTAAGGAAATTCGAGACTTCAGTTTCAGGATGATCTCTTTCAAGAGAATGGCGAGGCTAGTAAGACATGATATGGTAGAGTGGGCAGTAGAATGTGTGTTGATGCCTACACAAGGAGAACAGCAGAAACCAGAGTACCATCCTGATATCCAGGAGTTAAGGGTTAAGCATATGAAGGTGTTTAGTGAGATTCCTCCAGGCAGACCTCCAGATCGAGGGATTGAGCATATCATCAAGTTGGAGGAGGGCGCCAATCCTGTCATAGTCACTCCATACAGGCATCCCAAGTGACTCAAGGATGAAATCAAAAAGACAATTAATGAGTTGTTGGCCATGGGACATATTAGACCAAGTAAGTCTCCTTTTGCATCTTCAGTAGTGCTGGTTAAGAAAAAAGATGGTACATTGAGGATGTGTATTGATTACAGACTCTTGAATAAGTGAACAATAAAGAACAGATATCCCATCCCTAGAATTGATGAGTTAATAGATGAGTTACATGGTGCACATTTCTTCTCCAAAATTGATCTGAGGTTAGGCTATCATCAGATTCGGGTTAGGGAACAAGACATTGAGAAGACAGCATTTAGGTGCCATTGTGGGCATTTTGAGTTCGTGGTTATGCCCTTTGGATTAACCAATGCCCCAACAACATTTCAGTCTACAATCAACTGGGTTTTCCATTCACAGTTGAGGAGGTATGTGTTGGTATTCTTTGATGATATTTTGGTATACAGTAAAACATGGGATGATCATATAGCACATCTTGACATAGTGTTGGGCATTTTGGGGAAAGAATCCTTTTATGCAAAGGAGTCTAAATGTGACTTAGGGATGACAGAGTTATTATATCTCGGTCACATCATCAGTTCTAAGGGAGTACGTATGGACCCTGAGAAGATTAAGGTGATTTTTGAATGGCCTACACCAGTGAATCTTACTCAGCTCAGAGAATTTTTGGGGTTGTGTGGATTCTACCGCAGATTTGTTAATGGATATTCACGCCATGTAGCACCACTTACAAACTTGACCAAGAAAGCGGCTTTCGTTTGGACTCCAGAGGCACAAGATTGCTTTGAGATGTTCAAACTAATCATGACTACATGCCCGGTGCTTGCTTTGCCAGATTTCTCTAAACCCTTTGAGCTGCAATGTGATGCTTCAGGAGAGGGAATCGGTGCAGTCCTTATGCAAGACAAACATCCAATTGCTTTTGAGAGTCTGAAGCTTCGTGGTCCAGAGACGGGATATAGCATATATGATAAGGAGATGTTGGCCATTATGCATGCATTGGCCAAAATTCAGATAGTATTTGGTGGGCAGCAAATTTGTGGTTAAGACAGACCACAACAGCTTGAGGCACTTCCTAGGGCAACGGGATCTTAATGATCGTCAGCAAAAATGGGTGAGTAAGCTACAATCATATGACTTTGATATTTCCTTTGTTAAAGGAACACAGAATATTATGGCCGATGCTTTATCCCGACATCCCCACTTAAGCTCTATGACTGGGATTACAGAGGATTGGAGGCACCTGATAGTGGCAGAATATGTTAAGGACAGTTGGGCTACAGGAATTGTTGATGGATTAGTTCAAGATGACAGGTACACAGTTGTAAATGATCTTATCATTTACAAAGGGAGGATCTATTTGATTCCAGGATCAGGAATGAAAATCACCATTTTGAGAGTCTTCCATGATGCACCAATGGCAAGACATCCCAGCTTTTTCAAAACTTATAAACAGGTGCGAGAGAGGTTTACATGGAAAGGCCTTAAATCAGATGTATTGCAGTATGTTAGAGAATGTCCTGTTTGTCAGCAAAATAAATAGGAGCACACATACCCTGCAGGCTTACTTTAGCCACTTCCCATTCCTGACAGGAAGTGGGAGTGTTTGTCGATGGACTTCATCACTGGCTTGCCGAAAGCCCAGGGGCGAGATTGTATCTATGTGGTCATAGATCATTTGACTAAATTTGCTCATTTCCTTCTGATCACATCTACATATACAGCTATTCAAGTAGCAGAGTTGTTCTTCCAGGAGGTTTTCAAACTGCATGGGCTACCTCGGAACATTGTCAGTGATAGAGATAGTCGATTCATGAGCCATTTTTGGCAGGAACTATTCAAGCTATGTGGGACAGAACTCTCGCCGAGCACTAGTTACCACCCACAGACTGACGGGCAGATAGAAATAGTAAATAAATGGGTGGAAGGGTATTTGAGGAACTACGTCACAGGACAGCAGAAGGGGTGGTTCAAGTGGCTACATCTTTGTGAGTATTCCTACAATACCACTTACCATCTCTCTATTCAGATGACACCATTCATGGCCTTGTATGGATATGATGCGCTCAATTTCCTAGACCTCTTGTTGAGTGACAGTCGTGTGCCTAGTGCTGGTGATATCTTACAAGATAATCAAGACATTATGAGGGCTTTACAGGAAAATATTCAAAAGGCACAAAACCAACAAAAGTAGTATGCAAATCAAAAGAGGGTTGAGCGCTCCTTCGAGGTTGGCAATATGGTGTATTTAATGTTGCAGCCTTACAAGCAGTCCACTCTTAAGAAGAGCGGAGCAAAAAAGCTTAAGCCACCTTACTATGGTCCTTTCAAGATTATCAGGAGGGTAGGCGAAGTGGCTTATGAGTTGGAATTTCTTGTTGACAGTAGCATGCATAATATATTCCATGTATCTCACCTCAAGAAGGCATTGGGACATCGTGTGGTTCCCTCCACGACATTGCCACCATTAAATGATGAGGGAAAATTGATTTTGGTGCCAGAGGCTATATTAGACGTTTGCGAGAAGACTACTCGGAAATGAGTTATCAGCGAATACTTGATCAAGTGGAAGGACTTACCAGTTGAGGATGCGACATGGGAGAGTGAGGAGATCTTGCAGCATCCTGAATTTAATTGCTTGGGGACAAGCAATTTCAGGAGGGCCGGACTGTAATGTCCCCTCCTAGTTGACATTGTCAGATCAGTAGGATTAGCCTATTAACGGCTCTCGTAGGCTAATAAGGCATGGTGAGAGAGTCATTTTGTAGTCACTTGGCAATTACTTGGTTCAGTTTTTGATTGGAGAAGGGTTTTCCATTATATTTCATCATTATTTCTATTTTTGGAAACCTTATTTTATAATTTGATGTTGAGATGCACTTTTTAATAATATAATATTTTAATAATTCATAAAGTGCAAAAAGATTATAATATATTGGAATCTTCTAGAAGGTCAAAGAATAATATTATTTTATTGAGGCCGACCTCTAGAGGAAATGCATAAATAGACCTTGAGGTCTCACCATTGGGATATCCAGATTTGATGAATTGTTGGTTGGTGAATATTCTTGAGTGTTTGTGGAGCCAAGAAGTCTGCAGATAATCAATTTGTCTTTGGGAACGAAAACTCCCATTGATAGCATTTTTGAGGGTGTGCAATATCACTTGAATTATTGCAGCTTGGAGGTGATACTTCAATCACTTTATTAGGGCAGAAATTTGTGGCCTAAGGCCAATTTTGAAGACATACAATTTAAGAGTTCGCTGGCATTGAAGAATAAGTCTTGTGGCATCAAATCTTTGGAGGGAAAGGTCAAATCTGCATTTGAACAAATCTGAAGCCAAGTCTGAAGCATAATAGGGATGCCTTGGAGGAGCATTTTTCATTCATTCCAGCTCATAACCAGGTCGATTTCTCTTGGAGATTGGTGTGCCTCATTTCTAGGGTTCTGCTAATCGTGTTAGGAGTTATTGGAGGCTTGGAAGGTTAGCAGATTATTTTATTTCACATTTCCAATCAAAACAGGGGCGACTTCTTCAAAAAAATCATATCAGCTACATAAGGCCCTCAACTTCCAGAATTTTCATGGCTTCTTCATGGGGAATGCAAGGCGACTCTATACCAGGTTCCATTGTTAAATAACATGCATTTTAGAGGTCATTTAGATGCACAATAGATGGTATGGTTGTAGGTGACTATTAATTTCAAACCTGCATTATTCATGTGTAATTTTTGCCAAGAGTCTTGGCTGAGTCAAAATTGTTATTGTATTGGAAATATTATTACATTGAAGGTGTATTAAGAAGTCTTCAAATTCTTGTTGTAATCAAAGCTTGAAAATCAAATTAGGGTTTGAAAGACAATTGTTTGTAAAAATGTCTAATTGCTGTAGCTAGTCTCTGCATACCTAGTTTCATATATTTGCATGAAAAACCCAAAAAGAATTGCACATTTGCATTCATGATCAGATTATTGGCATTGTAGAAGTGTTAAATCAGCCTTAGCTCTCATTTCTATCAAAGCATCTTAAACTGAAACCCTACAACAGCAAGTCACAAGGTTGCACTAGAACTGTTTGACAAAATTACAATTAGCCAATTAGGGCAAATTTTGGTCAATTTTGAGCTAGGCTCATTACATGCCCACTACCTCATTCAAACCTAGCCTCCTATATATGAAGTTGTAGCCAATAGTTTCCCCAGTTCCTATGATATGTCAAGCCCTCTCCATTCATGTTCATGATGAAAGGAATCCATTCCACCTCCACACCTTGCAAGAACATTTTGTCAATGTCATCCAGAAATGGGATCCCCACTCCTAGTTGTGCCACCACCACTACGTCTACATCATCAATTAGTATTGTTGCTTTGAAGACCATCCTTAGTAGTAGAAAGCACCGTATCTTTGAAAGGTTTAGGTCTAGCAGTGATGCAAGGAAATGAGACAAAATATCAGAATTTTCCCTTTTTCAATTGTTTGAAAAGCATAACTTCTTCCCGATCACCATCCTCACAGCCTCAAGACATAAAATGTATTTTTTCAAGCATATTTTCTTGAGCCTCTGATCGATAATGAAGCCTATGAAGTGTTACATCCCAAATTATGAAGTTACTATTTACTAGTACTAGATAGGGTAAATGTGAATGTAATATGAATTTTGGAGATGAATTAATGATGCTTGTACCTTTTTTTCAATATGAATGTCATCGAGCACTTGATTTTTTTTTTCATTTGATGTTATCTCAATTGATGTTATTCATGGTGAAATACTACATAAAGGAGAATAGATGGTTATTGAATTTTGAATATTTTAACTTTTGAAATGTTTATGTATATTGCTTATGTTATGAACATATGACTTCTGAAAGCGTGTGTTAGTGGATGTAGGTATATGAACCATTGCTCCAAGGGGAGGGGAAGTATCACTCGGGAGAGGAGCTTGGTCAGGTAACCAATAAAGTAAACTATCTGAGCATACACACACTTCACCTTAGATTGAGTGAACTGAGCTAGTTTGTGTGGGTTATAGGTAAGTCAACCATAACTTCTATATTGGCATTAGGAGTCTTGTCTACTTCTTTACGCTTTTAGGAGTGATGTTTATCTGTGTATCTGTGGTATTATGATCATTATGATGGTAACGTAAATGGGTGTAAGTGAATAGGAAGTGGACATATATACTTAGAGGTCTATATAGGTATATACATGTATATATGCATTCAACCTATATTATGTGGATATTAATAATATTATATTATTATTGCCTAACATATTTACATATACATATATATGTATATATATATATATACATATAGGATAAGTTGATTGGCTTACAATATGTAAATATATATATATATATATATATTATTTATTACTTTAAACATATATCATATAAAATGTATATTTAAATATTAAAATCTCATAGGGGGAAATCAAATTATTTCCCATATTGATTTGATATTAATCTTTTAACTATAGGAATCAGGTTATATCATATTCAATTGAATATCAATAATGAAACTATGGGAATCAAATAAATTGAAATATTTATCATTTGATAATGGAAATTGAAATACTTTATGGAAATCTAAATATTTCTATAGCTTAACATTTGAATCAAATGTTTATGAATTGATATATTATATCTATTTAACATTGGTGAATGAAAGTAATTGGGTTTTAAACAATCATAGCTCTTTGAGAAATGTGGGTTCTACATGACACTTGAAGAAGTCACACCTAGGAGATACGCACAGGGTAAATACATTGACCAAGTTCATGGCAGTAAACAATCAAACACAACTATAAGCTCTGTCGATTTTTCCTATGAAATAGGCTTTGTGTACATAGTTTATCAATGACCTTTTCTTTGTATCTTCATGAATCCTCCATTATTGAAGTATGGCTCCACCGAGCATTAAACTATTTTTGTATGTGTCAGTTCCACCATGTGCAATGGAATTAGTCTCCATTTTGTTGTCAAATACTAGAGGTCAACTCAATATGTTCAAACTGAGTAAGGGAGAGAAAATGTGCCACATACTCGGTTGAATATTTCATATTTCTGTGGTGGAAAACCACATGCCTTTTTAGAAAAATTGTTGGGTTGGGGGTTCTATAAATAGTCTCCCATTCTTCATTGTTCACACAACTATTTTATCATTATTCATTCACTTACCTTTGTTGAGAATTCACTCATATGCATACACTTATTTTTTATCTTTCACCCTCATTCAGAGACATCATTCTATTATTATTCATTGTAAGCAAGGAAAAATCACTCATGTGTATTCTGCATTCACTCCTAGTTTGGGATTACTAGTCTATCTTGTTGCCATATGCATATATTTCCGTGTAGTATTATCTACAAACAATCTTCATATTTTTTGAGTGTCATTAGTATTCAGTAGTATTCATATTTCTGAGAGAGTTGTTTACATATGGAGTAAAACATATTCTACCCAAGGAATATGTTAGTTCATCTACTATATTTTGAGATTGGAAAAGGGGGAATTCTTGTGAGGAAATCATCATCATCTAGAGAAACTAGAAACTGGACTGAGCTAGAAGTAAAGGCAACCCTTTCTTCAATTTTGGAAAAGCATTCACAGGCATGGGATATTCTTCTACTATTCTTTTATTAAGACTTCTATGATGTTTGAAAAGTATTTATATTTGTGCATAGGAAGAATAAATGTTGTCTTTTGAAAAAGGAAAATAAAGCAATTCTAGCTATTTTTTACACGTTGGTAATAATCTCCATAAGAGGAGAATTTTGTTTGCTTTAGATATTAATCTAATAGGCTTGATTAAGTAAAAAGATTCATTAAGGTACACCAGCTAATTTATTAAGTTAACTAGGAAAGCTTTTTTTTACCCCTAGGAGAAGGCTTAGTATACTTTTGTAAGTATATTGTTTGAAGGTAGGTTATCTGGGATGACTGACTATCCATTGAGGTTATACCTAGCTTGTGTAATTTACTTAGCAAGTATAGATTGTATAAAGGTAGGTTATCTGGGATGACAGACTATCCATTGAAGGATATATATAGCTTGTATATTTACTTAGTAGACTAGATTGTTGTAGGTTAGTCTAGGATGACAGATTATCTAGTGAAGGACCACACCTATGTGTAGTGTAAGATAGCCTTTTAAGTCAAATTTTCCATAAGTAGTGTTTATGATAGATGACTTCATTCAAAGTACTGAATGAGAACACTTTGGCCAAAGTAGTGCAATGTACACCATCCACTTAGGTTGTGTGATGCTTGAGACTACACTGTTAGTTCACCATGATCCTTTATGCATGCTAGTTCGAGATTATGAAATAGCAGGTTCTAGTTATGTAGGACTCAACACTATACTCAGTTGGGTTGTTATCAAATACTCTACCAATCTCTTCTTTCGAAGGGAAGGGCCATCTACTGAATGGTAGATGTGTGAGGGACCAGATTAAAGGTCCATGTTGGTGGAAAAGCACCCGAGTGATGCTTCTCCTCCATAGAAGGTGATAGAAGACACCAAGATTTGAAAGGAAAGGAACCTGGACCGTCTTACTGCTATTTGTTCTAAAGCTCAATAGAGCTATGTTTGTTAATGTATGTATTCTTGTTTCATGTATTTGTGAAGTTATTATAATGAAATGGTATCTTTATTGTAATTTGATATGGCATCTTGTTCATGTGTTATCAATAAAGAAAAGAAAATTTTTATTGCAATGACTTGTTAGCACATTTATTTACTCGTATGATGTAAATTTAGGAATTTTTTATGTTACAAAAGGGTTGGCACATTACATGTGGTATCAGAGCTACAAGGTTCTACACTAAAACCTATGAGCTCATTGCACAATAATGTGTAAACCTTATCAAAGGATAATGGTTGAAAAGTTCTTGCACCACAACGGCAAGAGAAAAGAACTTAGAGAAATTAAAAGGTAGATGTGATTCCTAGTAACTTGTTAAAAGTTGGGACTAGTTAAGAGTTGTCCCTGGAGTCAAGAACTCCTAAATCAACAACTAAGGATATTACCTAGAATTGTGGGAGATTATGCAATCAGGTTATGTAGAAAGAATAACCAATTTAAACCATTATCCAACAAAATAGTTATATTACTTTAAGTGGATGGAAATAATTAAGATAACCCCTTAATTTTAGCAACCTACAAATGAAAAGAGTCATGAAATTCTTGGGTTTGGTGAAAACACTACGAATCTATATGTATGAAATGTCAGCATAGACTAGACCAAAATAGGGAGTCAACGAAGGAGGTATCCACAAGGGTTGGAGAGCTCTTGACATAAACTAATTCTTGTGCAAAGATAGGATCTTGCAAGAAAAGAGTTAGTACCGACGAAAAGAGAAAAGACTAGAATGGTCAAAAACAAAGTAATCAACAATGTGGGCATAATTCCACCAACCAAAATCAATAAGATTATTGGAGTTTGACAAAGATGAGAAAAAGAGACCAAACAACTTGGTATCTCTAGAGAATAAAAGAGAATAAAATTCCAAACATTGGAATAAAGTCACTTGCAAAGGTGAATATAGGAATGAACCTTAAAGCGGTAAAGATAGATCAGGTCTAACCAAAGGTTTAGATAGAACATAGATAAGTTGGAATATAAGCTGCACTCACCAACATGTTAGTAAAATTCAAAATTTTTTTAAGAGGTCCAAAACAAAATGGAATACAACAAGAATTATGTGTCAAAACAATAGAAGTTGTAAGGAAAACAACATTCTAAGAGGAAAAGGACATTAACAAAAGAGTTTTGTGAGTATGGATATTCCTCTACAAAAAAGGATATTGGAGAGAAATGGGAATATTAGTGTGCTTCATAAAACTCCTAAAGTTGTTGATTATTCATTAAATCTCCTACTGGATGATCCAAAATACAGAATTTATGAGATAGAAAGCAATGAAGAATCTAACTTTGGGAAAATTATATTTAAAGAATAGCATTAAGGAAGAAAACAACAATGGAAAGCCAACAACAAAGAATGACAAATTCTTTTGAAGAAGCAAGTGTTTACTAGGAGTTCAATTTTGAAGTAGGTTAGAAGTTGTGGAAACACTAATGAGGGAAGAAAAAGAGTGGATTGACTCAAGATAAGTACCCCATTCAACGAAAAATGTGGGTATGTTTTCAGTTTGGAAGAACTAATGACTTCTTCACAAGTCCTAATGACAATTAAGTCATATAGTTTATAACCACAAGGAAAGAGGTAATGGGATTTATCTCCGCAAAACTTATAACCATTATTACATGGGAATTAAAAGGTAGCATGAGATCAAAATAGGTTTTCATTTAGTCAAAGAATAGACTATTTTTGGATATAAAAGAACCTATGTATCCAAAATTTTGAAAGATTTGGGAATGAAACGAGGGAATTAATGCCAAGGTTAGGACATTGGAACAACAATGGGAATTGTTGAATGAGAAACCATTATAACCTAGGAAAAGATAGAGTAAGAGATTGCATGAAATGTGGCAATGTAATGTCTAGTATGCCAGGCAATGAAGATCGGATGTCATCATCAGTAGGACATGTATACTCTTTTGAGATTCTAGAAGGAAAATGGTAGAACACAAGACAGATCAATTTGTATATGTTAGTAGAACTGGCATAAAGTTCTAGTGGACAACTCATCAAAGTAACCAACGCTTTTTGGAAACTTGACTTATAGGATTTTTGGTACTAAATAATATATTGTGGGCAAGCAATTGCTTAGTAATCCCAAGAGGTTATCTCAGTTTATCAAATAATGATAGGGTTGTGTAAACCATGATCATACTATGAAACATTCAATTAAGCGAATGTGCAATATATTACTATAGTCAAATAAGTGAAAATGGTTGACTAAATCTTGAATGATTTAGAAACTTCTAATATTGAATTTTGGACCATTATATGGAAAGAAGGTTGAAAACTCAATTAAGCTGAAATAGGCTTAGAAATTGAGTGAACCATAGACTTGATAAAATGTCAAAAAGGAGTAGTAGATCGAAGTGATCAATGAAACTTTGTCAATAAAAGCTTAAGTATGAAGCAGTATTAGGATTTGACAGGTGTCCAAAAGCAATGATGTGCTCGAGATGGACAAGTAATCAAGAAAAAGTACTTTGCAGTAAGGATAATGGATGTGTAAGTGACAGATGAACTCAATTTATGGGTTGTCTAAAAGTGTAAATACCAAAGGGAACGGATGGGACCCACGATGTAGTGTACAATGCATTGACTTTCCTCTTCTATTTGGATTATACTAAGGATAAATTCATGGGCCAATGATTTTTTATCACTGTGTGTTATGTATAGTTACTATTATATATTGGATGTGTATATGTAATAAAACTATTTGGGAGAGTAAGTATGTGTAAAGCATACTATTTTTCCCTATACAATAGTGAGGACACTCGAAACAAGGTCTAGGAAGGACATGATTGCTACATAGGATCAGTGTTTTATAAATCTTACTTATTTGAAAATTGTAAGTACTTTAATTGTATGTTAAAAGGGCTATAAATCATTGAGGACGATGATTCACAAGGGGGGAAGTATGTTACATCCCAAATTGTGAAGTTACTATTTACTAGTACTAGATAGGGTAAATGTGAATGTAATATGAATTCTGGAGATGAATTAATGATGCTTGTACCTTGTTTTCAATATGAATGTTATCTCACTTGATGTTGTTCATTTGATGTTATCTTAATTGATGTTATTCATGGTGAAATACTGCATCAAGGAGAATAGATGGTTATTGAATTGTAAATATTCAAACTTTTGAAATATTTATGTATACTGCTTATGTTATGAAAATATGACTTTTGAAAGCATGTGTTAGTGGATGTAGGTATATGAACCATTGCTCTAGGGGGAGGGGAAGTATCACTCAGAAGAGGAACTTGGTCGTATAACCTTAGATTGAGTGGACTGAGTCATTTTATGTGGGTTATAGGTAAGTCATCTGTAGCTTGTATATTGGCATTAGGAGTCTTGTCTACTTCTTTACACTTTTAGGATTCATGTTTATCTATGTATCTATCTTGTGGTATTACGATCATTATGATGGTAACCTAAATGGGTGTAAGTGAATAGGGGGTGGACATATATATACATAGAGGTATATATAGGTATATACCTGTATATATGCACACAACCTATATTATGTGGATATTAATAATATTATATTATTATTGCCTGACAAATTTACATATACATATATATGTATATGTATACATATTGGATATGTTGACTGACTTAAGATATGTAAATATATATATATATATATTTACACACACACACACACATATATTATTTAATACTTTAAATATATATATATATAAATATTAAAATATCACAGCAGGAAATCGAATTATTTCCCATATTGATTTGATATTAAGCTTTTAACTATAGGAATCAGGTTGTATCATATTCAATTGAATATTAATCATCAAACTATGGGAATTGAATAAATTGAAATATTTATAATTTGATAATGGAAATTGAAATACTTTATGGAAATCAAAATATTTCTATAGCTTAACATTTTTAGCAAATGTTTATGAATCGATATATTATATTGATTTAACTTTGGTGAATGAAAGTAATTGGGTTTTAAACAAACACAACTCTTTGAGAAATGCGGGTTCTGCACGACACTTGAAGTTGTGCCTGGGAGATATATGTAGGGTAAATAAGTTGACCAAGTTCATGGTAGTAAACAATCAAACACAGCTATAAGCTCTATCAATTTTTCCTGGGAAATAGGATTTGTTTACACAATTTATGAATGACCTTTTCTTTGTATCTTCATGAATCCACTATTATTGAAGTTTGGCGCCCCCTCTTTAAACTATTTTTTTATGTGTCAATTCCACCATGTGCAATGGAATTAGTCTCCATTTTACTATCAAATACTCGAGGCCGATTCACCATGTTGAAACTGAGTAAGGGAGATAAAATGTGCCACATATTGGGTTGAATATTTCATATTTCTATGGTGGAAAACCACATGCCTTTTTAGAAGGAAATCATTGGGCTAGGGGTTCTATAAATAGTCGCCCATTCTTCATTGTTCACACATTTATTTTATCATTATTCATTCACTTACCTTTTGTTGAGAATGCACTCATACACATTCACTTATTGTTTAGCATTCACCCTCATTCAGAGACATCATTCTACATCATTCTATTATTATTCATTGTATGCAAGCAAAACTCACTCATATGTATTCTGCATTCACTCCTAGTTTAGGATTACCAGTCTATGTTGTTGCCATATGCATATATTTCTATGTAGTATTATCTACAGAAAATATTCATATTTTTTGAGTGTCATTAGTATTCAGTAGTATTCATATTTCTAAGAGAGTTTTTTACATGAGTAAAATGTATTCTACCCAAGGAATATGTCAGTTCATCTACTGTATTTTGAGAGTGGAAAAAGGGGAATTCTTGTAAGGAAATCATCATCATTTGGAGAAACTAGAAATTGGACTGAGCTAGAAGTAAAGGAAGCTCTTTCTTCAATTTGGGAAAAGTGTTCACAGGCATGTGATATTCTTCTACTATTCTTTTATTAAGACTTATATGCTATTTGAAAATTATTTCTATTTGTGCATAGGAATAATAAATGTTGTCTTTTGGAAAAGGAAAATAAAGCAATTCTAGCTATGTTTTACATGTTGGTAATAATCTCCATAATAGGAGAATATTGTTTGCTTTAGATATTAATCTAATAGGATTGATTAAGTGCAAAGAATCATTAAGGTACACCAACTAAGTTATTGAGTTAACTAGGAAAGGTTGTGTTTACCCCCTAGGAGAAGGCTTAGTATACTTTTATAAGTAGAATGTTTGAAGGTAGGTTATCTAGGATGATGGACTATCCATTGAAGGATATTCCTAGCTTGTGTAATTTAATTAGTAAGTCTAGATTGTATAAAGGTAGGTTATATGGGATGACGTACTATCCATTGAAGGATATACCTCGCTTGTATATTTACTTAGTAGACTAGATTGTTGTAGGTAAGTCTAGGATTTTAGATTATCCAGTGAAGGACTAGACCTATGCGTAGTGTAAGATAGCCTTAAGTAAAATCAGCCCTCATTAGTGTTTATGATAGACGACTTCATTTGAATCACTGAATGAGAAAACTTTCGCCAAAGTAGTGTAATGTACAACATCCACTTAGACTGTGTGATGCTTGAGACTACACTATTAGTTCACCATGATCCTTTATGCATGCTAGTTCAAGATTGTGAAATAGTAAGTTCTAGTTATGTAGGACACAACACTATGCTTAGTTGGGTTGTCATTATCAAATCCTCTACCAATCTCTTTGTTCGAAGGGAAGGGCCATCTATCGAATGGTAGATGTGTGGGGGACTGCATTAAGAGTCTGTGGTTGGTGGAAAAGCGCCCAAGTGATGCTTCTCCTCTATAGCAAGCAACATAAGACACCAAGATTTGAAAGGAAAGAAACCTGGACTGTCTTACTACTATTTGTTCTAAAGCTCATTAAATTTATGTTTGTAAAGGTATGTATTTTTGTTTCATGTATTTTTGAAGTTATAATAATGAAATGGAATCTTTATTGTAATTTAATATGGCATCGTGTTCATGTGTTATCAATAAAGAAAAGAAAAAAATTATTTCAATGACATGTTACCACATTTATTTACTTGTATGATGTAAATTTAGGAATTTTTATTTTACCGAAGGGTTGGCACATTACATGAAGGCTAACTGGTTTTTGGAGCACCTTAGTCTAATTGAGGTATCCATCCTTTTGAGATCAACTAAGAACTTCTTCACTAGATATAGGAGTATGCCATTGAGTCATTCGAAGAGCTAGCTAGCCTCATTAATTTTTTCTACCTCCATTCCCACTATCACATATTTTCATATGGTTCCCTCGAGGTGGCATTAAATTTCCTTTGGGGGAGAGTACTTCATCCTCCAAATGTTACCTATTAGAAAGTCTCGACTGTATGCTTTCATCATTATTGTTCCATTCACATTTCCTCCCAAGTCTAATCCATCCTTACTGATGCCACCATATCCTGCGAATGATTTCCTTAACAACCATATTTGGAATTCATTAATTTTTTATGTCCTTGATTCGAGATAGGTCTCATGTGCTCGATCTCCTTTCCTATTCCAATGGTAAGAACAGAAGCCCTATGTCAAAGTTTTTCAAATCTCTTATCCTCGGGAATTATAATGACCATATAGGTGAGTTTCCTTGTCAATAGAGGTGATGTGATGACCGACGTCATCTCCTTCCTATGGGATTTCCCATCAGCCCAATCTGGCCACAAGACTCAAACAATCTCACTCCATTGGCACATGGGAAATGACCTTATCCATCCCTCACTCCATTTTCTAGTGCATCAACTTCTCCATTACTCTCCCTATAGCTATGGTTTATAGTGTAGCTTTCAAAATGTTTCATCAACTCTACCACCTTAATGAGGAGGGCCTTGAGCTTCCAATTAGGGGTGGATCCACTTCTAAGGGCATTGATTACCAATGTTGAGTCCCCTTAAATTACAATTCTGGCCAACCCTAATTCTTTATAGAGATTCATTCCATGTGTTACAACCAGGAGTTCAACTTTGTTATTCATACCTTTAGGAAACCTCTTGGTTGAGGATGCAATTGTGTTCCCCTACCAATCCGTGATGATGCAACCTGCCTCCAATGGCCCTGGGTTACCTTTGGATTCCCCATTGAAGTTTAGCTTATACCATCCTTGTGGTGGTGGATTCCAAACCACTAAAGCTCATTCTTGCACCACTCCATTTCCACACTTCCCAACCCAAGGCGAGATCTAGAGTGAGGGCCAAGCTTAACGCAGTTCCGCATCCTACTCTGAGAAAGATTTATCCTTTTCCCCTTTCTAGGCCAATTTGGCATTCAAAATTTCTATCAGACCAGCCTCAATTTTGTTGATGAGGGAGGCCAAACACATCTTCTTGTCATGTAATATTCATCTATTCCTTTCCTTCCATAGCTCCCATACTACGATTGACGGGTTAAGTATCCATATATCCCCAAACACCAAGCTCTTCTTTAAGGATGGTCATGCTTGAAACCAGCTAAGCAAGTCTAGAGGCATAGCACACGCCCATCCAAGCCTCACACACAACCAATGCCAACACTCTTGTGCATAATGGCAGCCCATGAGAAGGTGGTTGTTTGTTTCCTCTGCATGTTCACACAAGACACATCTAGGATGGGCCTTGAAATCCTAAGTGTTGAAACTTTTTGATTGTCAGGATCTTGTTTTGTATTATTTCCCACACAAATTTTCTCACCTTAGGGAGGCAAGCATTACTCCAACATAGATGTAGGGGCAGACTATTAATGACTCTACCTCTTGTATTGTATAACATCCTATAGCCATATTTTTTGTTATAGCTCCATGTCTTGGCTCTTGCCCAAATTAACATGTCACTACCATTTTTCAAAGAAAGTAATATTTTTTTTAAAGCTTCAAAGAGTAGTTGGACCTCTCTAGGAGGTAAATTAAGGACGCATAAGTCCCTCCATTTCTAATCTAAAACTGAGCTACTTTCATCTGGTATTATGTATTATTTTACTTTCTTGCCCCATAGGTTCTTCAGTGCTTGTTTTACCTCCCCCACCTCAATTATGTTGTCCAGACTCAGGTAACTAGACCAAGAATCCTCCCAAAATAAGGCCTTTTTACTATCCTAAATGTCCCAAGAGAGGTAGTTGCAGATGACTAGTTTGGATTTTAACATGAAGCTCCAAATTTGAGACCCAGGTGAGGGATTGGAGATTATGAGGATGTTGCCATTGTTATCATTCTTTAGATACTTACAGTGGTGCAAAATTATTCCCCACTTGCTTTGTGGTTCAAAATGCATGCACCATATCAGTTTAGCCCCAAGAGCTATGTTCTACATTTCCAAGTGTTTGAAACCAAGCCCCCCATCTTCTTTGGTTCTGCATAATTTCTCCCAAACAATCAGGGAAATTTTCCTCTTCTCTTCATTGCCTTTCCAAAAGAATTGCCTTAATATTTTTTTGTTAATTTGGTAGCACATCCACTTGGGATACATAGAACCAACATAAGATATATTAGGAGTGCTAAGAGGATGGATTTAATTAATGTTATTCTTCCAACCCATGTTAACCATTTTTCCTTCCATGAATTCACCTTTGAACTCGTTTGAGGTTTAAGGGGTCCCAAAGTCTAGTCGACCTTATTCCTTTTGCCAGAGGAATGCCTAAATAGGTAAATGAGAGCTCTCCTCTTTTGAAGCCTAGCACCCTTAATATCTCTTGTTCCTTCTGCACTAATCTATTGAAAAAGAAGATTTCTAACTTTCTTTCATTGACTACCTGGCCTGAAGCTTTGGCATACTTCTTGAGGACTAAGTTCAAGAATACAACTTCCTTCCTCCTTGCTACCCCCATTAATGTTGTATCAACAGTAAATTACTGATGGGACACTTCCTGTATGTCACTTGTCACCTTTATTCCTTTAATTTAGGAAGATTTAATGCCTAGTGTAATTGACCTACCTAGGGCTTCTACCATCAAGATGTATAGAATGGGGGAGATTGGGTCTCTTGGATGAAGCCCCCTTGATACCTCAAAAAATCCCTCAGGCATGCCATTGACAAGAATCAAGAATCTAGGCATGGATATACAATTGTAAACCCAATTTAACCATCTCTTATTGAAGCCAAAATCTTCAAGAACTTTGATAAAAAATCTCCAATCCACCATGTCATAGACCTTCTTTATGTCCAGTTTGATAATCATACTCACTTTTTTATTCTATTGTATTAAATGAATTGACTCTTGAACAATGATTATTCCATCCAAGATTGCTCGCCCTGGAACAAATCCAGTTTGTTCTTCGGCAATCACTGATGGGAGGATGAGATTTAATCTATTTTCCATAGCCTTAGTCATAACTTTGTATATTGTATTGCAAAGGTAGATCAACCTGTAATCATCTAATGAGTTCATGACCTCTTTCTTGGGAACCAAAGCTAGAAAAGTGTCATTAAGTTCCCTAAGCAGACTGCCTGAGTTCCACAAAGCTTCAATTGCTTCCACTAGCTCATCACTAATCAAACCCCAAAATCTTTGAAAGAAGTCAGTTGGGAGACCATCCGGGCCAATGGCCTTATCTAGATGCAGCTGGAAAAGTGTCATTTTTATTTCCTCTTTAGTGAATTTCTAGTTGAGCATCTTATTCTGAGCCTCTGTTACCAGCTTTGGGATGCATTTTAAAAGTTCTTGTTGGTGACGCAAGCTTGAGCCATCAAAATTGTTGAGTAGATTATTGAAGAACCTCACCACTTCTGCTGCTATTTCCTAAGGCTCTTCCACTATGGATCCATTCGAACACCTTAGACTCGTGATTCTATTCACATCCTTCGTTTCCTTGTGTTGTTCTGAAATAATTTGGTATTTTTGTCCTCCTCTTTGAGCCAAACCTCCCTAGATTTGTGTTTCCAAAAAATTCTTCTTTGGCCAAGATGTCCTCATACTTCCCCAATAACTCTTTTTCTTTATAGTAGCTCTACTGGTTCAATCCATTTTTCATTATATCTTCTTCCACTTCATGAAGATCTCCTTCAATGCTCTCTTTTGATTCGAAAATGTTTTTAAAGCAATTCCAATTACAATCCTTAATTTCCTGCTTCAGCCATTTTAATTTTGTTATCAGACAATACATCTTTGAACCCTTGACTTGGATTTCCACCCACCACTCCTCCACAAGATGCAAGAAGCTTGGGTCTTTAAGCCACATGTTTTCAAATTTTAAGGGAGAGTGAATCGAGCTCCTATCCTCTTGAATGTCCAACTGTATTGGGAGATGGTCTAATCCTGCACTAGGAGAAATGGTGGCATTGAATGTGCATTGAAAGTTGTCCAGACCCCCCAAAATAAGAATCTATCCAATTTTTCTGCTATCATCCAAGGGCCTTCCCTCTTATTTGTCCATGTATAAACTCCAATCCTAAAATATATGTTCAACAATTGGTTTCTTATGATCCAATCTCTAATTTCTTTTTGAGATTGGTTTCCCTTTTGAATTCCTCCTAATTTGTCCTTGTCCTCTAGCACTGCATTGAAATCTCCCCCTAATATGAAATTTTCTCTAGGATTTTCCTTTAAAAAAATCTTTAATTTCTTGCCACAAGTTGTGCTTTCTTATGCATGAATTGGGTGCATAAACATTGATGAGGCCAAATTTGAGTTTGGAATGGATGCTTCGTACCTGACAACACTACTAGCATGGTTTTTCCAATAGCATCTCCACCTACACTGTGCTAGGTTTCCAAAAGATCATTATGCCCCCTGAGGCTCTGCTTGCTTGGACTCCTTCACCATTCCACCCCAATATCTTTTTCTTCAGCAAATCCAGGTCCTCCTTACTTATTTTTGTTTCTTGTAGCAATACTATATCAACCATGATCAAAATCATCCTTCTCTTAACCAAGCGTTGTTTGTTAGGGGTGTTTTGGCCCCTAACATTCCACAAAAGCAGCCTCATGGTGACCCATGAAGGGGGGTAACCTTCCCTATTTTCAGCAATGTAGTGACCATTTGTTGCCCCTCCACATCCCCAACCATCAATATAAGTTCTTGCATAGA
The DNA here is from genome assembly GCA_007258455.2 of Sequoia sempervirens. NCBI lineage: Eukaryota > Viridiplantae > Streptophyta > Pinopsida > Cupressales > Cupressaceae > Sequoia > Sequoia sempervirens. Next base: position 84,205,135 of record VDFB02271358.1, on the reverse strand, counting down.
TTTCCTTCCTCTAGTTTTTTCTTTTCCATAGTCTCGTTTGGACTTTGTGGATGTATGTTGTTTGACCCCTAGTTTCCTTTGGGGGATACTTCCTCTAATTCCTCCCCAAATTCAGCTACAGCCTCCAACATCAATTGTTGATCTTGTGGGATCTATGACCCCATTATATCATCTTCAAGGTCCTCCTTTAAACTGCTTAGAGGATACACCACTAGTTGATTTCCCCCTTCATCTCTCATGGCTAACTACATAAAGCTTTCATTTATGTCCTTCCCCATATCCATTGTTTTGGTTTCCCACCACGGGCATATCATTGTATCTGTTGGCTTGTTTGGTTTCACCACAATCCCTTCTTAGCCAAGGCCCATAGCCTCCTCATTTGTCCCTTTTCCTAAGATGGCCATAATTTTTTTGTTGATCTCTTTCTTCAGTAGCTCTATATCCTTCATTAAGTTCCTTAGTTCTTCAAGGTAGTCCATACCTCCCTTAGGATTTGATTCCCTTCCTTCATGTTTTGAATCTCTATTGCTAGCAGCCCTTTCCCTAGCTTCATTCATGTCTGGTCCTTTTCCATTAGCATCCATCAATCCCACAAGGTTTGGGAATCAAGGGTGACTCCTACCAAACCAACCTTCCTCCAGAGTCATGTCCATTACTTTCCCTATTCCTTTTGAACAACTGGTGATGTATGCCTTACTTAGAATGCAACTTCCACCTTTTGAGTCCACTATTATCTTCTAAAGCCACTCACCCTTCTCAAAAATAATCTCTAGATTATCCAAAAATCTAAAGAGAGTGTTTATATCCACTAGTATTTTGGCTATACCTGATTTCCCCATAAGAAATTCTTCTTCGATGCCAATAAAAGTTCCTAGGGAACCTCCAATCTTCCCTTAAATTTCTTTGCACCAATACTCTGGAGGGAGGTTCTCCAAGGTTATCCAATGCAGAGAATATTTTGGCTTACACAGCCTTGGGTTAAAGTTTGGCTCCCAATCTATCTTATAAAAAACAAAAACCCTTAAAAAATAAGGGTTCCCCATATAATATTCTTTCTTTAATCCCCCGATCTTCACATTCTAATAGAATGAAATTCTCAACTAGGGTTTTGGCTCTTACCTATCCTTTGTAGCCATCAAATAGCCAATCGATGATTTCCTTGTTTGATGCCTCCTCACTGGTCCATTTGACAAGCATGCCGCAATCCTTCAGATAATCCCACTGAGGCTACAAATAGTTGTTTGGGATTGACATAATCTTGCTTCTTCGATCCGACAAAGCTTAAGGCTTCCCATTCTGAGGATTCGCCTTTGGAACCCATGCCTTGATTACCTGTTTTGGCCCTCCTCTTCGATTGTTCCTCCCAAATTTGATGTTGAGTTAGTTTCTCTGGTTTCTTCACAAATCCCATTTTTGTTCATTCTTGCCCTTCGATCAAAATGGAGGTTTTCCTAGTCATTGATTCCCTGACCACTCATATATGTTTGTTGGATACTACCCTGGATTCCATGCTTGATTTCAATTGCCATGTGTTTGAGATCCTACCTCCAAATGTCCTCCTTTTGCTTGATTGCCACCTATCTATCGGTTCACATAGTTCCTCCTCCAACCAACAATGTTCTATTGACTTCACCCATTCTTTCGCTCTTATTTTCACTCTTTTTGTCACTCCATTGTAGTAGATGTGGCTTTGTTGGACAATGGGTTGGGTGAGGGGAAATTAGATATTTAGCAAATTAAAACAAATTTTTAATGTGCAAAAGGGGAAGGAATATTGGGAATATTCCTTTTGGAGGAATGTGCAAAGGAGGAATATTCCCTTTCAAGTGGGGGGAATTAGATTTATTAGTAATTGATAATTAAAACAATGTTAATTATGCAATTTTAGAAGAATTACATGATATTCATTAAATAAATGGTTTAATGAAAAGGGGATATTGAGATGACATTTAATTAAATGCCTTAAGGTCATTTAATTAAATAAGAGGACTTAGTGATTTAAATTAAATAATTAGATTTATTCAATTTAATAGGATGAAATGTTAGCATGAAAGGGATGAATTAACCCAATTAGATTAATTAGATTAATAGACAAAAATGACATAATTAATTAAATAGCTAGGCTAATTTAATCAATTAAGCAAAAAAAGGTTGGGTTTGAGGATGAAACAGTGAACTAGTATACCTGATTCGAGTGCATGATATCATTCAGGACATTTTTAAATGTCTACAATAACCAATTCTATTTACCAATTTTTCTCTCTAATCTCATTGGTATTATTTTAGATAAGAACATTATGAAGTTATTTATTGTTAATTACATCCAACAAGTTTATTTTGAGGATGCCCTTACGACTATTAAGGGATATAATATGTCATGCTATGATGGTAATATTGCTAGTATTTTTCCTATTCAATCTCTTAAGGAGAACATAGGGATGAAGAAAGTGATGAAGTTGTTCAGAGAGGGACTCATCAAGTGTAACCTTAATGATTTGTGGAAACATCTATACTATCATTGGACCTTGATGACTTCTAGTGTATATCTCACACAACACACCATAAATCTTTTGAAAGTGCAAAAGAAGATTAGCCATTAGATGATCTAATCATAGATTGATATGTGTATCTAGGATATGTACATGTATGTATGTATGGGCTTGTGAGCCGCACCAAATAAAATAAAATAAATTTTGTGGAATTTCTTGTTCATTGGTTAATTGGTTTAGAGAGAGAGATTGAGATATTTAAAAAAATTCATTGTTACCCCATGTTATTTTGAAGATTCAAGAAAGGGAAAAGAGTGTAGAGATAGAAATTTTAAAATAAGAAAGTAATATAGAAAAAAAAAAACAAGAAACAAACTCAAAAAACCTCAACTTATCTAGGTAAGACCTATATTTCATTTCTAAGAATATAGATAATGTGATTAAATTTTGAGCTCCCTCTATTGTTCAAAAAATTTGTTTATTTTATTCAAGGGGTAAACACTTTTGAACCAAAGCTATGAACCAGAATACAACAATTCAACAATACCACTCCAATGGGGTTTGAACCTTGGTGGCAAGAACAACAATGCCACCTTTAAACCATCACACCATGCCAATATTGACTCTATTGTTCAAAGACTTAAAAACTAGAGAAAATCATGATTTGAATATCTACTAATCAATAAACTTTGTTAGAATTCAAAAAGAAGGTTATGTTCCAAGGGAAAAATAATTTTAAGTTATAGTAATTCTTTATTTTTTCTACATAACAAGATAATTTATTTAAATAACACTTAAAACTTATAAATCATATTTTTAAAATTTGCAAATTTGAATAGCAATTTAATGGTCTAATTAATTCTAAAATTTAATAAAGCAAATCTTATGTTGTTATGATCTTATATGAAAATAAAATACTAAAATTTGATCCATCATAATTTTTATCTACTATGACCTTTTATAAACATAAAATACTAAAATTTTGATCTTTAAAATGATTATCATATATTTACTAGCATTCAAATTATATCTTTCATTATTATTTAATGATGCTATTTTATTAAAAATAAATAAAATAAAATTTTATTAATTATAAAGATTTTATTTCAAAAGTTATAATGACTTTAACCATATATTTAAATATAATAAATAAAATTTTATTTTGTAATACCATGTTTTTTTAATTGAAAACTTATTTCATGCGAGAAGTTTCTTTTATTCAATGTTAATAGTAGCTACGTGTTCAATATGAACGATTCACTATTTCTTCAGTGTTTCAATGTAATAAGAAATGTCTCTTGCCAATATGAAATTTGTATGAGGATTTGGTTATTTAATTCTTTTAATTAAGATTTAAAAATAAAAATAAAAGAGAATTTATTAAAGTTAAATTAAAAATTTTGAATTATGGAATTTTATTAATCTTATGCATATATTATCTTTAATAAAATATTGTAAATAGTTTATTTATGTTATCATTTATAATTCAAATTAATATAAATATTTTTAATAAAAATTATAATTCATGAATAATAAAAATTATAATATTTTAATATAAACTTTCAAGATATAATTTGTATATATTCAAACTTAAATTAATTTATTTATTTTTTAAAAAATTGTAAAATTTTGATATGTATTATTAGTAATGCATATAATATTATGTTTAGAAAAATACTTATGACATAATATGTTGTTTAAAGTGTGGTACTATTATTGTCATTAATTTTTCAAATTCCTATTGAACTATTGTGCTTATTAAAAATATTATTATTGTAAAGAATCATACTAATTAAATCAAATCTCATAGATTTTATTCTACATATTACACTTATTAGTTTAAACAATTGATATTAGAAATTCATGTCATTTGCTTCTAAAAAAATATTATTATTAAAAACAATTATACTAATCAAATGGAATCTCATAGATTTATTCTACATGTATCATACACTTATTATTATAGTTACCATAGGAAAAAAAATATGTACTCAAATTTTTGAGATTTTTAAATAGATAAAAGACAATACAGAAAATATTAGTTTTCAAACATTTATTTGTATACGAGAGCATTCAATGGAGTTTGATTTACTATCTAATGAAGATAAAATGGCTAAAAACAAATATTTTAATTCCAGCATAGCAAAATAAATAAATCAATGTACAATTCAACTCCCTTTAGCACCTGAATACCTTTCAAAGACAGGTACCTGCACACTTTACAAAGACAAAAAAATCAGTTAAATAAAAACTTGATTGGATAAATCAACATTTACAATAAAAAAAAAGACAATAATAATTATAATAATAATAATAAGATATTTTATATAGATTATATTTATTAAGATATATATACTAGTTATTTTTGTGTAAATCTAAATTTATAAAATGAAAAAATGAAAATAGAATTAAAAAACAATGAAAACTATATAGTTGACTATTTTAAAAAATTATACACAAAACAAATACCATACATTTATAATACAATTAAAAATAAGAGTTGAAATTAAATAATATATATTACAAATTAAAATTTTGGCTTACCTCAACATAAAAAAATATAACCTTTCATATTGTCAAATTGCGGATCCATGGAAATAAAAATTTCAAGACCATATCAATTCCCTCAAAGTATTTATGCCCCCACTTCTTTATGAATAGAATGGGCAATGCCACTGCTGCGAAACCTACTCCATATGACAGTCCCACTCCGATCTCATACCACACACTTCCCTCCTCTTCCTCTTCTTCATTAGAAGATGTATAAATAGGAGGAGGAGGAGAAAATTCTGGCCAATAGCAGTTCTTTGGAAGTGGACATCCCCATAAATTTGGATTTCCTTCATATGAAGATTTTGTAAATGTTGCCATGTGTCCTCCCTGCGGTATGGTGCCTGAAAGGTTGTTGTTAGACAAATTGAGTGCTCCCAAATAGCTCAAAGATCCAAGGTCCTCCGGAATTTGTCCTGAAAAATGATTTGTAGAAAGGTCTAATGATTCTAGCCAACTCAATTGTACAATACTATTTGGAATTGTACCATTGAGATTGTTCATGGACAGGTTGAGCAGCATCAACCCTTTCAACTTTCCCAAATCAGAAGGAAGATCACCATTCAATTGATTATTTGAGAGGTCTATGGATGCCATGGTGGAGAAAATATATGGGTAGTGCTCATCTCTGCCTTTAGAATACATATCCAACCCATCCACATACAAGAAATTTGCTGATGATAAATTGAATGGAGTATGTACTTGAACCATGATAAATCCTTCTTCCGGTTCTATCAACATTGCTTGTAAACTAAAAATGATATGTGGTATAAACCCTGATAGACAATTCGAAGAAAGGTCCAAGATTTGGAGGTACTTCAACTGCCCAATTTCTATAGGAATACTGCCTTCAAAATTATTCTTCCTCATTGCTAACACTTGCAACTTTGAAAGGTTTCCTATTGACTTTGGTATCTGACCTTTCAATAGGTTTTGCCCAATATCCAAAAATTCTAATTCTGTGCAATTTGATATTGAAGGAGGGAATGCTCCACTCAGCTGGTTATTACTTATCACTAGTGATTGCAATTGACTTAGCTTGCCAAACTCAGATGGTATCATACCTCCCAAATAATTATCCCCCAAATTCAACATTTGAAGCAAAGAAAAATTGGCTAAGCTTGGAGGAATAATTCCATTCAAATGATTATTTGCCAAGTTTAACACTCGCAATGAAGAGCTAACCTGCAAGCTTGGAGGGATATTTCCTGTTAACAAATTATTGTTGAGAAGCAATGCTCGTAAATCAGAAGACAAAATTGGCGGTATCTGTCCAGACAATTTATTGTTAGAAATGTCCACAACCTGTATTGCCTTCCAAGCTAAAGAATTTAGCAAAAGGCGACCTTGCAGATGATTTCCTGTGAGATTGATAGACAGAAGACTCATATCCAGTAGCCAAGATGGAATTTCTCCAACAAGATTGCTGCTTGCTAATTCCAACACTTCAAGTGAGAACTGAGTTGAAATCCATGACGGGATTGGACCATCCATCTTACATGATGTTATATGTAATTGTGTTAACTGGAAGGAGGGTACCCAAGTGGTGCTAATTTGAAGTCCACAGTTGGATAAAACCATCAAGTCTAATTTGCTAAGTAAAGTCTCTGAGATAAGCTGAGTAGTGTTGATATTAAGTACAAAATTGGATAAGGACAAAGACTCTAATTTGCTAAGGTTTTGAAAGAAAACCTCTGAAATTTTCTGTTGGCTGACTAGTGAGAGATCAAGATATTGAAGTGAAGAGGGTAGAGATGAGGAAGCAATACTTTGATTGAATGCATTCCCATCAGCATAGAGCTGAACAAGGGAGGAGAGCCTTGAAAATGAGGAAGGAAGAGTTCCATTCAAATGGTTGGATGACAACCTCATTACTTGCAGTAAAGAGAGATTGCCCAGGGAACCTGGAATACAGCCACTCAAGCGATTCTCACTAAGATCTAGCGAAGTTAAAGAAGAGAGATTAGAGAGAGAAGAGGGAATGCTTCCTGTGAGTTGATTCTTAGAAAGATCAAGAGAAATTAGAGAAGAGAGATGAGAGAGAGAGGAGGGAATGCTTCCCTTGAATTGATTTTCAGAGAGATCAAGAAAACTTAGAGAAGAGAGATGGGAGAGAGAGGAGGGAATGCTCCCTGTGAGGTCATTACCAGCAAATTCTAGCCCAATTAAAGAAGAAAGATTAAAGAGAGAAGAGGGAATGCTTCCTGTGAGTTGATTAGCAAAAAGATATAGCTTAGTTAGAGAAGACATGTTTGCAAAAGACAATGGAATGTTCCCGCTCAAACTATTCAGAGATAAATCTAGTTTTCTGAGATAAGGGAGTTTTCCAAAACAGGGAGGAAGGGTACCTGTTAATCCCATTGCAGATAGGCGTATGGTTGCAACAACAGTGAGGTTGCACAAGCTCTCAGATAGCACGCCCCCTTCAACTAAGAGAGGACACTTTGCAAAATCAACAGCAACTACATGATGGGTGGTGTCATCACAGGAAATGCAGTCCCAGAGACAGCAATCTGTTTCCTTCTGCCAAGAACTGAGTACATCTGCAGAGTGATTTAAGCCGGCTTTGAATTGAAGAAGAGCGCGGGCTTCCCTATCAATACATCCGCAGCAGAAGCGTAGAAGAAACAGGGTAAGAAGAGTAAACAAAAGTAGGTTGGCCATGGGAGGATGAGTTTGGGTGTATCAACTTGATTTAGCAGGGCAATCAGATTTGGGGGGCAAGTAATTATAATGAAGAAAAGGTATTGAGTGGGGTCAGGAAGGCCGTGAACGATGCGTTGCATAGAAATGGTGGTAATTATTACCTTTTCATTACTCCCCAATTTGTGCAAGAAAATGAGGGAAGGTATTGAGTGGGGTCAGGAAGGCCGTGAACAATGCGTTGCATAGAAATGGTGGTAATTATTACCTTTTCATTACTCCCCAATTTGTGCAAGAAAATGAGGGAAGTAATCATGGTGAAATGAGTTGGAATCAACATGCTGAAATGAGTTGGAATCAATATTGTGAAACAAGTGGGAATGATGCATTTAAAACTGAACTTCTAGAGTGTAAAGGACAAACTCACTACATAGAAAAAAATTAGCAAAAATCTTCATGGATTGTGGAAATTTACTATCACTAATAGTAACATGTGTTGACAAACAGCCGTGAGTCCAGCGTCATTTTTCTCCCCTTCTTATCCTCTTTTTCAAGGATTTGTAGGGTATTTAGATTTTGTAGATGTAAAGTTTAATACTAATAGATTTATTTAAGTTTGTTATTATTAGTATTAAACATATATAGGTTATGTGCACCCAAAAAAATCTATTTTTATTCATTTTGTTGAATTAAATTTGTGCAAGAAAATGAGGGAAGTAATCATGGTGAAATGAGTTGGAATCAACATTGCAAAACAAGTAGGAATGATGCGTTTAAAACTGAACTTCTAGAGCGTAAAGGACAAACTCACCGCGTAGAAAAAAATTATTTTCAACACAATCTAATCAAGAAAAAAATTAGCAAAAATCTTCATGGATTGTGGAAATTTACTATCACTAATATAACATGTGTTGACAAACAGTTGTGAGTCCGGCTTCATTTTTCTCCACTTCTTATCCTCTTTTTCAAGGATTTGTAGGGTATTTAGATTTTGTAGATGTAAAGTTTAATACTAATAGATTTATTTCAGTTTGTTATTCTTAGTATTAAACATATATAGGTTATGTGCACCCAAAAAAATCTATTTTTATTCATTTTGTTGAATTTTTGTAGAAGAAAAAGGCTAAATCTCAAGGGTTTGATCATTTTGAGTAGCATCTAAAATAATTTCTCTATTCTAGAAACAAATGTTAGAAAAATTTTGGACACAGGGAAGTTTGAGTTTTATTTCTTATCATTATCATTCTAATAGTTAGTGTAGATCAATTTCTTGCATTTTTATGTTTTGTTGTATGCTACCAAGGTATTATGCTTTGTGTTCTTGTCTTTTGGTGTGCAATTCATACGAGTTCTTGAAGCGGACTTTATTTTTCTACTACCTAGGGACGACAACATGTTAGTTTGATAACATCATGCATATCAAACAATAGCACATGGGCACACTAGCATTCATTAGAGTGACATTTCAACTTCACTTTCTAGGTTCCTAGTCTATTTTAATCCATTGTTCAATCTATCGTTTATGTTGTTTATTTCTCTTTTTTTGTTATTTAGGTTTCCAACTCCTCATTTTGTCTAGTTAAACATAATTTTGACTAGGAAAAGCATTCTAGATAAGGCTAAAATATCTTACTTTGTTATAAAAATAAGAAAATGAAATAAAAATATTTCATTTCATTTAGTCTTATCTAGCATATTTCGTAAGGTTGTACACTTACCTACCTCTTTTACACTTTCGTGAACTTGACACCTTAGATCACTATATTCACTCTTCTCTTCATCTTATGTGTCAAAACTCCCCATTCTCTATTATTTTATGAGCTTCACCACCCAATCATTATTTTCTTCACAAGCTATGAAAAGAAGTATCCAAATCAAAAAATATCTTCTTCTACACTTGACACTTCTACTAATTCACCTACAACCCTACCTCTTTTGCCTTCTTTTTCACTAGTTGAATCCTCCACTACTTGATTTTCAGTGTATGGAGGAGGGATTTGATCATGAGGTCACCCTTCATATAGGTGATTGTGAAGTAGCACATAGAATGGATCACATTTGGCTAAATTTCAAGAACACATCACTAGAAATGATAACATGATTATTGTTGATGCAATATACACAATGCTTCTTCATCATCCTAAGGGATTTTATTTTATAAATTAGTGATTGGGCTCATTGTGAACCATCATGATTCTTTCCTTTAGTATCTATGGATCAATCTAGAGAAACACAATATAATCTTTCGCATACCCATATTTTCATTTCTTTACCTACACAAAATACAAATCTTCCCAATTGTACACATGTTACCACTTCTACTATTTTTCTTGCTAATATAAGTGTTGCTTAATCATACAATTTCCACAACCCCATTTTTAACCATGGGTTCATCCCTCATTTATATCATTTACAATTTAACATTAGCTATGACCTACTTGGTGCATCCCAACCCCTACATTCTCAACCCTTTACTATTCTTGTAGTTGTCTCCAATATTCCTTCCACTATCACTACCACCACTTTTTCATCTATTATTACCACCAATCTCCTAAACAACAATGACCCTATTATTAACCAACTAATGCAAAGCATGGGCAACCACTAGTAGAAAATTCCATTCATCTCTTCTATGTCATAGAATATGACCACAAAATATTATGACCAGAGTTCCCTCTCTCAACAAAATTTTGCTACTCCTCTACCAATTAATTTTGTGATCCCTCAATCAAACCATGCTCATTATCAATTAAGATAATAGTGTCATGTCCTCTTCTTCTTTGATGTTGGTGATAATTGTGCATTCACAACAAATATAGTCACCTCGAAAAGCTAGGTCATTTGCTTCAAACCATATTACAACTTTTTTATTAAAAACTTATTCAATTTACCACCCATTTACTCTCTTGATGCAAGCATTCCTCTACTTAAAACCTACAACCTAAATGTCTTTTTTCAATAACACTAGCTCCTAACCCATGATACTAAAATTGCATCTACCTATGACACTTAATTCAAAACTTTATTGACACTAAAGTCATATGTAAGTCATGGTGTTAATGATAGAGGAAATAAATTTACTACTTCACCCAATAAAAACCTCTAAATCTAAACTAACAGATTCCCACAATATTCCATTGTTAACTATATTGATCCATCTACTTTACTCTCTCTAATTACAACTTCAAATTCTAAACTTACACTCATGAGGCTACTAGAGATCCCTCTCTTGAAATTACTCTATTCTTCAAAATTGTAGGTGTAGTGGGCATTCAATTTTACACATCTCATATTGAAGTATTTATTCGGCCCACCATGAGATTCTCTCCTATTGATGTGCCTAATGGCATATATGATCACCCTTTTTATATCAATGCACTAGTTCACCTAAAAGACATATGTAGATTTTTGTTGAGCCATGTGAACTTGGTTAACATAATTACTATCGATTACTATGCATCAACCATATGTATAGATATTTATATTCTTCTCCCAACATCTATTTGTGTATATTTTCAATCCTTTTCATTCCTACTCTTGGCTCCATCATAGGTAGGACAAAAATCCCTAGATGTTCTCTATCACATGATTCCTACATCTAACCATTATTATGTCCTGTTAGGTTATAATTTCTTAGCATAATGAAGGTCATTATTCATAAATTCCTAATGTCCCATCATGATGGCATTGTTCACATTATTCCACATTAAAAACATCAACCACTTTCCATTTAGGGTAACTCCTCTCTTGGATATTTTTTATTTACCCCTTATGGACCACCCTAGTCACTTATTAATTTTATATTCAAACTAAATTATAAGTATGTCATGATAAAGATACCTCCTCTTGTTAATTCTTTGGCTCTACTGACTACATCTATACCTCCTGTATCATCTACTCTTCCTATCATTCCTCCACCTCCTCCAACCACTTTTTCTCACCCTCCTACACCTCCAAAACATAAAGGTAAGAAAATGTGGATGATCCAACCCCTTACACTTTTGAAACTAAACCTCAAAGAAATTAATCCTCTAGATCTCCTAAGAATCTCCATTGCTCTACTCCCTAACATATCCAAAACCAACCTATCTTTGAGTAGCCTCAAGCAAGTCTCAAGAACCTAAAGAAGAACATGTTGATTAAAGGCCTGAGAGAATAAAGTTACTTTTAACTTTATCTATTTATCCTTCCTTCATTTTTCCACTTCCTAACATTCTCTCTTATTGTGAACCCCTTAACTTGCCAAATTTTACTATAATATAGTGTGACACTTACATCTTTAGTTCCCTTTACACACTCACCATGAATTTTTACTAGTGTATTCAATCCTTCTTCCCTGGAAATTGTTGTACATTACCCACCTTTCAAACAAAAATTTGAATATTAACTTGTCCCACCTTTCTACCAAACTAAACCCAAACTATCACCCATGTCTCTCCCTCCAAGCCCTTCTACATCTATTGCCCCTACAATGAACATAGTTCCTTCCCCATAGGATCTTCATCCTATTCATTTCATATCTACCAATAGTACAAATTCATAAAGTATTATGATGTATTCTCAACCTAAATCATCCACCCGTCTAATTATTGGATGTCTTTATTTATTTAGCAGTTGATGTTTTTATATCAACAATATTTATTGATCCCTAACTATTACCAAAAATAAACTAAAGATGAAAGCGAAACCTAAAAAAAATTGGTTGATGTTAGATTTTTTGTGACTTGGATTCTCTCACATCATATTTCTAAATGGAGAAGTATGAAACGGTAATGGGAGTATAGAAAAAGTAAACTCAAGGTAGGAAAGCCATGTGAGGAAGGGAAACTCTGATGACTTACACTAGCTTAGTGAACTGCTCATGCCTCCATACTTGGGGATTTTGGGATCTTCAGTATATGCATGAGAGATAAAGAGGAATAACTTATAAAAAAATGGATCAAGGGGAACACTGGATTGTTGGACCATAAAATAGATTATGGAAAAAGGGCACATGAAAAGTCTGACCAGCTTGAATTTTCTTGCCCTCAAGCATTTGTACTTTCAATTATCCAAATCTTCCTATATGTAATTATTTGCAAATATTAGTATTCCCTAATCCTTCCCAAGTAGCCTACTCCATAAGTAGGTTCCTCCACTAAACTAAAAAATTTATATTGGATCCATGTCCCAAATTTCCCCACCTTTGGCTTAGATCAAACAATCAAGGAGACCAACCATCCATATGCCTCCTTTTGACATGATGATAAATGAAAATATCCAAAAAATCTCATAAGACCCAAGGTTTCCACATATGTTCACTTCCATATTTTTTTGTTGATTTCTTCTAGAAGTATCTACCCATGGATTTATTTTTCCATGTTTATGCTACACTATATTGGTACTCCTTTGAATTGCTCCTTGAGATCTTATAAAATTTATTATTTTCCTCAACAAGGTAGAGGCATTCAAAATAATTTATCCTTAACTCTAGATGGTATCCTTTATACAATCCCATAATATATGGTACTTATATGGATGAAAATGGTTTGAGGTAAAAAATAGGAATGATGTTGATAGTAATTCCAAATCTTGGCATTAGTTGGACAACAACCTTGTGCAACGTAGCTACAAAATATGAGTGTCACATATTTATCTTCAGTCCTTGTGAAGATGAATATAAATTTGAGCTTCTCCCATCAATCTCATTGACATCCTTGAAGTTTGTTTATATTGCATCAATAAATTCCTTAATATGAAGGGTGCAACAAAACCCTACCTCTTTTTCCTTTCTATGACCATGACATGCTCAAAATTATGATCCACTCTATCAAATTGTTATCATAAAAATTACCTTATGTTTCAAATACTCTTGTCATGATACCATAACATATACCCTTTTGACAATTAGTGTTGATAAAATTGTTTTAGGGCTAGAAAATTAAAGCAACAAGCAAAGGTTGCATGAAATTTCTCCCATGATAGTATTGTGCAAGCTAGAATGTGATTGTAACAAGCATATGTCACTTGCAACCCCTTTTCAATCAATAATGTGTAGTATGAAATATTTACACTTAGTGGCCCCAATAGGTGAGATCTGATGCCTGTATAAATAACCTCATTAATATGATAAGCCAAATATTCTTCCTTATTTCTCCCAATCACTTTTACCTTGCCAATTATTTATTTTTAAGATTAATAATTGCTTACTTTTTGTAAAAAGATGTATAATCTTTATTTCCTAAATCAATTGAAATTGGTTGACTAACATTGATGTGTAGCATTCAGTCTTTGTGCTAGTCATTATGCATAGCCGAGTGGACTTTAAAGAAGACTTCAAATAGTTGAGGATAAAGTGTTGAAGTTCTAGGCATCGAAAATTCTTGAAGTGCATAATGGAATGATTCTTTTAATGCTTTCTGTTTACTTTTTGTTTTAAAACTTTATGGCTCCTCTCCAAGCCTTTTAAATGCTTTATGTTATGGACCTTGGTTTTTTTGTTAGTTAAAATTTTGTTAGAAGACTTCTTCAATGGCGATCTTTCACCATCTGAAATCTAGTATTTTGTTAAGCAGTTTATTATATTTATGTAACCACTAGAAAGAATGAAACAGTGATATTGTTATGTTGTTATAATGCATTTTTGAACTATGCCTCTGTGTTATGCTTTTTCTGATATGAATAAAATAAGCTTTTTCAGTCTTATCCTGAGTTACTAGTTCTATGTTATGGAGTTATCATGGATGGAATCATTTTGAAGATACAAAAGTTCATGTGATCTAAATTAATCATAGGCATACCCGAGAGCTGGCCACTTGAGGGAATTTTGTAGGATAGATAAGTATCTTTGTTTTCAATTATGTCACTTTTATTTTGTATATGAAAAATGTGAATAAATGTTATTTGTATTTGTCGAGCTCTGTTAGTTATTCCGGAAGGTTGTAGTTCAAGTTTACAATCTTTAGTTATGTTTATCTAAAATTTTGAAGCACCCACTCTAGTTATCAATTATAGGTTGTTTAGTTTATTTTCTGTTAACAGTTAGATGTTAGTTGATGGTTTTTGTCATTCAAATTTTATATTTTTATTGCAAGAATTTATTTCTAGATAATTTATATGCTTTCTAGTTTAATCATTTTATGCTTTCTAGCTTAATAATTTCATGCTTTCTAGCTTAAAACAACTTTATGCTTTCTAGTTTAAATGGCCTTTTAGTTTAAGTTATGTTTACAACTATTTCAACATTCAGAAAATCTAGGAGATTTAGTCAAGATGTTTCCTATTGCATTCAACCCTCAAACACTAGCTAGTTGATATATTTGATGCATTTTCAACTAAAGCTATAGGACCTCACAACAGCTTGTCACTTTTTGGCATCATTGTCGGGGACGGTCCTTTCTTTTCTAGTGTTAGTAAGAAATTGCTTGAATACCTCTTTTAGAAAAAAATATAGTCGCTAGGCTTCTTTTTTTGCATAGTTAGGAAACAAGGCCCCCACAAAAGATACATACCAAAAACCCCCCCAAAAGACATTCCAACCACAAGTAGGGAGGAGGAAGTCTTAGCTAAAGAACTTATCAAGGAATTGATCAAGCAGGATCAACCTGAGACCTTCCAGTATACCCTATAAATTTACCCATTAGAACAAACATTTGTAGAGGAAAGTATCCCTTTGTGTACCCCAGAACCTCAACAATTAGAACAAACCTTTGAAGAGGAACAAATTTTTGAAGAGGAATGCATTCCTTTCAACATCATGGGTGCCCGTAGAAATGTTGCTAACCCAGTAGGGGGAGCACGGAGATTTACTTATCCTATTGCTATTGATGTAGATGACAAGAAACCTATGAAAAATATTTCACCAACCTTCTTTCCAACCTTCAGAGGTTTATCTTCTAAAGACCCTAACCAATTCCTATTTGAGTTTAAATTTTTGTGTCAAACATATGACTACAAGAATGATAACTAGAAATTAAAGCTCTTTCCCTCCACTATGAAAGATGCAACAATGTGTTGGTTCATGGGATTAGCTTCAGGGTCAATAACCTCTTGGGATGATATGGAGTCTTCCTTTTTGGATAAATACCAGAGATATTGTAGAGTCAACAATAGGAAGGAGGAGTTGTTCAAACTAAGGCAGAATGAAGATGAAAGCCTAGAAGATTACCTGGATAGGTTCATCTTCTTATCTAAACGTTGTGATGCAGAAGCCATAAGTCTAGAAATCCTTAAAACCATATTTCTTAAGGGACTAGGATGCTAGGAGAAGCCTTGATTTAATGGGAAAAGGAGATGTGTTCCAACTTGGACTTGATGATATCACTGAATTATGCTAGAATTTCTCTCGTACTCGAGGAGGTAACCATAAGTCTACTCTTTTTAGAGGTTCCAATGAAATAGGAAAACTGTGTGAGGAGATAGAAAATATTAAAACTAACATTCTTGTTCAAATAAAAACCACACTAGATGGAATACAGACCAAAACACATAATCCTGAGTCCTTATCCATCTATTTTCCTAGGTGTTGAAACAAACATTTGTTAAGAGAATGTACCTTTGATAAAATTAACGTTTTCCAAGTTTGTGATAAGAGCCATGCTACTAATCAATGTGAGATCCTTAATGCAAATAAGAATTCCAAGAAAAGGACAGCTCAGGTTGAAGAAGAAATCAATCTTGTGAATCAAATACCTAAAGGAAATTTCTCTTATGGCCAGAACTCAAATCTTGCCTGACAACCCCCAAACAATTGGAATAATAATCAATGGGTGGCACCTTGGCCTCAAGCACTACCTAACTAGGGAACTTACCCTTGGGGACAACCTAAATGGGAAAATTAGTCCTGAGGAAACCCCTAATGGTCAAACCATTCTCAACAACAATGGTATCCTCAAAGTCCTACTCCTCAATGGAATCAACCTCAAAATCAGTTTTATACTTATCCAAGAAGGATGCCTAATCAGCAGTAGAATCTTTTATCAGCCCCTCAAAATCCTCAACAAAATGAGCAGGTCAACCAACCACAACTCCCAACACAACCTATCCCTAATCCAAAGAACAATCGTCAAAATACCCCAATGTATTCTATGAAATAGGAAAATGTGATTGGACTCAATGCCATCCATTGTGGAAACTTGCAGTTAAGGTCAGGAAAAACACTCCAACAACCTACCATAGTTGATATCTTAGATGAGCCGACTAAAGAATCTATTGAAATAGCTAAGACACCTTCCACACCTTTAGAGCCAAACCCAGTGAGTAATCAAGACAAGACCCTTCCACAATTGTCATCTAGAACTTTTGAGTTACCTCAAGAGGAGGGTGGTCATCCTCTAGCTAATCCTTTAAAGAAGGACTCCACCTTGAAAGGAAAAACTCAAGCACCTTTTCCGGAGTGTCTCAAACCTACCACCTTGAAAAACCCTATGAAAATAGCTTTATCCACTAAAATTGTGCTCATACAAGAGATTAAATAGCTTCAAATCAAGGTTCCCTTGTTACAGTAAATTAAAGAGATTCCCAAACTAAACCAAATGATTAAACAGTTGTGCATCAAAACACCAAGAAGGAAACCAAAGCGGTAATATTGTTCACATAAATGGTTATCTAGCTGACTTTTTGGCTGGAAAAACCACAGCTCCAAAATATGATGATCTAGGCAGTCCACTAATAATAGTGACAATCAATGAGGTAGTAATACCTAATGCACTTGTGGACCTAGGAGCATCCATTAATGTATTGATAGTTGATGTTATGGAAAAATTGGGACTCAATGACTTACGTCCCACAACCACAGTGCTACAGATGGCGAATCAATTCATAGCTATTCCCAAAGGTGTCATAGAAAATGTTCTTATTAAGGTTGATGGTTGGGAGTATCTAGTTGATTTTCAAATAATCCAGTCCCTCACACCAAAGAATAATTATCCAATAATTCTAGGAAGACCTTGGATAGCTACAGTTGCAGCCAAGATTGACTACAAGGAGGGAGGAATGACCATTTCACATGGTCCCAATAGTAAACATTTATTCTTGTATCCCCTCACTAAACCTATTAAACATGAAAAAGTTTAGGTTGATGAACCAGATGGTCCCAATGAATAAGAAAATATAGCCTCACTTGCTATGGCGGTCATTAAACAACATGGTAAAGAGTTAGATGATGAATTAGAAAACAATGTGCAAAATCTTAAAATGGAATCAAGTGATGAGGAAATGATAGACATAGAGGAGATTCTAGGGCAGCCAATCAACGTAGATCACACTGAATTTGATAACACTAGCTTCATGGGGTTACCTTTTCCTCTAGCTAATATCATTCCAAAATGGATCACTTCTTTGAAGATATTGCCAGACTTCATTGAAACATACCACATAGCTATCCTCTCAACACTTTGACCACAGAAGTTTACACTGCCACCTCCAACCATCCAGGGGTTAAAACCATCATGTTACTACTAAGAAAAACTTTGAATATCAATAGTTGGTTGATAGAAGCAAAAGAGAAAAAATTGTTTGATCTTTTTGTGAATAGATCTAAAGCTTTTGCATGGAAGTATACAAACATGAGAGGTATACACCCTAATGTTTGTACCCATCACATCTATACTGAGGATGTTAGACCTATTCATCAACCACAATGAAAGATCAATCATGCTTTGAAAGACATTGTTAAAACTAAAATTGAGAAACTCATGCAAGTAGGATTCATCTATCCCATATCTAAAGGAAATGGGTTTTTCCTCCGATTGTGGTCCCTAAAAAAATGAAAAGTGGAGAGTGTGTGTTAACTATACGGAACTTAACAAAGCTACCCATAGAGATTACTTCCCTCTACCATTTGTAGACCAAGTCTTGGATAATTTGGTTGGAAGGAAGTATTTTTCATTCCTAGACGAATTCAATGGATACAACCAGATACAAGTAGCCCCAAAAGACCAAGAAAAAACAACTTTTATGTTCCCTTGGGGAACATTTGCATATTGAGTTCTTCCTTTTGGGCTATGCAACACTCCTGCAACTTTTCAGAGAGCTATCCTGGCAATATTCGCTAAATTGGTAAATGACTATGTGGAATTCTACATGGACAACTTCACTATTTATGGGTCATCTTTTGATGAACGGCTTCAAAATTTGGATAGAGTATTGAAACAATGTGAGGACCATCGGCCATGCCTTGATCATGAAAAATTCCTAATAATGGTAGAACAAGGGATAGTGTTTGGACACAACATTTTAGCTAAGGGGATAAAGGTTGATCCTAAGAAAATCAAGGTGATACAAAAATTGTGACCCCAAAGACCTAAACTGATGTTAGAAGTTTCTTAGGGCATGTTGGATACTATTGGATATTTATAGAAAGTTTCAGCAAGATTGCAGCCCCTATGTTTTCCCTTCTCCAAAAGAATGTTGATTTTATCTAGACACCAAAGTTCCAATCATCATTTGAAATCATTAAGGAGAAACTCATCTCTACTCTATGCTCTTGTCCTATGTGGACCTAATTGGAACCTTCCATTCCATATTTATGTAGATGCTTTTAATGATGCTATAGGAGCGATTTTAGGTCAAGAAGATGAGAATGGGGGAAAGTATGCTATTTATTTCATTAGTAAAAATTTGACCCCCACTGAATGGAATTACACCACTACAGAGAACAAATTTCTAGTTGTAGTACATAAAATTAAGAAATTTTGACATTACATCACAAGGTACAAAGTTACCATTTTTATAAACCATTCAGTCATCAAGTACATAATGAACAAACCTGTAGTAAATGGGAGGATAATCAAATGGTTATTGCTTCTACAAGAATTCAATGTGATCATTGCTGACAAACCAAGGAAGTTCAACGTAGTTGTAGATTTCTTATCCCAGATCAAACAAGATGATGGAGATTGTGCTCCTGTGCAGGATGAATTCCCAGATGAAAATTTGTTTTCCATTTCCATTAGAACCCCTTGGTTTGTTGACATCACCAACTATTTTGCCACTTCAGAGTTTCCCGCAGATTTTACATCAAAATAGAAGAAACACCTCATTCGAGAAAGTACTCCTTTTAAATGGATTAATGGGATACTATTTCGATATGGTTTTATGACATTGTGTTAGGGCAGATGAAACTTATAGAATCCTTAAAGATTTTCATGATGACCCCTCTGGAGGCCATTATTTTGCCAAGAGGACGTCCCATAAGATTTTGGGTGCAAAATATTACCAGTCATTCATGCATAAATGTGTAAAGAAATATGTTCACCATTATAATGAATTCAGAAGAGTAGGGAGACCCGCTGCATCCAATGAAATGCCTCTACAACCCCAGGTAGTCCTTGAACCATTTGAAAAGTGGGGATTGGATTTTATTGGTCCTATAGACCCCCCTTTATAAGGGAAAGAGTACATTCTGGTATGTACTGACTATCTAACCAAGTGGGCAGAAGTTCAAGATTTAAAAGTTGCTAAGGAAGAAAAATTAGTTGACTTCCTGTATAACAAAAAATTTCTTAGATTTGGAGCCCCTAGAACAATTGTCATAGATCAAGGACCCTAGTTTATGTCTAAAGTTCTATTAGCCTTCACTAATCATTTCCAAGTAGGCCATAAGAATTCATCACCCTATCACCCTCAAGCAGATGATCAAGTTGAACTCACTAACAAGGAGCTAGAGAACATCCTAACAAAAACAGTTTCATCAAGGAGGAAAGACTAGGCTAGGAAACTACCTAAAGCCATTTGGGCTTATAACACAACTTGGAAATCAACCACTGGTTTTAGTCCATATGAGTTAGTTTTTGGGAAGAAATCACTTCTACCCATTGAATTTGAACTACAAACCCTAAGAACAACAATGGAGTTACGCTTAGATCTTAAACGAGCCCAAGTTGAAAGAGTCTTACAACTTAGTGAGTTAGATGAACTCCGTTTAGATATTGTCCACCAAACTGAACTGATTCAACATCAACGAAAAGTATGGCATGATAAACACATTAAGGAAAGAGAGTTCCATAATGGGGATTGGTCATTGTTTTTTGATTCCTGCTATAAAGATCATCAAGGGAAACTAAGGACTCATTGGTTGGGTCCATATAAAATTTCAGAGGTGTTTTCAAATGGAGCAGTGTAGCTCAAGCCCATTGATGGTGACACTCAAACTCTGCTATTCAATGAACATTGATTACGCATCTACCATAAACCAATTAACAGGAAGGAATTTACAAGGATGGTAGAAATGCAACAAGAAGTGCAATGCATTGACTCTGCTATGACAAAGCCAATGGAATGTTTAGATTAATAGTCACCTAGTGTACTAAAAAATAATAATAATGCATGTGTATGTATTTGTAATTACTTCAAGGCATTATTTTAAATTTTTCATCCTTTGGACTTGGCTAAATTCATTTCTATTTTGAAGGACATTATGATTAATCAAACAAAAATTTGGATGCATCTTGTTGTGATGCTCTAGAACTTATTGGCTTAGTTGTTGCGGTGCTCTAGAACTTGCATTCCTGACCAGTGTCATTCCCTATTTTGTTCCTACAGTCTGGTGCATCTTTGAATGATTCTCTAGAAAATCTAAGTCCAAAATCGTTCATTCTACTTCCTTCTTTTGACGGCATCTTTTGGTGATGCTTCAGACATTTTCTTATTGCATTTTGGCTGCATCTTTCAGCAATGCTTTGGAATTTTGTTGTTTCTTCCTTCCGATAGCATCTTGCAGCGTTGCTCCATAAATTTTGCTTTATTCTTCCGGTTGCATCTTGTTGGTGTAAATAAAGTCTCGTACCTAGTTAATTCATTACTAGGGGAGTTATTTACTCATGTTAAGTTTACTTAGGTGCTAGGAAGGAATATTTCTAGAAGGTGTTAGTTGTCATTAGTTGCTATCTTTTGACTTGTAATACATGTGAACCTAGGTAAGTGTAATGAGTTGTCGCATGTCATATGATTAAGACACTTGTCATAATCCTATGACATCTTGCATCTCACCTTGGCTATATAACTAAGTGGTCTCTCTCATTATACATCACAATCATATCATTGAATCATATTAATAAGAATATAGTTTATTCTTGTCACATTTTATTCTCTCTCTTTGCGATTTCCATTTGGCCTCAAGATCTTGGCAACCATAGCCAATTCTAACACATCTTTTGGTGATGCTCCAGAAAATTTTGTTTCTACTTCGGTTGCATCTTTCGGTGATGCTCAGAAAATTTTGTTGTTGCATTCCAACGACATCTTTCAGTGATGCTCTGATAATTTATTTTTCACTCTGACTACATCTTTCAGTGATGCTCTATAATTTTTCCACTTCACTTTTTCATCCTGGGTGTATCCCTCAGCATGCTCCAGAACTTTTTTTTCTTTATCCTAGCTAATTTTTGTAAATTATTTTCCTTCCCAAATGTTTTGATATTTCCGTCATACACATGCCCTTTATTAAATTTTTTCATTACCTTCGAAATATACACCCTACATTACCATATCCTATCATAATAAATCAAAATTATTATTGCTATTTTTCTATCATAATAATTCCATCATTAATTAGTTGTCCCATCCTCATTCATAATAAATTCATTACCACCCCCAACATCCCATCTAATTATATTGTTACATTAGCAGAGGTAAGTGATTTTTAAATTGATGATGGGACGTAAGGTATGTATAAATTTTACTTTAAGTAGGTAATTATTTTGAATAAAGATAAATAAATTGGCATGAACCACCACCCTTTCCAAACTTGGTAAAATGTGTGGATTGTATGTTTTCTTGAAGTATGAAAGTTTTTGCACTTTTTCCCATGCAAAGTAATAATGAAAGTATAATAGAGCCTAAATGCAGCAGTTAATTTATGTCCCATTGGTTGTATCAAGTACAATTAATTGAAAAATTTACATTTTCTTTACTTTCCAATTCAGTTTTGTTGAAACAGTTTTTGAGCACCATGGCATTTTAGCAAAAGCTAAGCAGAACCATAAGAAAAACACAGTATGGGAGGAGCTAAGTGGAAATTTGAACCAGCTTCAGCAAACAAATTATTGGCATTAAGCAATATTTCAAAACTGTTCCAAAGAGTTGGGTGGCTGCAGTTAGTTAAGGAATTTGCAGAAAATTTCTCGGATGGTCAATTTGCAGTACGTGACAAGCAGTTCAAGGTAAGTCCTAAGATCATTTCTCATCTATCTGGTCTTAAAAATTAGGGTATTAATTTTTTAGAAACTGCCAATATTTCTTATCAAAAAATGGTAGAGCTCTTTAGTAGGGAAGGGGGACCTCAGCCTTTATCAATTGTAAGTACTAGAGGGGAAAAAAAAAGGATTTCAAAGAATGTCCATCCTGGAGCCATGGAGAACATCGGTGGCTTGGATTATCAAATATTTCACTTGTGAAGGACAATGTGTAGTAATTGTAGGTCCACCTTTTTTTCCTACTCACCCATTTGTGTCATGGTGCTAGAAACTTTGCACTTAGGGTTAATTTTCCTACATTTCTTTGTGATTTTGTTATTAACATGGTAGGAAGGTTCAAAATTGGTTCAGGGCCACTTAAACACCATGGACTCATCCACTTAATTTTTAAACATCATTTCTAAAAGAAAATAGAAAGGAAGTGGAAAAAATTTCTTCATAATTTTGAAAATACAGAGCCCATAAGACACCTTAAAGAAGGCAAGTCATCCGGGTGGTCACCTCATAATTTAGAAGAGCCTTCCCCTGAGCCTTGAGATGCTTCTGAACCTCAACACACCAAAATAGCTTCCGACGATGAAGCACCAAAAATTTACCCAACATTTTAGAAACCCCAAGCCATCAAGAAAATGTAGAAATAATAAATTCAAGAGATGAGGAAACACCTCCTCGCAAGAAGAAAAAGAGATCTAGAATAACCTCACAAACACCTCCTCCTTTATGGCTAAGTAAGAGGTTACCTATTGAAATTAGTGATACGATAGCTTGTGATCAATTGAATGCCCATAAAAAGAAAAGGCATAATATTGAAGCCCAATCACTAGAAACTGAGGTTCAGCCTTGTGTGGAAGTAGCAAAAGAAAGTGAAAAACAAACCAGTCAATCTCCTGAGGCTGAGAGGGAGAATATGCCACTTTAGTCAAGACAAGAAGAAGGGGAAAAATCACCAAATTATTTGGATGTTGAGAAATATTATGTGGAATGGTTATCTCCCCTAGTTGCTAATGTTACTAAATAAGGTTCATTTGAGATGCCTAATGAAGAAAATATGACCAATGATGATGTAGAAATTCCTAGTTTTCCTTTTGATATCAATACATAGGTTGATCAAAAAGAAATAGAGTTAGAGGAGTTAAAAGCAAAAATTGTTCAATTGAAATTTCAGTTGTAGAAAAATGAAGAGCAAATTAATCAACAAGAAGAAGAGAGATCATGAAATTGCAAATTTTAAAATTCAAATAGAACAAAAAGATAAAACTATTGAAAATTTGAAATTTCAAGTGCAACAATGGAATGAGGAAGGAAAAAGGTATGTGATAAATTTGTCTGAAAAAGACAGACAAATCAAAAGCTTAACTAATAATTTTATGCAATCATTTATAGATTTTGAAAAAGAAAAGGACAAATAGAAATCTGAGCTTAATGCATCCTTAAGATAAATTGTTGAGTTGGAGCAAGACTTGCAGGAGATTAATGTTAAACCAACAATGGATTCAAAATAGATACAGACTAAACCAACTGAAATGGAATGGTTCTAGGTTCATATACCTCCATTGTTGGTTACATGGATGGAAAGGTGTTATTTTTTGAGATAGGCAAGGATGGAGAATGCTAGGCTAAAGAAGGAGATAGTTTTGTTAAAGAGTCATATGACAAGCTTTATCAAGCTAAAATATATGCCTGCCAAATTGGTGAATTAACGTTAGCCTACAAGAAGCCATCTAGATTGTATTCCATGTTTTTGAATGAGCAACTGTTAAGATGAAAATTATTGAGAATTTCTTGCAATCTGTCACATGATCTAGATGATAAGGTGTTTGTGAAATCATTTATAGAATCAACACCTTCTCAACAAAATTTATTGCATGTGAATTCTTTATCTACAATTTTTTTTTGGAAAGACAAGTAGATTTCTTTCTTAATTTCTTTGTCAGTGAAGTTCAGCTTAGGGAATTTATGTCCACCATGCAAAATAAAATTCAATGGAAAGATAGGAAAAGATAGTATTTATAGGAAGAAAATACTGTTGGACTTCAAATGTGGTACCCTAATAGGAAACCTTCTACTTTTAAAGATCAATTTTGAAGCATTAAGATCAATGAAATTGTGAGAAGTATAATAATAATCTTTGGATCTATTTTGAGCATTTCAAAGTCCAGGGGCTAGAATTGATAGGAAAAGCATGGAATGCTTGTGAAGAGAGGTACACTCCTCTTCCTATGTACCTTAAAAGGAGGGAGGTGATTTCACCTACCAATAATAAGTGGTCTTACAACAAAGCAGAGTCATTGGAAGATATTCTACAGGAGCTTAGGATTGAATGGATAGGAATGAGGTATAGGCCTCCATTACTTCTTTCACCACCCCCTGTAGTACATGTTACCACAGATCAAAACCCTAAGAATTTACAATCATGGAAAGCAAGGATCATATTCAATGAGGATTTCCTAAGAAATCCTAATGATTGGGATAGAGAGGCAGAAGATTCGTATGACCTCAATGCAAAGTACGAGGAGTTAAATGGGAATAGGGGAAATTGAAAGAAAAAGGACACAACAAAGAGCAGGAGGACCTACTCAAGCCTAGGAGGGGGAGAGTGTGATGAGGTATAAATAACCTCATTAATATGATAAGCCAAATACCCTTCCTCATTTCTCCCAATCACTTTTACCCTACCAATTATTTATTTTTAGGATTAATAATTGCTTACTTTTGTAAAAAGATGTATAATCTTTATTTCCTAAATCAATTGAAATTGGTTGACTAACTTTGATGTAATGGTGTAGTATTCAATCTTTGTACAGGTCATTATGCATAGTCAAGTGGAATTTAAAGAAGACTTCAACCAGTTGAGGATAAAGCGTCGGAAGTCTAGGCACCAAAAATTTTGGAAGTGCATAATGGAACGAGTCTTTTAATGCTTTATGTTTACTTTATGTTTTAAAACTTTATGGCTCCTCTCTAAGCCTTTTAAATGCTTTATGTTATGGACCTCAGTCTGTTTGTTAGTTAAAATTATATTAGAAGACTTTTTCAATGGTGATATTTCACCATCTAAAATCTAGGATTTTGTTAAGCAACTTATTATATATATGTAACCACCAGAAACAATGAAACAGTGATACTGTTATGTTGTTATAATGCATTTTTTAGCTCTGTCTCTATGTTACAATTTTTCTAATATGAATAAAATAAGCTTTGTCAGTCTTATCCTAAGTTAATGGTTTTGTGTAATGGAGTTATCATGGATGGAATCATTTTGAAGATACAGAAGTTCATGTGATCTAAATTAATCATAGGCATACCCGAGAGCTAGCCACTTGAGGGAATTTCGTATGATAGATAAGTATCTTTGTTTTTAATTCTGTCACTTTTATTTTGTATATGACAAATGTGAATAAATTTTATTTGTATGTGTCGAGCTCTATTAGTTATTCCTATAGGTTGTTCAAGTTTACAATCTTTAGTTCTATTTAGCTGAAATTTTGGAGCACCCACTCTAGTTATCAGTTATAGGTTGTTTAGTTTGTTTTCTATTAACAATTAGATGTTAGTTGATGGTTGTTTTCATTCAAATTTTGCAGTTTTATTGCAATCATTTCTTTCTAGATAATTTATATGCTTTCTAGTTTAATCATTTTACGCATTCTAGCTTAATAATTTCATGCTTTCTAGCTTAAAACAACTTTATGCTTTCTAGTTTAAATGGCCTTTTATTTTATTTTTTGTTTACAACTATTCCAACATCCAAAAAATCTAGGAGAGTTATTTGAGATGTTTCCTATTGCATACAGCCCTCGAACACTACCTGATCAATATATTTGATGCATTTTTAGGACCTCACAATAGCCTGTCAAGATCTTCCTCCCACAACATCAAGCAAAGATATCTCACTCAAACCTTCAAAGCTATAGGTTTTCATGGAAGATATTAATCATCCAAATTTATATAAATTATGGATAGAAACATAGAAATATGGCTAGAAAACTAAGTTCCTTTACTCAAAACCAAGAAAATAAAGGTTTGAAATCACCTTGTATTACCTTAGAACACTTTAATAATGGTAATGGTTCAAAAAATCCTTCACCAAATGACTAGAAATATTTGTATAACAAAAAAGTAGACATGGACTAAGATGGAAACATTTATAATAATATATTTATGATTGGAAGGTCACCTTCATATTGGTCCCTAGCTCATGTTTGCAATGAACACTTATCCCATCTATGGAAAATACATTTGATTGACTTTACGCCTAGAGTGGTTTGAGTCGACATCCTTTCATTTTTCTATGGACCTACTTGGAACTCCAATCACCCTACCTTGAAGTGTTACTTCTTTCTCTTCACCTTTGAATTTTAACTCCATAGTGGTTTCTCCATGAGCGGGAAACCATTTATAACCTTATACTCTTATGTGTATGCAACCTTGCCCAACTATCTTAGTTAAACCCAAATCTATAATTGGAACCTTTGATATTCTTGGAAATTGTTCTAAATCAGAGTCCTTTATAAGTATAGCAACCTCTTTAGTTGCTTGTTTTATTTCATCAATCCTTGTTTCATTCTCTTGTTCCCATAAATTTTTTGTAGTATCAAGTTGTTATTCTATCTCTCAAGGTGTCATTTGGACTCTTTCTAAAGTCCTAAGTTGATTTAATGTCAAATATCAACTCATCAATCTTCTCTTTCTTTTCCATGGATGAATTTATGGTCATCTTTGTAAATCTAATGGTTATATATCTATCTTGAACCAAATATAGATATTTTTAATTTATCCTCCCCAAGGTATGTTAGAGTAATCATGCATTAGCTAATAACTAATTAATCTTTAATTAATTATTAGTCTAATTTATTCTCATGCACTTAAGCTAAACTTAGGAGTTCTTTATTAGTTAAAACTAAGTTTTTTTTGTTAACTGAAGTGATCGATTATTAGGGTTTCTCCTATATAGCACTCAACCCTCATTGTAATTATCCCTTGAGCTTTCATATCTTTTGGTAGTCTCTTTCTTATGTATATTTTTCTTGTTGAGGAATATTGCATATATTGTTTGTAAATCTATTGCGTGGAAGGTGTCTTTGTGATGCAGAGTAGGGAGGAAATCAATTTCTAAACACAATTAAAGTCCCTTGAAACAACTTTGCAACTCTTAAATTCCTATCTCATCAACTTTTCTCAAAACCATCCAATTTCACTAGTAGGTTTGCAGACCTAGGTTTTTTATCAAAACACACAAATAAAAACTAGGACCCATTAACCAATTAAACCTTTAGACACCCTTTTTCCCCTACTACAACATATCTCAAAATCCACATTGGCCAACCTCATCAAAACAGTACAACAACATTGTCCTAATTGGCCAATTAGGCCACTTTTACAAAACAAGTGCTCTCTAATCTCTTGCTCAAACCTAAATTATTATTCTCATACCTTCTATAGCCCACAAAACCACATATTCATCAATTACTAGCCACCAAAACACATATCTAAACACCAAACCAATAAACCCTTATCCTAGGGTTGATTATGCATGAATCAATGAGGATTTCATGGAAAACCGCCCTCCAAACCCTTCCACTCTATACCAAAGCCTCCAACACATTAAAATAGACCCATAAATTCTTCCCAAGCCTTCACCAAACTTTGAACACTGAGATTTCATCAAACCACTACTTCAAACCACCATTTTCATACCCTAATTCACTCAAAACACCCTGGTGATAGCACCTAAACTCTTCTTATTTCTTCTCCCTGCTCGAAACTCACAACCTATCCTCTTAACCATAGCCTAATAGTCTCATTCCACCAGGTCATAGGGTACAAAATAGGTGGAATGAGTTATAAATACATTTTATGCCCTCAAAACCCTTGAAACTGACTAATCATACCCATGTACAATAAAAGTGCTATTACAGGCTTGAATCTTAATGGAAATCAATCAAAATAGAACCAAACTCTTTCTACTTCATTCCACCATATGTTTTAGAATCCCTTGGGCCAAAATTCCCCTATACGGTCACGTACAATTATCTACAACAGGGAAAATACAAAGTAACACATAGAAATGTAAGAGAATTCAGGGAGTTTTTATTGCTTTTCTTTCTCAAAACCTTCAACAACAACTTACATTGAATTTCCAATCATTTATAGACTTCTTCCCACCAAAAAATAACTTCCAAACCAACTAAAAAACTTATGAATTCCAAATGACCATTGGAATTCCCTCAAATTTTCACTTTTACAACTTTTTTGACAATTTTGCACTTTTGCAATTTTTACATAGCAACTTTTGCAATTTGAACTCTCAAACACCTAGTAACCTCTAACAAGACTCATTACAATATAAAATTTTCTATATGACCTTATTCAATACATTCTAGACCCAAAACATGACAAAACACTCTAAACCAAACATTAGATCATATTGAACCAAACTTGCTCAATTTGTGCCCCTGTACCAGACACACGGCCTTGAAACCTTTCCAAGTCTCTTGGAAATTGAACATTAACAATTCCACCTCTAAAATATTCATCTCTTTGACCTTCAAAAACTCTTTTTTCTACTGATCCTTTAACTTGTAAACTTTCCCATTGATCCTTGCACTTGTTGTCACTTGTGTGATGTCCCATCTCTACATAATGTCTTCCACCATTTGAAATAAATGAACTTACCTTTACACCTGCACATTGTCCTCTATCAACCTTTCTTTTGACTGTCCTCTCTTGGATTCTTGTAACACACTCAAACTCATTCTCTTTCCTTTGCTTGCCAACTTGTTTCACTCCACTTTTTCTCTCTACCTTTTTCATTAGTTTCTCTGCCTCAGCAATCACTACCTTATCAGTCACATATACCACTATTCTATCAGTCTTACTAGCCTCTTTCTTGATAGGACTTGACTGCCCCTTAACCTCTGTAGCAACTATAAGACAAAACATTGTCCCAACCAGAATTTCATCACATTTTCTTAACCCATCTTTCTTCCTCAACAACAATTCATCCTTGACCTTCTCTAGGTTAGTTTTTGACATCTTCTTCTCATCATTTTTCCTTTCTAATTATGCACCATCCTTCAATGTCACTATCCTAACATCTGCAACTTTTGTCATGGCTGCAAATTGTACATTCTTGACTTCCTCCATCTTTACATACTCTTTCTTGCCCATCATGATCACTCAGGTTGCCTCACCTTTTCCTTTCACATCTTCAACTAATGGAGTCAATGTAAACACATTCCCATCCTTCTCAATTTGATAGGTGTTTTTTCTTCCATCATGCAAGGCATGTCTATCATATTGCCATGGTCTCCCAAGCAATAGATGACAACAACTCATAGGTAAAACATCACAAATAACTTTATCCCTATAACCACCAATCTAAAACTCAACAAAGGCTTGTTCATTGACTAAAAGAGACTGATCATTAGTTAACTAAGATACCTTATATGGCATTTCATGAGAAACTTTCTACAAATTCAACTTATCTACCATTTCACTAGACACCATATTATCAGTGGAACCTGAATCTACTACAACTTTGCATACTTTACCTTTGCATTTGCATGTGGTTTTGAACAAGGTCCTTTGTGTAGATTCCTTCTCCTTGGCTGCATTTAGAAGTTGTCTCCTCATCATCAAATATTCTCCTAATTCTATTGTAGCAAGATGACTTGGGGACTTGACACTTTCACATTCTTCTTTTTCAACCAATTGCACTCTTTTATTAGTTCTTCTTTCACCTCCACTTGATGTAGAACAAAAAATTTTAGGGCACTTGTATTTTGGATTTCCAAACCCATGGAAATTATAGCATCTACCTGCAAATGTGTTTGTACTTCTTCCACCACCAAATCTTCCTCTAGAACCTCTAAAACCACCACGTTGATCAGCAAACCGTCCTTGTTCTTTTTGTGTATCTTCTTGGCCTTCATTGAATTGTCTTGAAGTAGAAAATGTGCCTCTACCTCTTGAAGTGTTGCCCCTGCCTCTAGTTGTTTTTTCTTGCCTTCTTTTCACCTTTTCTTCTACCGTTATAGCCATCTAATAACATTCTTCAACACTTCTTGGATTTGCCAAGGTTAGTTCATCCTATATATTAAATCTCAATCCACCCAAGTATCTAGCAATATTTTCATCCTCATTCTCATTATGACTAGATCTAATACTTGTAGAATTATTTAGTGTATGCTTTAACATCTATGTCTTTTTTTTTAAACCTTGAAGCTTTCTAAACATTTGAATAGCATAGTTAGTAGGCAGAAATTTACCTTTCATTTTGGCTACCATCCAATCCCAAGAAACTATCTTTGACTTGCCTCTCTTTCTTCTCTCTAATTTCTCATAATCCCACCACAAAAGTGCATGGCCTTTCAGCTTTGTCTTTGCAATTTTCACCCTCTGTTCTTCAAGAATGTCTTCACATTCAAAATAGTTGTCCAAGGTTGAAATCCAATCTAATAACTCTTCATCATTCAAATTCCCACCATATTTAGGAATATCTATATTCACCTTATTTTTTTCACTCTTAACTTCCCTTAACAACTTTCCCATCCTCTAATCATCAGGATCAAGTTCTTCATCCACATCTTCAAATTCTTCTTCCTCTTCTTCCTCAAAGTCACTTTCATCATCCTCATCTCTTATCTTAGTTGTTTCTAGGGATGCAATTATTTCCTTCAATTCTCTAACCTCCTTAGAATACTTATCTTTTAATTAATTCATCTTCTTAGCCATATTTTTCCCTTTTGGAGGCATTTTGACACTTGGTCTTTTCAACTTCCAAGTTTCCTTTCTTCAATCAGCAACCTTCCACTCTAAAGAGATATAATCCCTGTGCTCTGATACCAATTGATGCAGATTAGGGAGAAAATCAATTTCTAAACACAATTAAAGTCCCTTGAAACAACTTTGCAACTCTTAAATTCCTATCTCATCAACTTTTCTCAAAACCATCCAGTTTCACTAGTAGGTATGCAGACCTAGGTTTTTTATCAAAACTCACAAATAAAAACTAGAACCCACTAACCAATTACACTTTCAAACACCCTTTTTCCCCTACTAAAACATATCTCAAAATCCCCATAGGTCACTTTGGGCCAACCTCATCAAAATAGTACAACATTGTCCTAATTGGCCAATTGGGCCACTTTTACAAAACAAGTGCTCTCTAATCTCTTGCCCAAACCTAAATTCTTATTCTCAGACCTTATATAGCCCACAAAAACATAGATTCATCAATTACTAGCCACCAAAACACATATCTAAACACCAAACCAATAAACCCTTATCTTAGGGTTGATTATGCATGAACCAATGAGGATTTCATGGAAAACCACCCTCCAAACCCTTCCACTTAGTATCAAAGCCTCCAACACATCAAAATAGACCTATCAATTCTTCCCAAGCCTTCACCAAACTTTAAACACTGAGATTTCATCAAACCACTACTACAAACCACCATTTTCATACCCTAATTCACTCAAAATACCCCGGGGACAGCACCTAAACTCCTCTTATTCCTTCTCCCTGCTCGAAACTCAACCTATCCTCTTAATCTTAGCCTAATAGTCTCATTCGACTAAGCCATAGGGTACATAATAGGTGGAATGAGTTATGAATACATTTTATGCCCTCAAAACCCTTGAAACTAACTGATCATACCCGTGTATAGTAAAAGTGCTATTATAGGCTTGAATCTTAATGGAAATCAATCAAAATAGAAACAAACTCTTGCTACTTTCATGCCACCATAGATTTTAGAAGCCCTTGGGCCAAAATTCCCCTATATGGTCATGTACAATTATCTGTAACAGGGAAAATACAAAGTAACATGCAGAAATGTAAGAGAATTCAGGGAGTTTTTATTGCTTTTCCTTCTCAAAACCTTCAACAACAACTTCATCGAGTTTCCAATCATTTATAGACTTTTTCCCACCAAAAACTAACTTCCAGACTGACTAACAAACTTATGAATTCCAAATGCCCATTGGAATTCCCTCAAATTTGCACTTTTACAACTTTTTTGACAATTTTGCACTTTTGCAATTTTTACATAGCAACTTTTGCAATTTGAACTCTCAAACACCTAGTTTAAACAATGATTTTGGTTTTCCCTCACAATGCTTTACTTGGTTTTTTCACCTAAAAGGAGAAAGGGGATTGGATGGGGTCCAAAATGCAAGGGTTTATACTCAAAGTCAATGTAAATGAGATGTGTTATGCCTAATTAAGATGTTTTAATGTTCTGATCTAAAATTGAAATGTCCTAATGATGCAAAACTTAGAAAATGTAAAGTGTTGGAAAACACAATGTGATATGCATAAATGCCTAAAAATGTAGCTAAATGATGAAATAACAGAATAGAATGAAAGAGGTGCACCTGGAATCTGAAGCTTGATGTTGGGAGATTCTGGAATCTTGAAAAATTGGCTGAAAATGCTAACTAGGACACTTACGCCAGTCTAGGCGACTTAGTCCCAGTTTTGGGAAACTTTTCTAGAACGAAAATCTGCCAAATGGGTATCCAGAAAATGTCAAAGTCATTTTTTAGGCCTGAAAGAGGGACTAATTTTCCACTAGTGGCAACTTAGTCCACCTAAAAATCTCAAGAAGTTTGGGACAAAATCTTGTAGCCTCAAGTCTGCACTTTCTTTTCTGACAAGTATCCACACTTGATTCTGTAGAAAACAGGATAGAAAGCCTCTCCAAGCTTGAACTAGGGTTGTGTTGACTTCATTGACTTTGTAGACTTGTTGAACACCTTTCACAACCTAATTGCTTGATTAATCTACATACAAAAGTCTGCAAACACACATGAAAAAAGGGGAAAATGGTTGAGGGTTAGAGAATAGGGGTTTTCCTTGGTCAAACCCCACTTTGGTAATCAAACCCTAAACAATGAAATGAAATGAAAAGACCATGATAAATAGATAGCATGAAAATGTCATAAACTTACCACACCTTTGATGTTCAAAATCTGAAGATATGCAATGAAGTGTTCCAATAGATTGACCCTATAATGCTTGATTTGCTTGAATAACTTGATGAATGCTTGAATGCTCATGAATTAGGAGAGTGTAGGAGGAGATGTAAAATGAGGGGAAAACCCCCTAGGGGAAAACCCTTATTTATACCTGATTTTATTAAAATTTCCTAGAAGTAACACATCACAAGCCAACCTCAAGGGTTAGAGGACAAATTCCCACTAGAAATTTAAAATTGTTTTGAGTTTTGTGTCAAAAAGGACTAAGTTGCCCCTATTGGTGACTTAGTCCCACTTAAGCAAATTAAGTGGGCGTCAAGAATTTTGGGGCATTAAAAGTTGTCCAACAGGAATATCCTCAAAAACACACTTGAAAACGGCCAGAAAGTGCATTAAGGGGTCAAATAAAGCATGAGAAAGGTGTAAATAGTGAAATTAAGCTTAGAAAAGCGTGAAATCTTGTTACAAGACTTTACAAAACTTCAAAATAGGACTTAATAAGTAATGAAAAGGTGAATTGTAATGAATAGAGTCTAGAAAAGTGTAGAAATGTTTTACAACACTTCACAACACCTTCACAAGACATCATAGTTTGAATGTTTAGGACCTAATGTGAATGTTTTGACCTCACTACAACATTAAACCCAAGAAAAATCAAGCCAAAGTTCATTAGAAAGACTCAAGTGAGTATAAAAATGTCAACTATACATGTTTTGGCAACACACCTAGTAACCTCTAATAAGACTCATTACAATATAAAATGGTCTATATGACCTTATTCAATTCCTTCTAGACCCAAAACATGACAAAACATTCTAAACCAAACATTAGATCATATTGAACCAAACTTGCTCAATTGGTGCCCTTGCACCACTTTTCTCCTTGTTTGATCATGTGGCTTGTGTTTTTCATAATTCTAACATGGTATCAGAGCATGGATTCAGCGAACTCCTTGATTTATGAGGCTTTTTCTCCAACAATGTTACAAGCTTCAAATCTAGAATCCCCTTTGCTTTTTTTGCAAATTTTGGAGGTGGGAATTTTTTGGTACATTTTGGCATGAAAAGGTCTTCACAACTAGATTCAGAGCTATCGAGAAAGTCATATTTTCCTTTTGTTTGCCTAATTTGGATTCCTAAGGTCATATCTACCAAGGTTTGAAGCAGTTGATTTTTTTCTAGATCCAGAGGGTAGCTTTGTTTTCAAAGCATTTTGAGCTAAAAAGAACCTCACAGTCGCGTTCATGAGATCGATTCCATCAATTTTGATTATAAATTTTCATTATTTGACCGTCAGAAGCTTCTAAGATAATTTTTTGTGCAAGGGCCTGTACGGCCCCTGTACGGATCATTGTGCACATATTTCAAAAAAAAGGGCAAAGGTCAGTGTTTATTTTTTGAATTTTTCTTTTTGAAATTTAAAAAATCAACAAAAAATATATAAAAAATCATAGTTTTTAAAAGTCTATGGGGGCGGTGATTTTTTTTTAACAAAAAAGTTGCATTTAATATGGGTACCGCAGAGTACCTACACATGCAAGCCCTTGCAAGACCCGCTTTCCCATTGTCGACGGGTATTAAACCGACCAAAGGCTTTGAAACTATCACCAATGGTTTCTTTATTTTCTCAACAGTTTTTTTTTTCCAGCAACAATTTATTTTTCCACTAGAGAATCTTTTTAGCATCTTTCGACAAATTCTCAAAATATTCCATTCATCGAATTTTTGGCTCAGGGGGGCCTTTTTTTCGATTACAGGGAATATTCCAAGAATATTCACTGACATCATGTTGATGTCAACATGACATCATCCATACAGTCAACTAGCCAAGGGCCCCAAGTCCCCTCTTTTAGCCTTCAAGGAGTTGTTTTTTTCTTTTGGCCATAACTTGGGTGTAAAATGTCAGATTTTGACGAACAAGATATTGTCAGAAAGTTGGTTCCTCCAAATTTCCAATGGTGTGGATTTCATCACCTATTTTTGTTACTAGAGCATTCTATAGCCTATTAAAGTCATAGGTGTTTTTTTTAGTCCTAAGATCATAACTTTTGATTAGTTTCTTTGTATTTTGTGATTTTAGCGATGTTAGAACTGTCTTTTAGAGCTCTTCATATCCATCCATGCAATTTTTCCAACTTGCTCTCTAGGTACATTTTATTTAGGTTTTTGTGTTTTTGCACTCTAATGAATTACTTGGACATTTTAGCTCCTAGGAACTTTTTTTTGTGTGGAATGACTCATTTTTGGTTGTTCTATATGTGTTTTCAGTATTTTTTCCTATTTGGGCATTGTAGACATCTTTTTCATGCATATTCTCTTTTGTATATGCACTAAGATAAAGTGTCCATTCTGGTGTATTATTTTTGGGGATTTTGCACATCTTGTTGTGCCTTTTGTAATCACACTATGATATAAAGCGCCATGGGGGGGTTGACATTTGTCTTTGGTTTTCCATCACACCTTTTTCAAGTGAGTGCCCCTTCCATGACAACAATGAATCCTAGTGATTCTTTCCTCATGTGTGTGTGCCTTAATTTGCACATCCTTTTATTTGTAGGTTGTTTATCCTACATGCACTTCTTGGTTTCACATAGTTTCAGTGTACCTGTCATCGCTCTCCTTTTTCAGCATTATGGGGGGCTTTTACTATTGGTTCTAATGCTTCTTTGGTTTCATGTTTTGGAGTGATCTACATATCTATATCTTGTTCCTACGTACTAGGAGGATGCAATGGTTGGTTACCCATGCATTTTGATAAGATGGAGCATTTACCATATGGACATTCTTGGATTCCTATTTCTATAGGTTCTTCATTTCAACACCATATCAGTCATCTTTCGACTGTAGTCTACAATTTCTCAATGCTTCAATGATGTTCTACATGTTCCTCTTTTTGGGACATTATTTTGGTTGGAGGCTTCTCAGTCCTTCACACCATGATTTGGAGGGATTTTTTGTCCTTCATTCGCCTTTCTCTCTTTTGGAGAGGAGTTTTTCCCATGTGGTTTCTCCTTTTCTCCAGTTGTGAGAGATCTTTTGTTTGTGCATGGGTACCTCACCAGGCCTTTTTTTTCAGGACCCATCTTGCATTCTTTTTAGGGTTTTTAGCTACTCCCTAAGTTCATCTTAAGGGGGTGTTAGAGTAATCATGAATTAGCTAATAATTAATTAATCTTTAATTAATTATTAGTCTAATTTATTCTCATGCACTTAAGCTAAACTTAGGAGTTCTTTATTCAGTTAACTAAGTGTTTTTGTTAATTAAAGTGAGCAATTATCAGGGTTTCTCCTACATAGCATTCAACCCTCATTGTAATTATCTCTTGAGCTTTCATATCTTTTGATAGTCTCTTGCTTATGTAGATTTTTCTTGTTGGGGAATATTGCATATATTGTTTGCAAATATCTTGTGTGAAAGGTTTCTTTGTTTGTTGTTTGATCTTGTGGCTCATGTTTTTCACAATTCTAACATTATTCACTACTTAGAAAAATGCAAGAGTGACTATACTTTTATTCACCTCAACAAACCTTTTGCTTTCATGATACAAGACAAAGGATATCCTTAATAGAGTTAGTGTAGTAGAGAATAGAAAGAGTAGAAGAACTTGAATTCTCTACTTATCCACCTACATCCCTCAAAGAAATAGTGATATAGCCATAGTATGAAATATTTGTGTTCGCAAACTCATACTTAAATCCTTTTCCAAATAGAGCTTGTTACTTTAGAATCCAAATGATTATTTTTAGGTGCTTCATTTGATCCTTTAATTCCTTATCACATATCAACATGTCATAAAAACTCATCAAAATAAATTCATCTGAACATTGGCTACCTAATTTTCCTTGAATTGGTGTTGATTTTTGGAGCCTGATCAAACTTGGTGTTAACATTTTGGCCACTTGTCCTCATGTTTTTTCCCCCCAAATTAATTAGCGAGGGAGTGTATGGGGCAGAGCCCCTCTTATGGGGTCTGAGGGGACCACCTCCATAGTAGGGGCCTAGGGGTGGAGCCCATGATGGAGGTCTAGGGAAAACACCCCCAATGGTGGTTGTTGGGGGCACTGCCCTTGAAGAAAAAAATCCATATATTTTATAAAGGAAAGTTATTAACAATTCCCTATGTAAATTTATTATGAAATTGCCAAAAATGAATAGTTTTATTTGTTACATGGAAATGAAGGGTCGCGAGTTTGTGAACTACCAGAAGCAAGGCATGCATGAGAATTCAAAAATTCATGTGGAGTTGTTTCAAATCATGCAGTGTAGCGTGAAGGTGATCACAAGTTCAATGTGTGGCACACATAGTAGAGTGCATGGTGAAATCAAGCAATGAAATCATATGTAATTATTTTTGCACATTGCAATTGTTTGTTGCAAGTTATTATAATCTGTAATTGCTATAAATTGAATAATAATATGGACTGTTGTTTGTGGACATAGCCCAAGAAATAGTGAACCACATTAATTTCTTGTCTCATTTTGTTTTTGTAAATTTCATGCCTATGTTCATGTATTTAAATCTACATAAAATTGATAATTGATCTCCTCATTCCTGCCTACAATTCCTAATAGTTGGAAAGTAGCTTGATCATTCACATTGAATGACATGGTCAATAACTCCATGTGATCTAGAAATCATATGAATTTTCACATGCTCCCTAAAAATAATTATATGTTGGTAGCTTGACCTCAAGCAATTATAAGGCCTATTAGAGTCCTTTATCTAATAGTGATCTTGGGGAGTGATTATTCAATGTCATACTATGTATTTTTGGAAACATTTGAATACCAAAATAGAGACTATGTGGCTTACCATAAAATAAGTTAGTATGTATGTCCTCCACCACCATACTCTTTCTAACCAAACAATTTTTTACTTGTAATAAGTCCTTGTGACTAATCTCAGTGATGGGTTAGAGATAATTTCAAGCACTTTTTCTTTCTCTACTAATGGAGCTTAAGATTTCTAGATTTATTATTCTATAGATGGCCATCCATGGGATGTAGATTAGTAGTAATGATATTATACACATAAATAATCTAAACCTTCATGCATTTTAGTTTGATTTTTGGATTCTATACTCTTATGGAAGGACACACTTATTTTTTATCTTACTTGTGATTCCTCCCATGATTATAACAATTTGACCATGATATGGTGTAAGGCCCAATAGATATCTAATAACATAAACACAGATAGAGTTATTACCTTGCTTTGTTGAAGTAAAAACCTCATCATCACAAACATTCTTAGGGATCTATATTTCAAAGCTATAATTAAATGAGGTAATTCCCAATTCGTATTCCTTGATATAACTATATAAGGTATCAAACTCATACTTTTATATTAAATCAACACCTTCAACTTGAGGACTCAAAAAAAATCACTTTGTATTCCATGGATATTTTGCAACTCATCAAAAATTGGATGATTGATGTGTGTGGACTAAAAAGGGACAAATTTATCACTTGTACATTCAGCAAGTGATCCTTTCTCCTTGAATCCATTAAGATATACACTTTTTTGGTCTACATTATCAAAATTAAAAAATATATCCTTTCTTACATTAGATTTCATACCTTCTGTTTACATGGGATATCCTTCTAACATTTTCTTCCTTTCACATCCTTCTAGATTTGGTTTATCCTCCAACTCATGCTCAACTAGGCTGGTCCCACAAAGCTGGTTTACAATTTTTGGGAGGAACTGATTTTTACTGAAATCACATATTTTTAGAAAATATAGTGATTTAAGCCTTAAAAGGTTCCATTTAAAGAATTTCAATTGAAGAGGGTTTTATCAAAGTACCTTAAATTAAAACCCCTTGGATAGAACCCCGCTAGTTTTAAACCATACCTATAACAGAGTTTCCTTTACACCTATCAAAATGTTGATAAAAAACCACTTTTGATTTACTTTTTGGGGGATCAAATCAATTCATTTAAAATTTATTTTTGTAAGTATGTATTCCTTATTATAAGCTTCCCAAAAAGTATAAT
The DNA here is from genome assembly GCA_007258455.2 of Sequoia sempervirens. Taxonomy (NCBI): domain Eukaryota; kingdom Viridiplantae; phylum Streptophyta; class Pinopsida; order Cupressales; family Cupressaceae; genus Sequoia; species Sequoia sempervirens. The sequence goes on along the minus strand of VDFB02271358.1, from coordinate 84,165,295 downwards.
TTTAAATAAATTTAATTTTATTATTATATTTATTTGTTATTTCTCGTGAATGTAGGTTTTTCACCAAAAATCAAGCTCTTTGTTCTACACATATGAAAAAATAGAAAATTATTAAAAAAAAAAATTAAAAATATTAGTGCACCAGATATTGAAGTCCTTGATCTAACAAAGAAAAAAAAATTGAATTTCAATGCATACAAAAAAAGTTACGCGTTATACGGTTGCGCTATCTTTGAATTATAATTAGGTTGAATTCAAAACTTGATTAAATAAAAAATATTCAATAACAAACTATCTAACTAAGTGGAAGCACTACATATCAGAGTTACAAATCTAAATTCGAAAGAATTAGAATTTTATCCTTCATGGAATAAAATTTATGCGTTATACAGTGAGCGTCACTTCTTAGAAATGTTGTTTTATGAAAAAAACTAGTTTTCGAGGGAGATGGAAAAATAAGTGCAATCTAATTCCAAAAATTTTGAAAAAAATATATTTAGAATCTATAGAAAAAATGTCATGAAAATATAGTTTGCATCATCTTCAAATTCCTCACAATTTAGCTGCTATAGGTGCCCGAAAGTGAAGATTTAGTTTTAAAAAAATATTTCAGTGTCCAGTTTGGCCAAAAATTGTAAACCACTATTGTGGGATCACCTACTATCATAATTTCTTATTCATATAAAGGAATTAGATACTCTTTATTAAGAGCTATGTAACTTACCCTTTTTTCTTCTTGGACCAAAGTTATTGCATCCTCATATAAGGAATTTAAGTATCATTTTTGCTTCTTTGTAATTGTTGAACCTATATCTCCAATATCTCTTCTTTCTCTTTTTCATTAGGTGAAGGTTCCTCTACATTCACCATTACTTCAAGCTCTTTATCAAACTTATTCGATTCATCCTCTAGTTTCGCCTCTTCTTTACTTTGAGATATGTGGCTTGTTTCCCAATATTTTTTACATGAGAAGCAAAGTTTATTTCTTCTAAGCTCATTTTTGGTATCATCTTTCATCCTTGCAACATGAAATCTCTTCTTTTTCTCATGGAAAGAAGATTTATTATAATGAGATCTATTTCTATACACTAGCTACTCCAGTATTGTAATGAATTTGATGGAATTTTTAAAATTTTATTTTAAATTATTCATCTTCCTACAAGGAATTTCCTCTTTACCACACTCACTGATTTCCTTCTTAACCACCTTTGGCTTGCCCTCATCTTGTGGTTTTTTAGTTAGAACTATTTTTTTTCATACTTTGTGTCTATAAACCTTTCTCTAAATCCTTGATATATTTGTGTTGGTTCCCATGTCTAGTTGTACCTCTTGTTCTTATCCACTTTGGGTAATTTGGGAAAGATAATTCTACATATTTTTTAAATGATAAAGATACCTTTAAATATTTTGTATATTTAGTACCTTGCAAACTAGTTAGTAGTGTCTTCTACAGGTGACTTCATTAAACCTTGAAGTGTAGAAAAGGGACTCTTTCCTAAAGCTTTTTTGAGAGAGTCATATATATTCAATATAGCAATAATTTATTCTTCTTATCCACTAAGGAAAGTGGGTTTGGGAGGCCTATCAACTAACCCAACCACTATTCTCTACTGATGGTCATCATGAACTTTTTCCTTCATACCTTTGGCTCTTTAAGATCTTTTTTCCAAAAAACATTAGTAGCTTTAGGAATCCCATGATTCATATGCTAATAGGAAAAACCAACTCTACTACCAATATAACATCATGTGCTATATTTAGGGAAAATAATTTTAACAAATTTAAAATATTCAATGGTAACCATTCAAACCCTAAAATGTATAACATTTTTTACCCATAGCATAACTTTAAAAACCCTTAGAAATATAAATATTTATACAGTAATGGTATCCACCCTAAATATTCTTTAAGCTTCCTTAATTTAACCCCAAATAGCAAACCTTAACTTATTGATCGACTCTAATACACCCAAAAATTGATCACATTCATATGAAAATAATAAACCCACAATATATTCTTTATATCCATGCATTTTCATGACATGCTCAAATCACAGACCAATCTTGCAAACAAAGAAACAATAAATATATATTTATTAATAGGTTTAAAATACTCTTAAAAAATATTTTTATCACATCAAAGTTTTTCAATTTTAATAATAACAAGACCTAAGTACATGGAAGCTTTGATTATAAAATACCTTTTAGAAAAAGAGTTATTTTTTATTGCAAAGACCAATTATCATCTTAATGGAAATTATAATACAAAAATTACACCCATCATAGCTAGAAGTGCCATGTGGGTTTGTTGTCACCATTATTGATCACCATGAAATTTTTAATGTGGCCTCTATGTGAGTCCACCAAAACAACTAAACGGGTCTCATCCTTTGACACAATATCTATGGGTTTTTTGTCCCTCGACCTCCTTCTTAGGTTAGGTGACATTTATCTTGAAATCCTATGCCATTTGTTTATCTCCATGCTTCTTGGAAAGTGTCCTAGGAGACATGTGAGAAATGTAAATAATTTTGGCATATTGTAATTGAATTTTCAAGAGGTAAATTAATGTTGGTGAAGGTTACACATCACTAAAGGAAAAAATACTCTCTCCTATCTGTGTACATTAGGAATATGAAGAGTCTTGATTGGGGAGCCAAGTTTGGAGGGAAACATGTGTCCATTGGTGTGTCACCTAGAAGTTGAACAGCACTAGAGCATCCACAATGTCAGAACTTGAAGGGGATATGGGTTAGGTTCCCATGTTGAATAATTTTACACATTTAATTAATTTATTATCATGACTCTTGGTTTTCCAAGGAAGGGGCATGGATTTTTTCAAGTGGTTTCAACACCTCTTTTTTCGATTCACCACTATGGTTTTTCCTCCCACAAGTTCTATAAATTGAAGCGTTGAGATGGTAGTTGCATCTTATTTTATTTACAAGTGTATGGAAGCATTCGAGTTGTAGGAGAACAAAACAGAAGTGTATTATGACTATAGACATCCAAATTTGGACACCTAATTTATCCAAATTTATCACTTTTCATCTAAACATCCTCTTATCCAAGTTAATTAAGTAATATTACTATTATTTAATTAATATCCTTAATTCTACAAAATCCCTAAGGTATTTAATTAATAATTAAATACCTTGCCCTCCTTAATCCCCTTTTCATCAAATGAATTAAATAAATATTACATTTATTTAATTCCTCACATGTCATTTTCATCTAATCCTAATCCATCCCCTAATCTCTTCATTAAGGATGTGCACATGCCTAATCATTGATTAGGATGTGTCACATCCTCCAACTTTTGCAAGTTGGCTTCTAATCCTCATTAACCCTTAATTATCCTCTAATTACTAATTAGTTAAAATTAGTACCTTGGTCAACTCTCCCCATCCCCCAAGGAAATTTTAATTCATTTTTATTCACCCTAGGTTCCCCTCTTCCCCATGTGAATTTTTAATACACATTTTATTCCTTCTAGAATCTTTGACTTGTCACATCAAGTCACATGTGACAAAATCCCACATTTTTGGAGACCCTCTCTTATCCACTGGATTCTCACAAGCATGTGAATTTTTAATTCACATTTATTCCTCCAAGGAATCTTCTCATCTCACAATGTACTTCCAAGGTACATGTCCTTCCTCCACATCATGTACCTCCCTTCCACATCACCTACACATCATCTCACCCTTAGCCCTCTCACATTCCACATGTCAAAATGTGAGGGCTTGTGAGTCTTCAACTCACCTTAGCCCTTCATCTTGACTTTGTTGGATAAATCCCAACCATTGAATTCTCTAGAAAATTAAAGTTTCTCTATAAATACCCTATCCTCTAAGGCATTTGGGAGGACTTAGCCATTTTGAAACTAAATGCTGCCATTTTGTGCACTCATCTAGCCATCAATTTCATCCATTTATATTTGCATCCAAGTACATAGTCAAGTCCTTCATTTAGCCACACCAAGAGCCATCAAGCAACATACAAAGCACATCAAAATCAAGGGCCAACCAAGGAGTTTCAGCTGCAAAAGGGAGGTATATCTATTTGTCATCATTTAACACTTTTCTTTTTTCACTTACAAATTTCTTAGGCTAATCTTGAGGTGTTTCTTTATGTTTCTCTATTCCATTTTAATCACTTAGAATGGGTTAAACATTTTGATATCACATTTCTAGCATGCCTGGTGGGACCCACAAGCGGGTTCCTATATTTCACTTTTGTTGTTAAGTTTTTTGCAGGAATACGTCGTAGAAGGGCGACTACACCCTCCTAGTTACCGCAAAAGGGTGACTGCACCCCTGATTTTCCGCAGAAGGGTGACTACACCCTCTTGGCTAAAATTTTTGTGCTAACACTTTTTCTACAGAGAGGAAACTGCGCCCCCTTTGCTAAAATTTTTATGCTAACAATTTTCTGCAGAAGGGCGACTGTGCCCCTAATTTACCGCAGAAGGGAAACTATGCCCCTGATTTACTGCAGAAGGGCAACTACACCCCTGATTTACTGTAGAAGGGCAACCGCGCCCCTGATTTACCGTAGAAGGGCGATTACGCCCCTAATTTACCGTAGAAGGGTGACTGTGCCCTTGATTTACTGCAGAAGGGAAACTGCGCCCCTGATTTAGTGCAGAAGGGCGACTGTGCCCCTGATTTACTGCAAAAGGGCGACTGCACCCCTGGTTTACTGCAGAAGGGCAACTGTGCCCTCTTGTCACCGCAAAGCAATACATCTTGGAAGGTAAAATTGTCATTTTAGCTTTGGTTTTTGTTGTTTTCAGGCACTAACTCCCTAACACTATTTCTTGCAAGGATATTGGTGTTTTTGCTAACTTTCTGCAACATGTTCTCATGAAATTGATGAAGAAAGCAGGATAAAACATTTAACATTTGCTTGAGGATCTATCCATTTGCTCAATTTTTTAAAGCTATCCTTGTTGTTTTCATTAATATGAGAATATAGTTTAATTAGGGGAAGTAATATTCATTGCTTGTTGTGTCTATCTTTTATGTTACCCAAAGGGAGTATTAGTTTGTTTTCGCTTTCCCCTTGCACTTCGTGTGAGCCTGGGGAGTAGTTGGAAACAATTAGTGCTTTCTTTCTAGTGGGACCTGCTTGGGGATTTCATCACCCCAAGGGACGATTCCAACCACACATACTAGTGGGGTATATAAAGGGGGGAGAGCGAAAGTTGTACCCCAATCTAGTCGCATCATAATTGGCAGAGCGTCAAAGCTAGGGTGATACCTAGATAGATGTGAAGAGTTGGTCTGATCTCTTCAATATCTCGTTGGGGTTCCTGACTCACGCTTGTGACAGGCTGGTGTTCACGGTTGTGCCTCATGTACCGAGAGTATATCGAGGACTCCCTAGACACCTTGTGCATTCTAGATTAAGACCACTTTGGCCATACCCTTAACACTAATCATAGGATTGTGTTTGCTTGAAAGTGTTTTCTTGTGAGAAACCAGTAAACTTTTTGACAAATTGGCCTTATTATTGTCATTTTGAAGTCCTTGCCATCACCATTTTCATCAAACCAAATCCCTATTCACTGCAGAAGGGTGATTGTGCCCCTGATTTACTGCAGAATGGCGAATGCGCCCCTGATTTTCTACAAAAGGGTGACTACACCCCCTAATTTTTTGCAGAAGGGTGACTACGCCCCCTGATTTTCTACAGAAGGTCAACTACACCCCCTGATTTTCCATAGAAGGGCGACTACACCCCTTGATTTACTGCAGAGGGGCGAATTTTCCCTCCTGAACACCCGAAATCACCCCGTTTGGATCCGTTTAGCCTCTAAACTATCATTTAATCATTCCAACCTCTGTATCATCATCCCAAGCCTTCGTTTTGTCATTCTAAACCTCCAAAAACCTCCATTTGATCATTTTAAACCCCCATTTTTACCATTCCAAACCTTCATCTAACCATTTCAAACCTCTATTTGACCAAGTAGTCTTTCATCCCTTTCAAATCCTCCACTCACTCATTTCGAGTAATCTTTCATCCATTCCAAGTATCCATCTCCTCATTCTGAGAGTTGTTCATCCTTTCTAATCAATCGTTTATTCGTTTCGAGCTTTTAATCGTTCATCCATTCCAAACAATCATTTACCAGTTTCGAGTGCTTGTTCATCCACTCCTATCATTCATTTTCCCAATCCAATCATCTATTTGCTCAATCCAATTATCTAACACCCCATTCCAATTGCCTGTCTTTTATAGCCCGTTTACCCACTTAAAAAGTCCACAAAGCAGTGGGGTGAATTTTCCCCATAATGAGGCGAATCTACCCTTGAAAAGGGTGAATCTGCCCCTTTGAGAGGGCATAGTCGCCCCAAAACCTTGAAAAGGGTGAATTTTCCCCTCTGAGAGGGCATAGTCACCCCAAAACCCTGAAAAGGGTGAATCTGCCCCTCTGAGAGGGCATAGTCACCCCAAAACCCTGAAAAGGGTGAATCTACCCCTCTGAGAGGGCATAGTCACCCCAAAACCCTGAAAAGGGTGAATCTGCCCCTCTAAGAGGGCATAGCCACCCCAGAATCCCTGAAAAAGGGCATAGTCACCCCAAAACCCCTGAAAAGGGCGAATCTGCCCCTCTGAGAGGGCATAGTCGCCCCAGAATCCCTAAAAAAGGGCATAGTCGCCCCTCTATGAACCAATGGACTAGTGGAACCAATCCCATCATATCTTTCAATCCAATCCTAATTCCAGCACTTATAACATCATTAGAGTCCATATCTAGCATCAAATCATCCATCCCAATCACCTAGACTTCATTTTGAGAATTTTGATTTTTGTGCTGAAACTTCCGAAGGCCATAACTTTTGACTCGAGTGTCCGTTTGAGCTGAAATTTTACGGGTGGTTGCATTATGAGATGGCATGTGGATTGTTGATTGATTGGAAGTCCCTTTGAACTCGCTTCACCACATTTTTGGGGCCTCAAACTTTCATCTTGACCCTCAAAATTGTAATTTAGTGTTTTTTTCCAGCATTTTAAAAAATCATTTTTGTCAATAACTCAGAATGCGTGTCTCCAATTTGGGATGTTAGTTGTAAATTCATCCTATCTTGGTTTTGGGTATTTTTTGGGAAAAAATTCAACTCTCAAAAGTATGTTTGTGAAGTTTCCTAAAATGGAAAAATTTGACAATTTTTGAAAATTGCCAAATCTGGAAAAAATTGATTGTCAGCACCTTACGTCTTTAAACCCCAGAACTTGGTGTAGAATCAATCCCATCACATCCTTTAATCATTCTAGGCTTCAATTCAATCCTAATCTGAGCTTTAATCTAATCCCAATCTGAGCTTAACCAAAACCCTAATCTAAGCTTTAGTCATTTCAACCTTTCATTCATCCGTTTTGAACAGTTGTTCTCCCTTGTCAATCATATGTTTCCCCGATCTGAGTAAACACTCATATATTTTTAACCTTTAGCTATCATTCCAAACTCTATTTTAGCGATTCCAATCATCCATTTACTCGTTCCGAGTAAACGTTCATCCATTTCAAACCTCCTTTCATCATTTTGAACTCTCGTTCTATCATTCTAATCATCCGTTTACTTGTTCTGAGTAAACATTCATCCATTTCACACATCCTTTCATCATTCCAAACTCTTGTTCTATTATTTCGATCATCTGTTTACTCATTCCGAGTAAACATTCATCCATTTCACACCTCCTATCATCATTCTTAACTCTCGTTCTATTGTTCTATCATTTTGATCATCTGTTTACTTGTTATGAGTAAATGTTCATCCATTTCACACCTCCTATCATCATTCTAAACTCTAATTCTATCGTTCTATCATTTTGATCATCCGTTTACTCGTTCCGAGTAAACATTCATCCATTTCAAACCTCCTTTCATCATTTTGAACTCTCGTTCTATCATTCTGATCATTCATTTACTCGTTCCGAGTAAAAATTCATCCATCTCAAACCTCCTTTCATCATTCTTAACTCTCATTCTATTGTTCTAATCATTTTTTTACTCGTTCTGAGTAAATATCATCCATCTCAAACCTCCTTTCATCATTTTGAACTCTTGTTCTATCATTCTAATCATCCATTTACTCGTTTCGAGTAAACATTTATCCATTTCACACCTCCTTTCATCATTTTGAACTCTCGTTATATCATTTTGATCATCTGTTTACTCGTTCATCCATTTGAAACCTCCTTCAATCACTTTAAATGCTCATTCAACAATTCTGATCAGTCATTTACTCGTTCCAAGTAATCTTTCATCCATTCCAAACCTTCATCTTCTCGTTCCAAGAATAATTCGTTCATTGTGAGCAGTCATTTACTCGTTTTGAGTAGTCATTCATCTGTTTCGATCAATCATTTACTCATTTTGAGTATTTATTCATCCATTTCTCCAGTCAAATCATTATTTTCCCCATCCTAATCCTCTGAACTTCATTTCAGGTTATTATCCAGATTAACCTAAGTGTCTGATCTGATCATCACCATCGACATCTGCTTAGGATTGTCATCCATCCTGAGTCAATCAATTATCGTCGTTGGCCCAATCAATCCATTCTCAATCTCAAAGTGGATTCGGTGCTGCAATCATTCACTCATCCTTTAATCTGATCAATCAACATCCTAAGTCACCTAGGATAATCTATGAACGGGGTTTACAATCCCTTTCATCATCATATCCAATCCATCATTCGATCTTATCAATCATCGATCAATCTAATCCAATCCAATCTAATCACATCCCTATCTAATCACCTTCAACCCAATCAATCTACTTCCATCTTGAAGTGGATTCAGTGTCATAATCATCCTTTGATAATCAAATCCGATCGTCAGAATCAATCCCACCGCATCATCCAATCATCCTAATCTGAGCTTTAGTCCAATCCTGATCTGAGCTTGACCTAAATCCCTATTTGAGCTTTAGTCCATTCCCATCCAAAATATTTTATCCATCCTCTTTATCCTTTCACCATCATGAATCCTTATCCTCCATCAATAGTGGTCAAGCGAAACCCTAATTACATTGACAACGATAACAAAAGTCTTGTCGATCAAGAAGAATATGACTTAGATCCCCTTGACACTATCATTGCTAGTAAGCTTTCTCCACCCACTTTCCAAAATCCAATCACCCCTTCAAGTTATCATGTTATGTCTTCATCCATGCCTACTCATGTTGCTTATGGTACCTTTGACAAGGGATATCCATCATATCCTTCATCTACATCATCCTCTTATCCTAGTCTGCCATCACAATACTCCTATCCTAATCCCCCGCCCACATCCTCCTATCTCAATCCTTCATCCACATATACCTGCTACCCTAATCTTCCATACCAATCTGCTCACCCTAATCCTACATTCACACCTTCCTACCCTAGTCCAACATCCACACCAACCTATCCTAATATAGCATTCACACCTTCCTATCCCAATCCAACACCCAGACCAACCTATCTCAATCCGCCACCTCGATCTTCCCATCCTAATCCACCATCCCAATACCCTTACTACAATCCACCACCTACATCCTCATGTCCTAATTCACCATTCTCATGTCCTAATTCACCATTCCCATGTCCTTACCTTAACCCTCTATCCAATCTTGCACCCAATCCCATTCCCCCATCTAATCCTAATCCACCAATCCCTAGTCCTAATCCCCCACCAATCCATAATCCTTCATCCACTCCTACCACGCCATCTCAGCCTAGAGTATTCAAGTTTCTCACCCTAGAAGTTCTCCAAGGACTTATAGCAAAGAAGACATCTCCCACTCCACACCTTGAAGTTATGGAATCATGCCATCCCAACCCATCATCCATGGTCACTAGTGATGAGACTCTTCTCCACCCAACACCTATCATTGATAATACCACCCCTAGCACCACTCAAACCATTGAAACCATCACATCCTCTGAATCCACTAAGCCCCCATCTCCTACCATCACATCCTTTGAATCCACTGAGCCCCTATCTCCTACCATCACATCCTCTGAATCCACTGAGCCCCCATCTCCTACCATCACGTCCTCTGAATCCACTAAGCCCCCATCTCCTACCATCACATCCTCTAAATCCACTGAGCCCCCATCTCCTACCATCATGTCCTCTGAATCCACTGAGCCCCTATCTCCTACCATCACATCCTCTGAATCCACTGAGCCCCCATCTCCTACCATCACATCCTCTGAATCCATTGAGCCCCATCTCCTACCATCATCAATCCACTGAGCCCCCATCTCCTACCATCCATCCTAGATCCCCCCATCTCCTACCATCACATCCTCTGAATCCACTAGCCCCCATCTCCTACCATCACATCCTCTGAATCTGCTAAGCCCCCATCTCCTACTGGCACATCTACCGAACCCATTGAACACCCACTTCCTACTTCCAACGACACCCAAATCAAATCCACTAAAATCCATTCCCATGAATGTTTTGAATCCTCCATCCCTCCATCTTCCCCACTTGAAGAGCCCCACCAAGACTCCATTATCATGCCTCTCGCACACGATGAGTCATGCCAAGAGCCTAATCCAAAGCATGCCAACATATCCCCTTCTTCAAATCAAGATCCTACCATCCCATCTAGTCCACCTCAAGATCACAGTCCCCCATCCATTCCATCCCATGATCCCCTTGTCATTCAAGTTTCCACCCCTCCATCTCCATCTCCATCACATGATCCCACTACCACAAATCCAGATCCTATCATATCCCCTGATCCCTCTCCAGATACCACCCATCCAAATGTTGCTATCCCATCATCTCCCTCTCATGATCCCCCATCATCGCCTAAAACTGCTATCCCCACACCACTTGCATATCCCTTTGGTACTCTCACATTCTTCCATGGTGGCCTCCTTGTAGAAGAAAAACACAGTGTATTTACCACCCATCATCCTCCACCTAATAATGGACTTGCATCATGTTTTCAGAATAACACAAATCCTATCATGGATCGCATGCTCAAGAAAATGAACTATCAAGGAAAAGGTCTAGGCCTTCATGAGCAAGGTATCTTAGAGCCCATCCAAGTAAAAGAACAAATCTGCATGCAAGGTCTGGGACATATTTCCCAAGACTCACAATCTAAAGATGTTGGTACAACCTCTAGATGTCCATCGCTCCACCAAATCATATGCCGCCATCCCTCCTCCTCTATCATATCACCTCAAAAAAACCATCCATATTCCTCCTTCATTTGCTCCATCCATTTTGGGTCCTTACATCCCTCCATCTACCATCTCCAATCCTCCATCTACCATGCCCATGTTTCCTCCATGTCCTACATCTATTCTGGGCCCCTATATCCTAAAATCACCTCCTCCATCTCGTCCTATCCATCCTTTCATCCATTCATCACCTATCCATCTCATCCATCATAAACATCCCTCTCACATATCCCATAATCAAGATCAACAAAGGCACATACTTAAACATCCTCCATCTACACATAATCCCCATACTCCTACCTCCATCACTCTACGTCATCCATCTCCTTGCACCCATCCCATTTCTATCAAAATCACTTTGGATACTAAAGCAAAAAGGCATAAATCTGAACATATGCATGAATCTAAAGCTCCCCATGTCCCCTCTAAAAGACATGGTGAAGAGAAGAAAAATCTAAATCCAAATCAAATCTGTAGGCCACAAAGGCCCACCAAAGCAACGATCAAAACCATGTGGATCCCAAAGAAAAAAGATGCAATGCCTTCAAATGAAAAATTATTAACAACATCCAACATTGCTCATCCAAAAGCTAATCATCTTCATCCACCCTCTCCTCAATCTATTTTGGGTCTGTATGTCCCGACATTCACTATTCCATTATCCACACATTCTCCATCCATTAATCCTCTTATCTTTTCACATCCACCACCACATGCGCCAATGTTGGTCCTGAACACATCTCCCCATCACATATCCACCCCATCATTCCATCCATACCATTTACTTCATCCCATCCATTATCCCATGTATCTCCCCTCTCAAATCCCTCTAATTCATCCTCTTGCATAATCCATTTATCCTAATAAGGTTGTACTAACATCCAACAGTCGCTTCAAACATGGGCTCTTAATACCTCGTATGGAACTTGATGCTTGAGTCCTTCATCCATAACCTTATTGCATGTCTTCTAAATCCCCTTATCAACATCCCTATCCTTATCCATTTTCATCCCCTTGCTATCTAAAAATCCAAAAAAGTCAAAAAAATCCAAAAATAAAAAATAAATCAAAAAAATAAAAATAAAACCAAAAAAATAAAATAAAATAGTAAAGAGAAATAATTCATCCAATGGTGAAAACTTGGCAAAAAAGCGCCTTGGGTAAATTCCCTGATGAAAACCTGGCAAACAAGCGTCATGCGTAAATCCCCATCTGCACTTGGTGGCAACTTCCTGATATGCATTCCCTTCATTGCTATGCTTCCTGCTATGTACCCATCTTCCTGCTATACGTACTCTTCATCCATCCCCTCCATCCCACTTATCTTCTACATCCTACCATCATATCCCATTTATCTCCCATCCCTCCATCCTTCTTGTGATCTTGATCAAAACAAGGGTACCTATCTATACATGCTTTGGCCACCTCTTGGTATACATTCATCCTCATCACAAGATCAAGATAGGTACCCCTTGGCCAAAGCATGTATAGATAGGTACCCCTTGTGATTTTGAAGATAAATAATATGCTTTCCCTCTTGTCTCATGTGGATTTTTTTCCCAAAAGGGTTTCTCCATGTGAATCCGATGTCATATTTGTTTGCTGATTTTTCTATTATGATAAATGTGCAAACACATACATTAAATCAAATTTTGTAATCTTATTTTTTAGATTTGAATACACATACATAAGTTAATATTTCACATCTTAGTTCCACCTCATTTACAACACTCCCAACTCTACAATTTTTTGTTCTTATACTTGAACACTAGAATAAGTGCTCACTAGAATTCTTAGATTAGGTTATTTGGTCATTGTTTGAATATGCACTCTTTCCTCTAAATTTGTAACCTTAATATTTCTAGAAAGAGCACCAAAAATTAAATTTTGATCATTATCCTAGGTCTAGTATGAAGGAATGTCTTTCCATTCTCATTCATCTTTGTTTCCCTTTGTATTGAGCCAACAATGGCATCCTTCTATACAAATGGAATCCTCATATACAAAAATAATTTTGGAAGTTGTGGATGAGGGTATCCCTTAATCTTGTACATAACTTTCCTTAGAAAGTATGGTGATGAGCCCCTTTGGGTTTGAAACTCTAATTACCACATTAGTGATTGCTAAGGTGGTATACTTCTCTTTTATATTGGAAAATGCACATGGATCCATATCCTCCAAATAGATAATGTCACCAGTGATATGATACCATAGTTGGATCTATATGTTGAGAATAATAATTACAACAATCTAATGTGATAGGTGGTAGGTGGGATGAATAGTGAAAAATGGTAGGAGTGGTCAAATAGGTATGTCAAGATGAACAATTTTGATAGCCAAATAGGTGAAAGAAATGATTGTGGGGGATGGTCATGAGATACACATGAATGAGGTGTTGAATGCACAAGAAAACTGAGAGGGGGGTAAATTAGTTGCACATTAAAACATCAAAACTATCATTAACATTCAGATCCACATCAACTTTGCTAACCTTTAATTTGTTAGAATGATTTAGCATGAAACAAAACAACTGAAACTGAAACACATCAACACCATGCACAATAGAACATTAGATTTACGTGAAAACCTAAGGAGGGAAAAACCATAGTGAGGATTAGCTCATAGTATAAAGTAATTGAAACCTCAAATACAACAGACTCACTATCAAAGGGCTCACTACCCAAAATGAAAGAAGGGCTCACTGCTAATGGCTCACTACTAGATTACAAAAAAGAAGGAAGAAGAATGTTACAATGAGAAATCCATCTACATGCAATAGAAAAAGTCCACCACAACATCTCTAATACATTTGCAGCCTCTCTAAAGATTGTAGACACCTTCTACTCACTGCTTCCAATAGTCTAACTCATTAAAGCTCACACTGTACTTCACAATTTCACACTTCACACCATATCTCACATTACACACACACACATCCTCCAGCATCTCAACACTTATTTATACCATCTTCAACCTTGAAAACAATCTCCAAGGTCATCTATGCACCTCAACTATGCAAATTCAAATTAGGTTGGCACCAAAATATTCCCACAGTGGAAAGGAATGAAGGTGGACCACAATACACCTTAACTGAATCCTAAATCCACTCATACATTCTATTCCATGCTTCCATAAACATCAAAGAAAATCCTCATTTAGTGTAAACACCCAAGGTCAGTTGAACCCATGAAAACACCATTAGACTTTTAAGTACACGCTTCCTTTGATCAAAGACAACTCACGGAAAACAAACATCACTTGAACACAATCTAGAATATTCGACAAACACCCTAAAATCCAACAAATTCCTTCTCAAAAGCTTTCTCTTGAAGAACATGCTTATTTTGTACAACCAGTTAACCTTCTATATACTATAACTCAATAAACCAATGTGTGGAGCACCAACCTAAAAATAGCTTCATCTGTAGATATATATGATCATTGTTAGTGCACCTTCAAATCCGCAAGACTTGAAAGAAAATTGTGGAGAATTGCGGAGAAAAACCATTTCTCCCAAAAACCCTTAATTTGCATTATTTTCAAAATAAATTAGTAGATTAGAAAGTAGACTCAAAGCACTTCAACTCTTGTTCTTGTTGCATCTTCAAAATTTGAGTGTAACTTGTAACGCCAAGAAAGTGCACAAGAACAAGATTAGAGCAAACATGCAATACAAATCTAAATGCAAATCTAATGCTAAGCAACAAAGAACAAAAGAAAGTAAAAACGTAAACAAACTGAAACAATCTCACCAATTTCAAACATATTTCCATGATTCATCTCGATTGCCCTTCTCCATTTTGCTTGTGTAGTATAATTGCCCTCAAATTTTCAAAGTTTGTGCAAGTATAGCCTAAGATAATGATTAGCAAAATATCGAAGATTCAAGATTAGTTCTCTCAAAAGTCATAAGATTTCGTGAGAGATTGGAATGAAGAATGACAAATCAATTTATAGAAAATTGATTGTTCGAATGACAGGTCATGATTGAAAGATCAACGGATGGTTGAGATTAATTGATTAGACATGCATTCTGATAACTGTCAATAGTGACATGAGTGATACAAATTAGAAATAGAATTAAAGATTAAATAAATGATTTAATCTTCCAATTTGGTATTCGAAAACAGAAGAATAATCTTTGCATGACAAAGATGAATATGGATTAAAGCAACTCTTGTTCGAATGCACGCACAAGGTTTAATTAATTAAATAGGAATATTTAATTAATCCACATGTACACGCAATTGAGTTAGCATTGGACGATTGAATGATTTGACGAAGAGATAACTCAAGAATGCCACTCAGACATTAAATCAAGAGTTAACTGAGCGATTAAAATAGATGTCGAGTTGAGTCAAAGTGAATACTTAGATAACTCACATAATTATCTAAATATAGAGGAATGCGTTAAAATAGAATTCATGAATTAAATAATTCATTTAATTCAAGATTTGATATTTGAAGAATAATTAAATAAATAAGATTTATTTAATTAAGTGATGAAGGGATTTAAATGAATAATTAAATAAATAAAGAATTTATTTAATTATAGTTGAAGTATGATAAAGAGTAAATTAAATAATAATTTATTTAATTTTGACAAGAAGGATAAGGTTAATTAGTAACATAATTAAATAAAAAGCGTTTATTTAATTAATCAGATAGAATAAAGAAAAGTGTGAATTAATTAAATAATTAAGATTATTTAATTAATAGAAGAAATAATGAAGATGAATTAATTAAATAATTAAGATTATTTAATCAATAGAAGAATTAATGTTAAGATGAATTAATTAAATAATTAAGATTATTTAATCAATAAAAGAATTAATGTTAAGGTGAATTAATTAAATAATTAAGATTATTTAATCATGACCATGAAGAATACGAATTATGAAGAATATTGAAGTCACAGGCTTAGACCAAATTTCGGTGTCTACATAACTATCTTCATTTTCTCATGAACATCAAAATTTGCTTATTTCAGAGATTAAAAAAAAAAGTGACATCTTAAGAGCCATTTTTGTGTCACGGCTTGGTGCACATACCCTATATTCAGATATAGTATTGTAAGATGGGGAAAATCAAGCTAGCCTAGATAATAGTGACAGCCACAACACCTCTAAGCTAATAACCCAATCTAAACAAGAGAAAACAATCAAATGAAGAGAACAAAACGAAAAAAAAAAAAGAAAAAGAAACAAAGCACTCCCCATTGAAGTTGAATTGTCTCTCTTATTTCTTCTTTTGCAAATATGCCCTCAGATTTATAGAACTTGTGCAAATACCTACAAATTGTAAGCAAGAAAGTTGGAGATAAGTGGTTGTTAAGGAAAGAATGGAGGAGAAAGGCTTCTTTTATAGAAAACCATTTGAATGGACGGTCAAGATTGATCTTCTAAAAAGATTCCAAGATCAACAAATGAGAATCCTTGCAACATAGGAAAAGGGAGGTTACAAAATGGACATTCAAGATTAGAAAGAGCCCAGAGACGATTGACGATTGAGATTCAAAAATGAGATAGTGGAGGGAGAATATGGAAGAATTAAAAATTGAAAATAGTTAATTCATGAGAAGGAATCTCTAGACAAGTGGAGGCATAAATAATTTATTCAAATTATTTATTTGAGGAAAAAGGAAAGTGGGAGAAAATGGACATTTAATTAAAATGATTTATGATTTAATTAAATGGGGAAAATGGTCATGAGGCATTAAATAATTAATTTGAGTTAATTATTTAATAAAAGAGAGACATTGGGAGATAGTTAAATTATTTTGACAATTATTTAACTATAGAAGAATTAAAAGATTAATGAATAGTCTAATAATTAATTTTAATTATTTAACTATAAACGAATAATGATAAGCAAATAATTAAATAAATAGAATTTATTTAATTATTGAAGAAAGGGGGAATTAGTGATGCAATTAAATTTATTTAATCGATCAAGACAAAATAAAGTTAAGAAGTGAATTAATTAAATAATTAAAAATTATTTAATTAATAGAAGAACATGATCAAGAATAATTAAATAATTAAAATTATTTAATTATACGGAGATAGAGACCAAAAATGACACTCACGACTAAGACATTTTTCAGTGTCTACATTTTTCCCCTCTTTAACATAATGCAGTTCATCACATTGTGTCAAAGAAATTCAGTTAAAAGATGCCCTAGTGAAAGCACGGTATAGGTATGCCCCCTCGGGAAAATTTTACAAATTTTCAAAAAAAATCAAAAAAATTGGAAAATTGTCCCGATAAGATAATTTGATGGCCAGGAACCCAACGATGAAGACGGAATTGATTTTTGAGGTCGGTAAGGGGGTCAAATTCAAGGTCAATGTCATCAAAAGGCTCCTCCAAGGTAGGTGGAAACCCTAATTATGAACCTATAAATAGGAAATAGATTGAGCAAAAGGGTCATTTGTGCATTCCCAATTTAGAAAACCTTGGAGCTCTAAGTGATTTTGCTAAGAAGATGTCACCTATTCTAGATGCCTCCCATCGCGCATACCGCATCTGTACCTACTGCCGACCTGAGGGAGCGCCCGCCCTGGTGAGTACTACAAACCTGCCTTTTAATTTTTTTGATTTTCACGCATTTAGGTAGGAAAAAATTTTAGCAGGAAATTGTGTCGCATGAGATGCAATGTAATTGCTTACGGGACCAATGCAAATGAGAAGTGATTCATCGTAATCGGCTTCTCACGATGCAATTGCTTAGGGCTAAGGCAAGGATGGTTGCATCATGACACATCAAATTGTGCGACTCAACTGACTCTCTGAGTCACATATGTGGCTGGGAATGAGACAATCGAGATTTTGTGATGCAAGCATTGTATGAAATGACACATTTGAAAGGTAAGCAACACAATTGCAGTTGTGAGCTGGTGAAAAATATATGTGACGCATTTGAAAAAATAGCAATGCAATTGCCTGGTTAAAATTTGTCCCAGTTTAGGATATTTTAACTTGGTCAACTTAGGTCCAATAGGTTAACTAAAGGTCTTAGATTGACATGATGGCTTGATTGATGATTTTAGGAGCATCTACCTCCTATCTATACAAAGGAGCATCTATACAAAGGAGTCGCAACCAAAGGTTTTTCGACTATGGGACCAGCTAGATGATGCGAAGAAATAGGCATTGCTAAATCTTGGTTTATTTGATGTCACATATATGCCCATTATTAGGGAAAATAGGGGCGTTCTGACAATGTTGGTGAAGTGATGGAACTCTAAGACTACCAGCTTCCATTCTCTAATGGGGGAGGCAACAATCACCCTTGAGGATGTCTACAAGATATTACGAATTCCAATTCATGGCGAGCAGGTATGTTATGACCCCGCTCGAGGATTGCAAGAACTTTATGTGTATTATGACTGTGATAATGATGCAAAACTCAAGATCCAAGGACATGAGATCAAATGGGAGACCCTAGCAGAGAGGTACGACCAATATGACTGTGTTTTATGCACATTGATAACATGAGTGATTATTCCTGATCGTAGAGGTCACGATTTCCTGGTAGACTGGGGAGAGATGCTCGTGGGGATGGTCCAGCATGGTGTAGTGTATGCATGGGGACCATGCTTATTGGGTATGATTTATTTCTAGTTACATGATATTTCTTACATAGGAGGATAGAGCTTGAGCTATGAGGTCACATTGCTAACAATATGGGCTTGGGAGCATATAGAAATGTTTTGTCTACCGGTGGTTTGTTAGTTGGGTGCAGATGCTTCATATGTGTATCTATATCAAGGAGCACTATCACAAACACATGTGGGTGATGTAGGCTACTATAGGCATGGACTAGACACATTTTTCAACTTCACTTGGAGACCATACAGAGCCTGTGATTTGTGGATTGGTGAGGATGATCACTTTCCATGGTGTCGACAATCTAGATATCTTATCAAGTGAATAGTTCAGAGACAAGATATTATAGAGATGTATCTTCTAGAGTAGATCAGAAAGCAGTTTGGGGAGAGACAGGGTGTTCTCATGGGTAGAGTGGAGTTTTCATGATCCTCCCAAGAGGTTCATCCATGGGGGCCTCAGATTGTTGTCACCATAGCTAAGTAGGAGATTGATGCCCTATAGCCATTAGATTGGGAGTGGAGATGAGGCGATGTTGATGCAAGGACCACACTAGAGTATGATGCTAGGTGGTTGATCCATTGGCCATTACCACTTATAAATCCACAGTAGCCAGTGCCTAGAGAGTGCAAAACTAGAGGCCCAAGAGGTCAAAGAGGTGACAGTGGATAGAGGGGTGGAGAGAGAGGTGATGGTGGATGAGGAGATTGAGGATGGGGCGATGATGGGGGAGATGGACAAGGAGGAAGAGGAGGAGATCGCCAGAGGAGGAGGAGGAGGGACTGAGGATGACAGGTGGTGGGACGGTTACCACCGATCCGAGAGTAGGAAGAGATGGAGGAGGATGAGTCAGATGTGAGGGTAGTAGCAGAGGTGGTCATAAGGGAGGGATAGCATCATGTAGAGATGCCCGCTCTAGAAGTAGAGGCCATGGAGGTCAAGGAGAATGGAGAGGAGAGATAGAAGGAGCATGGAGAGGAGGTCGAGATGGATGAGGCAGAGAAAGCTCTCCAAGAGAAGATTATCTTGGGGATGGCCGAGGATGAGGGATTAGACGAGGGACAGGATGGATCAGAGAAGGGCAGTACAAAGTAAAGGATTGCCACCCTGTAGGCTCATGTATAGGCCTTGGAGGTAGAGGTCGGGAGGTGACAATAGAGAGATATGGCCTTAAGGTCGAGAGAGGTACACTACAAATGGAGAGGGACCTAGCTGTCATCAGTCAATAGTAGACAGATCAACACATGATAGAGTTTATTGCCACCTACAGTGGATTTGTGGTTGATGTCACGTAGGAGTATGTCAGGGCTAGTAGAGCCATGTAGTGTTATAGAGATCTATATGAGAGAGTGGTACCACTGAAGAGGAGGGAGCCCACATGTTTTTTAGAGATTGAGATTGGTTCACGGGGAAAGACCCATAGCAGGACACATAGCAGGCGCTCTCAGAGCAGGTCAGAGGGTGTCATCAAAAGCAAGACAGGCCACTCCTTATGACAGGCCATCCACCTCAGAGCATAGGGCTAGAGAGTCACCATGCCAGGAGGACAGGGATGCCCCAGGGACAGGAGATCAAGGTAGCTCAGGCTAGGGCCTCTTTTGATGTTATATGTTATGACACTATATTTTGATTATCAAGCCTATGAGCTCCATTTTTATTGGACATAATACATCATGATATTGTACCTATGACACACATATTTTGAGTGATATATATGATATGATTTTTGGCGGTAGTTTATGATATGCATTGTTATGTGGCTATGCTTTTATGTTTATGATGATGTTATGGTATGGATGTTCATGCTTTTATGATGTTTATTGATGCATTCTATATGATGATGTGATGGTTTAATGTGTTATGATTATGCATTTATGATCATGTTATGAATTTTTTATGCCCTTATGAGAATGTAGTTATGCATGTGATATGATGATGTGATGCATTTATGATTATAGATGTTTATACCATTATGATATGTATGAATAATGAGTGCAATAGAAATGGCCTAGTGTTTTGAATGAGATGTAATATGTAAATGCAATTAATGTTATTGTAATGGAATGTTTATATGATAATGCAAAATGTGATGTTGTAAGAGAGGGGGACCACCACATGCAAGGCCCCAGGTCACGGAGGTCCAAGATTCGAAAGGCTACCCTAACTTACCTCAGCTAAATGGGATGTTAGGATATGTGGGACGAGAATGGTGAGGACTATGAGGTCCTTCAACCACTCTACAAACCTGAAATGAAAAATGGGGCTAGGCAATCTGGTCTTCAGGTTCAACACTACGTCTCAAGAATCTCTCTACCTGAGGATGAAAGTGCGGTTGTTGGATGACAACACGGTGTGTTGGCATCTCTAAAGTGTGTTGGTGTCTGTACGGCTAGACAACAACAAAGACAAGGTCAAACCTAAAAGAAGCAACTAACGGCCCAACTAACTACCACTAAAGGGCCAAAATAAAGTAACTAAATAAACTAAGTACTCCCTAATATGATAAAGCAAAAATGCAAGAGTAAAGGTGGCAAGAAGGATCTCACAATGAAACTCGTTCGCCGGCTAGCTCCTCAAAAGCACATTCACCTACATACAAAAAGGAGAGGAAAATGTTGGGTGGTTGTATAGGGGCCTACCTCAGTCAAACCCTTGTTTAGGTGTTTCAACCTCCACAAACAGCCAAGAAAGTGAGATAAAGAAAATAATGTAATAAAGAGCACAAAAGCACTATAAAAAAATAAGTGTGCCAACTCAACCAAGTGATAGAGGAGAGGAAAGGGAAGCTTACCACCTCCACCAAGAGCACTCAAGGCTGCTTGGGGGAGAAAATGAGAGTACTCGAGCCTCTGTTGCGATGGTGTTTGTCCCCAACTTTCTCTACTAAAGTGATGAAGTGATGTATTTACTGCAATGGACTACAAGAATGTTGCTTGAAACCTTGAGAGTGAGCTTGTGAATGAAGTGAAGAAGTTAGATTGAATGCTTAGACGATGGAATGCTTGTTGAAGAGATGAATTTGAAGGAGTGGAGAAAAATGACCATATTCGGGTTAGTTGGCAGAAGGGGGTGTTACAACTTGACTCCAATTGAGAAGCATAACACCTTTGCAAGTTCATCTGTAGGAATCTGCCAGGGATGTGCGTGCGTCGCGTGGATGTTTGTGCACTACGTGGGCATCCCCGACAGAAACGCCTCCACTGACACTCAAAATAGGCACCAAGTGTGATGAAAGCAGTGGACATAGTTGGAATTAAGCCTCTAAACTTGGTTTTCTAAGGTGGATAAAGGAAAAAAGGGGATTTGCACATGGGGTGCAAATTTACTCCTATAAATTTTTCCCCCACTTTAGTGAGCACAAATATTGATGAGTGCTCGGTAAAGTAGATCAAGAAAGAGGTAAGGTTTAGAAATGTATACCTGAACCTTCAAGGAAGAAGACCACAATTTAGAAAGCCTGAAGGTGCAAGGAAAGAGAAGGACTCCATAGCTGCTTGGAACTATGAAGTTGGAAGAATAAAGCATCTTACAAGCCCACGGACCTGCAAGGAGGTGACCCCCAAGATCTCTTACATGAGGGAATCCTCGTGAAGTAAGTTCCTTATAGGCCCATAGACCTACAAGGAAGGTATCCCCCAAAAACTCTAGCATGGAGGAGACCCAAAGGAAGCGAACTCTACAGAGTCAAGAAGCAGCCACATAGGCAAGTAAGCCGACAGTAACACAAACTATCGATGATTTGGAAGTCTTTCAAAGGGGTCCCTTGGGAACCCTTCAAAAGGAGAGGGGGTCCACTCAAGGGATGTGTTGTTTGAAAGGTGAGTTCTAGTCAAGCTGCCCCCAAGCTAGACACGAAGAAAATGAAATAGGTCTAGTCAGGCTACCCCCAAGCTAGACATGAAAGAAAATGGAATAGGTCTAGTTAGGGTGCCCCCAAGCTAGACACGAAAGAATCCATTTGACGTAAGGAATTTAAAAAAGGAGGGTCCCTTAGGAACCTGCCATCAAGAAAAGGGGGGTCCACTCAAGGGACGCATAGTTCAAAACTAGACATTCCTTCTCAGAGCAATCTATCACCAAGAGATCCTTTCGAAAGATGTTCACTTCATCAAGGAATTCGAAAGGAAGGATGTTCCCCCATGTGAGGAGAAGATTAAAGTTTTTCCCGCTTTGGAGGAAGGTTTTCAAGTCCTTTATTTATGATCATGTGATAAAGGAAACACATTCCGCTAGGGTTCCAAGTTGAGAATGCGATTCTAAAAAATTTTGTGTGGCTTTTCAAGAAAAGATTCATTGGCAATGAATACATTTTCTAAAAATTGAAATATTGAAGAAAATCATTTTCTCACATCAGAGGGAAAACTCAAGAAAAGAGGAGAAAAAGGTAAAGGTAAAGAAAAAGGGAGAAAAATACAAATAAAGGACATAGGGAGATCTGGTTTGGCAGGGTTAGATCTGTCTAAGCTCATATAAATAACAAGTAACGTGGTGCAAGGTGAAAGATCATCAATCCCCAACCAAATCGAGAAGAATGCATGAGAAGACAAAGTAAAAAAAAAAAAATTGGGTCAACATGGAAGGGAATCCTAAATGCTCCCAATGCTTTGCATCGTCCCCAATTTATCAAAAATCAAGCACAAACATGGAAGAATGATGATACAAAAATCACACTTGTATCCAAGCACCAATACGGGTGATGAGGTTCATCCAAGCACACATGGCATGAGCATGGGGGAACACATCAAAAAACACACATACACGCACAAGATCAAGAAGGGGCCTCCTCTTAACATTGATTGACCAAGAGGTCGACTGCTTCCTAATCTAAATCCTCATAAGGGGAAGGAGGATGAGCCTGCAATGGTGGGATGTTAAGAGGAGGAGCGTTTGACTCTCCCACAACAAGGGCTAAGGAAAGGAAGAATCCCCCACAAGGTCTTCTTCACCGAGCTCTTGTGGAGCTAAGGTCAGTGATTTCACGAAGATCGTTGACAAGGTCAGAACGTCATCCATAAAGTTAAACATGCACCCCACAAGAGCACCATGTCTAACTTCAGTAGATAGGAAAGACTGTACCTGAGATCCACTACTAGGCTCACTGAATGACTCGGGAGCGGTGACAAACTCAGGGGAAGTTGGGATTGGTTCTGTCAACAAGATAGAACAAGTTAATGCAGGGCCACCTTGCGGAGAAGGCAGACTCCTCTTTCATCCTTCACTGCCAAAAGGACCACACTCCACCCCTTGCTTCATTAGAGGAGATGAATTCCCCACAGACGAGGCCAGAGGTGCAGAGGAAGAGGAGAAAATAACTGCAACAGATACAGCCAAAGTATCAATCATATCCACAGGCTTCGAGAAAGGATAGATATCTAGAATAGACATTAGTAAAGGTTGCTCCACTGAAGGAGTGATGAACACATGTATCTGCTTGGGGTTAGGTGCATTCACACTCGTTATGGAAGCTGGGAGTAGTACGGGACCAAACTAAAGAGAATCAGGAGGAAGGGGGAAGAAGACACTGCAGGAGGCCCTGAAGCAGGGGCGGTTGTTTCTTCCTCCTTCCTTTGCAAGGCATCCTGCTCAACTAGAAGAGCCTTTCACCGGTGCTTGCGCTCACGTGCAAGTCAGTTTCTACAACTCCTTGAGCTAGAGACCAAAGGTTACGAAGGAATAGAAGGTTCCTGCTTAACCATGGGAACCTCCACCATAGCCATTTTTGGCAGAGGGATAGGTTCCTGTACAGGAGTAGGAGGAACGAGCTAAGGAGTGGCACGAGGAGTCAATCTAAGAGCCTTAGCAGTAGGCCTCTTCTCACTTATTTCCTTAGGAGCAAGAGCGATAGGAGGCCACAGAGATAGAGACAAAGAGGACTCTCCTCAGGAGACCTTCTTCCTGTTATACCAAATGAGTTTAGCCTTTGTCGGCAGAACAGGAAGTTTGAAAGTGGGACGCTTAGTCTTTCACCAAGCGAGAACCATAGGATTCTCCTACAAATGAGGAGCAAAACCTGATGGTAACACAGCAAAGTGAGAAGAATTTTCTGACTGACTAGCAGAAGAGGAAGGAGGGTCATGGGACAACTTCTCTTCTTCCTCCTTTCATGCCTTAGCGGCATTGCTGTCAGCTTTTAAGCAAGCCCTATGTGAAATGGCATAAGGCAAGGGAGGATATCTCACTTTTGGCCTCAGGAACCCTTTCTTATAATTCTATTATGTTTGGTGCAGAAGGTCTATCCTAGGTAGAAGAGGACCAATGGGTGTAGGCCAACAGTGGTCCAAGGAGTAGCTACCACAAGCAACTGATGGTCTATAATTAGTGTAATGAATTACATGTACAGAACCCTCATGGATAAATTTTAGACATTTATGCATGACCGAGGGGATCATATTCATAGCTACCAACCAAGGGATACCCAACTTCACCCTAAAGAGCTCAGACCCAAGGATGATGTCAAACAGGAGTTTCACAGATTTAGGTCCAACCAAGACCAACAAGATAATACTACCCAAAGGGGGCACGGAAAGCCTGTCATGTGTGTGGATAGTACTCACAAGTGCATCATACCCATCCTTGTGTAGGAAGTTGATTAGCATAATCTCCTCTATTATTATGTTTACTTGTGATATCAGATCAATGAGAAGACCTACTATGATTTTTCCATTGATCTGTGTAGGGATGTAAAGAGGATATGGTTCCTTGTTAGAACCCATCGATAGGTCTTGTGATGTGAAATCTATACCAGTACCACTATCCATAGGTTGCACATAGGGGATAGGTTGGTGCAAGAAGGATGCCATCACGCACACTAGATGATGCTTCCACAAAGTCCCTAAAGGTTAAAGGATAAGACAGTGACCCAATTAAGGTTTCATTATGCAATACCTTTGGAACCTGCCAACTACGCCAACTAGGGGTCATAGGTTGGGTTGTAAGGAGACAGCCTCAAAAACACTCCTAGAGTACGAGGAAAGGATCTGTCAGGATAGCAAGAACAGAACCAAAATGGTTCACACCGAGTTCACCAAAAATGTAAGAGAGGGGGACCACCACATGCAAGGCCCCAGGTCATGGAGGGCCAAGATGTAGAAGGATGCCCTAACTTACCTCAGCTAAACGGGATGTTAGGATATGCAGGATGAGAATGGTGAGGACTATGAGGTCCTTCAACCACTCTAGAGACCCAAAATTCAAAATGGGGTTAGGTGATCTGGTCTTTAGGTTCAACACTATGCCTTAGGAAGCTCTCTACCCAAGGATGAAAGTGCAGTCCTTGGATGACAGTGCGATGCGTCGGTGTCTGTATAGCCATACAACAACAGAGACAAGGTCAAACCTAAAAGAAGTGACTAATGACCCAGCTAACTACCACTAAAGGGCCAAAATAACATAACTAAATAAACTAAGTACTCCCTAATATAATAAAGCAAAAATGCAAGAGTAAAGGTGGCAAGAAGGATCTCACAAAGAAACTCACTCACCAGCTAGCTCCTTGAAAGCACGTTCACCTACACACAAAAAGGAGAGGAAAATGTTGGGTGGTTGTATAGGGGCCTACCTCAGTCAAACTCTTGTTTAGGTGTTTCCACCTCCATGGACAGCCAAGAAAGTGAGATAAAGAAAACAATGTAATAAAGAGCACAAAAGCACTACAAATAGTAAGTATGCCAACTCAACCAAGTGATAGCCTACCACCTCCACCAAGAGCACTCAAGGCTACTTGGGGGAGAAAATGAGAGTACTCGAGCCTCTGCTAGAATGGTGTTTGTCCCCAACTTGCTCTACTAAAGTGATGGAGTGATATATTTGTTGCAATGGAGTGCAAGAATGCTACTTGAAAGCTTGAGAGTGAGCTTGTGAATGAAGTGAAGAATTTGGATTGAATGCTTAGAGGATGAAATGCTTGTTGAAGAGATGAATTTGAAGGAGTGGAGAAAAACAACCATAGTCGAGTCATTCGATCGATGAATTCTAATGATAAGTGTAACACTTTTGCAAGTTTAGCCACAGGAATATTCCAAGGACGTAAGTGTGCCACGTGGACATCTCCACGTCGTGCGGTAGGGATAACTTTAAGAAACCCCCCCCTTAGCGAAGGTGTAAAATCCTAGCGAATCTTTCCTTTTATTTGAAAAAAATATTAATTTTCCTGGCGAATCTATGCTCATTATTAAAAAAAATTATAAAATCTTGGCAAATCTTAATGAATAATTGGTAAAAATAATAATCACAGTGGTGAATCCTAGCGAATAATCACTACAAAGATTAATTACAATGGTGAATCTCTCCTTTTAAAATTTTCTAATGATTGTTGATTTACAATAGTGATGTAAAATTAACAAATGAAATTGCACCATGTGTTGACACATCACTCATCCATCACCTTTGACTATCACACCAAACTATCAGCCATTCCTTGTGGTCTCCACCAAGATGTACACATACACCACTTGTGCAATTCCAGAGAATCAAGATGGGAATCTACAATATTCATAACAAGTCTCCCGAAAAAGACTTAAATATTTAACTCCCAACCTCCAAGTCAGCATCCAAGTCATTGTCGTACGCAATTGTCACCATCCACACAAACCAGTCCCACCATCCATTGGCTTTTTGCCCAGTTAGAGAAACCACAAACTTCACAACCTCCAGTTGGAGGTTAGGAAACTCCAAGACACCACGACAACAAAGATCAGCTAGTTGGGAAGTTAAGAAACTTCTGAACACCACGACAAGGTTCCAAGGTTAGAGAAGTAAGCAATCCCTCAACCAACACATTGTCACCCAGTTTCAAACTTCTAGAACCCCGCGACATAGGTTACAAGGTTCAAGTTTTGGGTGATAGGCCGACAATGAAGACCATTGATTAGCTTTTTAATCGAATGGCTATAGGTTGATTATGTGACCTAATACACATGTGCCTTTTAAAAGGCTTGTTGAGGCCCAGAAGTTGTTTTGGGCCACACAATTAGCTTTAATCATGTGGACCAAAAAAAAAATTTGGCCTCAACAAGCCTTTTAAAAGGAACGTGCCTATTAGGGCACGGAATCAACCTGTACCCCTTTGGTTAAAAAGATA
Organism: Sequoia sempervirens; assembly: GCA_007258455.2. Taxonomy (NCBI): domain Eukaryota; kingdom Viridiplantae; phylum Streptophyta; class Pinopsida; order Cupressales; family Cupressaceae; genus Sequoia; species Sequoia sempervirens. The sequence continues at coordinate 84,137,403 of VDFB02271358.1, read as the reverse complement.
ATCAATGATTCGATGACAATAAATAAAAGCCCTATTCAAGGCTAAAGCATCCCTAAAATTAAATGCTAATTTATTATTGTGGCGATATTGCCCCAAGATTAATGGTAGTAATATAATATTACTAACGAATTTAATTAATATTTGTAATTATAGTATAAAATACTGGCGAATCAGTTCCAATGACACATCATTTACAGAGGCGAACTAATTGAGACAAAATTATTTTTTGTAAAACCCTGGCGATTCAACATCCTTTTTAACTTGTACTATTAGCCATTTCTGGAAGTCTTGATTTCAATTATTCACCAATTGGAGAAGATTTTCCACTAAATTTTTCCCTGCCGTGCAGGCATCCTTGACAGAAACGCCTCCACCGACACTCAAAACAAGCATCAAGTGTGATGAAAGCAACAGGCTTAGTTGGAATTAAGCCTTTGAACTTGGTTTTCTAAGGTGGATAAAGGAAAAAAGGGAATTTGTACATGGGGTGCAAATTCACTCCTATACAGATGTATAATATGATATGTAGTAATATTATTAATGTAATGCAATGTATGTGAAATGTAATGCAATGTGATATGAAATCTAGTACAATGCGTAAAATGTTAATTCTATATGGATGATTTCTATGTTTTTGTATTTTCCCATGTAAATACACGTGGCTAAATATGATAATGATGTCTATGGTGATAATGCTTTCTATGATGTCTCCTAGTATGATCATGTATGCAAGATATTTTTGTGTGTCATAGGACTTTTTCAAGATGTAGATGGAAGAAATATTAGCATGGAAGAGATGGATGTTAGCGTGAAGAAGGACAAAGGAGATGGAATGTTAGACAGGAAATGACAAGGGACCAACTTTCATGCTTTATATTTATCATCATTGGGCCCAAAATTGTTGCAAATGGAGCACAAACACCATGGTATGGCATAGACCAAGGTGTACAAGGTGACCATTTGTGAGAAACAAGTGGTCAAAACATAAGGAATGCCCCGGCTCATACTAAGGACCCAATTATCCTAGTCTTTTTTCCAAGACAAACCACAGACAACAAGAAAAGAAAAGAGGTCATGATTCATCATCGTTCCTCTAAATTCTTTTGGAAATCCTCGAGGTAACTAGTAACATGACCAAGAACCAACCAAAAAGATAAGACAAACCCAGACCAACAAAGTGTTTGCCAGAGAGATAGTGTTTTCCAATAATATTGATAAGATTGTTTGATATGATTGATTAGATTGGCCAAGATGACCGAATTTGACTGATTGGTTGACAAGGATTGATTGATAAATTGACAAAGGTTGACCAACTAATTTGATTGACTGCACCTAGTTTCAAGAAGGACATATCCTGATTAAGGCAAGATTAATTGACCAAGATGACATGATCGATTCATTGGATAAAGTGCGATCGATATGACCGATCAATGTTATGATGCCTATTTTTAGGAAAGACATATCCTGTTGGAGGTAAGTAACACATCTGATAAAGTTGACAAATGTTGAAAAATCACCCAATTACAAGAAAGACATATCCTACTTAAGGTGAATGACTAGATTGACCAAAGACAAAGTCTAATCTCAAGAAGGACACATCCAGATAAAAGACAAAAGATAAGACCAAATGAGACAAACAAATGCCCCATTCTAGAACAAGGCCAATGACCTAATCAATTGATTGATGATAAGATGATTGGTTGGTTGAAGATGAAAGATTTATTGGTTATGTTTGCCTATTGATTCATCATTTAAAGGACTGACCTAGGGCCTCGAGGGCTCATAGATTGATGGCCTTGCATACGATATACACATAAAGACCTCGTAGTTAGACATGACTTGAATTTGTTTGATTGATCAAAAGACTGAGTCATGATTTTATTTGGACAAACCTAAAAGGATTGACCTAATGTATCGGGGCTCATTTAAGATGAGCCTTGCCTATGTAGAAAATGCTCAGAGACAATGTAGTTCGACTCTACTAACACAAACTGACTTAGACTCATACTCTGACTCTAACTTCGTTTTTGGATGTTTTGATGTTTTCTAATGTTTTTTGATTTTTTATGTTTTATGATTTTTTTGGATTTTGATTTTTTTTTTCTTTTGGATTTTTGATGTTTTATGATTTTTTTTGGATTTTGATGTTTTAAAAGGCTAATATCATGCATTATTTCCCATGAAGATGTAGGTCAGGGAATTTCCCCTAGTCAAGTATCGGACTAGTTTATTATGCACTAGGAGATCGATGGAAGCAAAGGATGGTCATGAAAGCAAAGAAGACTAAATGTCAATGGTTCTCAGGCCATGGTAGGGATAATGAAGCTTTATTTTGGATGGGTGATATGTGTGAATGGATGAGTGAAGGATGGAAGACTAGGTAGAGTGATATTAGATAGAGGAGCATAGACTAACTACACATGGTGCTTGTTTGCCAGGTTTTCACCATGGTACTTATCCAAAGCACCACCAAAGTGGTTTTCACTTTTGGATAAATTATTTCTCTTTAATATTTTTTTTATTTTTTGATTTTTTATTGTCACCAAGATGCCTATTTTCCAAGTTTTCATCAAGGTGACTATTTTTTTTACTTTTTGAAGGGATACTCTAAGAATTAGGTGTAGTACTTGCGAAGGTGCATGTTGTTGATGGGTTTAGACAATGGTTCTCCTTCAAGAGTAGAAAGCTTATAAGCACTAGATCCATATGTTTTTTCAATGATATAAGGGCCCAACCAATTAGGTTCAAACTTTCTGGGCTTTTCTCGATCTACTTGATTCTTCATATTTTCTTTCAACACTAAGTCACCAGTGTCAAAACTTCTAGGTTGAACCCTTTTATTGTAGTTGTGTCAAAGGAACTTCTAATATGCTTGCAGATGTGTCAAAGAATTTTGTTTCTTTTCATCTAGTAACTCTAGCTCATGTAGATGGGATACACGGTATTCTTCTCAATCAATCAATCCTTGCATAGATACTCATAAGGATGGTAACTCAACCTCTATAGGAAGTGTGGCTTCAAATCCATAAACAAGGGAGTATGGAGTGGCTCCTATAGGGGTGTAGAAATTGGTATGGTAGGCCCATAAGGTAGGATTAAGCTAGAGGTGCCAGTCATGACCAGCATCATTGATATTCTTCTTTAAAAAATTTAGGATAGTCTTATTAGAGCCTTGGCTTGGCCATTACCCTGTATACGGGGTAGCAAAATGGTGTTGGATATGAATTTTTTCACAAAGTTCATAGACATCCTGATTCTTGAAAGGGAGACCATTGTCTATAATGATGGACTGTGGGATACCATAGTGGCATATAATGTAATTCAAGATGAACTTGACTATTTTCTTTCCAGTAATATAGGTCATCGGGATGGCTTCAATCCACTTGGTAAAGTATTTAGTAGCGACAAGGATAAACTTATGTCCATTTGAAGAAGTGGGATGGATCTTTCCTATGAGGTTGAGTCCCCACTGAGAGAATGACCATGGTGATGTAAGTAGTTGTAGTTCTTGAGCTGGCACATGTATAATATCTCCATGAATCTGACACTAGTGACATTTCTTCACAAAGTGATAGGCATCATGTTCCATTGTAGGCCAATAATATGTCATCCTCGTGAGCTTTTTAGCTAGGGTTGGACTAGTAGAGTGAGCTCCACATATACCATGATGTATCTCTTGTAAGGTTGTTTGTGCTTCATATGAGTTGACACATCGAAGGAGGGTGCTATCTAGACTACGATAGTAAAGGGTATCTCTGATGTCATATTTAGATGCTTGTCAGATAAAGGCTTTGCATTGGTTGAGGGACAAGTCTGGAGGGATAATTTGGTCATGCAAATAACTGTAAATTTCTTTGTATCAGGGAGATTCAAGATGAACGAGTTCACACACAAGGTCGATTTCAGGGTCATCGAACACAAGGATCAACAATTGTTCTACCAAGAACTCGTATTGTGATGCATTGTTAGGAATGTCCAAGAGAGATCCAATCATATCCATTGCATCAGCTGCTTTCTTTTGGATTCTCGGTATCTGCTCAAAGGTAATATTATCAAAGTATAGTCTAAAACTATCAACCATGCACTTGTAGGGCATCAGTTTCTCATCCTTGGTGTCATAATCATCATTAACTTTCTTAATCACTAATTGAGAATCATCATAGACTTGAAGATCCTTAATTTTCTATTGTATTTCCATTCGGAGACCTATCAACAATGCTTCATACTCAACTATGTTATTAGTGCATGGAAACGCTATTGGAAATTACTTGGGAATGGAATGTCCTTGAGGTGTGATGAACAGAGTACCAAATCCTGAACCATGACTCATGTAGGATCCATCAAAGTATAGTTTACATGTTGGTGTTTTCATGAAAAAGATTGATTCATCTAGGAAATCAGTTATCAAAGGATGGTCTTCTTTTATTGGTGCATCTGTGAGTTGGTCAGCTATCACTTGCCCTTTTAATTCTTTTTAGACAATGTACTCAATGTCATATTCACTTAATATCATGACCCACTTAGCTATTCTTCTTGTCAGAGCTACTTTGCTGAGAAGATATTTTAAAGGATCAATTTTGGAAATCAATTTTTTCTTGTGGTTTAACATGTAATGTCTCAACTTCTATGTTGCAAATACAACTGCTAGACATGTTTGTTTGATAGGGCTATAGTTCAACTCATATCTGACTAAGGTGTGACTAATATAATAAATTGCTCATTCTTTTCCATCATTGTCATTTTATGCTAACAATACCCCTAGTGTTGATGTAGTTGACACATACAATATCAAATGTCTCTCATCAATTGGAAGCATAAGAACTGGTGGAGTCAATAAATAATTCTTGATCTAATCAAATGCTTCTTGGCATTTCTCTATCCAATTGAAGGGAATTTCTTTCCCTAACAAATGTTGAAATGGATGGATCTTGTCTGCTAGCTGAGCAACAAACCTATGAATTGATTGTAATATTCCTTGTAATGTCCTTAACTGACTATTGTTGGTTGGTGGTGGCATGTCCAAGATAGCTTTTACTTTGGCAATATTAAATTTTATTCCTCTACGAGAGATAATATATCCTAGGAGTTTCCTGATTGAACCTCGTAAACACATTTCTTTGGATTTAACTTGAGTTGGTACTTTTCAAGTTGTGTGAAGATCTTTTACAAGACTACTAGGTGACCACTTCATTCTAAGTATTTTAAGAGGTCATCAACATAATCTTCCATAAGTACGTGCATATAATCATGAAAAATAGTAGTCATGGCTCTCTAATATTTAGCTCCAACATTTTAAATTCTAAATGGCATGACATTCCAGCAGAAAGTTTGCTAAGTGCATGTGAAAGTTGTCTTAGGTTGATCTTTAGGAGCAATTCTTATCTTATTATAAACTGAGAATCCATCCATAAGTGATAGCATTTCATATTCAGCAGTGAGGTCTACTATGATGTCAATATTTGGCAAAGGAAAATCATCTTTAGGACAAGCCTTGTTGAGATCTCTGAAATTTGTGTATACTCTGATTTGACCATTTGGTTTGGTGACAAGAACAAGGTTTGATATCCAATCTATGTAATTAATAGAGTTAATGAACACAACATCCAAGAGTTTCTTCAGTTCTACATTGACCAAGAGTGCAACTTGTGGATGCTTTTTTCTCAACTTCTGTTTATATGGTTTGGCATTTGGTAACAATGGTAGGTGATGCACAACAAGTTTGGGATCCAATCCAACCATATCAGCATTGACCATGTGAAGTTAACTTGTCTTTCTAAAAGAATATTGTAAACTCAAGTTTTCCTTGGTGGTAAATGATGCTACCAACTGTATGATTCTGGAATTATCTTGTGTATCAATGTTCACTTCTTTTGTTTCTTCTATAAACAATGGAAATATCTCTTGGTCTCTATGGAGACTATCTAGTCATCCATCCTTCAATGCCTCAGAGAGGTTTTCACCTTTGGATATGTCCTTTATTTTTACTTTTTCATGGTCAGCTGGTGCCTTTCGATTTTCACTTGAAGACCTATTATTTTTATTTTTACTGTTTTCATTTTCACTTTTGTGACTAGGATAGGAAAGCCTCACCAAATTATGTTGCATAATTGAGTTCTATGGAAAATACAACCTTATGATCCCCACTTGGTATTCCTTCATGAAGTCCCATAAACTCAGCGATTGTTTTGTCGTTCTCGAATGTGTCCAAACTTGGTGGTTCTCATTGATCCCAATCTATGAGTTGGGGTAAGCAATCATCGGTATTGTCAAGGGTCATGGTGTAGGTAGATAGGGTAAATACGGAAGTAGCTTCATTAAGTTCCCAAGAGGCAGATTCAATCGTTTCCCAAAAGTGTTTGATCCACTCTTCTCTTTTTAATGGGACCTTTGGACGAGGACTTGACGGGTTCTGCGGGGAACCAATTGTAAGCATTTGATTGAATGTTTCTTCAAGGGGAGTCTCATCAATTTTTCCAAAAAATTTATTAAGGTCCATGAAAGTAGTGGAGAATAGGGAATCCCATTCATATTCATTAGAATCGGCATCAAAATCCCAAGAGTCCTTATATGTCTCAATCTCATCTGAAGCATCAACGACCTCACTCGAAGGTAACCCAATACCCCAAACAATCACTTTTACTGGTATAAACCCCAACCCTTGGTTCTTTAGTAATTTAGGAGGTTGTAAGGGTTCCAAAATTCCTTTTTTATTTAGGCCAAGGTCGTTGTGTCCATCATATCCTTGTCATTTCATTATTAGGAACCCTTTTGGATATTGTTCAACTGGAAATTTCTTAGTTTCAATGTCCTCCTCTTCTCTATATAACCATGTGAGGATGTGGTCATCTAAAGAATCTTTGGATAGATCCCCCCATTTAGTGAAGGTGGTAGGGGTATTATGGATGATGACTTTAGTTTGCACAAGATGCAGTTTTCCATAATATTTCAGTGATTTAGGTAATTTTCCAATGAAAAAGAGACTTCATATTTTATTCTTCACATCCTTTGATTTGAATCTGGATCTTGGGTGTGGAAGGTGTGGTGAATAAGGTGGATGATTTGACAAGGCTAGATGGGTCAATGTAGTGGGATGGAGTGGCGAGTGAAGTGAAAGATGAGGCCTCTCGATTTGGGCACTTTATCTTCAACGGTTCCTTTTAATTTTTTGCAATATTGAAAGGGATCGAGGTGGCCTGGAATGGTAATTACAGTGCCATTATACAGTAACTCGAGGCATTGATGGTAGGTGGATGGGATATCCCTCATGGCATGAATCCATGGGTGGCCAAGGAGAAGATTGTAGTGAAAATCCAAATCCAAGACATGAAATATTATGTTTTGTATTGTTGGGCCAACTCTTATGGGAAGTGAAATTATGCCTTCAAAAGAATGCTCAGCATCATCATAAGATTTAATCACAATTTTCTTGGTTTGGTCTATGTAATTCTCAAAGTATCCCAATGCTTTCACCAATTTTAGTGATGACATTAGATTGCAAAAAAAATTTGAGGACTAATTCGATGGATTTACCCAATTGAGTGTATGTTATTTTGGCACGAGGAGGACCTCTTCATTTTTTACTATTTTGGACTACATTCAATGTTTGGTTTTGACTTTACATTTGGGTATTTAATATGTTTGGTGTGTTTGATGAGGAGGGACCTTTGAGATGAATGGTTGGACCTTGGGTTATTAGTTTGGCATCAACAACTCCATCATTTGTGACATTCTTGTTTTGAGACCAGTATTTTCTTTTGTCATTATTGGGTTTTGGATTCTCTTTGTTTACCTTGACTAGTCCTTTTGTGACAAGACCTTTTTCAATAAGGAAACCTTTCTTAGGGATATCATCAAAAGTTGTGCAACATTGGATTTGTAGACTACTCATCATTTATTTATCAAGGTTCTCAACAAAGATGGTGACCAATTGTTTCTCAAGAAAATGCAAGGGAACTTGCTAACCAAACCTCACCATCCCTGATAAAATGAGGTAAGTGATTCCCCTTCTTCTTGTTTGGTTGTTCTTAATGTTGCAAGGGTGAAATCATTTTTAATGTTGAAGGAAAATTGATTAATGAATTGATTAGCCAATTCAACCCATGTTCTAATCCCTAGAGGGAGATGTGCAAACCAATCTAGGGTTGGCCATGTGAGGCTCTATGGGAATAGTCACATCAAATAAGTAGGATCATATGAGACTTCCATACATGACATTTTGAATTCTTGAATGTGTTCTATTGGATCCCCTATCCCCTTATACTTAGGAAAAGTTGGTGTCATGAAATGAGGGGGAAAGGGTGGCATGTATAGATTTATGTCAAATGGGAAGGGGCACAATTCCTCCATGGAATAGGTCTTCTTGTTGGTCCCCAATTGTATGCTTGTCATTTGTTGTTGGATGGCCTGTATTTGTTGCATCAAAGTATCTACAAGGGATGGTGTTGCATTGGTTTGGTTTGGTGTCATGGTGTTGGTGTTAAGGTCGTATGTCAGATTTGGATTAGGATTGGTATTTTGAGGCATGCGGCCTTGGTTACCATATGGATGTGTGTTGTTTTGGTTTGGGATGAAATTGGAATTCATGTTTGTTCCAAAGGTCATGTTTGCATTTGGTATGTTGTTTTAGAATTGAGGTGTAGACCCTTGATTTTTTCCTTGGATTTGAAAGGTTGGCCCTTGATTTTCATTTTGGAAAGATGGTATAGGTCCTTGATTAGTGTTTTGAAATGTTTGGTACCCTTTGTGGGACAATGTGGATTCTTCTAGATATGTTTGGTTGGTTTTGATTTGATGAAGGTGTACTTTGAAATTGGAATGAAGGACCTTGGTTTGTGTTTTGAAGTATAGGTATAGGACCTTGATTTGTATTTCAAAGTAAGGATGTGGGACCTTGTGATATAGGACCTTGATTTGTGTTTTGGAAGAGGGGATTTGTAAAGGTCTTACCCATGGAATTTGATGAACTTCCAAATGTGAACTCGTGTCCCTGTGTAGTAGTATAGGTCACCTTATTTTCAAATGTAGAGATGTTAGGGATATGTGTGGTAGTGGTGCTCATGTGTGTAGTTGTCCCAAGTGGTATGGTTGACATTTTTTTTCAAGAGGGCATGCCAAATGCAAATGAATTTTGGGTATCTTATTCTACAATGGTTGATACAACAAAGCCTTAAGGGATTTTAGCACCCTTTTCAGCTAGTTCATAAAAGAATCTATCAGGGTCAGCACCAACGAGTTGATCAACCATGCTCAAAACCCTTGGATCTTGGTAAGCTTTTTCAATTTCTTCGGGAGTCAATCTCTTGTTGAGTTCATCTAGACTTAGGTCATCCAATGTAGGTTCTATGTGTGGTGTCTCTCTTTGAGGTGTGGATTGATTTGAATTTTTCCCAAGGGTGGTGTCATGGAAAGGGTCACTTGAAAAATCCATGTCCTTATTTTTTGTTCCTGACCTTGTTTCAACCATGTGAGACTTGCAAATGGGAAGGTAATGCAAGGTGGTTATGAAGCTAAACTATGTTTTTGGATTTTTTTTTTTTAATATAATGATGCAAGGTGATTATGTAAGGGTATGAGACTAATGGATGCTAAGGATACCAAAGGGTGAAGCCACAATAGTGATTTACAATTTGATGGAGGAAGGAAAACTGAGAAAAAATGACCCCATGGAAAAAAATTGGTTTTAGGGGTTCGAATGAACCTACAAGTTCGACCGAACCAAAAAGGGGTTCGACTGAACTTGGGTTTGAGCGAACCCATTAATTACTGGGCCCACATTTCCCACCCAAAAAAACAAAATAAAATACATATTCAAGGGGGTTCAAATGAACCAGGGTTCGAACAAACCCCTAGGGGTTCGTATGAACTCCCCTTATTCCTCATTCTCCCCCTTAAATACAAAAAAACCTAATTTTTTACACTTTGAAGCTCAAGTTGAGGATGAAAATGGAGGATTCTTCACAAACCCAACTGCAATTAGGTAATTCATGAAACGAGCTATCCAACGAATATAATTTTAATATGTTTTGGTTTTATTATGTATTTGTTTTTTTAGTCTTATTAAACATAGGTTTTTCATCAAAAATGAAGGTCTTTGTTTTGCACATGTGGAAAAATAGCAGATTATCAAAAAAAAATTGAAAAATATGAGTGCACTAGATATTGAAATCTTTGATCCAACAAAAAAAATGAATTTTGATATATACAAAAAAAGTTACGCGTTATACGGTCGAGCTATGTCTGAATTGTAATTGGTTTGACTTCAAAAATTGATTAAAGAAAAAATATTCAATACAAAACTATCTAACCAAGTGGAAGCACTAGATATCGGAGTTACAAATCTAAATTCGAAAGAATTATAATTTTATCCTTCATGGAAAAAAAGTTATGTGTTATATGGTGTGCATCACTTTTTAAAAATGTTGTTTTCTGAAGAAAAAAACTAGTTTTCATGGGAGATGGAAAAAGAAGTGCAATCTAATTCCAAAAATTTTGAAAAAAATATTTTTAGAATCTATAGAAAAAATGTGACGAGACTCTAGTTGGCATCATCTTCAAATTCCTCACAGTTTATCCGCTATAGGTGCTCGAATGTGAAGATTTAGTTAAAAATAATAATTTCAGTGTCTAGTTTGGCCAAAAATTGTAAACCACTATTGTGGGATCACCCCAAAGGTTGATTAAATGATGACCAAAGATAATGATAATATGTTGAGCCAATGATCAAAGGTAATGGTGCAACTAAGGTTAAGATGAAATTAAGCTATGTTTTTTGTGTTTTGGGGGATATAAAGGTGTAAAATGAAAGTGCAAGTTAAATGCAAGACTAAGGATTGATAGGATGGTAATTAAAGCTATGGTCAAAGGGGGTGATATGAATCTAAATGAGACTGTGGTAATTTCAAGGATATGAATCCTAAAATTTGAGATAAAGGATGACAACTAAGCTAATGTAGGTCCAAGATAACAAACCCAAATGTCATTGACCTTTGTGATAATCAAGATGATAATTTTGACAAGGTGGAGTCTAGGCTAGGACACAAGCTTGAGACTCAAATTTGATTGAGGTGATAATAACAAAGGTTGGTAAAATGAAGGATGAAGGTCAATCACAAATTGGATATGCAACCAAGGACTATCCAAAGCTTAGTAGTCTTCCTATGTCAAAAATTTGAAAGGGAGATGCAACCTAAGGTTTAATTTTAATTTATGTAATGCAAAGGATAAGGAAGGTAACCTATAATGCAATGTGATCCTAAATGACAATGATGGAGTGAGCTGATAAAGGCCTGCAAGTCTCTATTTTATCAGTGAGGGTCACTATAAAATGAATTGATTGGATTTTGGACAAGGATTTTGATTGTTTTTGGTTATCAGGAATTTGCGACAATATTTTCTGCAAATGTGTCATTTCAAGTTGTAGGTTTCCAAAGTACGGTTGTAGTTCAGAATGACAGCTACGGCCCTATTTTCTACGAATTTGGTTCAGTATAATAGTTGTGGTTTTTTAGTGATCAATTATAGTTCAAAATATCAGTTACAAGTATGTTCTTATCAGTTGCAGTGATAGAATGTCAATTTTGCAATTTTGATGGTTTTGACCTAGTTTTGAGTGAATTTTGACTGATTTTAATGAATTTTGATTAGAAAAAATAGAATGCAGTCAAAAACACTTGTTTTTTATCTAGTTTTGGATGTGAAAATGTTTTGATTTCAAAATAAAACACACATTGACACAAATGCACAATTCTTATGGTTGGCAAGGAAACCATTGGTTGATATCCCCACTTGGATTTGTCCAACCACTAAAATAAGGTGGACAGCTAGAGACTTGGTGGCACTGGCTCCCCTCCACAGCACTCACTTCTCGGGCTCACCAAGTCTCATTCCCTAGAGAGGAATTCTTGTCTCTACACATGCTTAGTGAAGATGTGGGGTTCCTTTAGAGGTCTGACCTCCTCTGATCAACGAGTGTATAAAAGGGTTTTTGTCCACTAACACAAATTGGTTCTTAGTAAGGGTATCCATTCAAGGTGGCCATACATGCAGAAATATTATCTCAAGATTATGGTCAATCAAGAGGCCTCCTAGTCCTTTTCCTAAGGAAGGATTTTAACGTAGCTCACAGGGCTACCAAGGGTGGCACCTCTTAATATAACACATCTACACCTATTACTAAATGACTTTCATCAAGAAGCACTTTTCTTATATATCAGTTTAGAAGAGCTTGGCCTTAGCTTTGTTACCGCTTGGGTCATTCCCACCTTTCAAAGCGAGGTGGCTAGCCCTCTAAAAAAAGGTAAACAAAGCAAGGAAGTACATTTTTTCTGATCTCCCAGATCACACAAAGTGCAAGGAGAGAGAATACGCAAATGCCTTCACCTCACACTCGCATGGGGTTCGTTTTAAGCCCAAAATTCAAATGTGGGGTGTGATTGTACAAGTGCCAAAGAAATGCTTTTGATCCTCAATATCACCAAATGGTACAAGAGGAGAGCACACTCACTCGATGACAGTTTGCAAACCACAAAACACAAAAGACACTTGTAAATTTTAACCCTTTGCTTATTATTTGAAGACACTTGAATTCTTTTTATACCAATGATGTTTGATGCAAGTTCATTTTAATACCCATGATTGAGAGAATGCATTTTGTTGTTCTTTTTAAATCCTTATGAATGAGATATGCAAGTTCATTTTACCCTTATGATCCTAATGCAAGTTGTAGTTGTGGAAAACAAACAAAATAAAATTACTTAAATCTAAACTAATAAAGAGCTCAATTTTTTATTGTTTCAAAAGAAACAATTTTTGGGAACTCCTTGGATTCTAAAGCCACACGCTAAAAAGAAACAGTTAGCAACCAAAAACCCTAACCCACTCGAAAACCCAAAAGGAAAAAATGAAAGCAAACAGAAAATGGAAAATTTTATACCCAACAGGCAATTGCATCATTCAGGACTGCAAATGTGTCACTATGTTGTGTCACACCAGAACAGTTGCATCACGATTTTGAATTCAACTTCCTCGCTCATGAATGCATCATTTTTTTCCACATATGGATCATCCTTTTGAATCTGATTACCCTCCAAACAATTGCATCGTTATTCTTATCAAATGTGTCATTTCTGAGCAACTACATTGCTACGCATCTCACTTACGTCGTTTCATATGGAAAACCTGCAAAAACAAAAAGAAAGTCGTACATATCCTATAAAATATTGTCTTCATGTCAAGTTCACCAAATGTAAGATGGGAAAAATCAAGCTAGCCTAGATAATAGTAACAACCACAACACCTCTAAGCTAATAACCCAATCTAAACAAGAGAAAACAATCAAATGAAGAGAGTAAAATGAAAACAAAGAAACAAAGCACTCCCCATTGAATTTGAATCACTTCTCTTGTCTCCTATTTCTTCTCTACAAATATTCCCTCATATTTTTAGTAGAACTTGTGCAAATACCTACAAATTGTAAGCAAGAAAGTTGGAGATAAGTGGTTGTTAAGGAAAAAATGCAGGAGAAAGGCTTCTTTTATACACAGCCATTCAAACAGATGGTCAAGATCAATCTTCTAAAAATATTCCAAGATCAACGGATGAGAATACATGCAACATAGGAAAAGGGAGGTTACAAAATGGATGGTCAAGATTAGAAAGAGCCCAAAGACGATCGACGGTTGAGAATCAAAAATGAAATAGTGGAGGAAGAATATGGAAGAATTAAAAATTGAAAACAGTTAATTCATGAGAAGGAATCTCTGGACAAGTGGAGGCTTCCAATTATTTATTTGAGGAAAAAGGCAAGTGGGAGAAAATGGACATTTAATTAAATGATTTATGATATCAATTTAATTAAATGGGGAAAATGGTCATGGGGAATTAAATAATTTATTTGAGTTAATTATTTAATAAAAGAGAGACATTGGGAGATAGTTAAATAATTATGACAATTATTTAACTATAGAAGAATTAAAAGATTAATGAATAGTCAAATAATTAATTTTAATTATTTAATTATAAACGAATAATGATAAGAAAATAATTAAATAAATAGTAATTTATTTAATTATTGAAGAAAGGGGGAATTAGTGACACAATTAAATTTATTTAATCAAGAAAGAAAGAATAAAGTTAAGAAGTGGATTAATTAAATAATTAAAAATTATTTAATTAACAAAAGAACGTGATCAAGCATAATTAAATAATTAAAATTATTTAATTATGCAGAGGCAAAGACCAAAAAATGTCGCTCGCAAACTAAGACATTTTCTAGTGTCTACAAGTATATTATAGAAGTGCTTACTGCATGTGGACTCACTATCCAATGGACTCAGTACACACATAGAATAAGATAGAAGAAGGAAGGGGTGTCTTACATCCTATTTGAACTGATACAAATGTATCTACAATATGTTGGATTATAGTTCCAATGAAGTACAATATCACTTATTGCATTGATCTGGATAAATGCTCTGCTTTGCTCTATATTCGTATACCTTGCAACACAATTCACACAACTTTGATCAAATTTGCATCACACACATGTAGGTGGCACACCATACATGTCATCTATCTCTCATTATTCGCTCATCATCATAAAACACCAAAATCAATCCACTATATATATCCACATGAAGTGTAACATCAATTAGGTCGGCCTAATTGGATGTAACACACAAAATTAAACTTTTCAGCTCCAAAACATTTCATGTACAAACCTCACGCCATAAAACAAAATTTAAATCACCTTAAATAGGCCAAGATGGACCTACATTAGATCCCTCATAATATAGAAACACTTATCCATCTTTTTCAAAACACCAAATGTGTTAGGTCAATCCCAAACAAGACCTAAACCAAAAACCCCTCATATATACACCCAATTCACAACACGTGGAGTCTGGATCTCAAAACACAATTCCATATGGAATTCAAGCTCAAATGACATCTAGTAGCTTATCTGCAACATTGCAACACAAAAAAAAATTCCGTAGAGGAGTGCGGAATCTCCCACATTGACACACTATACAGGAAATAGTTGTAATAAGTCAGGTTGAAGATTATCATTCATATCTCCCAAAATAATTCACCAATCTAGATTAAATCTTGGATTTAGATGCATCTGACATCCATAAAATTATTCTTAGAATTGTAGAGTGATATCTCCATTTGTGGAGTGGTGTGGACCCAAAAATCAATGCACTGTAACACAGAACTAGCAGACTGGATAGTTAGAAAAATTTGTGCACCACTAAACTTTCCAAACCAATTCAAATTACACAAATTTCTTCCACAACGCTCTAAAACAAGTTAGGATGACCCAAAACAATGTTGACATCAATGACAACATTGTATTATGTATTATGTACATACCATGCTCATGTTGCTAGACTACATCATCAATAGCAATCTCCTCAAACTTCCAATAATGACTTATTTGCCAAAAAATTGATACTTTGTGTACTTGTGCCTCTTTCAATTTACCATCTTCATCATGTCAATGTCTTGATTTATCAAAGGTAATTTTGTCAAATTTTCACATGTTTTACAAACTCCTCTTATGCATTTCATTGGACCATCTACATCACCATTAGATATCATATTTAATATGGATGTTATGAACTCAAATACCCATTTAGTAGATGCATTTTCAACACCTTCATAATTTCTTTGTTTGATCTTTTGAAACATTTGATATTAAAGATCAAATTCAATAGGATGGCGACAACAAGTTTCACAAACTTCATTTGGATTCATGTACTGGATGATCTTAACATTTTAAATATTATTTTACCAATCTTGATATGAGTATTAGAATCACAAAATGGAACATACAACTCATGTTATGTCTAACCAATGTTTTATGTGCAATTCATAATCATTTGTCTAAGTCCAGAATTTGAGAATATCTCAAAAATTTGATGAATGATAGTATGATAATGCAAAAAAATTATGATCAAATTTCTAAAATCATCTTTGGTCTTGTCAAACCAAGGACCCCTACACATTAATGTCCAATTTTCTTCTACAATATTTTCATTCAAAACCTTTCTCCTTTTCATATATCTCGATATCATCTTTATGTTTAAACCAATTTCACTTGAAAGTGAATTTTTTTTATTTTTTTCTTGACATTTTTAGACTTACAATTTAGAAGTCAACATCACTCTTCTTGAAATAGTTTTATCAACAAATCAAGATTTTTCAATAGAACTCAATTTTTTTATGACACTTTGAAGAGCATATTTTTCTAGGTGTTTTTTTCTCTTTCTATGAAATCTACACCCAAAATTGTAATGGTTTTTTTTATCTTATCATGAGTAAGTACACTTGATAATAGTTGGGCTTAACCAATTGTATCATGATGTTTAAAATGCTTCTTAAATATATTTTTTTAATAAATTTCTATTCAATGACCTCTTAGTAAGTGGACCAGGTTGTTCGACATAAAATTAAATTTCTCAGTATCAATTCTAAATAAATGATCTATATTTTTATTAGAAAATTTTCCCTTAACCTCTTTAATTAGATTTATATACATATATGCAAAAGTGATTCTGATGAGCTCTCCAATACCAAATGATCTATGAGCTTCAACATCATCAAGAATATATGTTGGGCCTTCCCTCTAACATGTTCAATGTGTGGTTGGGCCTCCTCTCCAACATCAATGTGTGATTTAGCCTCCTCTTAGACATTAATTTCTTTGTGGTTTGATCTCCTCTCTAACATTAATTTTGTGTGGTTAGGTATCCTCTTCTCCAGTATCTAAATTAGTCTAGACTATCACTCTAGTTTCTATATGTTAAGTCTCTTCACATATCATATAGAAGAGAGAAGCTTGATTATACAAGGGATATTTATAATAACATTGATATATTTAAACTAGGGTTTTAAGTTTGAATTTTAATGATAGTGAACACGGAAAAAAACTAAGACTCGGTGTTGTGTTTAATTTATACTTATGACCTTTTGTAAAACTACTTAGATAATTAGGTAGGTGCACACTAGATTAAAGATAATTTATATGTATGTTGGCACTGATTTAGAACCTTGTTACATCTAGAATTCAATCAAAAATGTACTAGTACATGAATATGGCATGCCCGCATGTGGTTAATGAAGTTGTGCATATATGAAGTTGAGAGCACATATTGAGAAATGTTAACATGGGTTGGTAAATTGTAAAAGATAAAAAAATAGTTTTAAGGGATCTATATATATAGAAAGATCTTCATGCAACAAAAACTTCAAATTTATATCTAATTAAACTATTCAAGATATTTAAATCAAAATAAAAAGTTCAAAATAAATATCTTCTTTCTCTTTAAAATATTTTTGCATCATTTATTTAATTAGTTTTTTTGTTAAATGAATATAGTCTTATTTTTCCTCGTTCTTTTATGTCTCAATCATCCACAAAAAAGTGTCACAATAATCTTTTCTTTTGAATATTTTTCCTTCCAAAATTTCTAAAAATGTGAGTAAAATTCTCTTAGAAAACATTCTTCCCATCAACAAATTTCCAAAATGAAAAATATGAAAGTATACTTTTGGATTGTTTGAGATATAAATTAAGCTATGATGTTTTATTTACATATGAAAATTTTAATAATTTTTATGGTCAACCAAGTGCTAGACTATTTACCCTATGTCACCTAATTTTTCTCATAATTTTATGTTTCAAACCTTAAGTTGGGCCAACAAATGGATGTAAGATGACAAAATAATTTTCAAGATCATAGCATTTGAAGTAAGCTTTCAAAATGTAGAATTTCAAATCTATTTAATTTGATTGATAAATTTTTTACATGTGAAAATAGTTTTTTTGTTACGCCCCTTTTTGCTTTACCAAATTACTTTTAACTTTTACGTTAAAATACAATTTTGATACATGATAATATCATTATGATATGTAATATTTTGATGAAATTATATACAATGAGATGTATTAAGTCATTTTATTTTACAAACGTGTTTTTCTAAGTGAAATACAGGATTATTTCTTTCCCTCCAAAGGGAGAGGGAGAGTATCACCTAGAAGAAGAGAATAGACTTCGGGAAATGAAGTTATGCCATTTGATTTTCCACACATTCATGTAAGTCTACTTTAAACCTTGTCAAGTGAATTTGAGTATTAAGATTAACTGAGTTATCAAACTAAGCCAATAGGTTAAGCCTAACCTAGTTGAGTCAAGTCTTGTTTATTCTTTTTTGAAAAGAAAATTAAAGTATTTAAGGATGTACGTGTAATGGATTAAGATAATCTGGACATTATATATATATATATAATTTTAAATATTACCTTACTTATAAGTAATTCAAATCTATTTTTGAATTTGCACTTTATGGACATTTTTATCCTCTACAAAAAGGCTTTGATGATAACATACATGTATGGCATTAAAGCCAACAAAGTGGCATAATTTAGCATCACCTCTACCTTTCTTTAAAAACCATTATATGGTGATGCTATTTAACTTGAAACTACTTTCAAACTATTCTATTAAATGTATCTTTTAATAACTGTTTTTAGCTACGTAAATTAATACCATATTAAAGTAAAAATTGGACCCGTGTCTATCCAGCATTCTGGATGTACATTTGACAATATTTATTATTTAATTGAAATTTAGAATACAACAGTATTCTGAATTTCAATTAATTAATAAATATGGTCAAATGCTGCTAAATAGACGTTGCCAAAAATTGGTGCCAAGATTTAAGCCAACTTGAGCCCTTATATTCATCACTTCGAAGCCACTTAAGTGGCAGCTCTATCCAAATAGTAAATGTTCATTGTTAGTCTATTATGAGCCGTGGAAATTGAAAGTTTTGAATCTGTTTGAAATGCCTCTTAAACAACTTATAGCCATGGAATTTTGGTGCTTTTTGATCCTTTTAAAAAGGCATTATGTTGCTAAGTATAGCATTCTTTTAAATATGAAATGGGGAGTGCTAATTTTTGTGGCTGTTAATTAATAATTGCCAAGTTAATGGAAAGTAAGGTCGTTGCCTTAGCTAAGCATAGAGGAGTTATTCTTTATTCTTGTGGCATCAAGTTTAAGGTAAAATTTGAGTTGTAATATCTAAAACCTAAAAAGCATAAAGAGGTTGTGCCATTAGAGATATGGGGTCATTAAGCTGCGGTTGTAAATTAAATGCAACAATATCATAGTGGGGAGAGCACAACTTAGGAAAGGGGAGGAGAGTTTTATTTTGGTAATTATCGCTCTTTATTCTAGAAGGCTCTAGGAAAATTCACTGCCAGCAATTCATCTATGGAAAATTCTATATTTTAAAAACTTTGATTTTATTAATGCGGTGAATTGTACTTGATGAGGCAGTGAATTTTCTCATGATGAATTGCTGACGTTGAATTTTCCGTTGGTGAATTGCTGACCATGAATTTTCCATATGCCATTCTAGAACAGTGCATGGAGTTTTTGGGGAGAGTAGTGGCCGTACATTCTAATTTGCTTTGTGAGTAAAAGTTCTTGGTGGAGAGGAGTCCAAGCTTTTTACTGTGAATTCTAATATCATTTTACTAGTATTTGTTAGACACGAATTTGCCGTATGTCATTCTAGAACAGTGCATGGAGTTTTTGGGGAGACTAGTGGCTGTACATTCTAATTTGCTTTGTGAGTAAAAGAAGTGAATTCTAATATTCATTTTACTAGTATTTGTTAGACACGCATATGAAAAATTCACCGCCAGCAATTCATCGACGGAAAATTCACCGCCAACAATTCACTGCGGGAAAATTCATGGCCATGACAATTCACCGTGCAAAAAATTAATTGTTTGAATTTTGGGCGGTTAATTTTCCATGGCGGTGAATTGCTGGTGGCAGTGAATTTTCCCGCGGTGAATTGTTGAAGGTGAATTTGCGGTGAATTGTTGACGGTGAATTTTCCATTGGTGAATTGGTGGCCGTGAATTTTCCTAGATCCATTAGACACAATGGGAATAGCCTAGTCACAACTTGGTGAAGGAAAAATCTCTTTCTTTGCATTATGTCTTTTTCTTTTTCAATTTAGTATTTTGGGAAGAGTACAAAAGGAGAGAGGTCGTGAGTGTCCTCATAACTCTGCGAGAAGAATCATTAGTATTTTGGTGAAGAGGAAAGAAGCTACAACTAAGTAATAAGTTGAAGCCGTGGAGCTATTTTTAATAAGATTAAGGAAGAATTCTTAAGTGCAAAAGTTCAAGGTTTATTACAAGCATGTTCTTATTTTGTTCTTCCTGTGCAAACATGTAATCATATTTTATTATTCTTCAGTTTAAAATGAAATATTTTCTAATTATTTTGAGAAGAAATACCACTTGAGTAATAAAGACTTAGATAAGTACAGTTTTTGAAAAAGTAGTTGACTGTCTTATAAATTATAGATTTAAAATAATTTTTCTCACTAAGAGGTTATATTTCCAATTTGGTTAAAAAAAATTGATATATATGGACATAATTTTACATTGAGAGACCAACAAGAACATGTATATATATACATTCATATATATTGGTTTTTATTTCTCAATTTTATAAAGAATAATTTTGGATATATGAATCAAAAAATTTGAATTATGAGAATTACTTTCTCAGCTGATTTTTTCAATTTGGACAGTCAAATAGACTAAGTTAATGAGGAAATTTTCTATATTTTAAGTTAGATATATTTTGTGTAATTTAAATGATAACATTATCATGAATAACCATAATTTAATATGGTGTTCTCCATGAAGAGAACCATAAGTTTCAAGATTGAAAATATAGAACTTTTTTTATGAAGAAGTAATCTTCTTTATAAGTTAAATATATTATTATTATTAAATTTATGAGACAAATTATCAATATTTTAGAATGTGATCAAGTAGATCAAGTTGATGGCAATATGTCGTTATGTTCAATGAAATGTGTATAAAATTAGGAGAGTAGTTACTCTCATAGATCAAATTAAGAACTTGGAAAGTGGCAGTTGCCAAGACCCAAGATGTTATGAGAATGTAACATGGGTGTTCAAAGTTTGAAATACTTAACCAACCCAGTCATGTTCTGACTTAGTGAGTCATCACTTTTAATTGAGAATATTTTAAAAGTCAAGTCAGTTGTTCAAACAACCTATTGATTTAAATTGTAGGTCATTAAGGTTTCTAAGTTGAGTTAGAGGTGGGTGAACACATGACTCCACTTTTTAAGAAAGTGGTTGAATTTTATTCAAACTTTAGCCAAAGTAGGTGCAAAAGTCTTTTTGTGCACTTGTCGGTTCACTATACTCTAGCATTGCATAACCAGCCAATAGTATCATACTTAGAGAATTATATAGTTGTATGATTGTATTGGTTATTTAGGACACAACACTAGGGACTCAGATGGCATGCTAGGGGTTCCTTATTATATACTCTTTGTTGAAGAGTAGGGCCACTTCCAATTGGAAGGTGCTTGGGGGACCATTGGTCTGTGGTTAGAGGTAAAGCGCTTGGGTGATGCTCTCCCTTTTTTAGATGACAATGTTGAGGCTTGTGAAATAAAATATTAATATAGATATGGAAGTCTTGACTTTGAACTTAATTGTAAATTAAAAATTTGTTTACTTGACTGTAATTCATATATGAAATTGTAATTGGAAAGATGTTTTTTTTTTTCAAATTGAAAAGTAATGCCATTTCAAATGTGAAAATTATATGTTATTAATTATGAAAAATGCAATAAATGATGTTAGAAAAGAAAAAAATTACATCCCTATTTTTAATAAATTGAAATTATTTACTTCAAGGTTAAAAACCAAAGTATTTACTATGTTGTATGGGTATATTTGTTAAAAATGGTATTAGAGCTATTGGGTTCAATAAATGGACCTATGAGTTCATTGCATAAATTGTTCCCTCAGATATTATCAGTCGCTAATGTTTGAATGTTCTTGTTTTAGAATGGTAAGAACAAAGCAAATTGCAAGGAAGTCTATAGCCAAAAAACCTTCTTTACTTAAGAGCTAAGAAGATTCCATCCCTGGAGGTAAAAATCCTTGACAACATTAGTTACTCGGAAGGCACTGCTTGGTTAGCTAACTCTAAGACCCAAGTTGATACATTCAAGCATATTGAGCAAGAGAAGAAGAAGAGGGAGGAAGCAGCTAAGAATGATAATGTACCTACCCTTGTTTTCCATTCATTCAAACCATCTACCATTAGGGATATTCCCTTTGATTATGGTTGCAAGGCCCCTAAGTTAGGAAAGGAAATTATGGATGAGTACCTGTGAGTACATCCACCTTCCAAATTTGTCTTAGTAGACTCTGAGGGTGAGGAAGAACTTGAGGAGATCCCTCTTTCTGATAGTGACCTATAGTCGTGAAGTGTCAAAGTGTTTCTATTAAAAAAAGATACTATGTAAATCCATTGATATTATAATAGTTTTAGAAAATTTTCAAAATCTCTCTCTATTTGATTAAGTTGAATGAATGAAAATTAAGTAATGCTTATAAAACAAATGCTAAATTAGAGGAACTAATTGTATGCCTAAATTGAAAACTTCAAGTGAAGTAGAAGGTCAAGATGGCTCGAACCAAAACAAACTTTGGAGGTAGCCAGGAGGTAGGACAACCTTCTGACAAGCCCAATGTGAAATTAGATCAAATACTTGCAATGCTTAGTGAAATAAGAGAAATAATTGGTAAACTAGAGCAAGAGGTCAGAGATTAGAGTAGACCTACGAAAGAAGCATCTCAAGAAGGTAAAGATGAAAATTGACATGAGTGTGCCACCCAAAGTGGGCGTGGAGAAAATAATTCTGATTCAAGGCCTAATAATGAGAAAAGGGACAAATTGGCACTTGAATTATCCAAGGATATGAAGAAGGTCACACCCCATAAATCTTATGGAACTATGAGTAGAGATGCGGTAGAGGCATGACTCACTAAAATGGAAAAATACTTTGAAATCAATAACTTTTTAGAAGTGACTAAGGCGGTATGGGGAGAATATCAGTTATCTGGGGAAGCATCCACTTGGTGGATGAATAAAAATATGGAATTAGGGTTGAGTTCAGTTAGCCTAACATGGGATGAGTTTGAGGTAATATTTTGGCAAAGATGGTTACCACAATTGTATTTTGATCAAAAACTCATGGATCTCCAAAATCTAAGACAAGTTGACTCATCAGTAATTGAGTATTGGGAGAAGTTTAATCTTCTCCTTAAGTATGTTCCCCAATATTAGAAGGATGAGAGGTTTCCTATAAGGAATTTTATTAAGGGATTGAATGCCCAAATTGGAGGTGAGTTAGATGTTCATGGTCCCGCTACCATGGACCAAGTGTATGAAAAGACCATTAAACAAGAACAAAAATTAAAATCCATATCTTCTTATTGGGAAAAGAATCATAAAAATTTCAACTGGTCACAATCTTCCCAATCATTCAAGAAGAATGATAAGGACTTAAAAAGAAGGGTGATAATGGATTCTGAAACAATCAGAATGAGTCCAAGAGTGAAAAGAGTAATAAGAACAACTCCAACAAGAATGGTGACATCCAAGGGAATTTGTTTGAAAGGCGAGGCCTTCCAAGAGGGTGTTTCACATATGGAAGTGGTCATTATGCCAATCAATGTAATAATAAGACACAAGGATTGTAACCTCATGGTAATCCCTTACCATCACAATAGATATATTTTCAATAGAG
Source organism: Sequoia sempervirens (assembly GCA_007258455.2). Taxonomy (NCBI): domain Eukaryota; kingdom Viridiplantae; phylum Streptophyta; class Pinopsida; order Cupressales; family Cupressaceae; genus Sequoia; species Sequoia sempervirens. The sequence continues at coordinate 84,113,728 of VDFB02271358.1, read as the reverse complement.
GATACATGTAGCACTAGATAACCGATAGGTAGAGTACCAGATTACTCCAATTGAAATTCTAGGTACTGTGTTTGATGTCCCAATTTCAATTTTAATAGAAATTGGTGCCACTTAATATTTTATTTCACCAAAAATATTAGATAATATTTTTTTAAAAGATGCCACTAAATATTTTATTTCACCAAAAATATTAGATAATATTTTTTTAAAAGATGGTTATATGGAAAAACCATAGTTAGTAGAGTATGCTAACCAGACAAGAGCTCAAGTAGAGCAGTGTTTGTTTGAATCCAAGGTTAAACTTCAAGTTTTGTGGCTGAAGTGAACCTACATGTAGCACCCTTGGGATCTTATGATGACATCCTAGGAATAAACTAGTTATGGAGGCA
>VDFB02271358.1:84000218-84113239 GCA_007258455.2 Sequoia sempervirens | reverse complement strand
GAGATGGCCTTGTATTATTCTTCCAATAATCTTCAATTAGTGTTCTCAATGCTTCAACAACTTTTTTATCTTTGCGTGGTAGTCTCCCCGAGAATGCCCATAATTCATTTGAATTGGTGCCCTCAATTCTTTGCCGCCTTTGAACGGCTTTTGATAAAGTTTTTCTACTAATTCCCACTTGTTCACTTGTCTTTTTAATGAGGCGAGATCTCTTTTTTTGATAGCTTACCACGGTTGATGTAATGACCGTGGAGTGTGACATTACTATCCTTTGAAGCGTGAGGTCTTACCTGATGTCATAAGCATCCATTAGATTCTTCACAATAGTGTTTTCATGATGCATTTGATGTTCTCAACCCAAGAGTCTTCATGATTACGTACTTTAAACCCCGCGCATCGGTATTTGAACAAATAGTTGACATCTTGCAGTCTCATTTAGCCTTTCAAAGAACATTTGCCCGTCTGCTCGAGCATATCAATATCTTCTCTGAGAGTGCGTTCTGGAATCTTACCTTCCATGTGCTGCAAAATATCGTCATCAATATTAATCAAAACTTTGGCTTTCTATGCAAAATTCTAGGTGGTGTTCTCTTAGGTACATGCATCTCTACATTACCAATTTCATCAATATTTAATTGAGGTGGGCTAGATTGTGTACCTTCGATCGAGGGTGGAATAGAAGACATACCTTGAGGTTCACATGGGGATGATGGCGTACCTTGTTCCTCAATTCCGAGTGATGATGTACTCTCAACTTCAGATGTGGTGGAAGGTGTCCAACCATACTCACTTGTGGTAGATGGTGTCCCTCCATATTAGCTTGTGTGTAATGGTGTCCCTTCATCTTCACTTGCGGTAGAGGGTGTGTCTCGAACTCGGTATGCATCTACCCTAGATGCGACTCTTCGCGTCGTTCCCTTTGTGCTGCCATTTCTTTTCTCTTTTTGGCGGTTGAATTTCCTCTTCAATTGGCTTGTTTTCATCAATCGTTCCCAATTTTTTCTTTTCACGATATTCCCTCATTCGTTTGTTATTTTTATCTCTTAAGGCTTGGAGCTTATCATCTGTTAGTTTTTTCCCTTTAACAGTTCGTTTCTTCGGCATGACGAATAATTTTACCTGTAGAAAAAGTGCTAAGTTGTCAAATTAACTAATTGAAAGCTGTGGAAGCATAATTCAATCAAAACAATATAAACTGTCCCTATACCCAAGTAGTGATGCTATTCCATTACCACTATGCAAACAAGTTTGTCACAAATCTAAATACAACTATTGAAAGCTATTGATGCTATTGAAAGCTTTGGAAGCATAATTATATGGATTTTCATGGCATTCAGACCTTAAATATTCCTCTCTTAGTCGAGGAAAGGTTGTTGTTGAAGTTGGAAAGAATTTTCAATAAAAAAACTTGCTGTTTTTTGTGTTTTCTGAAACAAAATCTGCTGATCCCGTGCTTTGTATGGCCTGTACATTTTGAGTTATGGTCCAAGCGTGTGATGGTTGGAAAGAGGATTGAATAAGATTCATTTTGGCATTGGAGTGGTGAATTTTCATTAAGAAATAAAAGAGATATCCCCAATTCTTTATCGGGTGGTCTGAAAACCCTCAAAATCAGGGTTTTGAGAGAAATATGTGGATCTCTTCCATTCCCACGTGTTAGATCCACTTATTCTTGGTGGGATGGAAGGTTTAACCCTGTACCATTATTCCCTAAGTGTTTTGGAGAATGGAAAGTTCATGGGAAGAAGTGGTGCAAAGTTTTTGGCTTGACATCTCTATGTGGCAAGCCTAATTCATAAGCAAAAAAAGTGGATTTTTGCTTGAGTTTTGGAAAATTTGTTTTAGAGATAGTTGGAAATGATTTGGAAGGGTGTAATTAGCCTGTAGGATTCTAATTTGAGGCTTTGGGGTGAAGGGGAGAGCCTAGGTAGTTTGAAGTTGCTGTTCTCAATCCTATTTAGGCCCTTTGGAGCAAATTGTCTTGTTCTAAGAACTCTAGTTTCCTTTTGAATTTTTCCTAATGCTTTTGATGGTGTGTGTAGGTACCATGGGGAAGTCTAAATACAGATTTTGAGCCTTCTTGGAAGTATTTTAGGCACTAAAATTTGACTGTCCTCTTGATAGTATTGGTTAAGCCTAGTAGGTCTGAGTGTTGAGTTGGATGAATTTTGTCGCCACCAAGCATGGTGATCATTTTGAGGGTGTTATGTGAGTATTTGGGAATGTATAAGTCATCTTGTCTATGGGTGTATTAATGGGATTTTGAGTTCCTTAGTTTTGCCTTTGGAAGCCTAGGAACAAGCCTCTTGAGTTGAAAGTTTGTTTGAAAAGTCATAATTGAAAGAAGTTGTGCCTCCTAAGTTTGTTATCCCGCCATTGCCTCTGCATCATTCCATCACTGTGAGACTGCATTTCTTTGAGGCATTTTTTCAAACAATTCACTGCTTTGTCTATGTTATTGCTTACTATAAATTATGCTTTGGTAGATTTTTTCCAAGAATCCATAGCTTGTTTGAAAGCACCTATTTTAGGCTTTTAGCCATAGCGACAACACAATGGTATTTGATAAAATGATTTGGTAGACATGTATGAAAAGAAATGTGGTAGCATAGACAAAGGCGTTGAACTGCTTGAAAAAATGTCCTAAAGAAATGTAGTCGATGAGTAATGGAATATATAACGAATGCCATGACAAGCAAATTGCTATGGATTGTCATTTGCATTCCATCAACTGTGAGGCGTTGCATTTCTTTGAGCATTTTCAAACAATTCAACTGCTTTGTCTATGTTATTGCTTACTATTATGCTTTGATAGATTTTTTCCAAGCATCCATAGCTTGTTTGAAAGCACCTGTTTTAGGCTTTTAGCCATAGCAGCAAGGCAATGAGCTGTTTGATAAAATGCTTTGGTAGACATGTATGAAAAATGCAGTAGCATAGACAAGGCAGAGAACTACTTGAAAAAAATGTCTCAAAGAAATGTAGTCTCATGGTGATGGAATGTCATGATGAATGCCATGACAAGCAAATTGATATGGATTGTCATGGCATTCCATCACCGTGAGACTTCATTTATTTTAGGCATTTTTTCAAGCAATTCACTGCCTTGTCCTATATTAATAACTACTATTATGCTTTGGTAGATTTTTCCAAGCATCCATAGCTTGATCGAAAGCACTTGTTTGAGGTTTTTACTTTTTAGCCATAGCATGAAGGCGTTGAACTATTTGATAAAATGCTTTGGTAGACATGTATGAAAAATGTGGTAGCATAGAAAAGGTAGTGAACTATTTGAAAAAATGCTTCAAAAAAATGTGGTCTCATGGTGATGGAATGCCATAGCGAATGCCATGACAAGCAAATTGCTATGGATTGTCATGGCATTCCATCACCATGAGACCACATTTCTTTGAGGCATTTTTTGAAAAAGTTCACTGCCTTGTCTATGCTATTGCTTACCATTATGCTTTGATAGATCTTTTCCAAGCATCCATAACTTGTTCATAAGCAGGTCTGTTTTAGGGTTTTAGCTATAGCAGCAAGGTAGTGAGCTGTTTGATAAAATGCTTTGGTAGACATGTATGAAAAATGTGGTAGCATAGACAAGCATTGTCACCATTTGATATTTATCAGGTTGTAGTATGTTTTGTGCAATGTAATCGATGATATGAATATAACCAACAAAAATCTATTTTCTATAATTCATGGATTGAACTCTGTATTTTATTTGCTCTCAATGTTTGTATGCTATGGAAATGCCATTACATTTTAAAAAAAAGTAGTTTCTTACTATTTTTCTTCAATTTTTTATGTTTTTTTGTAAATCTACCAAAAAAACCCTAGTTTTTCTACCAAAAAACAATATTTTGAAAAAAATCAACTAAAAATAAACAAATCTAATTGAAAATTTGATAAAAAATTAAAAACTTTACCTGATAGAGATGGACTCAAAATCGGATATCGAATTTCGCTCGACACTATGCGCCCGCCGCCGAAACAAAAACAAATATGAATGAGTTTTGGTCGCGGGTTTTTTTATATATACAGTTCAAAAAAATCGGATATCCGATTCCTAAAGCAAGTTGCCTTTTGCTTCGGTCGGGATGAGATTTATTTATATTTAACAAAATCGGATATCCGATTCCTAAAACTAAGTTTTCCCTCTGCCTCGATAGTCACCCCAGCTCCAAAAAGTCAACTCACCATTTTCGCGTTTTTGAGTCATAGAAACATGTATTTTTTTCTCCATTGCCACTTTTTGGCATACCATGATCCTGCACATGCCCATCATGATACATTTTTTTATTAGAGGGGTAAGCACTTTTGAACCAGAGCTAGATGGAACCAATGAGGCTATAGTACGACTAAATTTGGACCTCACTAGACATCTAGATCCCCTTAAGCCATCCTATCATCTAGGTTGGTTAGTTGAAACATTTGAGTAGGTCTCAATCAAGTATTCCACAAGAAAATGTTCTTCACTAACTTGCAAGTTCATTAAATATTCCAAATTCTAAACCCTAAACCCTAAACACTAAACCATTCATTTTGTCCTACTCAGGATCATAAAGTGAAATTTGGTTGTCTTAGGGAAATCCACCATATTTTATTCCCTTTTTCCATGTAATTTTGTCCTAGGATCTTACTAAAAAACCATCAAGGTATAAAGGATAGATTCATCCAAGTGCATCTAGTGATAATAGAGCATCAGAGCATGTTCGAGTCATCCAAGTCACCGATGCCAAGATCCAATGCATGTCTGAGTCGTCCAAGTCACCCAAGTCACCGAAGCGAAGATCTGGTTCATGTTGGAGTCGTCCAAGTTTCCCAAGTGGGTGTTTAATTACTCCAGTTAGGTTCTAAAAAATTGCTCAAGGGGATCTAAAACTTGTTATCAAAATTTGCTTAAGGATGTGTCTTAAGGGGATCGTCGTACCTGTTGGATAATGAAAGCCATCATCATCTTCTCAAGGTGTTAACAACTTATGTTTAGTTTCCACACAACGAGCCAACCAATATTTTGTTTGCTCTTCATTCCCCTCATATGCAATAACTACATACACATGTCCTGCCAACAAAATTTGATTTAATAACTTGTGCATATCCATATAACTAATTTAGTATTAAAAAATAACTTAATAAAGCAAAATAAAATGAAATAAATTAAATTAAAATTACCTTCTTGTACAATGTCTGAAACACGATCATAATCTTGGATGCAAACAATTGATCATTTTTCTTCAATAGTTCTTTCATATTGATTATGTGCTTCTCAGGTGTCAACGATCTTTGCTCCCACTGTTCAACCCATTCTATATTTTCGCAAGCTTCCCAATCTCTTGAGATACAAAAATGGCAAAAAAATGCAAGCTCCCTTGTCCAAATAGTCCATGTGCTTGCTGTCGCACTCCTAAATGAATGCCATTTAGTAGATCCACTAATTGTCTCACAATAAACTCTAGATACAATGTTCTCTTCTTCCACCAACCAAAAGAATCGATGAATTGTAGAGTAATCACTCGAACCAGGTGCATATAATCTTCTATTACACCAATCCACAATCTCATGTGCATTTTTAAATTTTACTGAATCCTTTAATTTTAATTGTTCTCTAGCAAGAATTCTTTTGACACACGCACCAGCTCCATCATGTTCTCCTTTACCATGCCTAGCTTCAAAAAAACTCCATATATGTTGGACATTAAGTTCCTTGTGAACCCTACTTAACCAATAGAACATTCTAGCATTTTTGAACTACCCCGTATACAATTATCTGACCATATGAGGTGTTCTTTCATATGGATTCCTCTTTCTCTTTAAATTTCTATAAAATATACTAAAACAATATTGAACATTGATGAGTGTAACCCATTGTCACTCAAATAAAAATGATACTCCCCTCAAAACTTTTCTATCATCCTCGTGCTATCATCTACATGTCTATAAACAATATGGACAAACATAGCTACTTGCCTTGAATTATAATATTGAGATTGAATTTCCTCTTGTAGAGCGAGAGTATAATTCTCCATAAAATCAACCAACGAAAGTATAGTACCAATTGGAAATGTGTTTCTACATACGTGGAATTGGTATCAATACATGAGCATGTTGAGAGTGCATAACATATTTTGGTACAATTTTATTATTAAATTCACTCATAAATGCATGCACACTAACTTTTCTATAACTAAATCACAACGCTTGATTTTTCCATCTTTTAAAGAATAGTGAACATTCCTAAATCTTTTACGTTTACTAATTGTTGTCCAAAATCATGATCAACACTTTCATGCAAACAAATTCTTAAAAATGAAAGATTTCCGCAGTTAATGCATTGTCCAAAAATACAAGAACTTAAATCAAATAATTTATCATTAGATTTTTCACAAAACAAACTTGAAATAAACTCTCTTATTGCTTCAGGTGGCATATCAATACCACAATCTTGTATAATCATGTTAGAATGCAAGGTACAACGTATATATCGAAAAACATCATAAAAATAACAAAATTGAACATGTATTTTACAACAAGATATTCATTGCTTATTAATTTTTACATACCAGGGTTTACATTTTTCAAAAGACCTTTGAATTATTTTAATATTACTAGGTAACACTGAATCGCTACAAAATTTTCTATAAAATTCGGTTTGTGTTGTATCTAATAGGTGTTTTGGGTGAGGATCATGAACTTTGGACCCCACCCTTAATTTTAAAACATCTCTAGCATTAGATGAAACCCTACTATTATCATGCCAATATTTTTGGATAAAAGATTTAATTTCAACATTCAATTTTATATCAGACCTCGGTAGTCATCCATTGAAACTCCAACATTGATTGATAGGATCATTTTCTATACTTACTCTTCTTTTTGCTGCTCTTAGTAATGTTTTATGATGCATTTTTAAAACTTCACTAATATTGCTTACCATTCTTTTATTCAAAGTTGTTTTATTAACTATAGTAGTAGTTATAACTCTTCTTGTTGTGTTTTTATCTTTAGATCGACTATTTTTCCCAATAGATTGAATGGCACTAGCAACAGTAGACATAGCATGTTTTAATAATTGATCTTTTCTTTTTGGTTCAACATAAAAACCTAACCTTTTCATTACTTTCCTCATTTTTTGCATTCTCATCAATTGCATCATTAGTTAACATTGAAATGCAATTTTTTTATGATAAAATAATTTGGTGTATATTCTATTTGCATGTGTTCTTATTTGCCTCCAAGAAATTTGATTAGGAAGATTATCGAAAACACCACTTCCAATTTAAAAAAAAGTATTTTCATTAAATTCAACATCACATTCTATATTTTCATCTTCATCTTCATTTTCATTTACATTTTCATCTTCATTTTCATCAACAAAACAATTTTCATTTTCATTTTCATTTTCATTTTCATCAACAAAACGGTTTTCATTTTCATTTTCATTTTCATCAAAAATATAGGTTTTTTTTTCATTTTCAAGAAAATGATCGTTTTGATTTTCATTTGCAACAAAAAAGTTTTATTTTTTGTTTTCAACAAATTCTATAAAGTTTCATCTCTCTAAATATAGTCAATGTCAACATCATTATATCCAACATCTTGTAAAACTTCTACATACAAATTTACTATTTCACTAACATGTGGATTTGAAGACGTACCTAGATTTGTGCATATTGAAACATTCTCCTTAACATTTAAAGAGGGATTTGAAGACATAGTAGGACTTGTTTGTATAATCATATTCTTCTCCAAATTGACTCTTTTCAAATTAGCTTCATCTACAACTATGGTATCTTCAATGTTTTCATCTTCAATAGTTGTTGAATTGGTTGCTCCACCATCATTCATTGATTTCATTCTCATTCTTCTTTCTCTTTGTCTCTCTTTTTCTCTATTTGCTTCAACTTCTTGAGGAGTCAATGTCTTTCTTCTCTTATTATGAGTTTTATCTCCCATAATTATAAAATTCTCAAGCACAAATGAATGCTAATAGTGAAATACTTCAAAATATTCAATCCAAATTGGAAGTTGAATACCTATTAGGACAAAATTCTTCCTCTTGTGTTCCTCAAAACAAGTAGAAAACTACCACAATTCCACTTTAAAAATTGTTTTCTTCATGCTTCCTTTGAAAAATTCAATCCATATTGCAAATTGAAACCTTTTGTTCCTCCAAACAAGCACAAAAATAACACAATTTCACTTCAAAAATGGTGTAGATGATGCTCCATTTGATAAAATCAACCAAAAATAAAATTCACCACCTGTAAATACACTAACTTATGAAAAATAATTCATTTTTAGTGCTCTCGGCTATACATATGAAGTTGCAAAGTTGCAAACTTCACATTAATTTTGCACAGTGTATTTAAATAAAATAAACGGGATCCCGCTTACTATAAAATGGGATCCCGATTATAAAATGGGATCCTGTTTATTAATAAGCAGGATCCCACTCTATAATTGGGATCTCGTTCACCGACATTGAATGTTGGAGCCGTTGTAAAGGTAACGGGATCTCGTTTATGAAATAGGATCTCGTTCCATTTACAACAGTTAGAATGCTGTCGGATGGGAATGGGATCCCGATTATAGTACGGGATCCCGTTTATTAATAAACGAGATCCCATTTTATAATCGGGATCCCATTTTTTTAAATTTGAATTTTGTTTTGCATTGTGGGCGGGTTTTCAAGGTTTTTGGTTCAAAAGCATTGGAAGTCCGAACCTAGGCCTTCAACCTGGTTTGACCTGCAAGTTGAAGGCCCTAACAATGTCAAAGAAAAATATCGATTTTGGACATATGGCGACAACCTTTTTTGCAAAATTTTCTGACAAAATTAAAACCCATTTTAGATGAAACAATGCAGATTCTAAATATGTAATTTGTTTTGCAATTGAATTATTTTTTCTATTTTTCAATTAATTTCTAATAAAATTGGTCCATAAACTTTAAATATCAGAGTTTTTTACTATTTTAATAACTTTTGATCAACATAACATTTTGACAAATGGATTGCACAAGAGTAAACTTCAGACAATTCTTTTCAGTTTGAAAAAAATTAGAAAATGATAAGTTTAGGTCATCTTATGCATGCCGTACATGACGATTTTTCAAAACGACAAATCTACCTAATAAAAAATTAACAAAAAAAAAAAATCAATAAAAAACAACAAAAAAAATCAAGAACAAGCTTTAGTGAGTCATAAAACTTTTCCCAAAAGGATTTAGAGAAATACGATAATTTAAGTCAAAATATGGATATCGTACACGTGCATGGTATGGTTAAAAAAAATGACTTTTAAATAGCAGTTTTTAGAAATGCCTATTAAAACTCAATTTGTACAATCTGGGTATTGAAATAAATTACATATTTGGAAACTAGACTCCGAGCACTACATTTTATGATTTGACTTTTTTAAAGATTTCATCTCTAAGTGCTTCAAATTTTAAGGTCAAATGTGTCAAATACTAAAAATTAGGGAAAACACTTCCACTTTTTAGCCAAAAAGTGGAATCAACTTCTTGCACACACCCCATTTGCACATTGATTCAGCTGCCATGGTTTTGATTTCACTTTGGTGGCCACAATTTGTGTAGCCTCCTAACAAATAGAGTAATTGTATAGAAGGAATTGACATGTATATATATATATACATATATGCATATGCATATACACACACACACACACACACATATATAGCTACATTCATGTTATTCTAATACCTTTTTAACAATTTTTCTATTTCTCTATAATATTTAGTGTGAGGTGATATACTTTTTTTAACATGGGTGTTTTGCATAGATTATTAATTTATTGTTAATGTCTTCTTGTTATATGTTTATATATACATATGTACACATATATACACACATACATACATGTATATATATACATATGTACACATATACATACATACATACATACATGTATATATATACATATGTACACATACACATACATAAATACATGGGTGTTTTGCATAGATGATTAATTTATTGTCAATGTCTTTTTGTTACATGTATATATATATACATACATACATGTATATATATACATATGTACACACACACACACACACATATATAGCTACATTAGTGTTATTCTAATAACTCTTGTACAATTTTTCTATTTCTCTATAATATTTAGTGTGAGGTGATGCAACTCGAATTTTCAATGCAGTTTGTAGGATTATAGTATTTTTTACACGGGTGTTTTGCATAGATGATGAATTTATTGTTAATTTCTTCTTGTTATATGTTTATGTCTTTGAGGTTAAACTCATTTTGGAGACTTAAAAGAGATTATCGCTCTATGTGGGTGCAGGAATTGCAGTTAAATCTTCTTTCTTCCACCAGAAATTGTAAAAGAGCTATTACACGACAAATGCTATTCACAACTCGACTCATAGGAATCCCATCAGAAGCTTCAAACAAATAACAAACACTCTACATATCTATATTTATACAATCACCCCTATGTTAATCTCTAATTTCTCCTATGTAAATGCATCTAACAACAAAGATACACATAGGAAACTAAAACAGTAAACAGAGCACAAGAAAATTAATAACCCTAACCATATTTTTTGATGAATGAAACAAGATTTAACTACAGTTTCTCCTATGGGAACCCGCAAAATGCATATAGCAGCACATGCTTAATTGAAAATTTGAGTTGCATTGTTTGCTATTCAATATTATGGACATAACTGTTGTCAATTTAGATTGCACCCGAACGCTTGAATAGTTAAATTCAGCAATCTGTTGAAACATGGAATGATTCTCAGGCCTGTGGGTTGCCTAAAACTAAGAATCAATCTCCAGAGAGGGCTGGTTCCCTGATGAAAACCTCCTAAAAACTAACTGACTTGGCTAGGAAAGAGATAGAAAGCTTGCTTGAATTGAAATTCTAAAGATACGAGAGGTGATTGCACCTTAATGATAATGACTTATAATTATGACTCACAATAAACTTCTCAAAACTCTAATCTGCACAACCAGATTCAATAATTTAATCACTTGAATGATTTAAACAGAGGCTTTGATCTAATGCAATATTGAGGAAAAACAAGGTTTTCACGATAAAATTTATTAACCAATTAATAAGCACAGTGCATAACCAGTGAACTTAAACTAAATTGCATACAAATATGTGAAAAAGACAGAAAAAATCAGAGGTTTTAGAACTGAAACACAATAATTCTTCGATCAAATTCTTCACAAAAACGATGCTCAAAATTTATAAGGAAAACTCTAAAGTACTGAAACTCAAAGGAGTCTTATGCAATTACACACTTTGAACCTATAAAAAACACTGCTATATTAATTTGAAAGCTGAGCTACAAGATGATCTTCTTTGCTGAAGGAAAAGGTAGAAAACAAGAACTAGAATGAACAACAGTTAAGTTTTTCAATATATACAAAATACCCTTCAAAAAGGCATGCAAAAAGAACTGAAAGTCCATGCAAAAAGAACTGAAAGTCCAACTCCAAGAAAGGGTGATAACTCCAAAGCCAAATTCGAGCAGAAGAAAATATCTCTGAAAAGGAGACCCAAAACCATGCAAAAATAAGTCCAATCAAGCTCAAACTCATTGCCAAGTCATAACCGATACATGCACTATTCCAACTGAACTGCAACTCCCTGAAAAAGTGGCTTAATGCATTCCAAACTGCCTCATTTTTACCAATCCACCCATGCAACTCTAAAGTCCACCTCTGCACAATCAATCTTCAGTTTAAGCAAATAGTTACAACTTGGCTTTATATAACATTTGTTTATTTGCATTTTAAAATACTAAATTAATTAAATGATTTATAAAATATCATTTAATTAATTAGCTACAAGATTTAATGCAAATAAACAAATGAAAATAATTCCTTTTGCAAAAATTGAATTTCCTCTTAAAGCTTCATACATTTCACTCAGCATATATTAAAGATATGCATTGTTTTATAAACATTATTGAAGATCACCAAAATATTTAGCACAAAAATTCCATCATTGATAAGGCCGACCACTTGTTAGGCGAGTTGACTTCAAAAACGTGAGCATGGAGACAATTAAAAACAAAATGATTTATTGAAAATCATTTACAAAAATATCAAAAAGAATTTAGGGCGAATGAATAAGGTAAAACATGAACACTAAAATCATTATGTCTTTTCACATTTGAGAAGCTTCTGGAGGAAGTCGGCTGCCACTGCTCAAACCCTAGCCACAAACTTTCTTTTCTGGTATTTTTGGCAATGAGAATTCAGATCTGGCCTTTTTTGGTCGAACTGGAACATCATATGACATTTTTTCAAAAACATAGAGGCACTTTGGATGCGATTTTTTTTGTTTGAAATGATGTTTTTTGACTTCTCTGTGATTTTTGTGTGAACTTTGGGCATGAATCAACATTTTTTTGGCCGCCCTGAGCATTCTAATCCATGAACCTACTGGAAAGCTCTTTCAAATTTGAAAATAATGAAGATTTTAACAAGTATTTGAAGATAAAAGTCTGATTTTCTCCTTCTCATGCGAATTTCTGAAAGTTTCCTGCTTTTCTTGAAGCTGCCATGAAAGTTCTTTCAAGTATTTTCCATAAATAAAGAACAAACTTGCTTTAAAACCCGTATCTGGTTTTGTGAATTTTTAGATCTGCAATGTTTTGCTTCTGTAAGCCATGCCATGATGTTTCTTTTCTAATTTCTGCAAAAAATATAACATTTTGAACTCATAAAAGATGAGAAACTTCAATTTTTTGTAGAAAAAATAGTCACATTTTTCAAATCTGGGCATTTTTCTCTCTTTGAATATGCAAAAACATCACTTTTCTAGCTGCCATGATGATTTTCTTTAGATCTCAGCAAAAAATGTTTAATTTAAAACACATAGGAGATGAAATACTTTGATTTTTTTTTGTGACAGCCACTTTTTACTTTAAATCTGAAGCTAGGCATTTTTAATCTCATAGATTGAGATTTCTGTTCTAAACAACAAGCTTTTAAATCTAAAAACCCTCTGGTTTATTGTTAATCCTTCTCACTGTATATGGCTGCATTTTCTGTTTTAAACGAGAAAAAAAATAGTCATGAACTTCTTCTTCATCTGTTTCAAGCTTTGCCATTGAGTTAACTAAATAATAGAATTTCTGAAGTAGAATATAACAAGCAGCTGAAATGTCAAAATATTTCTATGCATAATGGATTCAAAACTAAACTATTCACCCATGAAATTCACTCATGAAAACACAAATCTGTTTCTGTGCTATTTGGCTGTTACTTAGCATGATCAATAACATATGACTGCTCCCTTAATACAAGAGTTGGACCTACAACTGTTTTACTTTCATAGAATAATCACAGCATAAGCACATTGTTTTACATGCCTATTTGATGAAAAATAACTTATACTGCATCTTTCATTATTCTTGGATGCTGATTTAAAATAGAATTTGCTACTTATTGTTGAAGAACTCGTAGAAAATTAAATTATTGCAAATCTATCCTACACTTGAATACTCAAAAAATGACAGTGTGTTGCTAATACAGTCCATAACATCACTACTATTTAATGTTCAATGGGTTCTTAGGAGTTTCAGTGATGAAATAGATTCAAATATGTTATTATTGAATTGAATATTGCTGCTATGAGTTGCTTTTATGACAGCCTTCTTATTTAAGACCGTAGTTGATATCAATGACTCTCATGTATGATGTGAATGAGAGGTATTTACCTGATATGCCGAGCTCTACCCTTGTGGGATCCCATTTTACTCCACATATTTGATAAATGATCATGATGAACCTGTTCCTACACACTGAAACAAACATGTCAGCAAAATATAAGAAGCTGAAAACTTCCATTGAATTATGTCTTTCCGCTTGATTTTTTTTTTCAATTATCTAATGAATGCTTGGTTTAATGCAAATTACATTTCTTTCTATAGCGTAGGCGTAAGGGAGAAAGTAGTTCACCATTGCTTAGAGTATAACTCTAATACCATTTCCTTAATGATTTTGCAGGTACATGGAGCAATGAAGCGAGGCTACAACTGCTTGGAGGCATGACGACTAGAAGCACCAATGAAGTGATTCATCACTACAGACAATGATGAATTGCTTCTCTTTTTTATGCTTATGTTATTTTCAGCAATGTAGTCTATCCATTTAAATTTTGTATTCATCTCTTGATTGTCAGAAACAAACTCAGTTACTCTCGCGGCTTGTGCAAGATTCAACATTTCACAAAATGAATAAAAGTATCATTATGCAAATTTTCTTAATTTTTTGTTTTAAACATTTGCACAATAAACTTATGACACATATGTAAGATGATCTCAATGATGATCAATGAACATTGAATCAGCAAAATATGAATTTTTTTTGTACCTATAATAGCTGAACTTCATTCAGCTCTACCTGTTTGAGCTTGGAGTGAAAAATAGGTAACAAATTGGTGACCTTTGCAGAGTGTTTGCCTGCTAAACACAATAGACCAATTGCCTAGCATATTCATTGGGCATGGAGTCCTTCTCTTGTTTTTTTTTAATTTCAGAAAACTGTAACTTAGCTTCAAAAATGCAAACTTGAAAGAAACTACTGAAATTTTGTTTATGACAGAATCTGAAAACCAGGTGCAAGAACTGCACTTATTGTAAACCAGACAAAGCTAAAATGAAATGTGCCAGCAGACACTTATTGAAAGCATACTAAAACTTGAAAACTATTCTACTATGTATAGCAATAAGCCTGAAGCTTAATAACACTGCTTCAAATGAATCCCATTGATAGGGATTGGTAGTACCTCACCATCCAGCTTTGAGAGCTGGAAAGTGTTGTGCCCTTTCTTTTCTATAATAACATACAGGCCATCCCACATGGCATCAAACTTAGAATTTTTTCCAGGCCTGCTCTTCAACTCATCCCATTTGAAAACTAAGTCACCTTCATTGAAGATTCGTGCAACTGCTTTTCTGTCGAATGTCTTTTTCATCTGAGAGTGATGAATTTGAAACCTTTTGAAAGCTTCTTTCCTTGTCTTGTCCAACTCTGTTAACTCAGCAAGCCTAACTTGCATTGGATTTTCTTCAAGTAACTCTAGTCCTTTATGTAGCTCAGAGTTGGGAATTCTATTGATATAGGCAGCTTGGCCTCATCATAAACCAAAACATATGGTGAAAAACTTGTTGACTATTTTGGTGTAATTCTATCAGCCCAAAGGGCTAATTTAAGCTTGTCATGCCATGACCTCTGATTATCTTCAATTGTCTTCTTAATAATCTTAATCAGATTCTTATTTGTTGATTCAGCTTGTCCATTACCTTGAGGGTAATAATTGGATGAAGTGTTCAGATAAAAATTATTTTTTACTGACCAATCTGAAACTTTTAAGCCAACAAAAGCTAAAGCATTATCTGAAATAATGAACTCAGGTGTACCAAACCTGGAAACAATGTCTTGATAAAAATTTAGGAATGAAGTTTCATTTGAATCTTTTAGAGCAACTACTTTTGTCCATTTCGTGAAGTAATTTGTTGTTGTCAAGGTCCACTTGTGACTTGCACTTGATAGTGGGTTAATAGGACCGATAAAGTCAAGTCCCCACTTCCCAAATGGCTGCTCAACCTAAATTGGATTCAGGGGCAGGGCTGCTAACTTCTATTTTTCTACAAAAAGTGAACATTTAGCACATTTTTTGACATAATTATGTGCATCTTTGAAAATATTTGGCCAATAATAGCCTGCCCTCATAATCTTCAAAGCTGTAGTACAAGGTGAAAAGTGACCTCCAGTAGGTCCATCATGGAATTCCTCCAGAATTCTTTCAATCTGATCTGGGTAAATACATCTAAGGAATACTCCATTGAAGTCCTTTTTATACAAAACATCATTTATTACTGCATAAGGAATTTCCTGCAATCTATAATACCTTCGTTTAGATTTGTCCATACCTTTTGGGAAATCTCCAGTATACAAATAATGGACCATTTGATGAATTCAATTAGCTGAAACAGTAGGTTCATCTCCATTTTTTAGAACTGTAGCAACTTCTTCACTGCTGTTTTCCTCATTTTCTACAAGTTGTTCACATAGTCCTTTACCTCGAACAAGCTTGGTAACTTTTATGCTGATGTCATACTCCATGACTTTGGTTATCCAGCCTGCTCACTTGTCATTAATATCTTTATTTAGCAGAAACTCTTTGAATGTTGGGTGAGCTACCAACAGATTTATCTTATTATTAGACAGCATATGTCTGAATTTCTTCAGACTTCTCACTATAGCAAGTACATGTTTCTCAACGAATGAATATCTCATTTCATAGTCATGCAAGACTTGAATGAAAAAAGCTATGGGTTGTTCCATACCTTCATTATTTTATTGACAAAGCATTGCGGAGATGGTATCCACTCCTCCGAATGCGTATAGTATGAAATCCTTTTCAAAATCAGGAGTTATAAGAGTAGGGGCTGCTGCAAGTGCCTCCTTAATCTGTTCAAAACTGCTCTTTCCCTCTTTTGACTAGCTAAATTGAATATTTTTCTTCAGCATGGCTGTCAATGGTTGTAATAATGCTGCAACATTTGGAATGAAGCTCCTCACAAATTTAATTCTACCCAAGAAGCTTTGCAAACCCTTTTTGTGAGCGGGTAATGGTAAGGCCAGTATGGCTGCAATACATTCTGGGTCAATAGAAATGCCATTTTTTGAAATGATATAACCCAGAAGCTTACCTTCGTGTACAAAAAAAATAATCTTCTTCGGATTCAAAGAGATTCCATATTCTCTGCACCTCTCAAAAATCTATCTAAGATGACTGAAATGATCATCAACATTACGTGAAAAAATAGTAATGTCATCCAAGTAAACAAGAACAAATTTGTTAATCAAACCTTGGAGAGCCATGTCCATCGCTCTCTGAAAGGTGGATCCTACGTTTAACAGTCCAAACGACATCTTTCTGTAAGCCATCGTACCCCACTTGGTAGTAAAGGTTGTCTTATACTGATCTTCTTCCTTAACCAAAATTTGATTGTAATCTGAATACCCATCTAGCAATGAAAACTTTTCTGATCCTGAAACAACTTGCAATATTTGTTCCATTGAAGGCAGCGGGTAGTGATCTTTGAGTGAAGCTCTATTTAGATCATGGAAATCAATGCACAATCTTATCTCTCCACTCTTCTTCCTGATAGGCACCAAATTTAACACCCAAGAAGTGTGCTTGATTGGAAATATTATGCTACCTTCGATCAACTTGTTTAATTCTATTTTCATTAGTTGTTCTAACTTCAGGTTCATAGGCCTCTACTTCTATCTTACTGGTTTTGCATTGGGCTCGAGCTCAATTGTATGTTGAGCTAATTCGAGATTGAAACCCTTCAAATCTCCATACTACCAAGCGAATATATCGCTGAATTCTTGACAAAGCAAGATAAATGCTTGTTGCTCCTCCTTTGTGCAGATCTTCCCAAGCTTAAGGAGCTTGTCTTTGAATATTTCTATCTGTTCGTAATGTTCATGCTTCACTGTGATAACAGATTTGTCTTTCCTAACCTGGTCATCAGTGTTGAAAATTGACTCAAGAGTCACCAAACCTTTCAACAGTTTATTAGATTTTAACTGCATGATTTGATCACCATATTACTGATCAAACTTGCACTGGTTTCTAGCAAAAAACTTTTCCTCCTCTATCAGAAAACGGCATATTTGTTCATCACTATCAAAAATCTGCCAACTTATATTATTATCAGGTATTGAAGGTCTAACAACTACCTTCACGTATTGTTGTACCTCTACGTTATGAATTTCAGTTAGGATATCATACTGTGACCCTAGAGCAGCAAGTTTATCAACTTTCTTATTCTAAAGTCTAGGCATTGATTGCAGATTAAATGCATCAAACTCCTCAATTAGGTCCCAAAAACGATGTTTGTACAATTTTAGCAAGTCATTCTTTGTTAAATTCAGATTTTTGACTTGATTTGCTATTAATTCTGAATCGCCAAACACCTACAAGCACTTAATCTTCCTTTTTCTGGCCCATTCTAAGCCATGTATTAATGCTTCATATTCAACAACATTGTTAGAATAGCTGAAAGCAAATCTAAACGCTAAATAATACCTGTCTCCTTCAGGTGAAATCAAAACAACTCCTCCACCAGCACCAATTTTACTCCTAGAACCGTCAAAATAAAGCTTCCAAAGCTATTCAAACTACTGTACTTGTTTTTCTTCCTTGACTAGATTTGGAATAACCGCATCAGGTTCTCGAATCATATAAATGCCCAAACCCACTTCGTCTATGAGATTGAATGGATCAACCTCATGATTCTTGGCTGCCCACTCATCTAGATTTATGTCTGGTATGCCTTCTAAAGGTACAGTGGGGTCGAGAGTCATAGATTGATCCTCCTGATCATGGAAAGCTAGGTTTGCATTTATGGGGTTTGGAACATAAGGTTCAATATGGTCTTTAGCTAATGGTTCTGATTTAGTGGTAACTCTGGTACCGTATCTAGTTCTGAAAAACATGTGAGACCAGTTTGATGACAAATAACCACCTAACTTTGCAGTGAAATATCTAGATAAGCAAATGGAAAAGTAAGGAGGGAGATCAATAACATAAATGTCCTGTGGTATTTGAAAATTTGGACAGGCATGCAATGTAAGGGGTAGATTTTTGATAACTCCTACAGAGTTAATAGTTGTACCGTCTAATTGAACTACCCCTTTTGACAAAGGTTCATACTTGATACCTAACTTGTCTACTAGCTACTTGGGCATGATTGAGTTGCTTGCTCCACTGTCGATCATGCAGTTATGCACTATATTCTCACCAATTATCAAACTAACATAAAAAGGAAGTGGTTTTACCTCTTTAGCTGGTTGTCCTTGCTTTTGATCTGAACTATTCTTAAGAACTCTTGGCTATTCTATATTTGCTATGTCAGAAATTGATATTTTAGCCAATGCCTCCTGCAAGTTTTCTTTTTGTCCAGACTAGTGTAATGCATCTATCATAGTGATGCCAACAGTTATTTTTTTCATATGCGCAATGATATTGAAAGAAGAAGCACCAACCTTTGACTGTACCTTTTGAACAGCAGTGCCTATTTGAGTTGCTTGAGACTGAAATTGAACTTTGGACTGCTTCTTTGATGGTCCAACTTGCTATCTTGTTCAAACATGAACATTTTGAGCTATTGAAGGCTGAATTTGCCCCTGTTGGGCTATAAAATCTTGATTTTTCTAGTGAACAGCAGGCTGTTTGTCTCTTTCTACTTGTTTATTAGGGATAACTTGCTATCTAAGGTCAAAAGCTCTCTTTTTGGCCCTTGTATTGTCTACAATAGAAGTGGCTGACTGATTTTGACCTTGCACGTGATTAACTCCGCAAAACTCACTTCCTTGCCAATTCATCATGGCAACGTCGAGATCGGTTTGCTGCATTTGTTCACCCTACTGATTACTATCCTCCTTATTTGTTTGCTCAGGAGTAGCATAACTATTTTGCACCATGAGTGCTTGATTAATCACCTCGTTCATGCAAGTAGCCTAATTATGAGGCTGATTGTAGGGATAACACCAAATATAATCTTGCGCTAAGTTGTTCTGTATTGGCATCAACTCTTTTGAAGAGCTAGCAATAACTGGGTTAAATGGTTGATTAGGCCTAAAGTTAAAATTCCTCTTTTGTCCCTAGTAATCAACTTGATAGGCAGACCTATTTTCTTAAAAGGATGACTGATTAGGCCTGAAATTTTGACCTTGCTAGTTTTTAAGACTTACCAAATTGTTACTCATAGTTTGAAGTAACTTGGCCATTTGTTGTTGGTCATTCATTAGTTGTTGTTGGGTATCTTTTAGACCTTTCAAATCAGAATTTGTTGGAACAACATTATTTTGTACTGCTACTTGGAAACCTAAGGCTTGAACAGCAGGTATAGCGGCTATTGGAGGTACATGAATGGGCATATATGGTTGTACCTCAGGGAAAATTGGCATAGGGGGTCTTGGCGCAAGTTTACCAGCTTGTATGAGGCAATTTTCAGCTCTAATGGCAATGTCATATGTTGCTGGTAAGGTTAACCCACCCATTGACTGTATCATTAAGGCAATATCACTATGCAATGATCTAAGAAAATACAAAAAAGCATGGTTAAGAGTGGGCCTTACTATTGCTAGAATTCGATCCCATGTCCTTTGGAATCTAAAATTAAAGTCCATCATTTGTTCTTGTGGCGCTCTCTTAATAGTCGTCATTTGTTCAACTAGAGATAAATGATCGGACTTATCTGAAAATTGCTTCGTCAGCTTGTCTCCTAAGTCATCCCATGT
This sequence comes from Sequoia sempervirens, assembly GCA_007258455.2. Taxonomy (NCBI): domain Eukaryota; kingdom Viridiplantae; phylum Streptophyta; class Pinopsida; order Cupressales; family Cupressaceae; genus Sequoia; species Sequoia sempervirens. The sequence goes on along the minus strand of VDFB02271358.1, from coordinate 84,092,902 downwards.
CAGGATGCTACAAATTGGTAAGCCATGAAACCACTGAGATGCTTTACCCTTGAATGATGTTGCTAACAATCTTAAGGCCACGTTCTCTTGAGTCACATGGTGAACTCCACATAATGAGGCTATGTCTCTAATATGCTCAATTGGTGTAGTCTGATCTTCACCAGTGAAGAAAGGTAGACTTTTGAGTGCTGCTACTAGTATATCATCATGCAAAGCCAGATCTAATGGGCCACCCCTATCAAATAGAACAAAAGCATGTGCTCTAGCCGCCATCAGAATTGTTGTTGTTCTGAAATTTGTTGCTTGTATAATCGGTATAGGCTGAACTAGTACTCTATAACTTGGTGAAGCGGAAAAAGAACTTGGCTTCCTTGTTAATGATCTGCCTCTTCTTTTCGATATATAAACTATTAGTTCTGCCCTTCGAATCAAAGAAACTGATCATTTTCTTGTAGATTTACTAGATGTTCACTTGGTTGTCCTCCCTATTCTCTTTGGCGAAGATAGCTGCAAGTACTCAAACGAAGAACTTCGTGTCTGAATTTTTCTCATAAGCTGTGTGCACTTGATCTGCTAAAAACTGAGAAACGGAGTTGCCAGGTATATGAAAATAATCCTCTGAAAGGCTGGAATAAACTGCTGTATATACCAAACAGCATCTTGAACTATGAAACTTTGCTCTAAAAAGTGATTCAGAGTCCCACCCGGCATGCCAAAAACTGTTGTCAATTGAAATTGCACCCGAACGCTTGAATAGTTAAATTCAATAATCTATTGAACTATGGAATGATTCTCAGGCCTGTGGGTTGCCTAAAACTAAGAATCAATCTCTATAGAGGGCTGGTTCCCTGATGAAAACCTCCTAAAAACTAACTGACTTGGTTGGGAAAAAGATAGAAAGCTTGCTTGAATTGAAATTCTAAAGCTACGAGAGGTGATTGCACCTAAATGATAATGACTTGTAATTATGACTCACAATAAACTTCTCAAAACTCTAATCTACACAACCAAATTCAATAATTTAATCACTTGAATGATTTAAATAGAGGCTTTGATCTAATGCAATATTGAGGGAAAACGAGGTTTTCACGACAAAATTTATTAACTAATTAATAAGCACAGTGCATAACCAGTGAACTTAAACTAAATTGCATACAAATATGTGAAAAAGACAGAAAAATCAGAGGTTTCAGAACTGAAACACAGTAATTCTTCGATCAAATTCTTCACAAAAATGATGCTTGAAATTTAGAAGGCAAACTCTAAAGTGCTAAAACTCAAAGGAATCTTCTACAATTACACACTTTGAACCTGTAAAAAACACTGCTATATTAATCTGAAAGCTGAGTTACAAGATGATCTTCTTTGCTGAAGGCAAAGGTAGAAAACAAGAACTAGAATGAAAAATAGTTAATTTTTTCAATATATACAAAAAACCCTTCCAAAAGGCATGCAAAAAGAACTGAAAGTCCAACTCCAAGAAAGGGTGATAACTCCAAAGCCAAATCTGAGCAGAAGAAAATATCTCTAAAAAGGAGACCCAAAACCATGCAAAAATAAGTCCAATCAAGTTCAAACTCACTGCCAAGTCATAACTGATACATGCACTATTCCAACTGAACTGCAACGCCCTGAAAAAGTGGCTTAAAGCATGCAAAACTGCCTCATTTTTACCAATCCGCCCATGCAACTCTAAAGTCCACCTCTGCACAATCAATCTTCAGTTTAAGCAAATAGTTACAACTCAGCTTTATATAACATTTATTTATTTGCATTTTAAAATACTAAATTAATTAAATGATTTATAAAATATCATTTAATTAATTAGCTACAAGATTTAATGCAAATAAACAAATGAAAATAATTCCTTTTGCAAAAATTGAATTTCCTCTTAAAGCTTCATACATTTCACTCAGCATATCTTAAAGTTATGCATTGTTTTATAAACATTATTGAAGATCACCATATTTTTGGTAATGATTAAATGTTTTACCAAATATTCAGCACAAAAATTCCATCATTGATAAGGCCGACCACTTGTTAGGCGAGTTGACTTCAAAAACATGACCATGGAGACAATTAAAAACAAAATGATTTATTGAAAATCATTTGCAAAAATATCAAAAAGAATTTAGGGTGAATGAATAAGGCAAAACATGAACCCTAAAATCATTATGTCTTTTGACTTTTGAGAAGCTTCTAGAGGAAGTCAGCTGCCATTGCTCAAACCCTAGCCACAAACTTGCTTTTATGGTATTTTTGGCAATGAGAATTTGGATATGGTCTTTTTTGGTCAAACTGGAATAGCATATGACATTTTTTCAAAAATGTAGAGGCACTTTGGATGCGATTTTTTCTATTTGAAATGACATTTTTTGACTTCTTTGTGATTTTTGTGCGAACTTTGGGCATGAATCAATATTTTTTTGGCCGACATGAGCATTCTAATCCACGAACCTACTGGAAAGCTCTTTCAAATTTGAAAATAATGAAGATTTTAACAGGTATTTGAAGATAAAAGTCTCATTTTCTCCTTCTCATGCGAATTTCTGAAAGTTTTCTGCTTTTCTTGAAGCTGCCATGAAAGTTCTTTCAAGTATTTTCCAGAAATAAAGAACAAACTTGCTTTAAAACCCGAATTCGGTTTTGTGAATCTTTAGATATGCAATTTTTTGCTTCTGTAAGCCATGCCATGATGTTTCTTTTCTGATTTCTACAAAAAATATAACATTTTGAACTCATAAAAGATGAGAAACTTCAATTTTTTGTAGAAAAAAAGTCACGTTTTTCAAATCTGGGCATTTCTCTCTCTTTGAATCTGCAAAAACATCACTTTTGCAACTGCCATGATGATTTTCTTCAGATCTCAGCAAAAAATGTTTAATTTAAAACACACAGGAGATGAAATACTCTGATTTTTTTGTTTGCTACAACCACTTTTTACTTTAAATTTGAAGCTAGGCATTTTTAATCTCATAGATTGAGATTTCTATTCTAAACAGCAAGCTTTTAAATCTAAAAACCCTCTGGTTTATTGTTAATCCTTCTCACTATATATGGTTGCATTTTCTGTTTTAAACGAAAAAAAAAAAAGTCATGAACTTCTTCTTCATTTGTTTCGAACTCTGCCATTGAGTTAACTGAATAATAGAATTTCTGAAGTAGAATATAACAAGCAGCTGAAATGTCAAAATATTTTTGTGCATAATGGATTCAAAACTAAACTATTCACCCATGAAATTCACTCATAAAAGCATAAATTTGTTTCTGTACTATTTGGCTGTTACTTAGCATGATCAGTAACATATGACTGCTCCCTTAAGACAAGAATTGGGCCTTGAGGCTGAAAGTTGTATTTTTTTCCTGACAATCCTCATCTTTTGATCTTGGTTGTATTCTTTCATTTGTAAATTCTATTTTTTAAGAACTACAACTATTTTACTTTCATAGAATAATCACAGCATAAGCACATTGTTTTACATGCCTGTTTGATGAAAAATAACTTATACTACATCTTCCATAATTCTTAGATGTTGACTTAAAATAGAATTTGCTACTTATTGTTGAAGAACTCATAGAAAATTCAATTATTGTAAATCTGTCCTACACTTGAATACTCAAAAAATCACAGTGTGTTGCTAATATAGTCCATAACATCACTATTGTTTAACATTCAATGGGTTCTTAGGAGTTTCAGTGATGAAATAGATTCAAATATGTTATTGAATTGAACACTACTGCTATGAGTTGCTTTTATGACAACCTTCTTAAGACCATAGTTGATATCAATGACTCTCATGTATGATGTGAATGAGAGGTATTTACCTGATATGCCGAGCTCTACCCTAGTGGGAGCCTGTTTTACTCCACATATTTTATAGATGATCATGATGAACCTATTCCTGCACACTGAAAAAATCATGTCAGCAAAATATAAGAAGCTGAAAACTTCCATTGAATTATGTCTTTCCACTTGATTTTTTTTTTCAATTATCTAATGAATGCTTGGCTTAACGCAAATTACATTTCTATCTGTAGCATAGGCGTAAGGCAGAAAGTAGTTCACCATTTCTTAGAGTATAACTCTAATACCATTTCCTTAATGATTTTGTAGGTACACAGAGTGATGAAGCGAGACTGCAACTGCTTGGAGGCACGATGGCTAGAAGCACCAACGAAGTGATTCATCACTACAGGCAATGATGAATTGCTTCTCTTTTTTACGCTTATGTTATTTTCAGCAGTGTAGTCTATCCATTTAAATTTTGTATTCATCTCTTGATTGTAAGAAACAAACTCAGTTACTCTCGCGGCTTGTGCGAGATTCAACATTTCACAAAATGAATAAAAGTATCATTATGCAAATTTTCTTATTTTTTTGTTTTAAACATTTGCACAATAAACTTATGACACATATGTAAGATGATCTCAATGATGATCAATGAACACTCAATCAGAAAAATATGAAAAAATTTTGTACCCATAATAGCTGAACTTATTCAACTCTACATGTTTGAGCTTGGAGTGAAAAATAGGTAACAATAACATTTATGCAAAATACACATGTAAAAATACTTTCAGAGTTCACAACACGACAATTTCAAAACCCTCAAATCTGGTATAGAATGGACCCAAGGATAACTATTCTTACAATAGGCTCATATGCAAGCAACACCGCAATGGCTCTTTCAACAATGCAACCTAACCAATACATTTTGTTCCCTTACAAAGGGAAAAACAATGAAAATTAACAATTTGTTATAGGAAGCTTTGAACATATGATGGAAAAAGAGTATCATGCAACATATTGGTAGAAGGAAAGTAGTCTATGTAATAGTTGTAAGACGTATTAAGATGATACTTTAAAAGAATCAGATGTATGTCATTCTCCAGTTTTTTGGACTAATAGTTCTTTTACAATTTCTGAAAATAATAAACTAGGAACCAGAAAACTACAAACCGTGGCCATATTTTTTTACAAAACAAAGAAGATTTAACTACAATTTCTCCATCCATACAAAACCATAATGGTAGACATTCATGGAGAATGACTTACAGATTTCAAAGAAAAATGGTTTTAACATAAATAATAAATAAACCATTTATACAAAACACCCAAGTAAAATGACCTACAGACTGCATAGAACAACAATTTTAAAATCCTCCAATCTACCATAAAAACGGAGCTGAGGCCGATAATTTTTACAATAGTCTACTATCAAACAAACTAGCAAATCGTAGATGATGTTTTTAGAATACTCCACTATGAAAGCAACACCACAATGGCTCTTTCAACAATGCAATTTAATCAATATACTTCCTCACACGTTACGCAAAAAATATGAGCTACATTGGTTGGAATTAAATATTAGAGAGAAAGAGACAAATTGTAAAATAGCTATTACACAACAAATTGTATTCATGGCTCGGCTGACAAAAATCCCATCAGAAACTTCAAACAAATAACAAACCCTCTACATATCCATACATATACAATCACTCCTATCTTAATCTACAATTGGGCAATAAAATTACCAACCCTAACCATATTTTTTGACAGAAGAACCTAGATTTAACTACAATTGCTCCTATGGTAATGGGTATAAGGCTAAAGATGTACAGAGATAACCAAAACAATAAACCAGGTATGAAAAAATCACAAACCCTACCTATATTTTTTAACGAAACAAAAAAGATTCAATTGCAATTTCTCCATCCACACAAAACCATAACACCAGACATCCATGCAGAACAACTTACAAATTTCGAACAAAATTTTTTTTAACATAAACAATTAAGAAATCATTTATACAAAACACCAATGTAAAATGACTTAAAGATTGCAAAGAACGACAGTTTTAAAACCCTCCAAACTGCCATAAAAAGTAGCAGGAAACGATGATTTTTACAATAGTCTCCTATAAAACAAACTAGGGAACTACAGGCGATAATTTTTATAATAGTCCACTATCAAACCAACACCACAATGGCGCTTTCAACAATGTGACTTAATCAATAGACTTCCTCACACATTATGTAGCACATAAGTGTTCAAACCCTTAAAGCTACTATTAAAACAAACAAAAGTAGAGAACAAAAGACATAAACAATAAATTAATCATTTATACAAAATACCCATGCAAGATGACTTACAAAATCCACAGCCCAATAGTTTTAAAACTGTCCAACCTACTAAAGAACGGAGCCAAACGTGACAAATTTAACAATATAGCCTACTATGAAACCAACACCACAATGGCTTTTTCGATAATACAACTTCATCAAAGTATACTTTCCCACATGCCAGCATTCAATATACATTTACTTCATCACCGCCATCATGCAATGATAGGATACATTGGCACTCGTGCCAACAAACACTGACCATTCACCTTCCCTGTATCTAGGACAACATTCTCCACCACCACCAACCCACGTGTAATGCCTCTCGTGTTATTGAACTCCCATGATACCTTTATGTGCATGTGGTTATTGTTGTTCAAATATTGCTTATGTTTGATGTATACTCGTGATTATGTTGGTGATTGTTTCATCTATTTGACTTATATGTTTTTCTTGGATGCACATGATACTGTGTTATGATGTTAATGATATAATGATTCATGATATTTATGATGATGTGCTATTGTTTGAGGTTTGGGTGAGGGGGGCGGTGTTACATCGCTCATCTGTGAGCGCCCTACCACACTGCAATTCTCTCTCATGGTGTGTAGTACATTGAATATATATATGTTGCTTCGACACTTTGTTTTATGCAGGACTGCAGGTACCGGACACTAACTCCACCTACACTGTCCGGTCAGAGCGTGCCCAAAATACCCAATGGATATGATGTGGTTTAGGGATTTGACAAGAAAGTATCCCCATCTGTGTCTGTCATCCCGTCGTCGGTTGACGATGTCGTCCATCAGTTCCCATTCTGTTTGGTATCGTCTTGCCTTACGTCGTTCATTTTAAGTGGCAATTTTAATGTGTTAATTGTTTGATTTAGATGTGTATCATTATTGTTAATTAGTTAAATTAATACAACAATGGTTAGTATTATGGTTGATATTAAACATTAAATTTAATTATTAATGTTTGTTGTGAAGATTTAATTAATTATTAGATTAGTTTGGAAATTTTAAATTGTGTTTGTAAAATTAAAAGAATGTTACTTTAATTGTCAGTATTTAATTTTATTTATTATAAATAGAATAATATTTTAATTTTAGCTGGGTAAATTCCAAATTAGCTATCAAATAATATTGTTAGTTAATTAAATAATATTATTTATTTAATTAAATAATATTATCTAATTAATTATTGTTAAGGATTAAGTCAAAAATAAATAAATATATATATGTATATATTTAAGATGTGAAAGTATGATAAATTAAAATATTGAAATTAATTTGTAAACCTTTCACCACTATCAAGAATAGTGAGGGTAGATTTATTGATTTTTTTAATTTCCTCCAAGTGTTAAGCCTCGGATTGTTACGGGAATTTATTTTGGGGGTGACTGGGGAAAAAGAGAGGAGGAGAATTGGGGAAAAAAAAACTTTTGGCGAGAGGATATCAAAAGAAAAGAATATATTAAAAAATAAAAGAGAGAGGAAGTTGCAGGGGGGAATCACAACATCTCAAGCTGAAAATTCCTCAGGTTGGTTCCTCTAATTTTTGTTTGATTTGCAAAGTCAAAACAAATTGGGTTTGCATGTATTCTATATATATATATATATATATATATATATATATATATATATGCTTCATATGTTAACTTCAGTTGAATCCCTTCATTATTCTTCATTAGCTGTTGTGTCTTAATTTCTCTCCCCTGTGGCATTGAGTCATTTCTTCTTAGAGTATATAATCTTCCTGATACCATGGGTGACCTATCACTACTGTAGTATTTTAGCCTAGATATTTGATAGAAAATTAAATAGCCTTCTGAAATCTTATCAGCTTGTCTCAGCTGTAGCACTTAAACAAAATGGAGTATTAAAGTTTAAACAACTTTCTTGAATTTTTATTGACAATCTATCATAGATGGTCAATGTAATCACAAGGAAACTCCAGAAGGGTGAGGGTAATTTCTATTGTTATGCTTCATGTGCCATTTTAAATTTTAAACCCCTTTCTTGATTATTCAATGGCTGCTAAATTTTTATTGCTTTCACCAGTGGCCTTGGGATATTCCTTCTAATTGTTGCATAAATACTTAATTCCCTTGATACCTTGGCAATCTATCTCAGGTGTAGTATTTAGATTTTGTAGGGTGCATAAATTTAAATAATCCCCCTTTACCCTTCGCTACTCTTCTCAGAAAATTTTATAACCTTTGGAAAACTTCCGCAGCTGTTGCATTTATCAGAAAATTTTATAACCTTCGGAAAACTTCCGCAGCTGTTGCATTTAGACGTGATTTCATGTAGTGGAATAAATAGTTTCTCTGATCACATTTGCATCTGGTCTTTTTAGCAACAAAATTTAGGTTCATAATATGAATTAAGAAATAAATCCTCTATGACATGTGATGTGCTTTATCGTTAAAGCAAAAATACAATAAAATCTGATTTTAAAGATTGCTTCTGAGATTTTAAAATAATTCTTTTTATTTTCCCTAAAAGCTTGCCATGTTCAGTGCTCTTTTAATTAAGAGGTGTTTGCATCTTATAAAGATAATTAATATGTTTAAGACCATTTTCTTTACTTATAACAGTCTATTATAAATATTTATGCTTATTAAATAATCCCCTTTTTAATGATTAAGACATCTGATATTAATTGTTTATAATCCAGTGAAATGGTAGTTACTTATAAATAAAATAAAACAAAATAAAATTTGTTGTTAATTCCATTAGTTTAGAATAGTCCAAGTGGAAACCTTGTCAGTTACCTTTTTACCTAACCCTAGCCAAGTTATTATTACCCTATAATTTTCTTTTCTTAAATTGGAATTAATATTCGTGTTAACAATTTTAAATTTTGATTTAAAGATAAATATATGATCATTTGAGTTTAATAGGTAGTTATTACTCACAAGTGTAAAGTAAATTATAAATATTTTATCCACTCTCTTGAATTATCAAGGTAAATTATCAACATAATTTTTGTCTATTAGGTTATAACCTTATCTCAAGTTTCTTTAGATTAAAGTGAATATAAATATTATTTAATGTGAAGTAGGTTGTTTGAATTATCTTGTTTAAATGGTAAAATTTGTTAGAACACAATGCCAATCCTTCTTTAAATTAAAATTTTACTTACAAATTATGTATATACATTTAAATCTTTGTAGAGTTAATTAATTCATGAATTTATAATATCATGTAATAAATGCATGTTTTTACTAAGTTAGGTTATTTGTAATTATGGATATGGTAGGGAGTTAAAATGAGTGTCGTGAATATTGGGGTAGTGCATTTAAAATTAGTTTTATTTACAAGTTATTTAAAGTTAAAATTGTTTACAAATTCATTTATTGATAGATTTGTGATTTGCGTAAATTTTACATTTAGATTAAATTTATTTGTAAAATAAATAAATAAGTAAAATTAAAATTAGATTTATTTAAAAACTTGTTTTATTAGATATGGGTAATTCCATTACCCTGTAAGTTATTAGAATGGTAATCATCTTTGTAGTATATTTAAAATTTGATTTATTTAAAATTAGGTTTATTTAAAACTTGAAAATTAGATTTATTTAAAACTTGTTTTTTATCATATATGGGTAATTTCATTGCCCTTAAGTTACTGTAATGGTAATTTATCTTTGTAGTATATTTAAAATTTGATTTATTTAAGACTTGATTTATTAGATATGGGTAATTTCATTACCCTGTAAGTTACTGGAATGGTAATTCATCGTTGTACGTTTCAAGTGCATTTAAAATTAGATTTAATTACAAGCTTATTTAAAATTAAATTGATTTTCAAACATCTTTACTTTAGATTTGTGACTCTGCATAAACCGTATATGGTAGATTTTAAATTAAAATTTATTTATTTTGAAGTCAATAAAAGTAAGTGTCATACTTTTAATTAAATTTAATTTGCAGCAAAAATCAAGTTACATTTGAATTAAATTTATTAGTTTAAAATAACATATATATATAGGTTAAGTTTTAATCAATTTGAAGTAAACAAAATTACAGGCTATGAATTTTTTTTCAAAAGAAAACTAATGTTTTGAATACTATAAGTTTTCCCAAGTGCTTATCTATTTAAAATATATTATAAAGGAAATGCTTTTAATCATAATGGATTATTTAATTATTTATTACATTATCTTTAATAAGTTTGGATTATGTTCACGTTCAAATAAGTGGGTATGTATAGTCCTTTTGAACATGTTTGGATATTTATTTTGGTTATACTTTGAGTGCTCGTTGGAATTGATTTCTTATGCATTCTAGTGGTTCCATGTTGATCTTACCTTCCTTTTTGCTTTATTTTTCTTTTGAGGTAATCTTTATGTATAGGAATGTTTTGGATAAGTTGGGAACCTGTAAATGCTTAAACCACTCCCCTTTGATAAGTTATGGGTGGTAGATTGTTAGGCTTCCAAAGGCGATGGGAGACCTATTTCGTGTGGAATCTTCCCATGATTAGACCTTTGTGTTCCATTGATCGTATTTCTATTTTGAGTTCGTGGGTGTACCATGTTCCATGATTTTCCTTGCCTTTGGTTATGATTATGAGCGAGATGGTTCATGCCTCGCATGTTTATTTGTTTGGTGGCTTTTGTGCATTGGTACACCCTTGTTGTTGTGAGTCTTGTTTTGAAACTATTCGAAAGAGTCTCCTAATCAAACAATGTTGTACTCGTTGCATGTCGTTTTATGTCAATGTTATAGTGTTATGCATATGAAGAAAGTCGAGTCGTTCATTGGATTCTAATGGTTATATCCCATGTGGGTGAGTTGGAGCAACTCAAGTTGTCGAACTACGGTGCCTCTACGAATTATATACGTAGGCAAGGCCATCAAGTGATGAGCCCCCAAGGCACTAGGTCGGGCCCCTAGGACTGTTCTTCTAAGTCTTGTTTGAGACTTGTCGTTTATTCCCGATAATGTAAAAACTACCATTGATTTATATAGCTTCTCTTAGTAAACATGTGCTAACTATCTTTGATCTTATGTGTGTGCCAAGTCATGTAGACCTTGTAGGTATAGGCATTGGGAGCAAGGACTTGTCGATAAAATAGAATGTAAGAGGTATGTTAAGCTGACCTAAGTAAGTAGACTCTATTGCCAAAGTTAGTAAATCACTTCTATCTTTTCTTGTCACTTGTGTGATCATTGAATATAGCTGTAAGTAGTGAATTGTGTAGTTGTTGTCTTATAAGTAAACTAAAATTAAAATAAAATAAAATAAAATAAAAATTATTGCAAAATTAGGAAAGATGCTACAGTTTTTTCCTGGTTGTTTAGAGTGTAAAATGTGGGCATGAGATTGGTCACTTTGTACCTTATTTTTCATTAATTTCTCATTCTTGTACTCAATGTACTTCTCCCATTGATATTAGGGAAAAAAAATTATGTGATGAACTATAGTATCTTTGATATGTTGTATCTGTGGAAATATGCTCTGCAGTTGTATTATGGAACTGTGATTTGAATTGCAATGAAATGATGTATCGTTTTCCATGCTTGTGATCATTAATAGTAGTGTGTCATCACTATGTGTTCTTGGTTGTTTAGTATCTTCCATTTGATAAAAGTTTATGATTCATAATGACCATTTCGTGTATCCCAGAGGACATGAAAGATTTAGTAAATTCATAATTGCTTTTCATGTAATGTGTGCACACATTCATCATATGCAATGTTCCACAATGTTTCACTTTCAAGAAAAAATAAATAAAAAATTATACGGTGTTTGTTGTCCTTTGGGGTTCACACGGTGGGGCATTACACGTTGGTATCAGAGCACTAGGTTCATATACTGGGCACTCTGGTTTCATATGAGCCCATTATGTTGTCCTACTGAATTTGTTAAGTGAAGTTCTTAAGTGATCACGATGATCATGTTGGATTGTGGAAAGGAGGTAAACATTTGAACCACGTAGTTGTTGGAAAATAAGTGTACTTGTGGAATTATGTATATAATTGTACTTCCCTTGTAAATGTGAGAAACCAGTAACTGTGCATTGGTTGAGTGTTGTGAATACCCCGTACTTGCTTTGTGGGCTCATAACCCATAGGTCTTAGGATGGAGATATGGTGTACCCATCCATACATAATATGTTGTTTTTGGTGTGGGATTAACCATACCATTATGTGTGTTTGTATGTTTGTTACCTGATTGAGGGCCAACCCACGTGTGGTTGAAAATATATACATATAAGAGTAGCCAAAAGCTAGTTTCATGGATTCTTTTCTTTTGGTTCTCTAGTCCCTCAATCTGTGAAGGGGTAGTAGCAGCCACAAAGTTCCTTGGGCAGAGTGTACAGCGTATGCATATTGCGATGCAGAGTAGTCTTAGCTCAACAGATCCTGAGGAAACATACTCAATACTTCCCCTTATGATGGATCAGGGTACTTGATCCATATGTGCTAGCCTAAACCCCACAGTTTTGAGTATACCAACATTGGATTGTTAGTTTATGCCTGGCCGTCCATAGGGACGTTGAGCTGGCATTAGCGAGTCAACCTCGTCTGTATGAGAGGTGAAGCTCGACTAGCCCCATATTGATATGCTCATATATGTATTGCATACATCGTATCTGCACATGTTCTGACATGATGCAATGGATATGATGCCATACCCCACTGATGTTCTGACACAGTGCTAGTGATGATGTCGTGTTGCTAATGGTAGCGAGCTGGGCTCAAGGACACGATGCCATGTGCATGGACACATGAAGGCGCACTATGAGATTGTGTTATGATAGCCTACTTGTGTGATGAGCGTAATGGGGGCTCACATACTTGTAGAGGGATACTCATGTTTGCTTTAGGCAGTGTTTGGGTCGATTAGCATATGGGTATGTCCTAGCCATGTATACCTCTGGTGACGACGAGTACCTGCATGTGCCTTCTCCACAAGGTATCGCTATGCAGGGTGTGTCTGCGCGTGCCTACTTCCGTGGAGCCACAAACACACTACCATGTGGCATACGTCAGTGCGTGCCTTCTCCGGCTAGCGTATGACCATGTTGCGTGATGACGCGAGGCAGGGTGTAGCAGAGGAGCACACTCTGGGTCATGTGGATGGCGAGCTCACTCCACACCACATGAGGGCTATTGTTATAGTTGGATGATGTTCCCTCCTTCCTCGTTTGGTGGCTAGTATCTAGTCACACAGTGTTGTACTGTGTAATTTTGAAGATTGAGGACTTCCTATATGATTGTTGATGATTTTCAATTGACCTTGAAGGCTGACATTTTGTTTATGTTTGATTGTAATGGTTTAGCCACACTTTGTGACTTATTCTCTCGTAGCCCTTGTGGTTACATTTAATTTAGTGTTGACATTGTGCGCATTTCTTGCTTTGCTGTTGAAATTAAATCTTATTTGATGTTTGTTTTATGACTTTGGTGGCTAAACTAGTTTATCCTTGTTGTTTTCGAGGTCGGCCATATGTCGTATTGTGATTCCTCTCCAAGGACATATGAGGTAGACTTGGTGAGTGTATGCGAGGAAGTAGACGCAGGGAACCTTGAGGATGGGGGTATGTGAGGCTATTTTTAGGACCCACTACCTACCTATGTGTGATGACTATCTCTTGGAGGCTAACCACCTTATACAACAAGAGATAGATCATTGTGGCCTTGCTTGGATGGTCTCACTATGTGTGTGTGGCCTAACTCCATCAAGCCACTGAGTGTGAGGTATGGTTTATGTGAGATGGATTTTGGCTCTTGGCTCATGGATTATGTATTGTGGATTAGTATGCTGCTTTTCGGTGTCTAGATGGACCCCTATGTAGCCTCGTTATGTGATTCCCGGTGATGTGAGTTTGTGTGTATGTGAATAATGCATGAATATAGTACTTAGATTCTTGAGATTTTATTTACTTCCCTTCTATTTTTCTCATCTAATATTTGGGACTTGTTCTTCGGTGGTGTTGTAGGATAATGCCTAGAGGTTGCAATCTTGATAGGCATGGTCTTCAGAGCACTCCTTTTCTGAATGTCCATGAGGGTGGTCATGAGGAACATCTGAGCCCTCAATTACACCCCTTTCTTGAGGAAATTCTTAACCGGCTTGGCCCAAGACAGGAGAGCAATCGACAAATGGTAAGGGAAAGAGAAAGGTTCCCTAGGAGAAGAGGTGTTTCAGTTGTAGTAAGACTTATAATGGACCTCTTAAGGGAATATTCTCCTACCTTCCATAGTCATAATGGTGGTCTGGAGGATGAGACTTGGATGATTGGTGTCCAGATTGGTGGGCGTCTTTTGTCTAGGAGAATCCAAAGTTGGTTGTGAGCCCAACTTTATCAGCTTGACCAGTCAACTCAGAGCACACAGACTGTAGCTAGGAGGGGCCAACTTCGGAAGGATGGTGCACCTCCTCGAGGTAGAGGAAATGGCAGAAATGTAGGATGTTTCTCTTGTGGCCAGCATGGCCACATAGCTAGGCAATGTCCTCAGAGGAGCACACCTGAATTTAGTCAGAGACCAATAGTCACAGAGCCAATAGGGGATGATGCGGGTAGGATCCACAGAGCAATTGAAGTAGTTGATGACCGCCAGGTAGAGCATCAGAGCACAGATGTGGAGACTATAGGTAGCAGATAGGCAGTTCATTCGTGAGCCTATGAGAATTCTATCATATAGGAGATTGATGTAGTACGTCTTGTGTTGCTTCTATTGTACTAATACTTTTTATAATATATTATGTACCTTGAGACCTTATTGGTTCTTGTTTTACCATTTTGGATTGGTTTGGATGACAACTTATATGACTCTAATGATTATGACATTTTTAGTTGATGGTTATTTTATGATGGATCAACACTCACGTTGGACGGATATGTCTTGCATTTGAGAAACCTTTCCCTTTTTTGTATTTTGGCTTCTAGGAGTAAGCCTAGTTCTAGGGGGGGAGGATGTAATGCCTCTCATGTTATTGAACTCCCATGATACCTTTATGTGCATGTGGTTGTTGTTGTTCAAATATTGCTTATGTTTGATGTATACTCGTGATTACGTTGGTGATTGTTTCATCTATTTGACTTATATGTTTTGCTTGGATGCACATGATACTGTGTTATGATGTTAATGATATAATGATTCATGATATTTATGATGATGTGCTATTGTTTGAGGTTTGGGTGAGGGGGACGGTGTTGCATTTCTCATCTGTGAGCACCCTGCCACACTGCAATTCTCTCTCACGGTGTGTAGTACATTGAATATATATATGTTGCTTCGACACTTTGTTTTATGCAAGACTGCAGGTACCGGGCACTGACTCCACCCACACCGTCAGGTCAGAGCGTGCCCAAAATACCCAATGGATATGATGTGGTTTAGGGATTTGACAAGAAATTATCCCCATCTGTGTCTGTCATCCTATTGTCGGTTGACGATGTCGTCCATCAGTTCCCATTCTGTTTGGTATCGTCTTGCCTTACGCCGTTCATTTTAAGTGGCAATTTTAATGTGTTAATTGTTTGATTTAGATGCGTATCATTATTGTTAATTAGTTAAATTAATACAACAATGGTTAGTATTATGGTTGATATTAAACATTAAATTTAATTATTAATGTGTGTTGTGAAGATTTAATTAATTATTAGATTAGTTTGGAAATTTTAAATTGTGTTTGTAAAATTAAAAGAATGTTACTTTAATTGTCAGTATTTAATTTTATTTATTATAAATAGAATAATATTTTAATTTTAGCTGTGTAAATTCCCAATTAGCTATCAAATAATATTGTTAGTTAATTAAATAATATTATTTATTTAATTAAATAACATTATCTAATTAATTATTGTTAAGGATTAAGTCAAAAATAAATATATATATATATATTAAAGATGTAATATTTTATTACATCCCTCTAAATAATTTAAATTTAAATTTAAAATTTATATATATCCATCATTTAAAAATACAAATTTGCATTTATTTTGCATTTCAATATAATTATATAGTTAAAAGTTTTAACCATCCATGATTTTTATTAAGTTGAATAAGTATGAATTATCACGAATCAACTATTTTGGGTAAAATGGAGGAAAGTATGATAAATTAAAATATTGAAATTAATTTGTAAACCTTTCACTACTGTCAAGAATAGTGGGGGTAGATTTATTGATTTTTTTAATTTCCTCCAAGTGTTAAGCAGAGTAAATTTAGAGTGTCGGGTGTAATTTGGTAAAATGGAAATCTTGCCACCTGTAAACCTTTCTTTTAGCAAGAAACCGTGGATTGTTACAGTTTCTTTTAGCAAGAAAAATCTTGCCACCTATAAACCTTTCTTTTAGCAAGAAACCGCGGATTGTTACAGTTTCTTTTAGCAAGAAACCTCAGATTGTTACAGGAATTTATTTTAGGGGTGACTGGGGAAAAAGAGAGGAGGAGAATTGGGGAAAAAAAACTTTTGGCGAGAGGATATCAGAAGAAAAGAATAAATTAAAAAATAAAAGAGAGAGGAAGTTGCAGGGGGGAATCACAACATCTCAAGCTGAAAATTCCTTAGGTTGGTTCCTCTAATTTTTGTTTGATTTGCAAAGTCAAAACAAATTGGGTTTGCATGTATTCTATTTATATATATATATATGCTTCATGTGTTATCTTCAGTTGAATCCCTTCATTATTCTTCATTATCTGTTGTGTCTTAATTTCTCTCCCCTGTGGCATTGAGTCATTTCTTCTTAGAGTATATAATCTTCCAGATACCATGGGTGACCTATCACTATTGTAGTATTTTAGCCTAGATTTTTGATAGAAAATTAAATAGCCTCTCTGAAATCTTATAGCTTGTCTCAGCCTGCAGCACTTAAACAAAATGGAGTATTAAAGTTTAAATAACTTTCTTGAATTTTTATTTTTATTGAAAATCTATCATAGATGGTTAATGTAATCACAAGGAAACTCCAGAAGGGTGAGGGTAATTTCTATTGTTATGCTTCATGTGCCATTTTAAATTTTAAACCCCTTTCTTGATTATTCAATGGCTGCTAAATTGTTATTGCTTTCACTAGTGGCCTTGGGATATTCCTTCTAATTGTTGCATACATACTTAATTCCCCTGATACCTTGGCAATCTATCTCAAGTGAGTATTTAGATTTTGTAGGGTGCATAAATTTAAATAATCTCAATTTACCATTCGCTACTCTTCTCAGCTTGCAACATTTAGTCTTGGAAGAGCACGGTAAATTTTATAACCTTTGGAAAACTTCCACAGTTGTTGCATTTAGACGTGATTTCATGTAGTGGAATAAATAGTTTCTCTGATCACATTTGCATCTGGTCTTTTTTGCAACACAATTTAGGTTCGTAATATGAATTAAGAAACAAATACTCTATGACATGTGATGTGCATTATCGTTAAAACAAAAATACAATAAAATTTGATTTTAAAGATTGCTTCTGAGATTTTAAAATAATTCTTTTTATTTTCCCTAAAAACTTGCCATGTTCAGTGCTCTTTTAATTAAGAGGTGTTTGCATCTTATAAAGATAATTAATATGTTTAAGACCATTTTCTTTACTTATAACAGTCTATTATAAATATTTATGCTTATTAAATAATCCCCTTTTTAATGATTAAGACATCTGAGATTAATTGTTTATAATCCAGTGAAATGGTAGTTACTTATAAATAAAATAAAACAAAATAAAATTTGTTGTTAATTCCATTAGTTTAGAATAGTCCAAGTGGAAACCTTGTCAGTTACCTTTTTACCTAACCCTAGCCAAGTTATTATTACCCTATAATTTTCTTTTGTTAAATTGGAATTAATATTCGTATTGACAATTTTAAGTTTTGATTTAAAGATAAATATATGATCATTTGAGTTTAATAGGTAGTTATTACTCACAAGTAAATTAAATTATAAATATTTTATCCACTCTCTTGAATTATCAAGGTAAATTATCAACCTAATAATTTTTGTCTATTAGGTTGTAACCTTATCTCAAGTTTCTTTAGATTAAAGTGAATACAAATATTATTTAATGTGAAGTAGGTTGTTTGAATTATCTTGTTTAAATGGTAAAATTTGTTAGAACACAATGCCAATCCTTCTTTAAATTAAAATTTTACTTACAAATTATGTATATACATTTAAATCTTTGTAATGTTAATTAATTCATGAATTTATAATATCATGTAATAAATGCATGTTTTTACTAAGTTAGGTTATTTGTAATTATGGATATGGCGGGGAGTTAAAATGAGTGTTGTGAATATTGGGGTAGTGCATTTAAAATTAATTTTATTTGCAGGTTATTTAAAGTTAAAATTGTTTACAAATTCATTTACTGATAGATTTGTGATTTGCGTAAATTTTACATCTAGATTAAATTTATTTGTAAAATAAATAAATAAGTAAAATTAAAATTAGATTTATTTAAAAACTTGTTTTATTAGATATGGGTAATTCCATTACCCTGTAAGTTACTAGAATGGTAATTCATCTTTGTAGTATATATATGGGTAATTTTCATTACCCTGTAAGTTACTAATGGTAATTTATCTTTGTAGTATATTTAAAATTTGATTTATTTAAAATTAGATTTATTTGAAACTTTTTTTTTTATCATATATGGGTAATTTCATTACCCTTAAGTTACATACTGTAATGGTAATTTATCTTTGTAGTATATTTAAAATTTGATTTATTTAAGACTTGATTTATTAGATATGGGTAATTTCATTACCCTGTAAGTTACTGGAATGGTAATTCATCTTTGTAGTATATTTAAAACTCGATTCAAGTGCATTTAAAATTAGATTTAATTACAAGCTTATTTAAAATTAAATTGATTTTTAAACATCTTTACTTTTAGATTTGTGACTCTGCATAAACCGTATATGTAGATTTTAAATTAAAATTTATTTATTTTGAAGTCAACAAAGGTAAGTGTCATACTTTTAATTAAATTTAATTTGTAGTAAAAATCAGGTTACATTTGAATTAAATTTATTAGTTTAAAATAACAGATATATATAGGTTAAGTTTTATTCAATTTGAAGTAAACAAAAGTACAAGCTATGAATTTTAAATCAAAAGAAAACTGATGTTTTGAATACTATAGGTTTTCCCAAGTGCTTATCTATTTAAAATATATTATAAAGGAAATGTTTTTAATCATAATGGATTATTTAATTATTTATTACATTACCTTTAATAAGTTTGGATTATGTTCACGTTCAAATAAGTGGGTATGTATAGTCCTTTTGAACATGTTTGGATATTTATTTTGGTTATACTTTGCGTGCTCGTTGGAATTGATTTCTTATGCATACTAGTGGTTCCATGTTGATCTTACCTTCCTTTTTGCTTTATTTTTCTTTTGAGGTAATCTTTATGCATAGGCATGTTTTGGATAAGTTGGGAACTCGTAAATGATTAAGCCACTCCCCTTTGATAAGTTATGGGTGGTAGATTGTTAGGCTTCCAAAGGAGATGGGAGACCTATTTCGTGTGGAATCTTACCATGATTAGACCTTTGTGTTCCATTGATCGTATTTCTATTTTGAGTTCGTGGGTGTACCATGTTCCATGATTTTCCTTTCCTTTGGTTATGATTATGAGCGAGATGGTTCATGCCTCACACGTGTATTTGTTTGGTGGCTTTTATGCATTGGTACACGCTTGTTGTTGTGAGTCTTGTTTCGAAACTATTTGAAAGAGTCTCCTAATCAAACAATGTTGTACTCGTTGCATGTTGTTTTATGTCAATGTTATAGTGTTATGCGTATGAAGAAAGTCGAGTCGTTCAATTGAAACTAATGGTTATATCCCATGTGGGTGAGTTGGAGCAACTCAAGTTGTCGAACTATGGTGCCTCTGCGAATTATATACATAGGCAAGGCCATCAAGTGATGAGCCCCCGAGGCATTAGGTCGGGCCCCTAGGACTGTTCTTCTGAGTCTTGTTTGAGACTTGTCGTTTATTCCCGATAATGTAAAAACTACCATTGATTTATATAGCTTCTCTTAGTAAACATGTGCTAACTATCTTTGATCTTATGTGTGTGCCAAGTCATGTATACCTTGTAGGTATAGGCATTGGGAGCAAGGACTTGTCGATAAAATAGAATGTAAGAGGTATGTTGAGCTGACCTAAGTAAGTAGACTCTATTGCCAAAGTTAGTAAATCACTTCTATCTTTTCTTGTCACTTGTGTGATCATTGAATATAGCTGTAAGTAGTGAATTGTGTAGTTGTTGTCTTATAAGTAAACTAAAATTAAAATAAAATAAAATAAAATAAAAATTATTGCAAAATTAGGAAAGATGCTATAGTTTTTGCTTGGTTGTTTAGTGTGTAAAATGTGGGCATGAGATTGGTCACTTTGTACCTTATTTTTCATTAATTTCTCATTCTTGTACTCAATGTACTTCTCCCATTGATATTAGGGAAAAAAAATTTATGTGATGAACTATTGTATCTTTGATATGTTGTATCTGTGGAAATATGCTCTGCAGTTGTATTATGGAACTGTGATTTCAATTGCAATGAAATGATGTATCATTTTCCATGCTTGTGATCATTAATAGTAGTGTGTCATCACTATGTGTTCTTGGTTGTTTAGTATCTTCCATTTGATAAAAGTTTATGATTCGTAATGACCGTTTCATGTACCCCAGAGGATGTGAAAGATTTAGTAAATGCATAATTGCTTTTCATGTAATGTGTGCACACATTCATCATATGCAATGTTTTGCAATGTTTCACTTTCAAGAATAAAAAATAAAAAATTGTACGGTGTTTGTTGTCCTTTGGGGTTCACACGGCAGGGCATTACACCACGTAGTTACCAATGTCCACATTGCCACAAAAAAACACGATTACCTCCCACCAGTCAGGACACCCCCATTGTCGGCAAATCCAAATCATAGTTGGGCTAACAAAAGTCTTGGCAGAAACTTCAAACAAAATAGCCTATTTTCTAATAACTCCATTTGGGAGAATATTTCCCTTATTTTTTCTCTTCATTCACTAATATCCAAGATACATTATCATTTTCCTTTGAAAATTAATAGGTTAGAGTATCCAAGGGCACAACTAGGATTGCATGCAAAAAAAAAAAGGATGAGATCCTTCTAGCTAGCATGATCCTTCTATTGTTGGATATAATTTCACCATCTCCATATACCTTGTTTTAACCAAAAAAAAATTTACCTTTTTCTCATTATTTAGACTTCTATTGGCATAGGACAAAAAAACCTTCATAAATATATATGTAAATTATCCTACTCAAAATCACTAATATTTTTTCATACAATAAATTAATTTGGCATGACAAGGGGTTTTTTATGGGAAAGAGGGTGATTTTATCTCAAAATTAATGAGGTCAAGCTTTACCTTATTACACTTCCATGTAGCTAAGGTTTTGTGTAATGTCCCAAGCCAAAACAAAAATGTAAATCTAATTATTGACATTCCACAAACACTTATTAGATGAACAAAAACACTGCCAAGTCTTATTATTTAATTAGATCCTATAAAATTTAGATTTAAACTACTATTAGCACATAACCAATGTCATGATACTCCAATCAACAATAGCAACAAAACACCCAATATTTTTAATATAATGAAAAAAAAACATACATGTGTTTTTGGTTCTCTTTCTTATTAAAAAAATATTGTATTATATTTAATTGATTTTACAATAGTGCTAGAAATTCATACCACTAGCAATGGAGAATTGTTTAATGAAGCTCAAATGCAAATTCTATATGAGATTGCCCCATGGAATCACTATCTAGTTTTATCCTAGTAGGATTCCCATTAATGAATTCAAATGATCAAAATGGATTCTAAAAGTATTTTTTTTAAGTGTAGATGATCATCTTGGATGATTTTTTTCTCTTTATATCCTTCATAAACAAAACAAGTTAGCCACCATGTACACCTACAACTTAATATTTTAACAATGATCATGGATGTGAAAGATTCCATTTTGAGAGTGATGGAAGAAAAGTATACTATTAGAAATAATATAACACATGCTAGAAAGTTTGATTGGAACATAAAAATACATATAAATATCAAGGCTTAAGGGTTGGCCATACCATATGACTCAAATTATAGGTTGAGGTGTCAAGGGTTGAGTGACAAGCATGTTGGGAAGGGAAAATTTTAACTTTTGAAAAATATAATAGTAGAAGACTTGATATTATGGAGAAGTCAAAAACTTTGATAGGAAGAAGGGAAGAATGAATTTTAAAGAAAAGCCATGATAGGATGGAGAAATCTAAAACTCTAATTAGAAGAAGTGAAGAGCAGAGTTGAAAGAAAAGGCATGATAGGATGGAGAAGTCTAAAAATTTAACAAGAGAAGGGGAGAGTAGAGTTGTAAGGAAAAATATACTTGGGAGGGGAAAAAAATATTAGATGGAAATAGGGAAGACACAAGTGCATATACCTAATATGCATAGAATTATAATAACAAGAAATGAGACATAAATAGTTTGGCCCACTCAAAATTGCTTGCCCTCAAGTAACTACAGGTTTGAATGTTATAGACCTCAATGGACCTTCCCATGTTGTTTCCTCCAATAAAATATATTTCAACCAAATTAGGTACTCCCTTGTAAATTTTTTCTTAGCTTTCTCTCCCTTACATCTATGATTTCTTGGGGAACAAAAACTATTTTTTTATCCTCATCAATAAGAGGAAACTCTACTAATGGTTTTCTATGTTTTCCCAGAACCTTTTTGAGGCAAGAAAACATGAAAAAAATTGTGTATCATATTTCCCTCTAGTAGTTCCAACTCATATGACACTTTGTTAATCCTTCTCAAATTTTTGTAAGGCCCATAGAAATATAGCTTGATATTTTTGACGTACTTGCATTCTAGGAAGATTTCTTATATGGTATTGATCTCACAAAAACCATGTCTCTAATCCCAAATTTTCTCTTAATCCTATGATTTTCTACATACATATTGTTTTGGTTTTGAGCTTATTGGAGATTATTCTTGAATCACTTTAAAATATTTTGAATCTATTTGATTACATCACTTGATCTTGATACCATGCTATCCATTGGAATGAGATAAATAAATCTTTGGGCTTCATATACCCATATAAGGCCATGAAAAATATCATATTTTTTAACATATGGTAGGTGGTGTTACAACAATGCTCTGTGCAAGTAGATCCATTTTATCCAAGTCTTCTGCTAATCAACTACATAATATTTTAAATAAGCTTCCACCCATTTTTTTCATAATCTTAGTTAAGGGTGAGGTTAGTTTCCACCAAAAGGAAAATGTCTTTCTAAAATAAACTCATGAAGTGGCTATATCTATGGATCACAATGATGTTGGGTAACCCATGGAGTTTCATCACTTCCTTGAATAAAAAATTATCCACTCAAGAGGTGCCTTAAAATTTAAAGAGATGGAAAATAAATATACATAATTTTTCAATCTATCCACAAAAACCATATATATAGTGCTTACCTTGGAATTTAAGAAGCCTCGTGATGAAGTCCATCAAGAAAATTTCCCATTTCTACTATGAAATGGGTAAGAGAAATACAATACCTACTAGAAAGGTTTGTTCCATTTTATTCTTTTGACAAATGTTGCATTCTTTGATATTGGTGAGAATATCATCTTTGAGTCCCTTCTATGTGAACCTTTTATTTTTTCTCCAACCTATATGAACAACAATTTCTAAATATTTATCAAATACTATGCTTAAGATTGTTAATAGGTTGGCCATAAATGAGAGAGATCCTTATATCAATCTCTCTTCCACTTTTTCCTTTATGGAACCAAGGAGGGTAATCCTTTTAGATACACTAATGGAACATTGGCCATTTATTACATCATAACACAAAGAAGATGAAAATTCTCATATATTATAATAAGGATGAGTGAAAATATAAACATATGTGATTTGTTTCTTATAACTAAATGATGTTTATGAATGAAAAATAATTAGGAATTAATTAAATTTTATTGAGATTATCACTTTAAAGATATGTTTGGGATAGGAAAATACTCATAGATACACCTCCTACTGTATGGAACATAGATTCATAACATGGTACATCCCTCTATTTTAATAAAAAACATTTCAAGTGGCCATGATTCCTAAAGTAAGTATTATTTCCTTATAATGATATGACCTATTGATGACTCCACTAGTACACAAACAACAATATATGACTAAATAAACTACTAAAAATTGCATATAAATCACTAACTTTAATCACATGACTATTAGTGATTTATTTGTAGTCATTTATAACACCATTAAATTTATGACTAAACAATTTTAATCATTGATTTTAATCATTAATTTGGTCATTGATTTGGTCATTGATTTAATCATTTATTTAGTCATATATTTAGTCATTACTTTTAGTCATGTGACTATTTTAGTGCTTTATTTGTAGTCATTTATAACACCACCAAATTTATGACTAAACTATTTTAGTCATTTATTTAGTCATTTATTTGGTCATTAATTTATTCATTAATTTAGTCATTTATTTAGTCATGGTAGTGATTTGTTTAGTCATATATTTAGTCATTAATTTAGTCATTGATTGTTGTTAACTGGTCATTTACTTAGTCATGACCTAGTCATTTATTTAGTCATGTATTTAGTCATATATTTAGTCATTAATTTAGTCATATATTTAGTTATATATTTAGTCATTAATTTAGTTATATATTTAGTCATTAATTTAGTCGTGTATTTAGTCATGTATTTATTCATTACTTTATTCATATATTTAGTCATTACAAATCAAATCTAACTTAATTAATCCTCACAAATTTATGCATATAAACTTCAAGTATCATAGATATTAAAATTTTAAAAAACACCATGAAATGAAGACTAAAATGCTTGAACAAATATGAATGATCAGACACAAACACAAAAAAATTACAAATCAAGAGGAGACACAACACACTATTTATGAGTGGAGAAAAAAGGTCACTCTAAAAATTTACTTCATTAAGCCTCATTGGCAAAACAAAATCTCATTGGTTACATTCAATGTTTCAATGACACTGTACAACTTATAGACACTATATAAACAAAATACTCCTATTTTCATATAATTATACTAATTTCCCCTTCCTTAACTATAGTCCTTTTGGAAGGGTAGTGACCTCCTATAGGGGCTTGACCCATTTAATCCCCTTGCAAATCCATATCTTTCCCACTGTTATTGTTTTCGACTCCTCCAAAATATTCCTCGTTGGTATTCACCTTTCACTTCTCCAATTTGGAGTTGTAGCCTGAAAATAAGGTTTCAAAATTTGCAAATCAAAAAGTCAAAAAAGTCAAATAATACAGAGGATAAAATTCAAACATTTTTTTCCTTTTCCAACTATGGCACCCTAAACTTAGGCACTAGATATAGTGAATGTATCAGAATTAGATATAACATCCATCAAAAGCATATTTGGAAGTAGATTTTTATCAGATATTGTAGTTGCAAGTTCCACTAATTATAATGAAGATAAATAGTTTTACCTTTCTGCATCAACTAATGCAATTCTGATAAATTTTAGAGGATTGACAATGCTATCCTTTATCATATCAACATACTCACTTGCAAGTTGCAACACAACATTAAAATTATTAATTAGACTCAACATCCAAGAAAGAAAAAGAAACTTCAAACATTACCAATTTAGTAAAAAAAACATTAATTTCAAAGATCAAAGTAGCCAATGCTTCACTCTCTACATCCTCTACTACAATCAAAAGAGGCCTTTGTTTTTGTGATAAATGCAAAAAGAAATTATATTATTTGTCAAAACTTATCACTATGTACTTATGTACTCAAGATCATTTAAATTGTCAAACTAATCAACATGACTACCTAATTTCTTTCTATCACACACACTTTAGGTATACAAGATCATTGAGAATCCCAATTATTGAACTAGGAAATTCAACAATGCAACAAAATTATATCTTAAGTAAAATGTAAATCAAATCAACATTACATGGCTCAACTTATCAATTGATCTCAAATTGTATTTACACCTTTTTCATATAGCTTAAGGACATCTACAATAGATATTCACAAAATGAATTTGGTGGACAGACTTTAAAAAATTTCAAGCGAATACAATTTGCAAGTGTAAAGCCAAATTCCACAACCATTGCCAACATCCTCCCTGCTTGTGCCAAAATGGGAGCTTTGAAACAAGATATGAATATCCATCAATGCATAGACAATACATCCCTATAAGAAATATTAGACTCCCTCAAAATATTATTATATATTATTCTATTGGGGGCAATTTCCTTTATTAGGGGGCCTTTACTTTATCGGGGGGACTTTTGTTTAGAAAACCTAGATCACTAGCATATAAGCTCATGTGAGAGGTCAATAACCCACTATTAAGCCTACACATGGCACATGCATGCACAAAATAATAGATCATGCATCACACAATAAGTATAAGACAAAAAAATGTCAAAAGAGCTATGTTAGGACTAAAAAAAAAAAATCCCACATATTTGCATTAAAAAACATCTATTCATTTATCTCCTAGTCCTTACAAAATCTCACCAGACTCAATTTCATGATCTAGACAAATTACTAAGGTTCAAGTAAAAGAATCATTTTTGTAAGCAGCATACCCAAATAATCACATTCATGAAATCCATTGAAGTCCTTTGATACCATCGAGCTAACAATACATTTTCGGTGGAACTCCCATCACCACCCCACTGATAGCTCGATAGGGGTAATTCATATCCTTACATCGGCATAATATCCTTCCATCGGGCTAACTTCCAAGGTAGTCTCCCTGATTGGTTGATGGAAACAACAAAGATTATCGCATCATTGCATCTCTGGTGCATCGGTGGAATGAATGATGAAGCTCCCCTAATAGACCGATATAATCATGGGCTATCAAATTCTAACACTTATCGATGAAGCTAGGATGCATTGGAGTAACATTGTTTGATGTCTTACCGATAGACCAAAATAAAAACACTTAGCAGTGGAGAAGGTGGCCATCGATCAAAAATGTACCAAGGTCCCAATGATATAGCAATAAATGATTACTACTAGTTGATGTGAAGTCAAAAGCATCATCAAGATATTTGACATAAATTCTCTCCCCAATGACAAGACTAAAGAAAGTGGTATATTAATGAGCTAGAACAAAGGTGAATTGCACCATGAATTAATCATACAATTTGCAGAAACCAAAAAGGCTATGAATAGGGTAGAAGTAGAAAGGATACAACTCAGAGCTCTCATGTAGTGAAGCCAAGAGAAGCAAAAATTCATGTAAGTACTCCACTCTTAGCTAGAAAGTTGCATTTTTTTAGAGTTTGCAATGGAAGAAAATGTGGAAAAGCCTAAGGAAAAGAAACAAAAAATTGAAAAGAGGAATTTAAACCAATACTTGATAGATCAGTGTCTGGGGTCATGGCCAAGACCTAGAATAAGTGTCCAAGCAAGTAAATTGTTAGATAAACATAGGGGTCTTGGGGATGTTTGGACACCACACTAGGGCTATGAGCTTTTTATGTATCACTACAGAAAACAATTTAGATTTCAACCAGTCTGTAACCCATGGAGACTGAACTTAGGAAGACTTGTGGTGCCAAACATGTTCATCAATGTAGAATTGGTGAAAGCTCTAGCTGGTCAGTATAATGCCAAGAAAAGAACTATCCAATCACCAAATGGGACCGATATGCTTGTTATCTCCTTAGACCCAGTCTCTAATGTATTTCAGTTAGAAGATCCCATGAACTTTTCATTCACCATTAGAGACTTTTTGATAGAATATCATTGCATGGATACTAGTTACAAGAGATGGAAGCTAGCTTTGCATATACCTAAGAATGAGCAAGGTCAACTCAAAAAAAAAAAAAGAGCAATGAAAACCCTTTATTTCATATAGATTTGTTTGAAGAATCCTTCCAATAGACCTACTACTCAATTGGTCAAGTCTTGGGAATCGAGGTTCCACCACTTATGTCTATTGCACTAATGGTTGTAGCAGCTGATAGACAAAGCAAAGATGCTAGGTCATTTGACTATGCAAACTATTTGGTGAATGCCCTAAATCAAGGGCTTGAAAGAATCAAACACAATAGTGATTGCATAGATTTCAAACACTATTATGTGTTAATGCATTTACTTTTGTATGAGGTACATGCTAGAAATGTGTGGGGTAAAGAATTAAGAATCAAAGACACATATAAAGATGGATACTTTAAACCTATGCAGATGTGGACTACACTATGGGATAGTCGATGTGATAGGTCTCACTATTTGTATTTTGAAGAATATTTTGTTAAACCACTAATGAAGTTGCTAGGCTATTCATATGATCACAATCTATCCCTTGAGGTGCAGAGATTTTTGAGACCAAAGGAAAACAACCTGAGAGGCAAGGTAAACCATAATTGGGGAGACTGGTATGCCTTCTTCAATTGCATAGTAATAAGGGTTTATGGATTTGAAAGGGTTCCACATTTTCTACCTCGAGTGGTTCCTAAAAAAGTTGCTTATTTGGAAATAGTATGGCAATTAGCAAGGTCTCATACTAAACATCTCAAGAGTCATAATAAACAATCACTCTTTCCTAGCACTCTTTGTTTTGGAGATTTCATAGTATGTGCCATTGAAGGATATGATGAAATTGATGCTAAATTAGCTCATTACAACCTTCCTCTTGGGTATGAAAGAAAAAAATTTGATGCAGAGGGATTTATTCATCAAGCAAGATTAACTTAGAATTTGGCAGGGTATGAGCATTGGTTTGCACTTGATGATGTGATTAGGAACCGAGATGAAGGTTCCACTGGTGAGAGAATGGCTTCATATAATAAAATTGTGCTTGCAAGGAATAGAAGAGAAAGAATGTCCCATCATATAGAGAAGCATTTGCTGATATACAAGATCCCTTGGCTAGGATTGAGCAACTTATTGCTCATATGAATGAAATAGTAAAAGATGTTCCCTCATATTTTTTGATACATATCGTATGAGTTACATAGGATGTAGGCTGAGGATGTGGAGCCTTTGGATCACATACCCTCACAACCCACTCCTAATATATGTTTCTCCACTAACAAGATTGAAGAGGAAGGAAGCAATGAGGAGAGTGATGGAGAGGAGGAACTAGTGGAACAAATAAAGGCCCCTATGATTACACAATATGAGCCCCCTCAGGAACTTGTACAATTTGAAACATTAGATGAGTTATCTGATGACATTAGGGTCAAGGTTTGTCATGAATTCATTTCTGATAATGATTTTGTTAAAACTCTTGAGTTCAAATCATTTGTCTATGAGTATAAGGAGAAGAAAATAAGACAAAACTAGCAAGACATTACTCTTGAAAAGGAACTTGATGTCTTAGAAGAATTGAAAAAAGGAAGTTGACAAGGAAATGCAATCCATCACTCCTGAAAGAGGTAGAGAATTACTTCAAGAGATTGGGGTACTACTTCTACTAGGATGGGACATGAGCTCAACAATTGTGTTTGATGGTTTCATCAAAAGAGGGGATACAACAATGAACTTATCAGAGGAAGCTAGTGATAAGATATATTCAGGGTCTGGATACAATCCAGATGAGGATGCCTTGCTTATTTGGTCACTATACCCTCATGAGAAGAGGCTGAGAGTAATTGACAATCGTAATCAAGTATTTGGACACCTTTTGGTCAAAAGAGTTGCAGACACTAATCCCTTAGAAACTACAGAGCTAAATGTCAATGTGGAAAAATTCACTAAAGCACAAATTGAAAAAGTGGTCAAAGAGTCGCAAATTGAAAAAGCAGTTATCACATCAAATGGAGAAGTCATCTTCCTCTTCTGCTCCAAAATTGTATGCTCCATGGCTCGAAAAGGATAAGAGAGTGTTAGATGCATTAGCTGATGTAGCCTATTGGAAAAATTCCCATTTGAAAACCTAAGAAAAGTGTAAAATGCTGGAAAAGGAGGTGAAAATCATCAAGTACAATATTGTGTCTAAGATAATCAAAGAGATGTTCAATAAGCTAATAAAGCAAGTTGATGATTATTGGGGTGCATTTAAGCAAATACAATCAACACTAGAGGAAAATGTCTAGTTACAAGGAAGAATGATTGATAACAAGAAGAAAATTCTAGGTAAACAAATCCTGAAAGACCAAAAATTGCAAAGATATAATGACTCGGTGAGATCCCAAAACCAATATCAACAAAGACTCGAAGAATACCTTAGTTGTTTTAATTTGGTTCCTACAATCCATGATGATACAAGGAATCTTTGAGAAAGGGATGATTGGAAAGTAGAATTTATAGAGTTTCTAACAATTGCATTATAGGAGATCAACAATGAGGATATGGTCTTGCAGAATACTCAAAAAAATTGAGAAATTCATGCACATAGAGTATGATATGAAGGAGATCATATCGAATACTGACACTCATGCAGAATAGGGGTACATTGATCACCTCTTAGCTTTCAATCTATTTATAAATTGGTAGTGGATAATTTGGGCACAACTGAGCAACAGTCAGAATCATTCGGTGGTAATGATGTGGACCCTATCATATAGTAAAAGCTTTGAATAGGTCTTTGACCACAGGCTTTTACTTGTAGATTAATGGATTGGTACACATGTTTATGATTGTGTTAGTTTCTTAAAATAAGTTCGAAATCATATTTTGTTATCAAGAGTCATGTCGTTTGGTCTAAAGCTTGTTACCTCTCATGTATATAAGAGAGACTAGGATCAAAATAAGGATATAGGAGAAGATAGGAGGCAAATAGGGATAGATAGACAACATAAAGCTTCCATAATGTTTCCATTTCAAAAGACTGTGTTGTAGATATATTTTTGAAGAAATCAATGAAAGTTCTTTGATTTTGTGGCTTTATATTGGTATCAATTGTTTGTTGAAAATATTCAATTATCTTGTTGTCTCTAGTTTTATATTTCCTTATTATCCATTTCATCATTTAGTTTTATCAAAATTGTTTTCAAAACCTCACATCTGTTAACTAAACATATTAAATTTCACCTTGATATTGCTTATACAATTTATACCAAATTAGGATTACATCTCTCCACTCTCAATTGCCATTGTGGATAGATTTTTCAAGTAGGAAACAAATAGTCTAAGTCTGCTCCATTTGCATAGGTATACCCACCTAGGTTTGGCAGAGCCTAAAGAGAAGAAGGTTCAAGTACATCATTTGGCCTTATTCATTAGCCTAAAGTGTACCAAGAGCTTGGCAACCTCTTGTGGTTTTTCAACCAGCTTTTTTTAGAACTAACAAGCTAATATATGTTTCCCAATAGTTACAAGTCATGGATTCGATGGAGGAGCATCTATTTTCCTCAAACATGCAAAATTTGTCATGTTGCACTATATTTAGCAATTCTGCAAAACTTGACAAAAATGACCTACAACAACTTTTGATAGTTTGCAATTTTACAACTTTTTTGCAACTTTGTCTCTTTTACCCAATTGACTCTAAAATCATCCTAATTCATAGTGAATGGTCTCACAAGACCTAATTAACATAAAATGACTTCCTCCAATACTAAAATGACCTACTAAGATGCAATGGCCTTCAAATTTGAAAATGGAAGTTTAGGTGCTCATGCACCAACATGTATGCTAAATGTGGGATCATAGACAAGGCACTTGAAGTGTTCAAAATAATGCCTCAAAGAAATGTGGTCTCATGGACTACAAAAATTAGATATGTTGAAAAGGCTCTAGAAACTTTAAAGAAAATGTAATTTGCAAGTTTAATTGCAATTTGCAGGTTGTTCCATAACAACCTATGGTGAATTTGGGATATGTTTTAGAAGTCATTAAAGGGTATCTGAAAATGGTTTTATATATTGTCTACAGTTCTTGAGGATTGAAGGAATTGAGATATTGAAGCCTATTTTTTGTGAAATTTGTCTAAGTGAGGTTGAATGGTGCTCCTAATTGCTATCAAGCTCCATATTGGAGATGCCCATGCTAACAATAGAGACCTTTTTGGCTGATCAATATATGTATATTGAACCCACCAAGTTGGTCTAACAAGATTATGGTACCATTATCCAATCATCAAACAAACAAGATCAAATCACTTAAATGAAATATAACCTCCTATAACAAGTCAATGAAAGAATATAATAGAAAGTTGAAGGTAGAGGCAAAGTTCTTGACCTTCAAATAAATTTGATTAACCAATTTTCCATTAATGCAACTCAATAACTCAACCAAGGTAGCAAAGAATTAAAAATACAATGGGGGAAAGGAACCAATGCTTTAGAAAAGGATTTAGCCAACCACATAACAAGTGGGAGCACATTATACTAGATAAAGCTTATGCAAAATTTGATTATAGTGGAAGATTATTTTGTTTCTAGAACTCCTCACAAACAAAACAAATCCTATTGAATCATTCTTGGTCGAATTATCTAGCAAGTTTAACAAGGCTACACATAGAGCCACAAAAAGATTAGTTACATTGGTTTTCAACACCCACCTCACATCTTGGTGTGATTTGGTCCTCAATTGAGCTATGAGCATCTTCATTTTCTATTTGTTAGTGAAATCAATCCCCACAAATTTTTTTCAAAGACTATCTCAAGTGGGTTCAACTAAATATGAAGCTTATCTACTTATCCTTTCAACACAAGAAGACCAAAACCTTGTTTTTTTTGGTGTTGACTTAGATCATGAGCGCCAACAACATCGGCCCATCGTTGGAACCACTACACAAGTCCCAGTGATAGGCACAAACTCCACTGATGACATCCCCATCGGACCATCATGGGAATAGGAGACCTCAACCCACTGATAGAAGATCCTCACACTGAGGAAAAAAAAAACCGTCAACGCATCGCTGGAACCAGAAGACACATCCGACTGGTAGATCGATAAGTTGGGGTTCCATGTTCTATAATGTGGTAATATTCATACAAGTAACACTATATTAGGCTAGGGAACTCTTCTTGGAGGTTCTAAATGATTTGCCTCTTTTTTATAAGACTGTGTTGACAGTGCCACCTGGATTACAGTTGTTTGATGGGATTCCAAGCCTAGAAAATGAGGTGCAGTTGTGGAAATCTCATAGAGAGAAGCTACAAGCTACCATGATGATTTTTCTAAGTGAATTTATATCAAAGTCTTGCTTAGTGTGGCTTAAGATATGTGTAGATGATATTCTCTCTATAGATAGGCTTGGGGGAAAGTATTTTCTTGATCTTGTGAAATATGGCAAGGAACTTGCAGAGAATGAGGCATTGATTAGAGAAACATTGGATAGTCTGAATGCATTTGAAGGGAGCTTGGAGTGGCTAAAAATATTTTTGGTTCAAATGTTGAGTTTCCATGGCAATGCACGTGTGAAATTGTTTTGAAGCACTCAAAGAATCTGTGGGATGAACTTTTTGAAAGCCTGTTTGTTAGTAGGATGAAACAAATAATAGATGATGGATTTGCATATCTATGTGAGAGAGTTAAGGTTGGTAAATACCTTGAAGTTACATCTCCAGAAAGTTACAAAGATGTTGAAACCCATTTGCACAAATTAATTACTAGTGAGGGTTGGCTTGTTAGGAGAGGGGACCTAAAAAGTGTCAATTTACTTGGGTTGATTTTTAGATTTATGATGACAAATGATGAAGATTGGTTTGGTCACCTTAACGCTTATTTTGGAATTGAGGTTAGTCAAATAAAAGATACCATAGATGAGGGGTTCAAGAATATTCTGTAAGACCTCCTAAGTTTTCTTCATGCACATAAATCTCCTTCAAGGGTAAAAGCACAAAGTTGTGTCACACTTTCAGCCAAATAAATAGTTCTGAGCGAAATATTTTCAGCCGAAAAGGTTTCTCCCAACTCGGTTTCGACCGAAACCATGTGGCGTATTACGTGGCACATAGGTTTCGGTCGAATAAGTTTCACCTGAATCCAAAAAAATCAAAATTTTCCTCTTCTTGCTTTAAAACTACCTTCAAAATTGGATTTTTTAATGTGCAGGGTTTCTATAGAAAGGGTTTCGGTAGAAACAGTTTCTATAGAAAGGGTTTCGGCCGAAACCCTTTCTATAGGGTGGCATCCTAGTTGGCGCCAACTCCTTTTTTCAGAATTTTCTGAAACTTTCAACTTTAGCTAAGTATTTCTTTAGTCAGAATGATTTTTTTGCAAAAAAAAATACCCTTTTGTAGAGCTCGGAGTGTAGAATCCAAATATATAATTTTTTAAATATTTTTATTAGTTTTAATATATTTTATTTTTAAAATAATGCAAGTAGGTTTTCAAAATGAAAAAGAAAGTTGATTACAAATTAAAAACAAGATAGTAAAATTTATTAAAAAAATTTAAATCTTATATGGGGCACAAGAGGAGAGAGTCTTCTTCAAAAGGGTATAATTCTTTTTTTGAAAATGATTTAAAATTTTGAAAATAGTTGACGGCCCATGAAAACTATCAAATTTTGACATGTTTGACTTTAAAACATTATTACAAGAAAAATATACATCAAAATTTGATTTTTCTTTTTCCATGCACAAGATATTGAAGTTACCTATTTGGAGAAAAAATTAGGAGAAATGAAGTTTTTTTCAATTTGTTTCTTGACGGCCTGTGAAGTCACTCTTTTCTGAAATTTTCAGCATTCCAAAATTTGTCCTTAAATTGATAAAAACATAATGAAAATATTTTTTTTTTAAATTTTAAAAATTACAACAATAAACTTCATCAAAATTTCTACATTTCATTAGTTTACACCATTTTGAAATTCAAAACATAAAGACCACTTTTATGTGGTCGAAGTTCAGAATTTTTTTTGCTATTGGCCGATTCCTTTATAAAGTGTGACACAGGTTTGTGCTTTTACCCTCAAGGATAAATGATTTAGCACCTTATTTGCAATAGCAATGCTTCCATTTTATCTCAACATTGATTGTTGATATTGGAGAACATCTTGCACATCTTTTAGAAGCTCTCTATCAAGAAATACAAAATGAGGAGATGCTAGAAAAAATGAACAAGGAGACACTAGAACGGACAATCATAGTGGAAAGGGCACTTTTCTTAGGAAGGATTTTAGTTTCTCTCAGTTTTCATTCAACTTCCCTTCCACTAGTTCTTGGCTCGTCCTAGCTTTATTTTGTCGAGAACAAAGCTTCAATTTTAGGGAAAGGATCTTTGAATTTCAGATATTCTAGTACTAATTTTGATTATCCTCTTCTAGAAAGTTTTGGAAGACAAATAGTAATGAGAGGGGTTAGTTTGAAGCGTGAATCATAGGATAAAAATAATAGCACCAAATTGAATAAACTAAGAAGAACTATGCACAATATTTGTATTAGATCTCATAGCATGTGGATATTGTGGATAACTAAAGAGATTTTAGGCATTCTCACAAGAGATCTAAGGGAGGATGATTCTTTATCCATGACAACTCCTTTGAAGGCATGTATTCTCATTTGCATTGCATATTTTGTTTGTTGTGGCTTATGGAGTTGGTTTCATTTCCATGAGTCATCTAATCATTGATCTCTTCTTGTAGTTTTCATGAGATTTCTTCTAGTTCTGATTTAAGTCATCATGGTTTATATTTGGATATATTAATAATTGAATGAGAATAAAGCATCTAGAGTAAAGAGCTACATTTGATTCTTTCAATCACTTTGAACTCTTTATTTCCCAATAAATGGAAAAGACTAACATGTTCCCTTTCAACACTTCCATTCCATATTAATCATGGAGACGTAGTCTATAAAAATGAAAAAAAGTATCAAAGGGGAGCCAAAAAGTTAGAGATTTTTATAGGGCCTATGAATCAGTTCTTGTTGTTTTTATATGAAAATATTGTTGTTTGTTTTCTATTTTTAATATTTATTGGCGTCATTTGGGAACTCCTATTTTTGGGAATTCAGTAAGAGTTCTCAAATTAGGATGACATCTATTGTACAACTGATCATTTAAATGGAATTTGAAGCATGATTTTGTTTAATTTTTAATTTGTTTCCTTAAGGCAGCCTCATAAAATGCCCTTTTTCTGATTGTATATCAAACTTGTTGGTGTAATTAAAAGTGTTGTACCTTTTCCTAGGTCATGATTACACCTTAGTTAAGTTTAATTAGGGACCACATAGGAGGTAGTTGGAGAATTTCCACTTTTGTGGACACATCATGTGATTACCTCTCCAACTTTTGTGGGTGATCCACCTTTTGTGGTGATTATTACATTATCACTTTTCCACTTTAGGTGGAGTGATAGCTTTTCATAGTTGTTTCATGTCATCAGATGATGACACTTTTCATAATCTTATGCCCTTCTATGTTCTCACCTTAGCTATATAACCAAGGGGTCTCCTATGTACTTTTGCATAGCATCTAGCTCATCATATTTGCATTCATTGATAAGAATATAGTATATTTTTGTCATATTTTTTCTATCTCTCTTATGCTTGTGTTTTCTATTAGGCCTCTAGATTTTGGGTGGCTACCTTTATAGCCAATTATTACATGATATTAGAGCTATTGGAGTGCCTTTGGATTGTCATTTTGGAGAGATTCTTAGAGGGTTCCATTTTTGGTCTTGTATTGCAGGTGCATTTTGGGAGCTTGTTGCATCAGATCTGAGCTCACCATTGTGTCTGGAGTGTCCAAGATAGTCAAATTTTCCTTTTGGTTCGTTCTAGTTAGACATTGAGGCCAAATCTATAAGGGTTTGAAGATTGGAGGTGGTTGTTAGATCCAAAAGGTAGCTACCACTTCAGAGTATTTTTAGCCAAAAAGGGCATCTTCATCGCGTTCAAAAGGGCCAAAAACCCCTAAATCAACTATCAAATCGTCGAATTTGGACAAGTTACTCTTGGAGGCAAAAAAAAATTAGCAGGCGGGTCGTACAACCCTACCTGCACAGCTATGATTTTATTAAAAATAATAATAATAATTTATTTTCTACAAATTATTCACAGTTTTTTAAATATTTAAAAAAAAATTAAAAAAAACAAATAAAATCGTGCTTTTTTATTTTAAAATCAAATTTTATAGAAAAAAATCCATTTTTTAAACTTGCGGTATGCAGGTATTGACAGTACCTACACTGGCAGTACCTGTGGCCCCCAGGCATTTGCCGATGGCGGCGACAGGGCCGTCTATCACCTGAACGACCGATGGTCGTTGCAGGGGGTGACATACCTGCCAACCCCACTGGCCCCCTTCTCCTTGATTTTTTTTTTTAAGTTTTTTAAAAATAAAATCTTTTTTTGTTTTTTTTTTTAAGTTTTTTAAAATAAAATTTTTTTTATGTGATTTTTTAATAAGTTTAAAAAAAAATCATTATTAGTTTTTAATAATGATTTTTAATATAACTTTTAAGTTTTTCTTTTTAAAATAAATAAATAAAAATTAATAAAGTTTTCTCTAATATTTTATATTAAAGTTTTTAATAATTAAAAAAAAAATAGTTTTCTTTATTAAGTTTTAATTAATTTTTTAATTAAAAGAAAATAATTGTTTTTCTTTATTTTTAATAAAAAATTTTTTCTTTAATAAGTAATGTTTTTAAATTAAAATTTTAATTAAGTTTTTTTTCAAAAAAGAAATCATGCATTAATAAGCAAACCTGAAGAAATTATTTTTCTTAATGATCAATCCTTGTCATGCACCATTACTCCTCTAACCAACAGTCAATAGGGGTCAGTTGCTCCTATCGACATCCACCTGGAGGGTTTTCTTCACGGTCTTCTGCTTCGAGGCACTTTTGGTTGGCTTCTTCATCAACATTTCTAGTTTTGCATCATGTTGATTGTAGTTCTTCTCTTTGTAATGTTGTAATCACACTAAAATAAAATGCCACAATATTTCTATTTCAGTGTACTCTATCATATTGTATGCTTCTTTGGGTTGATCTATGTATCTAGTGTTAGTTCCTATCTACTCAGCGAATGCAGCCGCTGGTTACCCATGCATTTTGGTGAGATGGACTAGTCACCATATAGACACTCCTATTTTTGGAAGCACTCTACCTATCTTCAGAAGTTTGGTTCTACATCCAGAGACTTGGCGCATGGCTCCGATGAGACTTGGATTGTACAATTTGTGCATGGCTCCAATGAGACATAGATCGTACCAATCTGCTATTGATGGGAATTCAATTGCTGCTCATGAAATTGTCTTCTTGGTTCTAACCTTATTCCTGTTGCAGTGTGGATGCATCAATAGTTCTTCATCAACAGATTCTGCAATTACTTTTGAGTTGATAGATTCAACTCAGTCACTAGTTATGTGGCTTCTTTTGTAGTTGTACTTGATTCTTTCTATTAGTGCTTGTCACAGTTTGGAATTTCTTTTGTAACAACATTTGGAGGATTCACCATCATCCTTGGTCCACTCTACATCAACCTTCACATTCTTCTACATTAAATCTCCTTCTTCAGTAAAGATTGGGAATCTTGACAT
The DNA here is from genome assembly GCA_007258455.2 of Sequoia sempervirens. Classification (NCBI taxonomy): domain Eukaryota; kingdom Viridiplantae; phylum Streptophyta; class Pinopsida; order Cupressales; family Cupressaceae; genus Sequoia; species Sequoia sempervirens. Next base: position 84,054,320 of record VDFB02271358.1, on the reverse strand, counting down.
TGTGACATTTGAGTAGTGACTCTCCATTGAGGGGGGGTTGCAAGGACTATCTTCATTCTCTCTTATGGGGGGTACTTTTTCCTCACTCAAGGTTTTATCCTTCCTATAGTGTGTTTCTTGTTTTGTTTCTCTTTTGGGGAGAAGTTTTGTTTCGAGGTTGTGTACATTCTCCCTAAGTTGCACTTAAGGGGGGGTGTTGGTGTAATTAAAAGTGTTGTACCTTGTCCTAGGTCATGATTACACCTTAGTTAAGTTTACTTAGGGAACACATAGGAGGTAGTTGGATAATTTCCACTTTTGTGGACACATCATGTGATTACCTCTCCACCTTTTGTGGTGATTATCACATTATCACTTTTCCACTTTAGGTGGAGTGATAGCTTTTCATAGTTGTCTCATGTCATAATATTATGACACTTGTCATAATCTTATGCCCTTCTATGTTCTCACCTTGGCTATATAACCAAGGGGTCTCCTATGTACTTTTTCATAGCATAGCTCATCATATTTGCATTCATTGATAAGAATACAGTATATTTTTGTCATATTGTTTCTATCTCTCTTATGCTTGCGCTTTTTATTAGGCCTCTAGATCTTGGGCAGCTACCTTCATAGCCAAATCTTACAAAACTGCCTATTGCTTCTTTTCTTTTACTGTTGGAAGTCACAATTTTAATATTGTATGCTTGCTCCATCTCTTCTAGGTTTTTGTTCCATGATTTGAAGGCTTACCATTTATTAGTTTGTGATTTGTAGGGTTGGGAAGAAACTAAATTGAAACAAGAGCATGAGGGTGGAGGTCAACTAGAGTTAAGGTTGGTAAATTATTTCAAGCCATAGTTACATCTTTGGCAAGTTACAAAGATGTTGAAACTTGTTTGCAAAAATTAACTACTAGTGAGGGTTGGCTTGTCAAGAGAGGGGACCTAAAAAGTGTCAATTTACCTGGGTTGAGTTTTAGATTTATGATAACAAACATGAAGACTGGTTTGGTCGCCTTAACGCTTATTTTGGAACTGAGGTTAGTCAAATAAAAGATACCATAGATGAGGGGTCCGAGAATATTCTGGAAGACCTCCTAAGTTTTCTTCATGCACATAAATCTCCTTCAAGGATAAATGATTTATTACCTTATTTGCAAGAGCAATGCTTCCATTTTATCACAAAATTTATTGTTGAGATTGAAGAACATCTTGCACATCTTTCAGAAGCTCTCTATCAAGAAATGAAAAATGAGGAGATGCCAAAAAAAATGAACAAGGGGACACTAGAACCAACGGTTATAGTGGAAAGGGCACTTTTCTTAGGAAGGATTTTAGTTGCTCTCAGTTTTCATTCAACTTCCCTTCCACTATTTCTTGGCTTGTCTCAGCTCTGGTTTGTCGAGAACAAAGCTTCACTTTGAGGGAAATGATATTCAACTTTCAGATATTTTAGATTACCCCTCTTCTAGAGAGTTCTAGAAGACAAATACTAATGAGAGGGGTTGGTTTGAAGTCTGAATCACATGATAAAAATAATAGCACCAAATTGAATAAACTAAGAAGAACTATGCACAATCTTTGTATCAGAGCTCATCACATGTGGATATTGTGGATAACTAAAGATATTTTAGGCATTCTCACAAGAAATTTAAGGGGGGATGATTCTTTACCCATGACAACTCCTTTAAAGGCCTGTATTCTCATTTGCATTGCATATTTTGTTTGTTGTGACTTATGGATTTGGTTTCATTTCCATGATTCATCTAATTACTGATCTCTTCTTATAGTTTTCATGAGATTTCTTCTAGTTTTGATTTAAGTCATCATGGTTTATATCTAGATATATTAATAACTAAATGATAATAGAGCATCTAGAGTAAAGAGCTACATTTGATTCTTTCAGTCACTTCAAACTCTTTATTGCCCAATAAATGGAAAAGACTATCATGTGCCCTTTCAACCCTTCCAGTCCATATTAATCATGGAGATGTAGTTTGTAAGTATGCAAAAAAGTATCAAAGGGGAGCTAAAAAGTTAGAGATTTTCATAGGGCCTATGAATTAGCTCTTGTTGTTTTTATATGAAAATATTGTTGTTTTTTTTCTATTTATAATATCTATTGGCATCATTTGGGAACTCCTATTTTTGGGAATTCAATAAGAGTTCTCAAAAAATGTAGGATGACATCTATTGTACAACTAAACTACTGTTTCACTACACTGTAAACATTAAACCCCTACCATCCCTACACTCCTTTCATTGTAATCTACATGGTTGATAGAAGAGCCAATTTTCACTTTATAATTGTTCTCCCTTTTTCTTTATGTGCTACTCTATTTTTTACACTCAACTTCAAAAGTGATTTGCATTCCCCCTTAGAAATTGGAAGCTAATTTTACGAGTTAAAATTCTGAAATTTGTATAGACAACTCAATCTACATGCCCCTTAATATCATTTTTATAGATACAAGTAAGTTCTCTCATGAACTATGCAATTTGATAGTGGAAACTTTGAAAAGAAAATATCACTTTTAACATCTCATAATGGAAAAGAAAAGAATAAACATACCTCAATTTTGAGTTCTCTATATAAATCCTTAACTTTTGCAACACAAGATGGATATGTTTTTCCATAATTAGCCTAAAAAAGAACATAATCATTGTTAGTCAACAAGAAGCTAGTAAAATTATTAAATGAATGGATCATATGGCCTGACCGCATACAGATTTGAAAAGTAAAATTAATTGAAACCATGGAAAGTGACTTACCACAAGATTCTACACAAATTGTGTCTGATGCGAAAAAATGTGCAAAGGTTGCAATCCAAAATTAGGCATCGCACTTTACTTCTCCATTTTGGCGGGCTACCTTGAAAATAAGGTTTTGACTCACTGCTCCATTTTGGTGGGCTACATTGAAAATAAGGTCTTCACGAAGGTTTTAGAGTATGTTTATTAAAATGAAAATTATGGTTATAAAAAAAAATTGGTCCTTTTTCCTCTTAGATTATTTGGTTGCTTATTCTTATCTTTTGTTTTTTCTCTTCCTTTTGCTTATTTTTTTATTTTTCAAGGTTTTTGGGTTTTAGTTTTTTGGTTCTCTTATGGTTTTCGTTAATTTTTATAATTTGGTGGTTTTTCATCAATTTAGAAGAAAATTTGGTGTTCATATGATGACACCACAAAACAAAATATTTATTCCACAAAAAATATTTATTAGTAATTTTATTTGTAATATTATATTATTAATTATGGCGGGCTACGATTGAAAATAAGCTCTTGACGAAGGTTTTGGAGTATGTTTATTAAAATGAAAATTATGGCCAAGATTTTAATAATGAGCACATTTATTTAGTTATTTATTTAGTCCTTTTTATTTGTCTGATATTAGTCATTTATTTAGTCATTTAGTTGTGATTTCACCCGATGACCAAATTAGTCATTTATTTTCCAAATACTACTAGTGTTAGTCACTTGACTAAAAGTTTTAGTCATGTAGTCATTTATTTGCCAAATTCTACTAGTGCTCATATAAATGATATATTACTCAATAATTCACTTAAAATAAAAATATTATCACTATTTTCCATGAAGAACTATATGATTTCTTGAGAGAAGACTAACATAGAAAAAAAATACAACACAAAAAATGTGAGTGAAGAAAATCATAACCCTTGATTATTCATTTTAAAGAAATAACACATCATAATAATGGAAATGAAAAATTTGGCTCTATGAAAATTCACTAATAGAAAATCCACTGTCAACAATTCATCGTGAGAAAATTCACCACCATGACAAATTCACCCCAAGTAAAATTCACCACAAGAAATTCACCACAATAGAAAATTAACCGCATTAAAATTAATTTGATTTATGGGATTAATTTTCTGCGGCGGTGAATTGCTAGTGGTGAATTTTAAAATTATGTTGAATTTGTCATGGCGGTGAATTTTCCTACGGTGACTTGTTGGCAATGAATTTTCCATCGATGAATTGCTAGCAATGAATTTTTCATATGCCAAAAAATTTATATAACATGTATTCATATAATCTCATCCATAAATGACATATTATAATAGAGACTAGTATATGAAAGGAAATATGCATCCACCCAAGATAATTTCCACATAACCCAAATAGAGAAATCTATGCAAAGAAGTATTTATAATCCATATACAAGAGAATAGACATTATAATAAACATTATAATACATCTTTAGAGCTTCAATGAACACCTCTAAAACATCAAGCCTCTCCAATGCATCCTCCATGTGTCCAAGCATGCAACCACACATCCCATGCCATGATTCACTTATGCACTATTCAGAAGAAGACTCAAAACCCGAACAAGGGCCAACCTTAGACAACTACCCTTGTGTTTGCTTTTATAGAAGCAAGCTCACACAAAACCACCAAGTGGTATTATATAAAACCATGTGACTAAAACCATGAGATTAAAAAACCATGACCCCATATTTAATGTTGGGTGCTTTCTTAAATTACTTTCCCCAATATTAAATAAATACATTTTTATAACTTGTATTCAACTTATGTCCCAATATTACATACAACATAAAGTGGCCCCAAGAATGCTAACTCCTAGTGATGCATGTACTTCTAGCCCCCCTAGGTGTACCACACACATAATAATAAATTAAACATTATAAACATTATGCAAGGTGTACAACACCTAATTCCTAACATTATAGACACTACCATAATATATTTCTTATTATAGAATTAATACAACTCTAGTATCCCACTTTTTTCCAACCTCTTTTATAAATAATATACATCCCTTATATAGAAGAAATATTCATGAAAGATAACATATGGGTGACATTTGTCATTTCAATTAGCTTGATGAACTCTCATACAACTAAATTGATGCAAAGACTTATGAAAATTTTGAGAGATATTCACAATAACCTACAAGTCAAGTAATGAATTACTTAGAGCTAAAACATTATTGATCCACCTAAGTTGAATTGTAGCTTGCCACTTGTAGTCATGGAAAGAGGGAAAAAATATGTAGAAGCTTTTCTCTTTATTACTTAGACTTTGGTGATGACTTTCAGAGATAGGGATGGTATAGGAGCAAACATCCTTGGCATGTTAGGAAAATAGGTAGCCATAAGTAAGGCTAATGTCACTATTCTCAATCCAAATAACATAATAATCAACCTAGAAATTATTTTGGATGCTTTTTACACACCCATACCTCAAGTGCTATTATGATAAGAAGATGAATAATACACAAAAGAAAGGGCATCATCCACTCCCACCTCATAACAATTATTAAAAATAAATTTAACATTAATAACCAAAATTTCTTTGAGACCCTATAGATCCTCCACACCTACCAAGATGAATAAGAGAATGCTAAAGGAATTAAGGGAGGAACTAAAATTTATTACATTTCACATGCGGCTTGTGGAGATAATATAGAAAAATAAAAGAAATAATAGGTGTATAGATCCCTCTTTCTGATTGAATTCCTCACAATTCATGGGAAGCTTATGTTAGATTCCAAGCCTTGACTTGAGGATCAATTAAACTAGACAATGCCCATCCCAATTCTGCCCATTCTTGAAATAATTCTATCACTTATCCCTTTGAATTCACAAAGATATAAGAAAGAGAAGGTTGAATAGCCCCAAAATAACCAAGGCACCATTGTAGAATTTTTTAAAGAAATGTAGCAAAAACTAACCTCTCTAAATAGACCATTCATGTAAATATGAATTACCACAAGCTCAAGTTCTCTTTTTATAGCTAAAAATTAAGGCTAGTTATGCCTTTAGTTAAGCTCTTAATCATGATTAATTCACCTTAAAATCCTTTATCCTAAAGTGTGTCAATTATAATCATCTAGTGCACCTTGAAAAGCTTGTTCACACACACTTTGAAGATTTTGATAGAGTTCATGTGACATGAAGAATCAATGTCACAAAAGTTTTATGAATATTTCCCTATCCACATACAAAATTCTTCATGAAATGACCATTTGTGCTCAATTTTTTTCCAACTTGATGGAACCCTAATTTTTTTTCCATCTCGAACCCTTGTTACATTTGGATGTAGGGTTTTTATCTAATGGTTTAGGTTTTTAGTCATTGTAACTTCTTGTAACATTCTATTTGGTCGATTGACTTCATATTGCCCATTTCTGGTCACTTTAAAACTCTCTCTATGTCTATCACTGTCATCAAGTGACCAGTCCTTATCACCTAGGGTTGAATTTCTAAATTTTATAAGGTTAAGGGCCTTTTTGGCCTTTACATCCTTTGCATTTCATGACTTAGAAGTTTTTGAGCCCATTTTCTCATGTCATCCTTGAGGGTCCCCTTCATTAGAACAACTTAAGTGCATGTGCTTACGGTTTTTCACTTAAGTCCCGATGGCCATCATACTTTTATTGCCCATCACTGATCTTTTAAACATATATGTCTCAAATCAATGACAAGTGATGAGTGGCATTTCTTTATTCTCACTCATCACAAATAGCTGCCAAGGCTCTTAAATTAAATGTGTGATGAGTGGTGTTCCTTGTATTGTTAAGGGATCGCTTATCGCTAATGGATTTTGAGCCTTCAATATTTTAAGAGCGATGAGCAATGCCCCTGACCCTATGTTCTTATTTTTCATCCTGTATCACAAATATGCTTTGAGTGCTAAAGTTCCACATTAGCGATACACGATACACATTCTCACTATGTAAATCCTCTCATTGTTGATTGCTTGCAAACTGTATGAGGATAATTAGCAATGAGTGATGGTCTAATGTTCCTATGTTTTATTGCTCATCGCGGATTCATTTCATAGCTTAAGTTCCAAACTATTATGAGCGATGGTATTCTCTAAGAGGTTTCTTTCACCAATATGATAAGATCTTATGTGCGATGTCTCTTGTACCGTTTATTTTCATGCAAGTGTACATGTATAAATCTAATTTCTTCATTGCATCTCCTATTGCTAATAGGAGCCAAGATGCAAAGTTTGAATTAGCAATGCATGATGGAAGGAGGAACATGATCAAAGAAGGACCATAGATCCAAGGGCTGAGATTTCATCGCGGGTATGTTTACATTGCTAATAAGGCCAATGAAGGATGAGATGCATCCACAATAGTTGATGACTATTGATGGAACAAGCAATGTAGCAGAATCCTGAGGACTTCGCATAAATCAAAAAGGAAAGTAGTGAGAGGACTGGAGAACCATTAATATGGTTTAAAAACAGGATGATCTAATAGACTAAACTTCATCGTGGCAATATTTTCATCATTGATTTCACCCTAAAATTTGAGGAAGATCAGTGATGAGCGATGAAGTGTATAAGGAAATATTCTCTCTAAGAAACATTTATCTTATGTACTTTGTCGATATTTATGAAAAATCATAGATTAGGTTGGCGATACATGCTAATTGTTAGATCACATATGATTTATCAAGATTAAAGAAGAATGTGGCAACATTTGAGATAGCAATGTTATTTTCTAGGAGCAAGTTGCTAATGGTCAAAAAATGATGCTCATGGCCACCTTAGATGAAGTTTTAATTGTTTTAAGATCAACGACCTAGATTCAAAGCCGAGTTTTTAAGTTATCAACTCGCTCGTGCGAAGATTTCTTGAATCATTAATTCTACATGCTCCAATTGTCTATTTAATGCAGGTTAATCATTGTTCATTTTCACCATCTTTCCAGTCTACTGTGAATGTAAGGAAAAGTGTGAAGAAGAGTAAGAGGTTGTTTGTTTTTCTTGAGTAAGTTGGTTTTAAATTGGGTTCTCTAGTCTAGTTAGAAATTTCTATGCTGGGTTGGTTACAATTGTCTAGGTTTATAGGTGTGTCTCCCTGTAGCTGTGTCTTGAATTGTTAAATTATGCTTGTTCTAGAGATGGGGAAAATTAGTGTGTCAATTTAGCCTATTTAGAAGGTCTAGTAAACTCAATGTATTTGAGTATCATGAGGATATAACTGAGTTGGAAGTATAAGCTTCTCCTGAGGTTTCAAAGCGTAAAATGAGGGCTAGAGGTCATAAGAAGAAATCAATTTTGTAAAGTACTTACAGCTTGAGAAATAGGACCATCAAGGTGAAATGGTCAAGTTCAAAGGCAAGGAACTAGCTCAACTAGTGAAGAAGTCTAGGAAAAAAGATAAAAGTCATAGGGCCTGCCTGGGCAAACATAGTTCTCCTATTGTGCTCTTTGATACTCCTTCAGATGTTGAAGGTGACACTAATTCAAGATATGGTCAATACCTCCTTTCTCTGGTGCCATATGGGAGCTCTAACGAATACATGATGATGGTCCCTCCAATTTCATCGAGGACAAGGAGTGGTCAAGCATTCTCTGATATCGATGACTCTAAATAGGGTCATTGCCTTGTTTTTTTTTTTGATGACACCATGGTCTTTGCATAGGAGGTATTTGTTTTAGTATGTACATGGTTTGTCTTTTTCTCTTCCATGTTGATGTGGAAGTCCTCCTGGGGTTGATATGATATGGAATATTTTTTGTTTCAACAGTGAACACGGGGACAATGACTAATGGTATCATGCACATGTGTTTTGCTTTTTGTCTTCCCCTGTTCCCAAATGATTGCGTAAGAAACCACCTGGGGAGTTCTTTGAGGAGTTAGTTGAGATTAGGTTTCTAAAATGAACTAAAATGAAAACAAAATTGTAATTTATTCGAATGCTTGTTGCTCCCCTAATTATAAAGGGAATTTCATGGATGAAGTTAGGAGAGTTCAAAAATTTAGAGTCCATAATAGGTCAAAGTGAATACTATGCTCTCAGAGGAAATATAATGTAAATAGATACATTGGAAAATATATTAGAAGCTGATCTAGGGTGAAAGTTATACTGTATGAAGATCTTAAATATGGTTTTACAAAGTAAATATCAACAATGGAAAGAATGTTAGTTTTAAAATATTGCACTCCTATGTATCTTTCTTCTAAATTATGATTGAAGTTATTGAGAATGATTTCATTTTTTTTTGTCATTTGTACCGAATGGATGATTTTGTTTTATGCTTTAGTTCAATGAATTAATTAAATGCTAAAATGAGGCCATTAGTTTGTAGGAAATTTGGATATTTGATTTGGTAAGGAAGCAATATTTTGAAACACAGTGAGTTAGATGCTACAAAGTGGCATACTAATAGTCCATTAATTTTTGATGTTCAATCATAATTGTATTACTGATTGATTGCAAGTTATGACTCTATTTTTCCCTCAGATAGGGCATTGATTTTTTTATTAGTTTATCTCATGGTCAACTAAGCTAGTAGTGAATTTGGCCTCAGATTCAAGATGACTTGACAAATTCATAACATACTTTAAGCTACACTACCCTAACTTTTAGTATATAAATGCATTCCCTGAAACAAATAACACTTTCACCCAAGGTCTTCCAAGCCTTTGATGAAGTGAATTTCTTAAGGAAATGCATTTGTGTGAGGAAATTCTCTTGACTGAATTTGAGATATTATGAGAATGCATAGAATTACCCTCCTAGGTCTCACAGAGCCCGAAGAGAATAAGTGAGGTACTAAGTACTTTACTTAAGTGTTGTCCAATCCTCAACCTTGCTAGAGTTGTGGAAAATTCATAGGTAAGGACTGAGATTAATTCTGGTTCTTAAAAAATCACCAACACAACTTATACATGTGGGCCATGTATCTTGAATCAAGGAGTATCTTAGTTTCATTAATGAATTTGTTTAGTTTTGATTTTAGTTTTATCAAGTTATCCATTTTCTGTTGCATAGGATATGATCTACTTTATCTTCTTGGGTGATGGATGTGAAAGGAGCCAAAGCATTGCCACAAAATTTATATTTCCAAGAATCTAATTATTTCATCTCACACCACCATCAAGTACTAAAGGTAATCAACATTCTTTAAGGGTCTTGAAATTATTCAATTTATCCTTAAGCATCAAATAAAATATATTTTGGAATGTACATATGTCATTTAAGATCCGAATGACCTTATAAGTATTTTATATTTGCATAGGGGCACTAGAATTATATTTTTTGTTTCCATGTATCATGTCCATAGTTAGCATACATGGAATCCATGTGCTCAATACTTGTCTCAAGACTAACTCATTATTGGCTTGGTTGATTTGAGATTTCCTCAAATTATCATAACAAGCCCAAGCATCATCTAACTTATGGAAAATATAAGACATCCTATGGTTTAAAAGACTATTGACTAAGTCAATACTATATTTCCTTCCTTTGTCTTTCAACTCAGTCTCTATATTTTGACTTTGCTTATATTTCTTAGGTCAAATCTATAATACTTAACATAAACGTATCCATATCTTGTTGGGATATATTTCCTATGATAGCTATGTTGGATGTTGTGGTTGTGTTGCTGATATGTGGTTGTCATTGATGTCAACACTATTAGCATAAATGTATTTTAAGTTGTATATGTCAAGGATATTGAGAAAATTGTAAAGAAATGAGTTGCAGGTTGTCAGTGGTTAAGTGAAGTTCAGTATGGTGGTATGTTTTGTACGTTGAAGATCAAATGTTGTTGACTAAAGGTTTTCTTTTTGATTGTATCTAGTATATCCACATCAAGTTTCAAAGATCCACATGAAGAATTGATCGAGTTATGAAGATTTTCATTCAAACAGTTTTTATGTTTCTTCAATTAGTGTTCCTGATTGAAGATGGGGCTATTTTTGTTAGTTCACTTGTTTTAGAACTTCTTTGTTGGTTCTTAATGTTTGTGGACGCTTCTAGATTTTGCTCTATCTTTTTTTCACATTTGCATTGATCGTTGTGATCGTGGTTTGCAATTTTCTCTTGTGTGTTCATATTTTTCATGTTCCTGGTCAACATGGTGTTGAAGCATGTTGTGGATATTCGAGGAGAATTTAATTGTAGTGTTTTCAGGTTTAAGGTGTTTATTTATGTCCTCACTAAGTTACGGAAGACTTTGGTTGATATGCATTGATTATTATGAATGATTTGGGTTGATAGTTATATTCATTTTATTATTTCTTTGTGGCTGACTTGTAGTGGTGAAATTTCTTGTTGCGGATATATAAGAGTGGTTGTTTGTTTGAATTGAAGTGTGCGAGCATGTGTGTATGTGTGAATAATGTCCTAATAATTCAAAGGCAAATCAGAGTGTGAAGAAAAGTGAAGAAGAGTAAAGAAGAGTGAAGAGTTGTTCATGTGCTTAACTGAAACTATGATCAGGCATTAGCAGATGCTATTTTATCAATTCAAATCCATGTGGATGGATTTTATCCGAATCCTTTTGTAAGATAGTTTTTCTTCCTTTGTAATTGAGTAGTGAGCTCTAGGCAATGTGCTTGAATGCAAGTGCATTCCCCATATTTCATTTTCATTATACTTTTAATAGGGTATAATTTTGTGGACTAACCTCCACCATGGTTTTTCCCCTAACAGGGTTTCCATGTAAAAAATATTGGTGTTATGTGTGCTTCTGATGTGTTGTTAATTTTTGTTTTCATGGTTAATAATTAGATTTGAGAATAAATTTGATAAGTCAGATAAGTTTTAAAGTTTTGGGACAACTGATTCACCCCCCTCTCAGTTGTTTTCTCTTGTTTTTCCAACAATTGGTATCAGAGCTAAGTTCATTGGAAGAATTTTAATAGCTTAAGGTGATCCAGGATGGCAAGTTACAAGAAGGATAGTCTGAGATTTGATGGAACAAATTACTCTTTGTGGAAGACTCGAATGGAGTGTCATCTAAGATGCATTGGTGAACCCTATTGGAGCATTACAAGTAATAGGTATGTTATTCCACCAAATAGTACATGTGTTGAGTATAATATTTAGGCTAAGGAAGCTTTGTTGAATGCTTTGACTGATTCAGAGATGAAAAATGTTATGGATCTGAAGACTACTTATGAGATCTGGAAAAAGTTGGAAACCTTGTATGAAGGTGATGATAATGTGAAGATTGCTAAGTTGTAGAGCTTGAAAGGGAAATATGAAAGGCTGAGAATGGTTGATGATGAGAATATTAATACTTTCATGCAAAGAGTGAATGAACTTGTGTGTGGTATTAGATGTGCTGGTGGAAAGATAGAAGAATTTGAGATTGTTGCTCAAGTGCTTAGATCCCTGCCTGATTCCTACAAAGTCAAGACTAGTGCTATTGAAGAGCTTTGAACTATAACGAACATAACCAAAGATACATTGGTTGGTAAGTTGACTACTTTTGAGTTGAGTGAATTTGGTGATGCCCTTCCTAAAGTTGAATCTACATTTAAGGCTATTAATTTTGGAAGAGATAGACAGAGATATGATCCAGGTGAGAGTTCATCTAGAAAGACATTCAAGTATGAAGATGAAATTAGACAGATTGAAGAAGAAGAAAAAGAGATGGGAGAGATGGAAGCACTTATTGTCAAAAAGGTACCAAGAGGAAAAGGTAAGAATGAAAGAAAGATGCCTCTTAAATTTTTTTCTTGCAATAAGATAGGCCATTTTGCATCAAGGTGTCTGAAAAGAGCTCCTAAGACAAGACATAACAAGCCTAGATTTCAAAATAAATGTTACTATGCTGCTGATGAAGGTGTAACAGACGAAGAATCTGATAGAGATGATGATGAATTGGTATTTATTGTTGTTAGAGAAAATAGTCTTATATCTATTGAATTTGCTAGTTATACAAAAGTGGAGAAAGCCCTAGCTGCTTGAATTGAAGAAAAAGATGAATGGCTGATTGATAGTGGATGTTCACATCATATGACAGGAGACAAAAGTAAGTTTGTGAGCTTTGAAAAATATGATGGTGGTGTTGTAAGATTTGGTGATAATATAGCTAGAGTGATCCATGGAAGAGGATGCATTTCTATTGATGGTAAGCATAATATTTATGATGTTTTGTATGTGGAAGGCTTGAAGCATAATCTTTTGAGTGTTGGTCAAATGGTTTATAAGGGATATAATCTTCAGTTCAATGATAGAAAGTACAAAATATTGAGTTCCATAAATGTAATTGCATTAGGTACAAAGAAAAAAGGTAATATCTTTCACTTGAATGTTGCTAGTAAAATTTGTTTGATTGCTCAAGTTGATGAAAGTTGGTTATGGCATAAGAGATTGTGTCATGTTAACTTTGATAATATTGTCAAGATAAGTTCTACAAAGGTTGTGAGAGATCTACCTAGGTTGATGAAACCTACTAATGCAATATGAAAGGAATTTTAATTGGGAAAGAAAACCATAATTTCATTTCGGAGTAAAAAGCATTATTCAAATGAATTGTTAGAGCTAGTGCATACTCATCTATGTGGTCCCTCTAAGATCATAAGTCTACAAGGTTACAGGTATTTCATGCTACTCATTGCTGATTATTCTAGAATGGTATGGTTTACTCTCTTAAGAGAGAAATTTGAAGCACTAGAAAAGTTCAAGATCTTTAAAGCTATGGTTGAGACAGAGACAGGTTTGAATTTTAAGTTTCTGAGATCATATAGAGGTGGTGAATTCACTTCCAGTGAATTTAATTTTTTTTGTGAAGAACATGGAATAAGAAGACAATTATTTGCACCACAAACCCCTCGACAAAATGGAGTTGTGGAAAGGAAGAATATAATAGTTGAAGATGTTGCTAGAACAATGATGTTGGAAGGAAATGTCTCTCATATCTACTAGAGAGAAGCTATGAGTATTGTTGTGTACATACTCAACCGAGTACAAATCAAAGGTGATATTGGTAAGAACCCTTTTGAGCTATGGAATAGTCAAAATCCTACTGTTAAATACTTCAAGGTATTTGGAAGTAGATGTTACATTAAGAGAGATGAAGACATAGGAAATTTTGATGCTAGGAGTGATGAAGGTATCTTTTTGGGTTGTTCTACTAGGAGCAAGGCTTGCCGATGTTACAATAAAAAATTGAAGAAAATCGTTGAAAGTGCAAATGTTAAGGTTGATGAAGACTTTGTTACACCATCCAAAACCTATGGATATGAATATGATGATCATAATGATAGTACAAATCAAGGAAAGCAAGATCAAACTACAAATCAAGTGCAAATCAATCCAGAAAATTAGGAGAATGAAGAAGGAGAAATTGGTGGAAATACAAAAGAAATTGAAGTTGAAGAAAAACCTAAGAAGATTCTAAGGTATGTAAGATTAAATAATTCAGAAGATCAGATTATAGGTGACAAGAACAAAGGTGCCCTGACTAGGAGAAAGATTGCAAGAGAATATTGCTTGATTTCTAAAACTTAGCCTACTAGTGTGAATGAAGCATGTAAAGAGGAGCATTGGGTTGAAGCAATGAAAGAAGAATTGAAACAAATTGAAAATAATGATACATGGACTCTCATTTCCAGACCTAAGGATAAGAATGCTATTGGAACTAAATGGGTTTTAGGAACAAACTGAATGAGCAAGGTGAAGTGATTAGAAACAAAGCAAGATTGGTATGTAAAGGATATTCACAAATAGAAGGAATTGATTTTGAAGAGACCTTTGCCCCTATTTCTAGAATTGAAGCTGTGAGATTATTTCTTTCCTATCTTGCTCACAAGGATTAAAATTTTATTAGATGGATGTCAAATCAGCTTTTCTAAATGGTGAATTGCAAGAAGTGTATGTTGAGCAACCTGATGGATTCTAGTTGATTGATAAGGAAGATATGGTGTTTCAGTTGAAGAAAGCATTATATGGACTTTAGCAAGCCCCTAGAGCATGGTATGCCAGATTGGACAAGTATTTGTTGAAGCTTGGATTTAACAAAGGTACTGTTGATAGTAATTTGTATTTCAAGAATGATGATAAAGATTTGATTGTTGAAGTCTTTGTTGATGACATTACTTTTGGAGGAGATGATTCCTTGTGCATGAAGTTTACTAGTGAAATGCAAAATGAATTTGAGATGTATATGATTGGTGAGATGAATTCTTTTTGGGATTACAAATTACTCAATTAGATAAAGGGATATTTATATCGTAGTCCAAGTATGTGAAGAAATTGTTAAAGAAGTTTAGTATGGAAGATTCAAAGCCAGTTGGTACACCCATGGTGACTGAATGCAAGTTGACAATAGAAGATGATTCTCTGAAAGAAAATCAGACAAGATATAGATCAATAATTGGTGGATTTTTGTACTTAACTCAAACCAGGCATGATATTATGAATGTTGTATATATTTTTGCAAGGTTTCAAGCCGATCCAAAGGAATCTCATGTGACTGTTGTGAAGAGAATTTTTAGATACTTTAAGGGAACTATTGATCTTGGCCTATGGTATCCTAAAGATGATGATCTTACTTTGAGTTCCTTTACTGATGTTGATTGGGTTAGAGATGTAAATGACAAAAAAATTACTAGTGGTGGAGCATTTTTCTTGGGTAAAAAGCTAATTTCATGGTTAAGCAAGAAAAAAAATGCCATTTCTTTGTCCATTGTTGAGGTCGAATACATTGTTGTTGCTAATAATTGTACTCAAGTCTTATGGATGAAGCAAATGTTGAAGTATATTAGAGTTGTATATGATGATCCTATTGCTATATACTATGATAATTCAAGTGCTATTAACATTTCCAAAAATCCGGTGTTGCATTCAAAGACAAAGCATATATCTATCAAGTTTCACTTTTTGAGGGAGAAGGTAAGTGAAAAAGAAGTAAGATTGGAATATGTGCCTACTAAGGAGAAAATTGTAGACATCTTTACAAAGTTGTTGCCTAAGGATACTTTTGAGTATCTCAGAGGGAAGTTAGGGGTGATTACCCTCCCAATCAGAGCTAAGGATGCAATGCAACTACATCATTCTATGCATTTCATAGACATATTTTGTTTTGGATTGATGTTGTGGTGGTTGCTACTCAGGTGGAGTAGTCAGATGTTTAGAAATTCGGATATGTGGTTCAAAGCTTAGAGATTCTTTGTCATTAATGTCAAAGGGGGAGAAGAATTATGTGAAAAACTGGTGATTATCGGGGGAGATAATTTATGTGGGAGAAGTCATGAGGAAGAATTGAGGAGAAAATGAGTCAGATCCTAAGGGGGAGTAAGTGTCAAGAGTTAGTTGGGTTGATGGTGTTTTTCACATTATGCGTTGCCATCAATGCCAAATGGGGAGATTGTTGGATGTTGTGGTTGTTTTATTGATATGTGGTTGTCATTGATGTCAACACTATTACCATAAATGTATTTGAAGTTGTATATGTCAAGGATGTTGAGAAAATTGTAAAGAAATGAGTTGTAGGTTGTCAGTGGTTAAGTGAAGTTCAGTATGGTGGTATGTTCTGTACATTGAAGATCAAAGGTTTTGGACTAAAGGGTTTCTTACTGAGTGTATCTAGTCTATCCATGTTGAGTTTTAGAGATCTACATGAAGATTTTCATTTAGACAGTTTCTCTGTTTCTTTAGTTAGTGTTCCTGATTGAAGATGAGGCTATTTCTATTAGTTTATTTGCTATGGATGCTTCTCTATAGGTTCTTAATGTTTTTGGATGCTTCTAGATCATGCTCTATCTTTTTTGCACATTCGCATTGATTGTTGTAATTGTGGTTGGCGATTTTCTCTTGCGTGTTCATATTTTTCATGTTCTTGGCCGACATGGTGTTGAAGCATGTTGTGGATATTCAAGGAGAATTTAATTAAAGTGTTTTCATGTTGAAGGTGTTGATTTAGGTCCTCACTAAGTTATGGCTAACTTTGGATATGCATTGATTATTATGAATGATTTGGGCTGATAGTTATATTCATTTTATCATTTCTTTGTGGCCGATAGTTATATTCATTTTATCATTTCTTTGTGGTTGACTTGTAGTGGTGAAATTTCTTGTTGCAGATATATAAGAGTAGTTGTTTGTTTGAATTGAAGTGTGCAAGCATGTGTGTATGTGTCAATAATGTCCTAATCATTCGAAGGTAGAGCAGAGTGTGAAGAAAAGTGAAGAAGAGTAAAGAAGAGTAAAGAGTTGTTCATGCACTTAACCAAAACTGTGATCAAGCATTAGCAAATGCTATTTTATCAGTTCAAATCCCTACGAATGGCTTTAATCTGAATCCTTTTGTAAGACAATGTGTCTTCCTTTGTAATTGAGCAACGAGCTCTAGGAAGTGTGCCTAAATGCAAGTGCATTCCCCATATTTCATTTTCATTATACTTTTAATAGGGTGTAATTTTGTGGACTAACCTCCATCATGGTTTTTCCCCTAACAGGGTTTCCATGTAAAAAATATTGATGTTATGTGTGCTTTTGATGTGTTGTTAATTTTTGTTTTCATGGTTAATAATCAAATCGAAGAATAAAGTTGATAAGTCAGATAGGTTTTGAAGTTTTGGGACAACTGATTCACCCCCCCTCTCAGTTGTCTACTCTTGTTTTGCCAACAAGCTAGAGTAATTAAACACTTGACAATACAATATACTTTAGAGAAGTGACCATTTATTTAATATTATTATGGTTTTGCAACAACTTAGTGTGATCCAAGTTCTATAATTTATTGAAATATTCTTGCAACTTCTTTGCTACCACTTCACCAAACATGGTCATGTTGGCTACCAAGGATGTTTATTGAAGAGTGGTCGTATCACTTAAATTCTTCTTTATGATTAATTTCCTTGTGAGCTCATTTATGCCCCTACCCACTTGAGACTTGTTATGCTCAAGAGGTACAACCTACATAGCTAAGGTTTCATACTGTTTGCTAAAACCTAACACAAAGTATAATTATTTTTCTCTCTTCAAATATCAAGATGCATTCATCATTATTATGTTATCTTATAATATCCAAGGCTATGGTAGAATATATTTCCAAAACTAAAAAGAGTATACATCTAGTTTATCTAACCAATATTTTTTCTTCTTTTGGAGTTATCCTCATACATCAAAGACAATATCCATGAGGTACCTTGAGTTATATCCTCATTATCAATCTCCTTAGCCTATTAAAGTTTTATCTTTAATCCTTTGTAGGATTACATCAAAATTCTTCTTCAAAATTAGAATTTAGAACTCAATAGATTTGATGGTCTCATCATAAAAAAATCATAACCCTTATGAGAGAAAAACTATATATGCATGAGGAATATTAGGCATGTATGAGTCAATAAAGAACAACCCAAGCCCCCATTTTCATACATAAAACCCTTAAAAAAATTTCTAAACCATGATGCATTCCTATGTAGATTTTGATATGTGAGAAAAGTGAAACCCTAAGACTCCACCTTAAGATTAAAAGACTTTCCCCAAATTACACATGTCATTTAAATTCAAGATCAACAAGGATATGAGATTTATTAGCAACCTAAAGATGAGTCAATCAATCTTAGGATCTGAATTGAAGGGTTTGGAGTGATTTTTGTATGAAATGCAATGATGGAACTAAATGACTATAAGAATGCACTATTTTGATGCAAATACAAAAAAATGGAAACTAAAAGTCAAATTCTAAGCCCAGATCTAAAGAGACTAGAGTACTATGCACTTGTAGTTTAAATTTGAGATGATTTTAAGTGGACTAGGGTGCAAGGACGCCCTAGTCTAGGTATCTAAAACTAAAATATTCTTTCACAGTCCTCAAGTACCTATTATGTAGCTTCTCTTCTTCAAATCTTGTTGTTGAATCTTTTTCTATTAATTAAATATTATACTTTACGTATCTTGTCAACTTGTAGGGCTTGTATGCATGAATGAGTGAATTTTCTTCAAATACCCCTTCAATCCTCTTTAGATTTATACCTACACATTCAAAAGGAGAGCAAGGGTTGTGCCATATAGGGGCTTGCCTCAGTCAAACCTCATGTTTTCCACAATGGAAAAATTGATGATAAAGAGAGTTTATCCTTTTGAGGGATAGAGGCTAAATGCTAAATGAATGATGAATCAACAATGAACTGCAACTCACCACCACAATTTGATTTCCTTGAAGGATTGAAGTCACACAAAGCTCCTTAAGGCTTGATTATAATTTGGCTTGATTTGCTTTGAATACCTACAAGTGTTAGTACTTCACAATAAAATGTATGCATAAACATGAACAGAATCACATAAAACTTGACATGATGCTTCAACGTTGAAATGTTGTAATAAATCTCTAAATTCTACTCTTTATTTGTTCAATTGAATTCCCTCTAGCTTGCTTCCTCCTTTAAAATTGTGAAAATACTTAGTATTTATATGAAGTTTCTCTAATTTCACGAAAACTAAATCCCAATAGTTGACAATCAGAATTTGAATTTCAAATATTAAATTACTACTACAAACACTTTAAATGTTGGGGCCATATTAAGGGGACTAGGGTGCAAGGACACTCTAGTCTAGATCCCTCAATCTTTAGGATCTAAAGTGTTAGGAAAAAAATAATAAATCTATATTTGGATCTTGCATACTTAATTTTTTAATAAATGTTAAGACGGTCCATGAAATGCACCATTTAGGAAATTATGAACACAATTAGGTCCAATCATTTAGAGGAGAGCAAACATAGTGTGAAATTGTCAAGGGTGACAATTTATGATGCAAACAGATTTACATAAGTATTTAGTTTACAAATAATCTCAAAAAATCCTATGATCAATGCTCTTATTCGACACAAAACATTTGCATGTCAATTGAAATCTAAAATTAAAATACAGTTAAGTATAATTATACCAATTTCTTTGGAAAAATACTCTAGCCAAAATGCCAAGCTCTTTCTCCCTTTGTTGCCTCTATCACCACCACTACCACACACACATCCCTTTTTTTGTCTTCCTTTTTTGTCATATCTTGGCCATACTTGAAACTCCTCTCCATGAACTTCACATTAACTCCCCCACTTCCCTCCTTATTCAATGCAGGTGAAGTGGGTATTAACATCAGTTTGTTGGAGTGTTTCTACATGCCATGCACAATAATCTCTTATTAATTTATATTAATGCATGCATTTTTCCACTTCACTGATTTCATAATAGCTTGGTCAAGCTTCAATTCAAATTTCTTTTATAAGAAGATATTTATAATAACTTCATATATATCCACATTTCTATTTGAATATCTCTTTATATATAATAATTAACTATATATATATAGTTAATTATATATGCCTTAGCATTATTCATAAATGAATAATTATGGAATCTTTCTGAGATAAAATCCTATCAAGTTGAAATCATATTGGCTAGAAAATATACAAGATGAGAAGTAAAAAATTACTTATCAAGACAATATTATCAAAGAGACAAGAACACTCAAAACTAAAATGGTATTGCAACACATGGTACCATTTCACCTACAACGCATGACCAACATGATAACTATATAAGTAATAAGACATCATTTTGTGTGTGTGTGTGAGAGAGAGAGATTTCTCATAGTCATGGTGCACATGTCATTCTTCTAGATCTACTTCTTTCTCTCGCCCGCCGTATTTTATCTGCAAACTTTCTGCCGCCCCACAGTGTCGTGCCTCCGGTACTTTGTCAAATCAACCGAACGCATAACTGGCAGGAAAACCCAAAAACACGGTAAAAAATCTGGTGGAAGAAACCTACTAATTAATTAACATTCACTATAAACTGAGCAGCCGAGGGAAGGAGGGATTATTGGCCGTTTGTAACGCAATACATCCAATTATTAATATTTTAATATTTCATATTATTTTTTTATTTTTATATAATTTTTTAATTTATATTCTTTTATTTTTCAGTTTTATTACATAAAAATAATGTCAACTAAAATTTAAAGGATAAACATTATATGTAATATTTACATTTAAATTTATTTTATTTATTTTTTTATTTTTATATATATATGTTTCTATATATAAATATTAACAAATTTCAAATCATTTAAATATTTTTAAATCTTAAAAAGATGTTTTATATTCTAAACTTAATTATTTATAAATTTTTAAAAGATGGAATTTCATAAAAGAAAAATGACTAATTTAAGTTGGTCAAATTTTAATTTTTTAATAAATTAAAATGTCAAATTAAAAGTTCATTCACAATATTTTTAAATTTTACAAAAATCACCCAAATATGCATAACGCCTATTCATTTGTCATTCTTATATCTATAACTTGAAGAGAAATTGTATATTTTTCCCCTACTTAGGAGAAGAGAATGACACCTTTTCACCAAATTTATTTAAATTTTTTTTCTAAGAAGTCCATCAACTAAATTTAATTTATTAGAAATTATATTACACCCTTTTTCAAATTGTATAGATAACTCATTCAAGTTTTTATATGAAGTTTCTTTTAAGTCTAATTTTTACAATATTAATTGTCACTTAAAGATATTGTTTGGTTCATCATGATCTCTTAGTTGCCCAAGACATAGAGTAGAAATAATTGAAGTAATGGTGATTTGTATAATAAATCAACTAAAGATAAAGTTGGATTTCGATTAAGCTTAAGGTTAGGGTTAGGAATTACAAGTTAAGGTCATGGCTAGGGCTACAATTATGATTAGGGTTAGGGTTTAATCATTGTTAAGATTTAATTAGGGTTAGGTTTCAATTGGTTTTCATTTTGGATTAGGGTTCTAAATAAAGTTTATGAGTAAGAGTTAAAATTCAATTAGGATAAATAATTAGGGTTTTTATTCAATTATAGGTAGGGTTCAATTAAAATAACGATTAAAGTTAGATTAGAGGTAGCGTTCAATTAAGGTTAGGGTTAGGGTTTAATGAGATTTATAGCTAGAATTAAGGTTGTCAATAGAATTAGGATTATGAATGGGGTTATAATTATGGTTAGGGTTAGAATTATAATATTAATAATATAGAAATAATATAATATATAAATATATATTATTTATATTGTAAAAAGCAATTAAATATACAATATAATATAATAATCTTGAAATAAATTAAATGGGTTCAAATGTAAATATGATGATATATCTTGACGCAATATTATTACAAACACACAATATTAATATTAATTCCTAGAATTGATATCTCTCCACGTTTTCTATATAGACTATGTGATAGGATAGATATGCTAGTATAATGAAATTTATTACACCTTGCGTAAATAATATCTTTTAATAAAATAATAATAAGAACAAGTTAAACAATAGAAAAAGATAAATTTTAAATTAAAATAAAAGAAAGTAAAAGTATAACATATCAAAAAAAAGAAAGTAAAAGTATAAGGATTAAAATTATTTTTAATAGCCATTTCAATATGTGAAAATAAATATGAGTGGATATGCAAGTAAAATAATAGAAATGATTTTTTCTATTATAATCCATTAAATTGTTGATAGGACACTTTTAAATGACAATTATATTTATTTAAAAATATATATATAATGTAAATAATATCTTTTAATAAAATAGAATGTATCACTTTTATCATATAATTTTTTAATTGAATAATAATTAGAACAAGTTAAACAATAGAAAAATATAAATTTTAAATTAAAATAAAAGAAAGTAAAAGTATAGCATATCAAAAAATAAAGTAAAAGTATCACGTATCAAAAAAAATAAAGTAAAAGTATAAGGATTAAAATTATTTTTAATATCCATTTCAACATGTGAAAATAAATATGAGTGGGTATGCAAGTAAAATAATAGAAATGATTTTTTTTTATTATAATCTATTAAATTGTTCATAGGATACCTTTAAATGACAATTATATTTATTTATAAAAATATATAATAAGAATAATTATGACAATATTTAATGGATGTATAAAAGAATGATAACAAGAAATATTTTTGAATTAGAATTCAATTTTAAATATATAGATTTTATTATTTTATATAATTAATTTATAAATATTCTTATTTTTATGGAAAGAATATTTTTAATAAAATCAAATGCCTCATTTTTACCATATATATTTTTAGTTGTATTAATCTAAATTATGCATTTTTTATTTATATTAAGTTAATTATAATAAATTATAAATTATATTATAGTATAAATATATTAAAATGTTATTTAAAATAAAAACATACAAAATAAATGTATATTGATAATAAATCTACAATTATTTAATCTTTCATTTTTTAAATCACAAAATGTTTTGAAAATATGTGTTATGTGTTTTTTATTTATGATTTTCTATATAATTTAATAGATTTTGATAAACATATTTTTGATTAATAGTTTGTTCTTTATCTTGACCTCCATACACTTGTATCTTACATACACTACATAAATCTATTAACAATATAATAATTTATAAAAGAATGAAAGAATGAATTTCAAACATAATCGTTTTTAAATAATAGAATTAGAAAGTAAATATTATTTATATATTGAAAACATTATTTGATATAATAATTTATGTATTGTCTAATTTGTTGCATTAAAAACATGTATTAAGTTTGAGTTCATAATTATAAAAATAAATAAAAATTAAAACACTATTACTAATAAATAATGTTTTGAATTATAGTTTGAGTGGGAAGCAAACCTTTTTCCTGTGGGGGAAGGTTTGACTTCTCACAAGATGAGGAAGAAGGAACGAAGGTAGAAGACAAGGGAGGATAAATTAGTCCACAAGAACCAGGTTGAGTGGAATTCATGCCACCAATTGATCGTGGTCCCCTTTCAGATTGTTTATTCAAACAACCAAGCCCTAAGTTATGCTTACGAGGCACAAATTCTATAGGGACCTAAATTCCTTGTTTGTTGCACCCACAACCTTTACCCTAAGTTATGCTTACGAGGCACAAATTCTATAGGGACCTAAATTCCTTGTTTGTTGCACCCACAACCTTTACGCTTATAGCCAAATTTAGAGACGAGCCTAAATCTAGGGCCATAACATGTTTGCAAGTCTTGGAAAGGTGGATCCTTATAAAGAGCATTGTCCCAGCAATGGGGATCACACTCCTTTATGGGATCACCATCATTCTTATTAATAGGACTATCGAGACTATCCTCTTCAGTTGAAGCATAATCATCTTCCTCAGAAGGAGGATCAACACTAAGAATATTACAATGATTGCTTGCCCTACTCCGCGATATAAAAGAATAATAATCTTTGATAGCGGGTGTGGATGATGTTGTCGAAAGCTCTAAGTGGATCGAGTCAACTTTATATTCTCCAACGAAGGACTCTGTAAAGTCTAAAGGACCCCGATCACCACTAATACGTGCATTCCTTTGAGAAGAGGTGGAAGGAGCATACTTAGGACTCCTTGCTTCAGGAGCATCTTCTTTAGGGACATCTACCTCAAGAGTATCCTTTGCAGTAGTTACTGTTGGGGTAAACATCGACACACTAGAAGATACTGAGGGAATAAGAGTAGGCACAACTGGAGCTCGACTAGTAGCCGCTATCTCACATAGGTGCATAGCTTCAGGTTTAGCCTTAATCATGACTACTCAATTGCTATAAATAAACTTAATAGATTTATGCAAAGTGGACAAGATTGCACCCATAGCATGAATCCATGGTCTACCAAGAAGAAGGTTAGATGGAAACTTTTTTGCCATGACATATACAAGGGTAGGAATAGTAATAGGTCCCAACCTCAAAGGAAAGACTACCATGCCTAGGGATTTTTGACCAACATTATCGAACCCATGAAGGACAAGAGAAGAAGTATTAAGAGAGGATGGGTCACTATTAATTTTAGGTAGTAAATCAATACTACATGCATTGAGTGTCGAACCAACATTAATGAGAGTGTGTCTAATGCCTATCTTATTAATATTGACTATAATCATTAAAGGATTTGCTTGCTTCTGTACTTCCGGAGGTGGGAGCTCCTGTGGACAGAATGTAATATTCGGTGAACCTGCACAAATATATGCCATCAACGCATGAATGTTTTCCAGCCTAGCGGAAGAAGGCAAGAGCATCCTTTGAAAGGATTCTTGAAACATACCTTGATAGACCAGAGCAAACTAAAGCAAGTCCCATAGCAAGATCTTATCTGAAGTAACCCAAGGTTGCTCGACAAGATTATAATCACTAGGTGCTTTAGTTATAGGTTGAGGAGCTTGAGGAAGTCTTGGTTGTTTATTCATACTGTTCTCATAAGTATAGGCTACCGCTCTATAAGAGGGAGCCTTAGGAAGATCAGGAGATCCAATATTTAATGGAACACCATCAATAGCACAAACCCTTTTAGGAGTGGGACTAGCCAGAGTCACATGAATGATCGGTCTCTTAGGCCCTTGGGGGGTAGCGAAAACATTCACCACATTTACAGACTCACCAAAACTAGTAGAATGATTACTTAAACATATATTCTCAACATCAATCCAAACAAGATCAAATGTGGAATAATTACTTAAAGAGACATTCTCAACATCGATCCAAGGTGAATCAGATGTGGAAGGTGATTCATCGTTTGCTAATGTGCCATATCTAAAAGAGGGTACATTAGAACAGAGATGATATTCATCATTCACAAATGCATCATCTCTAGAAGAGAGTGCATCAGACGGAGAGGGAACTTCGTCATTCACAAATGCACCATCTCTAGGGGAGAGTGTATTGGAATGAATAGAAGGTAAAATAACATTGAGAAAGGTATCAATGATTTCATCTTCTTGCAACAAGACATCCTCTGAAGCAAGAGGAGTCTCATGAGAAGGATCAAAGATACCAAGTGACATGGGCAGAGCCAAGTCACCATTACATGTATCGAATGTAATATGATTAATATTTTGAACAAAGTTGGACACTGAACCGATAAAAGAAGATATTAAATCCATTATAATTTTTTCAAAGAAGAATGTTCTTCACGTCGGGTTCACCAAAAATGTGATATAGGGGGATTTGCTACTCATGAGTTCTCCTTGCTCAGAGATCCTCACAGGGAAAACTACCCTATATTACCTCAATGGAACAACGTGGAAGTTCTAGAATCTGAAATAGAAGGTCATAGAGGATCTCTGGACAAACTAATAGGCTCTCGGCCAAAGGACGTCAATGCAAAAATTAGACGACAACATGACACGCAGGCATCTCAGAGGGGCGCAGGCATCTCGTATGGGCCAGAGAACGAGTTTATTACAGAAACACCTAAAGTGACTACTTCTACTCTGAATGCTAATACCGCAAAGTATAGTAAAATAACAGAAAGCGATAAGACTAAGATAAAGAGATAGAAATGACAAAGGTAAGGAGAAGAAAGAAAATACTCACAACCATGTGAACAATGAAGCCTCCATTGAGAAAATGTCTTCAAAACCTGTAAGTGTGATACCTAGAGAGAATGCTAGGGTTGTATAGGGGTTTGCCTCAATCAAACCCCCGTTTTGGTGTTCCCACCTCCACGAACAACCAAGAAGATAAAGAGAAAGATTGTAAAGCGTGTAGCAAAAGCAAAACCCGCTCAGGAGTAGAACCCACACCATGAATAAGCGTGTGATAAAAGAAAACCCCACTTGAGGAGGAGAACCTGTATCATGAAGTAAATGTGCAAATAGTCGGGGATATGGAATCCTAAGATGCTCACCAGCATGAAAATGAGGGAGATAAAGTTGTAAAAAGTGTTGTAATGGAAGCTTGAGAGAGCTCAAAGCTGCTACAACAAGCTGTATAGAATATGTGTAAGAAATTGATGGAGTGAAACTAAAAATTGGTAGAATGGAGCTAATTGTGGAGAAAAAGTCCTTCAAATGAAGTGAAATAAGGACTTTTAAGGAGGGAAAAGAAGCTTCCCGGGCCATTTCAAAGAATCTCGAGTCGTTTCCATCGACAAACTTAGGTGACAAGTGGAAAACATGCTCAGAAATGGTCATCTGAGCGTTGAAATGTCACAGGATGCTAGCACAGTGCGCGGAAGTCCGCACGATGTGCTAGTGTCTGGACACGTCACGCTACAAAACAATGCTAACAAGAAAGGCACAAAGTCTGATGCAAAGTTAACACAAAAGGGTGGTCACTAAAAAGGGGTGTTGGAGCATCTTGAGAGGGAAAGAGTTTGATGCTAGGGCTAAAATGAGCCTACTCATGATGCTAAAGAAGCAAACACTAATGTGGAAGCAAGAATGTAGGGGAAATCGCAAGGGTGCAATTTTTCTCTTATACAATTTGTGATTTGGTGCTCTCCAAGGATGGTTTCATAAGTTATAGTGTGTGGAAGGTTAACTGTGTGTTGTACAAGATGAGTATATTCTTCAGGTTAAAGTTGTTGCAAAGGATTTGTTGGATTTTAGGGTGTTGATGGAATAATCTAGATTGTGTTCAAGTGATGTGTGTTTTCTACGAGTCATCTTCGGATCAAAGGAAGCATGTAATTAAATGTTTAATGGTGTTTACACGGGTTTGATTGATATTGGGTGTTTACACGAATTGTGGATTTACTTCAATGTTTGTGGAAGCATGGTGTGGTGTGTATGTGTGGATTTAGGTTTGAGTTAAGGTGTGATGTGGTCTACCTTCATTCCTTTCCATCGTGGGAATATTTTGGTACTGGCCTAATTTGATTTTTCATGGTTGAGGTACATAGTTGACCTTGGAGAATATTTTGAAGGTTGAGGATGGTATAAATAAGTGATGAACTGGTGAAGGATGTCCGTGTGAAGTGTGTGTGTGATGCAAAGTGTAGAGTTGTGAAGTGAAAAAGTGTGTGAGCTTTAATGTGTTAGACTACTGGAAGTAATGAGTAGAAGGTGTCTACATTCTTCAGAGATACTATTCAAATGTACTAGTGATGTTGTGGTGGATATTTTCTATTTCTTTGAGATGGATATCTCATTGTAACAATCTTCATTCTTCTTTTTTATAATCCGACAATGATCCCTTCTTTCTTTTGGGCAGTGAGCCCTTTGGCCGTGAGCCTATTGTATTTGGTATCATAATTATTTTATATTGTAAGCTAATCCTCACCGTGGTTTTTCCCTTATTAGGTTTTCCACATAAATCTAGTGTTATGTTGTGTATGGTGTTAATGTGTTTCAGTTTTTGTTATTTGCTTCCATGCTAAATAACTTTAACAAATTAAATGCTAATAATGCTAATGTGGATCTGAATATTAATGAGTGTTTTGATGTTTTAATGAACAACTGATTCGCCCCCCCTCGCTACCCCCCCGCTCTTAGTTGTCTTGTGCATTCAACAAAAACATGGAAAGAATTGAGTGACTTATTTTTGAAAAATTTCCATTCACCTAATGTATGAATAAAAAACATAAATAAAATATGGAGGATGAAAAAATTGAGGAATTAGTAAAATATGATGAAAAATGATATAAAAGTGAGGTTAAAAAACTAGAATAAACCTTCATATTTTAGTGCTTACCACTCACATTGTAGTAGAAGTAGATAAAAATATTTCCTCTTCATATAAGGATGGTAGACATGATCACTATAATACAATCCTAGTCAAATATATGGGAGAACAATTAAGTAGGAAATGATGAAATCGATTTAATTTCAAATTAGAGTTGGAAAATGAAATTCATTTTGTCGTCATCTCCTTCACATTGGTTCTCTAGCTATGTGTGAGGGGATGGAGGAATAATTATAGGTGGGGAAGAATGAGGAGGTGGAGGAATTGGAGTCTGATGTGGTGGGTTTGGAATTGGAGGAGTGGGAGTATTTCAATGGTGAGTTGTGTGGAGGACAGTTATGAGGAGAAGATTTTTTTTTGGGGGGGGACTTATGAGGAGAGTGAACAAAAGGCTCTCTC
Source organism: Sequoia sempervirens (assembly GCA_007258455.2). Taxonomy (NCBI): domain Eukaryota; kingdom Viridiplantae; phylum Streptophyta; class Pinopsida; order Cupressales; family Cupressaceae; genus Sequoia; species Sequoia sempervirens. Next base: position 84,025,753 of record VDFB02271358.1, on the reverse strand, counting down.
TCAAAGGATGAAGATCAATATTCAGACAAGGAGATGAGAGAATTGCATTATTGAAATTTCTTGAACTAGGTGGTAAATGATAGGATTAGGGATATCCATTGGGACATTGAGAGTAGGAGGTGGACATTTTTATGTTTTGATAAGAATATGGTAAGGGTTGTGAGGTTAATGGTAGGATAGTAGAGGGAATAACAATAATGGTAGGAGATAATCAAGCAACATAAGTTAAGGGTAGGGGTTGAAAGGGTGGAAAATAGGAGCAAGAGGTAAATCAATTGCCTAAAGGGATGTGATTATAGTTAAAATGAGGAATGGAGAGAGACATGCATGGTACAAATGTGGGTTATATGAGAAGGACTAAGCATAAAAAATTAGGTGAAGGAATATTGAGTGGTAGGAAAAAGAAAAGAGGTTGGCTAGAAAAGAGGGATGAAAGTAATAGAATTAGACTATAAAGGGACATGAATGTGAATAATATATCCTCTACCTTGCAATATCTCTAGCTCCCCAAGATGGGTGATGATGATATTTGTCAAGGAGTATGTGAGTGATGCGATTTAGGATTAAATGACATTATTAGGTAGGCTATTTGGAGGAGAGACAAATGGTGGTCAATTTTGGTGAGTGACAAAACTAGCATCATCTAATGGGGCTTCATTATCAAATTCGTCATCATTATGAGTCATGTAGAGTGAGACATCGTGTGGGGTGGATGATAATGGAGGAAGGAAGGAAGGGTAATGAAAGAAGGAAGTGTGAGGAAGATACATGGATAGGCTTAGATGAGGGTTCCTATAAGAGATAATGTATGAGGAAGGGATAGTCAAAGAGGGAAGGATAGTGATTCTATTGAAGAACAACAAAAATGATTCATTCTTATATACTATAGAAAATTTGAGTAGAAAAATGTAGAGTTTTTAGTTTTGGTGAAAATAAAAGACAAAGATAATAGTGTACTAAATGGACACTAACCTAATTGTGATAAGGTCTATATGATGTGACTATGTTTATGTTTACTCAAAAAAAGTTTTGTTGAATGATGACAAAATTAAAAAATCAATTAAAATTAACTAATTGGACATTAGAATGAGAGTTTGTCATTTAGAGAGAAAAATTCTTTTGATGATGAAAAAATGAACAAATAATGAAGGTTAGGATTCACATCAAGTTCACTACAAATATATATGGAAAATAGATAGCCTACATATTTTAAATGCAAGAAAGTGTTTTCAATTGTCTACATTAGTATTCAAAAAGCAATCTATCATAAATAGGTTGACTTAAGTTAATGCAAACACAAAAAAAATCTCTACCAATTAATTAACAAATTATTTTTCTTTCTAGTTAGATTGCTTAACATGTCTTACTTAAATTCAATCCTTAATCTAAATGAGATTTCATTGAGAAATGAAACAAGAAATTAGGTGATCTACTAGCTATAAAATTTATGAATGACAAGATTGTTTAAAGATGTTTAAATAAAAAGTAAAATAATGAAATATAAATTAGATAAGCTAGTTGTTGGTAGGAAGAACAAATTCTAGTTTTTATAAAAGTATGTTGGCACCCTTGTAGAGTGGAATAATACCTTTATTACATGCAATATTTTAAAAAAATACTATAGATAGCAACAAACAAAAGAGTGCAAATTTTTTGAAGAAATGAAGAATAGAATAAGGGTCCTTGTAAATGTGTAAATGTGTAAGAAATGTGGTTTCAAAACAGTTCACACCCGTTCTCTGTACGTCCACATTTTTGAAGCATGTCTACCACAGTAGTTGCAACTGAAACATCTGACAAAATTGCTTTATCCTTTATGCTTTGATGGACGTCCATACCCTGTTCCAAAGCTCCCATTTCATCATAGGCTAGGAGGATGCTGACAAAGGTTACAGAGTCTGTCTTTACATCTGCCAATTGTATTTGCTTGAAAGGTCCTAAAGCCTTTTAAAAAGATTGACTTTGTGAATAATCTGCAATCAGGGCATCCCATGAGAACGCCTTTCTTCAAGGCATTCTGTTAAACTTGTCCATGCTTCCACATTTTGTGTATCTTGCAATCATGGCAATCCATGAGATCACATTTCTTTTAGGTATCATGTCAAATAGTTCACGCCCCTTGTCTGTGATTCCACATTTTGCGTACATGTCTACCAGGTTAGTTGCAACTACAGCATCTGAAAAAATTCCCCTGTCCTTTATCTTTGACTGATTCCATACTCTTTTCCAAAGCTCCCATTTTGGTACAGGTAAGGAGGCTGCCGGCAAAGGTTGCGAAGCCTGGCTTTACACCTGCCAATCGCATTTGCTTGAAAGTTCCTAAAGCCTTTTCAACAAATACATTTTGCATATATCTTGCAATCATGGCATTCCATGAGACCATAGTTCTTTAAGGCATTCGGTCAAACAGTTCGCATGGGCTGGGCTTAAGTGTCACACACTAAGCTCTGACTGTAGGTCAAAAACCCATTTTCGTTTCCTGTTTCAATTTTTGTCTTTTTGCGTGCAGGCTATGTCCATCTAATCGATCTGCAGAATCTGTCTCCGCACGCAAGAGCAGTTTTTAATGTTAGAATGAAAGACTTATGATTGAACGTCCAGCGAAGAAGCTTTTTCAAGGATTTGATATTTTTTAAAATTTCAAGATTTTAAATATGATCTCAATGATCAAGCTCTCCAAAATTTCGCTCCCCTTGTGGTGGTCACCTTACCTACAAGTTTTCCAATAATATTGATTTTTGAAAGTAAGTTTTCTATTAGTTAAGATGAGATTTTAATGATAAAGGATTCTTTCATGGAAGTAGTGGAAAGAAATTTGTGGATGAAAAGACTGTGGAGTGTGGAGTGAAATGTGGGTTTTTATTACTTAATTTTTTTTAATTTTTGGTAGTTTTTAATTGAGAAGACTCGTTTGTGTAGCATCTCCATAGTGATTTTATATTTAAATAAGTATATTTGTTCAAATAGTCTTTTAATTATATTATTATATTATTTTGAAATTTAAGTTATGCAATATTTATGGGTAATTTGAATAATATTTTATAAAATTTGTGGAATAAAAACATTGTTAATGTAAATATGTAGGATTAATTAATTATCACAAGAAGTTAATGATTAAATATTTTATATATTTTAAATAGTAATATTTATTAAATATGTTAATAAATGTATATGAAAAATTAAAAAATTATTTAATTTTAGATTTGATGTTTAATTATATTATGACATACAATTTGATTATGCAAGTGGTTTTGAAAATTATGCAATCTTTTCTTTTACTTTAATTTTTTAGTAAAAAATGGATTTGTGTCAATTTGAATGAGTGAAGTTGATTTGTTGTTAGTTGAATATTTTTGAGTATTCATTGGGTTTGTTGGAACATCTATGTCTTTGGTAAATTTACATCTAACATATCAAAATCTGTGATTGTGTTAATTTTGGAATTTTTTTCCATTACTCCTAGCATTTTCAAGGTCAAGTTAAAATTCTAGGTTGACCAAAGTCTAGTGGACAACTTAATGAATGGATTTGGAAAAAAATTATGAAAACACTATACCATGTTAGAACCATAATTTATGGTTCAAGATCATAATCTACAAATCTCTACCATGGAAAAGTATTAAGAACATAATTTATAGGTTAGGACCATATTATTCAAGTTAAGAGTAATTTTTATAATTTTTTTGAAAATACAAGTTTTAGAGTTCTAAATGATTAGTTTTTCTATTTCTAATGTTCATATATAAAAATAATAATAAGTAATTACCATATTGGAATCTTTCTAAAAATTATGTATGGTTGAAGTTGAGATTCTTATCAAACTTTCTAGCATGATGAATTTTGGATGATGTTACTTGGTTGTGAGTAATTGATGAATTTGTGATTTTGGTGTGTGTGTAAAAATTATAATCAAAGATTAAAGGAAAATTTGATAATATCCACATATAATAAAGGAAATAAGATACCCCAAAAATTCATAGCAGACTCTTTATATTTCTTTACAATAATATTCACCTTCTTTATAAAGACCTCCTCTTGATAACATTATGGAGGGGTACACCATTAAACCAATATCTGTGATTTTAGAGAGCTTGATTATTGACATTCTGGAGCAATATTTTCACGTTCTTCTAGTAGAAAAGGATAGAAGGCACTCTAGATCAAGATTTTGAACTTGAGTGACCTATAGGGAAAATCAATGGAATGGCAAAATGAGCGAGAAATATCAATCAAGTAGAATGAATATTATATTTTGATGGATTTATTTTCTTTTGGTTTGATGGATGAGAGCAATATATTTTAACTTACATGCTTTATCTATGGAATTTTTTACTTTATGAAATTTTATAGAGATAAGCCAACCTCATACAACTAGGAAGATGTAAGGGCTCATCACCAAAGTTTAGACCAAGTGAGTATAGACATCATGAAAGTGGAATAATGGTATGTGGAGTGTGTTTAGTTTAAAATGCAACATTTGACAAAGAAAGAAATTTCTTATAAGTATCTATGAGTCAACAACGATATCAAATATTATGAAATCTATCTATGGTATTTGAAATCTATAACTTTAAGTGAATAAAATTTACAAATAATTTTCTTAATAGCCAAGGCTGCTTATCAAATTTAGGCTCTAATATTATGACAATTTTTTATTAAAGTGGCTAATTTTTTAAAACTATTACAATATTATTAATGATCATTTTGTATTCACAATGAGATGTTTCTAGCTCAATATTACTAAGTATGTTTTCATCTATAATACTCAGACCTTGATTACATTTTAATGCTTTGATCAATTATTTTGTGCTTAGTTTCTTTGAAATTCCTTCTTGTTAACTATGACACTATCCATTGATAGGTACCAATTTGGGAATGTATTGACTCCATGAAATAATTAAAAAGAATAAATCATTACACTAACAATTATAGTTTAATTGCACTCTCAAGTAGCCCATGGTTCTACAATAAATAAGGTTAAAATTTACATAAATTTTGTTTGTCACTTTACCTTGTGGTCTATGTGGAGTGCCTCTACCTTACGCTCATTACAAAAAATGATGAAATTAGCTATGGGTGATCCCACAATAGTGGTTTACAATTTTTGGCCAAATTGGACACTAAAATTATTATTTTTAACTAAATCTTCACATTCAGGCACCTTTAGTGGCTAAACCGTGAGGAATTTGAAGATGATGCAAACTAGAGTCTCATCACATTTTGTCTGTAGATTCTAAAAACATTTTTTTCAAAATTTTTGGAATCATATTGCACTTTATTTTCCATCTCCCACGAAAATCATTTTTTTCAAAAAACAACATTTTAAAAAAGTGATATAGACTGTATAACATATAACCTTTTTTCCATGAAGGATAAAATTATAATTCTTTCGAATTTAGATTTGTGACTCTGATATCTAGTGCTTCCACTTGGTTAGATAGTTTTTTATTGAATATTTTTTCTTTAATCAAGTTTCGAAGTCAAACCAATTACAATTCAGACATAGCACGATCGTATAATGCACAATTTTTTTGTATCTATCGAAATTCAAATTTTTTTTATTGGAACAAGGACTTCAATATCTGGTGCACTCATATTTTTCAATTTTTTTTTGATAATCTACTATTTTTCCACTTTTGCAAAACAGAGACCTTCATTTTCGATGAAAAACCTATGTTTAATAAAACTAAAAATATAAATACATAATAAAACCAAAACATATTAAAATTATATTCATTGGATAGCTCGCTCCGAGGACTACCTGATTCTAGTTGGGTTTGTGAATATTCCTCCATTTTCATCCTTAACCAGAGCTCTAAAGTGCCAAAATTTAGGTTTTTTTGTCTCAGGTGGGGGATGAGAAATTAGGGGGTTCATATGAACCCCTATGGGTTCAAGTAGCGAACCCCTAGGGGTTCATTCAAACCCTAGTTCATTCGAACCCCCTTCAATATTCATTTTTTCTTTTGTTTTTTTCTAGCAAGAACTGTGGGCCCAGTAATAAATAGGTTTGCTCGAACCCTAGTTTGGTCGAACCTCTTTCTGGTTTGGTCGAACTTGTAGGTTCATTTGAACCCCTAAAACCATTTTTTTCCATGGTGTCATTTTTATCAGTTTTCCTTCCTCCATCAAATTGTAAACCACTATTGTGGCTTCACCCCTATATAGAGGTTTTAAGATAGCTAGTTTTTCTTGGCAAGTACAGTGGCATATCTGAAGTCAATTCAATATAGGTTGGGTTTAACTATCACCATTTTTTGTTGTCCACTTTTTTTAAAATAAAATCTCTAGGAATACTCTCTTGAGTCTAAGTAAATCTCAAAGAGTAGTCCGGAGTAAATCCACTTTCATAAAGTTGGCCTCCATCCCTCCATGTTTGGTGGATGAGCTAATTTCACTTTCATGATGACAACATTGGCCTTGAAAGTGAAAATATGTTCTAGGAAGTGGATCAATCGCTTAGGAACCAACACACTCTTGGTTATATTTCTACCAAATGGTTCTTAAAAGTACTAAATATAACAAAAAAAATAGGGGGGCGAACACCAAACACTATGTTATATTTTATCTCCTTAACCTTAACCATTTACAAACTATTTAGTAGTTTAAAAATTAAACTAAAGTACTACAATTCTTATTCTTATTATATCTTTAAATTTTGAGTGTACAAATCTCAAATTACTCATTTAAGTTCAACTTTAGTTGTTTCCAAGAAAAAAATTGGTCACTTTTAGCCCCCTTTTGGCCCTCAATTTTTAGGAACTTCCCTACCCATTCTTAGGTTAGAAGATAACACTTTGTATATCTAATTTATTGAAGCATGAAATTAAGGTTTATTTTTATATTCTAATGTCACAGTTGAACATTTGAGCATGATGTGCTAGCTTAATATTTTCTCTCTTTTCTTCTACATAAAGGAGCCCCTATGTATCTTTTTAGAGGACTTGTATTTGTATAATGGTTAATTGATCAATAAACTTAATAGTATGCAATATATTATCTTAAATATATTTAATCATAGCTTTGTTTATGTTTAGCTATTATGTGTACATTTTTCTATTAATTAATGTGTCATGAACCTTTGCTATGCTTAAATTTCTTGATGTAATCTCTCTGTTTTCACCCCCCACACACTAAATTCAATATTAGCTTAGGATAAATAGGGATCTAGCTCGCAAATACTAGATATTGTCTTATAGGTTTCACTCGTATTATTTTATATAAATTGATGAAAATATGATTGAACTAGGGCTTGACCCTTTTACATAGTAGCAAACAAGATGTTAGAGAAACTACTATAATGAGATATGAAATAGAAAAAAATCAAAATAAAGAGAACCAATTGGTCATAATAGGGCTGCCAAATGCACAATATAAGGATAATAATAGGAAAAAACATATAACCACTACCAATCAAATTTTGTAATTTTTTAGCTTCCTACAACTCCTTAGATAATAAATTAACTAATAAATTGACCTTGTCTTCAAAAGTGACCTCCACGAGTTCTCCAAATTGGGTGCTTGTGTATCTAAAATATTTCATAGTTTTGACTCTCTTTCTTTTTGGAGTGACCTCATGAGAAGTATCTCATTTTATTTTGTGTACTCCATCCTATAGTACACAAATATCGATAACAATGTTTGTAATTATCCACCTATATTGTTGCTTGCAATCCTTTCCTACTCCTACATGGTGTATTGGCCCTTGAAAATGACCTTTAAATCAATATGATATGTGTATTGCATGGAGATGTGTGCCACACATTATCCCTCTTATTGAATTATCCTATTCATTTTTATCTTCTTATACATATATCTGACCAAGGTCTCTCTAGAAATGGTAAGGATTGATATAATCCAGTATTTTTACTTCCCCCTTTGTAACTTGACAAGTCTTGCAATCTCGAATAATTTTTCTCATTTCTTTATATTTAAGACCAAAAATAGTTGGCATTCACTAATTCCATAGAATTATCTACTCTAAAATGATATTCTAAACCACCACTATGCTTATCCTTGATAATTTCTCCCTCATTGAACTTCTATGAATGCACAACTAATTACCCTTCAAGAACATCTCATTTTAAATAAAATAATCAAGTCACATACTTCTATCTATATTTTTTGGTTCATTACATTCTCTCCATGCTTCCATATAATTAGGACTAACTTCATACAAATATTTCAACTCTTTAAATCCAACTATCTTTATTGTCATATCTATCAAAAACAAATTGTCTCCTACTTATTACATCAACTACCTTATTTGAATTTCCACTTTTATGCTTCAATGCAAAACTATAACAACATTGATCATTCATTTTCTACACTATTGTTATGGTGATGTTCTATTTTTATAAATATATTGATTATGTATTTTTTAATTATCTACTAAAAGAATAATCATATTTATCCACACATATATCGTGATTAAAAATAAATAATTCATTATAATTTATCTTAATGAAAATCTTTTGATTGGCAAAATGAAAAACTATTTAAAAATTCAAGTGAACTCTCCTAAAAAAATAAATTATTTTTCCAATTAAATATTAAAATAAATAAACCCAAAAATTTTATAATTATAAAAAACGATAAAAAGAATATAAAATCTTAAAATTTTAAAAATAAAAAAAATAAAAAACAAAAAAGATTTACCAATATTAAATAAAATAAAATAAAAACAAATGTAAATATAAGATATTTTTACTACAAATTTTAAAAAATATTATTCAAATTACTCACAAATATTGCATAACTTAAATTTCAAAATAATATAACTAGCAAAAACCTACATATCCTTCCACACTCCAAACTCTTTTCATCGGCAAATTTCTTTCCACTACTTCCATGAAAGAATCATTTTATCATTAAAATCTCATCTTAACTAACAAAGAACTTACTTTGAAAAATCAATGTTATTGGAAACGTTGAAGTTAAGGTCAACACCACAAGTGGAAGCGAAATTAATTTGGGGAGCTTGATCGTTGATCGTTGATCATTGAGATCATATTTAAAATCTTGAAATTTTAAAAAGTATCAAATCCCTGTAAAAGCTTCTTTCACTGGACGTAGTCTTTCGCTCTAACATTAAGTACTGGTCTCTGCGTACGGCGACAGACTTTGCAGATTGATTAGATGGACGCAGCCTGCACACAACAAAACAGAAACGGGAATAGAAACGGAAACGAGTTTTTGACCAAAAGTCAGAGCTTAGTGTGTGACACTTAAGCCCAGCCGTTCGCATGCCTTGTCTATGCTTCCACATTTTGTATACGTGTCTGCCAGAGTGTTTTCATCAAACAAAATTCCTCTATCCTTTATGCTTATATGGATAGCTATACCCTATTCCAACGCTCCCATTTCAGCACAGGCTAGAACTATGCTGGCATATGTAAGCTGATCCGGCTGGAGGTTTCCATATGGTGACAGTCCGACTGCCTCTTTCATGGCAGTGGCTATCCAAAAAAGTAGAGTTAAGCTGACTCTTTTTTACTATTCAAATTTAAATTTCATTGAAACAACGGGAAATTTAGGCGGGTTTTGGAGTTCGATTTTGAAGCGTTGGATATTAATAAAAGCGGGTGGCAGTAGACATTAAAACTGCAGAGTTGCTTGGAATTTGCTGACTACGAACAGTACTGCCTTGACTTGGAATTCGCTGCCGAGTTTTCCAACTACATACAGTACTGCCTAACAAAAACCGTTATCTTATAAATTGCAGTTACGGGGCTTATGGTATGTGTGATGATGGGCATGGTATGGGGCGGTGCATTCCTGGGGCTGGATAGCCAGCGCCTGGACGGAGACGGCAGAGAAGACGACAGACGTGGATGAATATTTGAAACATACAGTTTTAAAAACGAGTGGGAGATTTAAAAGCGGGTGTTTTAAATTTCAAATTGGTTTTAATCGGAATATCATTTCAAATTTCATAATGACTAGTGATTTTAGTAGGCAAATTGGATGAGGAGGTTTTGGGCCTGTATTCTATGGCTGCAGAAAGAATGGATAGTAGGTAGCCGTCAAAGTATGCTCGGAAAAATCTAAGAAGGGCTCTAGAATTTACTAAGAGGTTTGTCTGATTCTCTGCTGAATTTGGCCTTAACAGGATTTTCATTATAATTTGGTACCTAATTTCTTCTTAGATGAAAACATGTTTGCAGGCTGTCTTGTTCTGGAGAGTTTATGTCCAGCGGGAATTTGAATCAACTTCTCCATGGTAATCTTAATTATATCACACTCTGATACATAAAACTTATTATGCACATATGATCAACATAACAGGTCAATATTGACTGACCCGATTGCTACCAAGTAATCAAAGAATGTAATGTGCTTTGTAGTTAATATTTGGGTTATGCTTAGACTTGATTTCTATGTACAAATTCCATAGTCATTTGTAGAAGCAGAGGAGAAGCGTGAAAGCAAGAGGATTCATGAAAGACTTGTATGGCAGGCCATGTTGCACAGGAGGAGGATTGTGAGCCAGCTCAACAACATCCCAAGCAGTAAATCACCAAGCCAAAAACTCAACTGCCCAACCCGTCAAATTAATGAAACATCCGGCTTTCCCATCATTCCACCATAACCCATAGACGAGGCGAGAAAGCAGTCCAGAGAAAACCACAAAGCTTCCATATGACCACGCCCTGTAGAAGAAGGTGCCGCCAGCAACAAGCACTCCTTCCTACATATACAAGACCTGCAGATCTCAAATAACGTGGACATTGAAGCCTCCACCCTTGTGTAAAAAGGCCGAGTGGCTGCATCCACATAGAGACTCCCATGCAACATACCCACAACCATGGAGACCTCAAAAACTGCAGCATTCAGATTCTTGGAAACTCCATTGATTTCATAGTCTATGAATCCCAGAGCCAAAATATGAAGCAGTTGAAGCTATGCAGGGGCCATATAGGCCAGACGGAAAACCCAATTGATTCTATGCCCTTTTTCCAATACAAGCAGAGCCAGGGAAGCAGCAGGGGACCAGAGGGAACCCAATATCTGGTCTTCACCCTGCTGAAATCTTGCCCAAATAATCTCCCTCACTTCCCATATGATCAACCCACTCAAACACAAGCATGAAGCTACTGCCAAAAGCACTGCAAGCCAATCTACGACCACCAAGTAATTGCCTGGATATGTAGTATTGCAGGAAATGTGGCCAATGTGGATGAAACAGATCACTAATAATACTTTCAACATGCTCTTGTATGGTATGAAAGTTTGGCCTTCTATTATTGGCCCATTTCTCTCTCTGATAGTTTGATTTTTATGGTTTACAATCTATATTTTTACAGATATTTCCCGTAATAAAAAGTTTCAGATCTTGCAGAGCCAAATTCACAGATGGGAAAGAGGAGTTTGATATTGTGATTCTTGCAATTGAATATAGAAGCAACGTGGAGATTTTTTTATAAGCTTTTTATTGGAATCATTTTTTCTCTATCCATCCTTTGTCCTTTTATGGACAGATGATCCCACCCCTCATGCCATTGGAGAATGTGAACCATGTCTTGGATAGGCATCTGATGAGCTGGTTATTAGAGGTGTTCATTGCAACAAGGCACAACAGACTATCAAACATAGATGAAATGTCGTAGAGATTATTGGATGACAAATCCAAGTTAGCTAGAGCTTGTATGTTTGCTAGTTTGGGCAGAGATTTGGAAACATCCAGTAGCATTAGGCCTGCTTGGTGATGTGCATGTGCCCCTATTTGTAGTGTTATAAGTAGTTTGGCTATAGATCAAGCCTCTCTATCTGTATTCATGGGGATATAGTTCTTGTAGAGCTTACCAAAAAAAAGGAAAATGTCACGGTTTGTATGTAGACAATTTAAACTCTTATCATAAGTTATATATTAAGTTATACTTGGATAACATTTGGACTTTGTTAGGAATCTAATTAGAGTGTTGATGGTTAAATTTATGTAATTTTTGAATGATCAATCCTAATGTCAACTAGTTATTGTGTAATCTTTGGATGACCAATTCTAATGTCAATTATTTATCGTTGCCTTGGCTCACATTGTTCCAATGGAGTGGTTGGGTGACACTAGTAGAGCCCTCTAAATATTGTATTTAGTCCTTGATGTAAACAATCATGTGATTTTCACTTATTAAAACATTTGGAGAATTGTATATGTATAATGGATTCCTCACATACATTGCTTCACAACATTATTTTTGTTGTTATCTTGCATTAATGAATTTCAAATGTGTTGTGATTGTTTTGTGCACTCTTAAATCAAACAAATCTATTTTTTTTCCTTCATACACTATCCAAATTAAAGTGAATATATGTATATGCTAGAACAAATCTTTGGTAAAGTAAAAACGACTTTTCACTTTCTTCATCTAAGTGGAACAAAAAAATGTTCACATTATTTCCACTGTTGGAAAACACACTGTCCTTTATCAATTATTTTGTTATGAAAAGTTTTTGTTTTGTACTGTAATGAAGTCCACTTTCAAATTTTCAAACAACTCTTTCAAATAGTAAAAATGGCATTTCATTTTTTTTCATTTGATTGGAACAAAAAAAATGCTCACATTGTTTTTAGTGTTGGAAAACATAGTCCCTTGTTTTTTTTAAAAGGGGTAAAAATTTTATTCAATCAGAATCATAGTACAAAGCAAAGGCCAAAGGCCCACCAGAACAGACCACCACCAAACCAACCAGCAACAACACTACCTATTCATGTCCTCCACTAATAACCTCTCAAGGGTCTCAAGATAATTAGGAGAAAGCTCATCCTTTCCACTGATATCCCAGCCATCCACATTCTCAGAGGCCCACTTCGCCAGACAATCGGCAACTTTGTTCCACTCTCTAGGGATATGACAAAAGGAGACAAAATCCAAGGAGCTGCCAAGACTCAAAATCTGTCTGCCCACAGAAGCCAATTGCCAACTAACATCATCCCACCTTTGATTGTTCAGCAAATCCACAACAATCTGAGAATCCGACTCACAGATGATCCTCCTCCATCCTAAAGAGCATCCACGCTCAATAGCAATCTTAATAGCCAGGGCCTCCATCAGATTATTAGACTGATGCCCTTTGTAACTAGAGAAGACAAAAACCACACCACCATCATTACCTCTACCAATACCCCCCACACCAGCATGACCAGGGTTCCCACGAGAAGAACCATCAGTATTAATCTTTAGGACCCCCACCGGGGGAGGCATCCACTTCCCATCACGACAAACTCGTTGCCGAACCTGACGGGGCCTTCTGCCAGCAAAACAACCCCGGTTACTATCCCCCAAGCTCAAATTCCGCACAATATCAAGATCACCAGGATCAAGATTTTCAGACCTGTCACACTTAGCCGAAATAGACTCCTGAAGCCTGCTAATTATCTTTTGCCACAATTGAAGAATTCCCAGATTGGAGCCACAAAAAACTCTACGGTTCCTCTCCAACCAAAGGTTCCAAAGAATGAAAATAGGCCCAATAGACCAGGCCACCTGAAGGAAAGGAGTCTTTGTTGGTGGTCTGCCCAAACTTTCCCAGAAGTCAATCAAGGATGTAGCATGAATACACCCATGATGCCAAGCCTCCCACCATCTGTGCCATAACTCCCTAGAGTAAGGGCAAAGAAAAAACAAGTGGGAGGTACACTCCTCACTATGAGAACAAAGAAGGCAAATAGAGGGTCCCTGAAAGCCACGTTTGCGAATATTCTCCCAAGTGAGGCACTTCCCCTGGGCAACCAACCATAAGAAAAAATTGCATTTGGGCCAAGAGAAGTTGTCCCAGACCTTCTTCCACCAGTGCACTTCAGCAGGACCATATAAGTTCCTGTCCAACATAGCATAGCCTTGGGCAACAGTAAATTTACCTTTTGGACTAGGGTTCCAAGCCAGAACATCCCTCCCATTAAGGGAGCTGCAAAGCCGAGCCTCCAAAACTCTAGAAAGAACAACACGATCCTCATCCGATCCACCCATGGGCCACTCCTGTGGGTCCTTCCAGCAAGCCACCACCGCCTGCCCAATACGCTTGACAGTTTTAAAATGCTCCACCTTAATCCAACCGGCCTCAGAAAAAATATGGAAAAGAGGCAGAAGCTGAGGAAAACTAGAGAGAATGGGAGGGTGGCCATCCCAAGAGTCCTGCCAAAATAAAACATCAGAGCCTCTATTACAGATCCAAAAGAGGCCTTCCTTAATCAGCTGGGCCCCCTTCTTAAGGGTGTCCCAAATACAAGAACCTTTACCCAACAAAGGAAGACGCGGCACATCGAGGCAATCAGCACTAGGAAAATACTTGTGGGCTAGAATCTTAGCCCAATCTTGATCAAGATTGTTACACCACCTCCAGTACAGCTTGGCCGCCAAGGCAGTGACAACCAGAGCCATAGACCTAAGACCAAGGCCCCCAGCATGCTTTGGCCTGCAAACAGACTCCCACTTGACCAAGCTCCACTTTGAGGAGAGAAGGTTGCCAGACCATAGAAATTGTCGAGACAAAGCATCAAATTCCCGCACAAAAGTGGACGGGGGAATCTGCACACAACACCTATAAATGGGGAGAGACTGCACCACAGTCTTAAGAAGAATCACTCTCCCAGCAGAGGAGAGCCATCTGTGAGTCCAATGGCTAACTCTACTTCGAAATTTATCCAAAATACCCTGCCAATAATCTCTCCGCTGTCCTCCCAAAGCCAAAGGGATCCCAAGGTACATCAGGGGAAGAGAACCGATATGAAATCTAAGGATCCTAGCAATCCTGTTCTGAATAAGCTGAGGAGTATTAAAGAAGTAAATGGAAGATTTATCATCATTAATATGCTGACCAGAAGCCTTCAGGTAGATGTCTAAGGCTCTCCTAAAGTTCACCGCCTCGCTAATTCTAGCCAAGCCCATTTGCCCAGTATCATCCACAAACTGAAGATGAGAGAAAGAAGGGAGAAGGTTGTTCTAGCTCCAACCATGGATAAGACCCTGTCTCACCTGAGATTTAATAAATCTACCAAGACCCTCAGCCATGATAATGAATAAGTAAGGGGATAAAGGATCCCCTTGCCGGAGACCCCGAGAAGCACTAAACAAATTTGAAGGTTCCCCATTAATGAGAACAGAGAAAGAGGTAGAGGTCACACAACTAAGAACCCAGTTCACCCATTCCTCAGCAAAGCCAAAAGCCAAGAGAGTTTTCTGTAAGAATTCCCAGCTCACCCGATCATAAGCTTTAGACATGTCAAGTTTAATAAACATAGCCTTCTCCTTAGAGTTAGCCATAGAATGAACAGCTTCCATGGCTATAACAACCCCATCCAAAATTTGTCTCCCTTCAACAAAACCACCCTGCTCAGCCGAGATCAAAGAACCAAGGAGTGGTTTGAGTCTCTCCGCAATCAATTTGGTGATGATCTTGTAAACAACGTTGCATAACGCAATAGGCCTGAATTGAGCTAACTGGTTAGCTCCTTCCAACTTAGGTATGAGGGCCAAGAAGGTAGAATTCATAGACTTGAGCATCTGTTTGTTCCTAAGAGATTCCTGAACCACCTCAAGGAGATCAAACTTTATAATTTCCCAGAATTCTTGAAAAAACTCAATTGGAAACCCATCTGGACCAGGCGCCTTACCTTTTTTCATATTAAAAACCACTTTCTCCAACTCAGGTAACAAGATAGGACATAAGAGAGTCCCATTCATCTCAGAAGAGACCAGGCGGGGAATACAATCCATGATGGCCTGCTCCTCAGCCCGGGCAGCAAGATTCTCCCTAGAAAAGAGGTTTGAAAAATAATTGACTGCCTCCCTGGAAATATCAGCATAGGACGAGAGTTGAGCCCCATCCTGCGAAACAAGAGAGGAGATAGAATTTCCTTGTCTTCGAGCCTTCACAGAATTATGAAAGAAAGCAGTGTTCCTGTCCCCCTCCTGGAGCCAATCAATACGAGATTTTTGCTTCCAGAAGATCTCTTCCCGAAGTTCCCACTCTTCTAAACCCTTCAGAGCCAAGGACTCAGCCATACTAAGGGCAGAGGTCAACCCCTGGTCCCGAATCTGACGAGTGATAGTATCCAACTTGGACTGGGCAGCCATCTTCTGAGCTTGAAGGTTCCCAAAACATTGTTTATTCCATCTCTTAAGTCTGAACTTCACATGCTGAAGCCGCTTGCTAAAAGTGAACATGGCTGTCCCATGAGCAGGCATCCCCTCATGCCACCAATCCATCATAAGCTCCTGGAGAGAAGGATCTCTTAACCACATCAATTGGAATTTGAAGGAGGGATTTTTGGTGACACCATAAGCAGTGACAGAAAGCTTTATGGGCCAATGATCAGAGCCCCTCCAATCAAGAATTTCAGAGCTGGTCGTCAACCTACTATTCAACCAATAACAGGAAACAAGAAATCTATCAAGCCTTTCAGAGATAGCCTCCACACCACATCTCCTATTATTCCAGGTAAAGACACCATTGGAAGGCTTCACATCAATGAGATTTAAGAAACCAATCATATCCCTGAGAAGATTAGCAGAGGGGTCTAACCTGGCTAACCCACCACGTTTTTCATCTAAGCAAGTAACAGCATTAAAATCACCAGCCATAATCCATGGGAGAAACGGGTCCAAGGCTCGGATGAAACGAATGTGAGCCCAGAGATTTAACTTACCTGAAAGATCCGTAGGAGCATAAATATTGGATAAGAGAAACCTTTCTCCAGTGACAAAACTAGAAGCAATCAGAGAAATGGAAGACCGACTAGACATCCAGCATAAGGGGGAAACTTTCCTCGGGTTCCAGAAGCAAGCCACACCCCTGCACTGTTCAAAGCACCTACCCCCTGCCAATTGCCTTGAGGCCAGATACGCGAAGCACAATTAGCAAGCCCATCAATAGTAAGCTTAGTTTCCTGGATAAAGACAACATCCGGTAACTGAGATTCAATTAATCTGCGAACAGCCTTTTGTCTAGGGATGCTGTTCAACCCCCTTACATTCCAAGATAAAACAATCATTTATGGGGGTGGGAGAAATGGGAATCAATGGGCTTCACAGACCCAGACTCAACCAAAGTATCACCCATAAGCTTAACCTTCTCTTGATCAGTCTTCCTTCCACTCTTTGACGGTTTATCAAGAGGCCCCTTTTTAAAGGATTTCTGATGTAAGCCTAATGTAGGAGGAGCTTTATTACCCCTCACAGGATCTGAAGCCCCCTTAGGAGCAGGGGGATCAGGAACCACCGCAACAGAGTCCTTCGGAGTCTGTGACTCCTGCAGAATCCCGAAATCCTGAGCATGAGCCGAAGAGTCCATAGCCTTCTGATCCTTCTGATGAACCTCTGGAGATAGAATTTGATCCTCTTTCCTTGCATCATCATCCTGAGCATCTTGCAGACCCTTAGCCCCAGAAGAGAGCTCAACTGGAATACCCTCCTCCTGGGTCAAATCATCAAGAACCTCAAACCTGTTAAAGTTGCCTTCATTCTGCCTATCCATCCAAGATCTCTTCCTGCCCTTGCCTTTGTTATGGGACTTAACCGGAATAAAACCCTCATTATCCACAGGTTCATTAGACATTGGAGCCTTTCCCTTGTCCCCCTTGGGAGGCCCAGAAGCAGCTAAGGGGGAGGGTCTAAATCTAGGGCATTTGCGGTGTAAATGTCCATATTCATGGCAAATTCGGCATCTAAAGGGTAGGGTTTCATAATCCAGCTGTTGGATCCAAGAGGAAGATCCCAGACGAATTTCCATAGAGTCTGGTAATGGATTATTTAAATCAACTTCAACACAAATGCGAGCAAAAGAAATTACCTTACGATCTTGAGTTTGGGAAGCCGATCCCACAGGTTTTCCAAGAAGCAACGAGATGGAGTGAAGAATATCCTCCCTCCAGAATTCCAAAGGAAGCCTCGGCAAACGAACCCACACGGGAACCCGCGAAGGGATCTCCTCAGCAGAGTTGAATCCCATGTGCCAAGGCTTGATGAAAAGCCCTACCTGGTTAAAGAAATAAGGGCCTCCTTCGAACACCCTATTCCTGTCGGACATGCTTGAAAAGACAACCAAAAAATAGTTGTTGGCTGCCAGAATAATCTCCATATCGCCGTCAGGGTTCCAAACCCTACGTGCCCAAGAATCCAAAACAGGAAGAGATAAACGAAAACATAGTCCCTTGTTAGTTATTTCCTTATGAAAAGATTTTTTTTCATATGCATCAACAATGTAATGAAGCCCACTTTCAAATTTTTGAACAACTCTGCGATATAGTAAAAATGACAATTCACTTTTTTCATTTGATTGGAACAAAAGAATGCTCACATTATTTTTAGTGTTGGACAACACATTGTCTTTTATCATTTATTTCCTTATGAGAAGTTTTTGTTTCATATGCATCAACAATGTAATGAAGTCCACTTTCAAACTTTTGAACAACTCTTTAGCACGGTAAAAATGGCATTTCACTTTTTTCATTTAATTGGAACAAAAAATGCTCACATTATTTCTAGTGTTGGAAAACAAATTGTCCCTTGTCAATTATTTCCTTATGGAAAGTTTTTGTTTCGTACACATCAACAATATAATGAAGTCCACTTTCAAATTTTATAACAACTCTTTGGTACAATAAAAATGGCATTTCATTTTTTTCGTCTGATTGGAACAAAAAAAGCTCACATTATTTGCAGTGTTGGAAAACACATTGTTCCCTATTAGTTATTTCCTTATGAAAAGTTTTTGTTTCGTATGCACCAACAATTTAATGAAGTCCACCTTCAAATTTTACAACTCTTTGGTGTAGTAAAAATGACATTTCACTTTCTTCATTTGAAAAAGATGGACAAAATAATCATAGGTTGGAAAACACATTGGGTAATGAGTGAAACCAACTAAACCTTGAAAGTCTTCCATCCTATTTCCCTTGCTATTTTTTCTTCTAGCATTAGACACACCACATTAATGATCCCTAAGCCATTTCCATTCACTTAATGTATGAGCAAAAATAAAATAAAATATGGAATACCATAAAAACTAAGGAGAAATCAATGATAGAGGGGGGATATTGGGAAGGAGGGAGAGGTAGGTACAAAGAGAGGTGGGGTGGGATGGATTGAGGGAAAGGTAGGTCAAGAGGGAGAGGGTCAGTGCATATAGAGAGAGGGAGGGAGGGAGAGAGAGAGAGAGAGGGAAAGAGGGAGGGAGAGAGGTGTAGGTAGAGAGAGGTAAGGTGCAAGGAACAAAGAGAGATGTAGGTAAATCTAGATACAAAAGTAGGGTGGGAAGAGAAAGGGATTCTTATTAAATACAAAGAGAATTAAGCATTATGGGAAAGGACATAAATGAGACAGATGGATAAATTTTAATGGATGGATGGAAAGGAAGAGGGAAAGGACAATGGAATGCCCGGCTGGCGGGATCTTTTCATAAAATAAAACTTCAAAACCAAAATTTATTTAAAACCTGGCACCCCACGCAATCCGCCTGCGGGAGATAACCTCCTCCCTCTTTCCCTCACACATACACACAACCTCTCTCCACCTACCCCTCCCTCCTTAACTCTCTCTATACCTACCTCTCCTACCCTACCACTTCCTACCTCCCTCCTTTCCTCTTTCTCTCTTTCCCTCTATCCCTCCCACCCTACCACTTCCTATGTCCCTCCTTCCCCCTCTCTCCCTCACACACACAAACAACCTCTCTCCACCTAGCCCTCCTTTCCTCCCTCCCTAACTCTCTCTGTACCTATCCCTCCCACCCTACCACTCTCTATACCTCTCTCTATCTCCATCCTTCCCTCTTTCTCTCCCTCCCTCTATCCCTCCCACCCTATCTCTCCCTATATCCCTCCCTAAAGATACATGGATAATGAAAGGACTATGATGGATGGAATATTCTTATATTAATAAATTCATATTAGCCAAAAATGAACCTAATGGATTAATGTAATGATGATAGATGTTAGGTTTAGGGATGATGGATTAATCCAAAGAGAGACATAAAGATGGTGTTAGTAAGTGGACCATTCCTATCTCACTCTCATATCTATTATCATGAAGGATTCTTTAAATAACATGCACTAGAACCTTGTACCTAGCCTTTATTTTTAAGGGAGGTGATAATTTCATGAAAGCATTGGTTGCATCAATGAGATATGATTCCATATGAAAATTCACTCCATTCATATCCTTTACAAATTATTTATTAAGATTTACAAAAATAAGATTTCAATATAGTTTGGAAGAACTTATTTCTCTAAAGTAATGTGTAACTAGCGTATCCTATCTCCAATAAAATGGGTGCAATAATTTTCACAAAAAATGTACACATTAACTCCATGATATCTTTAAAATATCTAGAAAAGATGTTAATTGGGTACTTTCTTAACCTACTATGTTGAGGCACATCCACTTTATCTCTAGACATCATCATAGTCAATTAATTAGTGACAGTTTTCATTAAGAGAGTATGAATGTAATAAAAGGAACCTTAAAGATTAACCTCCTTTTATTTTGATGATAAAATCTTCTTCTTAGCTTTTACTTCCTTTTCCAAGTGGTTAATTTTAGTCTTCATTGTTTTGATATAGTTTCAACACTTTCAAATATTGCAATTATAATTGTAGGTTGGAAAACATAGTGGGTTGTGAGTGAGAAAGTGGGAGGGAGAGGGAGAGAGAGAGAGTGGGAGGGAGAGGGAGCGAGAGAGAGGGGGGAGGAGGGAGATAGGAAGTGGTAGGGTGGGTGGGATAGAAGGAGGGAGAGAAAGAGGGAAGGGGAGAGATAGGGATAGGTATAGAGAGTGGTAGGGTGGGAGGGATAGAGGGAAGGAGGGAGATAGTGACTAGTAGAGTGGAAGGGATAGGTATAGAGAGATTTGAGGGGGTATACAAGATCCTTGAATCAAATTATGTGTCATGCGAGAAAATTAGTTTTATAAATAGGAGATAGATTAAAAGGGCACATAATTTCAGATAAGGGGTATATAATATTTGGATTTTAAACTATAAGGCTCTTTGTATGGATTAAAGTGGTCAATTTGGTTTCTTTTATGTATCCCTAAAATGTAACTCCCCCATACTCTCCACTATTTAACTTTGAACATGTAAAATGAAATAACGAAAATTGACAAATTGTGTTTACCAACATGTAATTATTTTGTGCATGTACTAGAATATATGAAATGAAAAAAGAATCTACTCTAAAAACACATGAAAAGATGCAAACCAAAGTGAATGAGATAGATAATGTGTTTCTTGCAAGTTTCATAAACCATCTACTCAAACCCACTATGTTTTCCAACCTACAAAATTATACTGTGCATTTACTTTCTTCATCTAATTGGAACAAAAAAAATGCTCACATTATTTGCAGTGTTGGAAAACACATTGTCCCTTGTCAGCTATTTTCTTGTGAAAAGTTTTTATTTTGTATGCACCAACAATGTAATGAAGTCCACATTCAAATTTTAGAACAACTCTTTGGTACAATAAAAATGGAATTTCACTTTCTTCATCTGATTGAAACAAAAGAATTCTCACACTATTCCCAGTGTTGGAAAACACACTATCCCTTGTCAGTTATTTCCTTATGAAAAATGTTCACATTATTTCCAATGTTGGAAAACACACTGTCCCCTATCAATTATTTCCTTATTTCCTTATGAAAAGTGGAGGATTTATAGGTGGGGGATACATAAAACTAATCAAATTGACCTGGGGGGTGACTAACCAATTGAGTTGTTAAGTGTAGAGGGTTTTACAACAGTATGTGGGTTGCATGTTTCATAACACCTAGTTTTTTCCAACCTACAATTGTTGTAATGAAAACATTTTCTTATTTAGAGAGTACGAATATAATGAAAGGAACCTTCAAAATTTACCACAACTGTTACTTAGAGTAAAAATTACATCTCAATTTCTTCATATGATGAAAAAATAAATGCACAAAATAATTGTAGATTGGAAAAACATAGTGGGTTGTGATTGATTTCATTTTGCTTATTCTAAGCTCAAGAGTGGAGAGATTGGGGAGGAGTTGTAGGTGGGCTATACATAAAACTAATAAAATTGACCTGAGGACTGACTAACCAATTCAATTGTTACGTGTAGAGGGTTTTACAATAGTATGTGGGTTTGAGGGTGTTACTATGAATAATGTGAGCATTTTTTTGTTCCAATCAAATGAAGAAAGTGAAATGCCATTTTTACTGTACCAAATAGTTATAAAATTTTAAGTTGGACTTCATTACATTGTTGGTGTGAACAAATAAAAAAAAATTCATAAGGAAATATCTGACAAGGGACAGTGTGTTTTCCAACACTATAAATAATGTGAGCATTTTTCATGAGGAACTAATTGACAAGGGATAGTGTGTTTTCCAACACTATAAATAATTTGAGCATTTTTTTGTTCCAATCAAATGAAGAAAGTGAAATGCCATTTTTACTATGCCAAATAGTTCTAAAATTTTAAGGTGGACTTCATTACATTGTTGGTGTGTACGAATCAAAATTTTTTGATAAGGAAATATCTGACAAGGGACAATGTGTTTTCCAACACTGCAATAATGTGAGCATTTTTCATAAGGAAATAATTGATAGGGAATAGTGTGTTTTCCAACATTGGAAATAATGTGAGCATTTTTCATAAGGAAATAATTGACAAGGGACAGTGTGTTTTCCAACACTACAAATAATGTGAGCATTTTTTCATTCCAATCAAATGAAGAAAGTGAAATGTCATTTTTATTGTACCAAATAGTTCTAAAATTTTAAGGTGGACTTCATTACATTGTTGGTGTGTATGTCAAAATAAAAAAAAATCATAAGGAAATATCCAACAAGGGACAGTGTGCTTTCCAACATTGCAATAATGTGAGCATTTTTCATAAGGAAATAATTGATAGGGGATAGTGTGTTTTCCAACATTGGAAATAATGTGAACATTTTTCATAAGGAAATAATTGACAAGGGATAGTGTGTTTTCCAACACTACAAATAATGTTCATTTTTTTGTTCCAATCAAATGAAGAAAGTGAAATGCCAGTTTTACTGTACTAAATAGTTGTTCTAATATTTTATGGTGGACTTCATTACATTGTTGGTGTGTATGAATCAAAAAAAATTCATAAGGAAATACCTGACAAGGAACAATGTGTTTTCCAACACTGGAATAATGTGAGCATCTTTCATAAGGAAATAATTGACAAGGGACAGTGTGTTTTCCAACTCTGATAGGGCGAATTTAGGTGCTAGAAAATGAACAACAAACAAAAGAGTGCAAAATAACACTAAAAACAACCTACACCTCAAGATTAGCCTAGTTGGATTCAACACAAAATAAAGACAACAAATAAAACCTTATACCTTGTGTCGAATCGATCCTTTGGTTGGCCCTTCGATCTTCGGTGTTGTATGCTCCTTGGATGGCACAAGATGAAAACTAGATGATGATATGATAATGGATGAAAGTGGATGCAAGTGTAAAAATGGCTAAGTATGGATTCTAGAAAAAAATTGCAAGAGTTTGGCTACAATGCATGATCTCCCCAGAATGAGAGAAAATAGGGGGTATTTATAGAGATTTTGGAATTCTCTAGAGAAATGGATGGTTAAGATTGAGCCACCAAGATCAAGATGTAGGGCTAAGGTGAGTTGAGAAATCATAAGCCCCCACATCTTGACATGTGGCATATGATATGGCCTAAAAGAGGTGATGTGTACATGAGGTGAAGGGATAGTACATGACATGGAGGGGGGTACATAGTACCTTGGGATTGGACAAGATCTCCTCATAAAGGAGGTACTTGTCCCCATGTGGGTGAGAGGACAAGTGGGGAATTAAAAATTCCTCAAATATTCTCATGGGGATGAGAGAAGGAATTTAAAATTCCTTTAAATGCATTGGGGGATTAAATGTGAATTAAAAATTCACATGGGGAATGGAGATGCCTTGTTCAAAAAGAGAAATCTTTTAATGAAGTTGACCAAGGACATATTCCATAAATGATATGGGGATTAGAGATGACCTAATTATGTGATTAAGGTTGTGCAAGTACTTGATTAGACTAATTAAGGACTCATTAGAGGCAAGTGAGAAATTATGGAGGATGGGACCCTAATGATGATTAGGGGTGTGCACATCTTAATCATAAATTAATTATGGCTAAGAAAGAAGGTTAGATTGCCAAGAGAGATTAGAGATCAACTTGCAAAAGTTGGAGGATTTGACAATGAGAGAGAAAATAAGGAATTAAAAATAAATTTAAAATTCCCAAGAGACCAAATTAAATAAAGTGATGCATTTATTTAATTTAGAGAGGAAAGAGGGGAAACATATTTATTAAATACTTTGGGAAACTTTATGCAGGATACACAATATTAATTAAATAAATGATTTAATTAATACCGGCAAAGAGGACGATTCAGGGGAGCAAAGGGATGATTAAGAAGACGACTTTGACCATATGGAAGTGGTCAAATTTGAATGTCTACACCAACAATGAAAATAATGCGATCATTTTCATAAGGAAAAAACTGACAAGGGGTAGTGTGTTTTCCAACATTGCAAATAATGTGAGCATTTTTGTGTTCCAATCAAATGAAGAAATTAAAATGCCTTCTTTATTATACCAAATATTTTTTCTAAAATTTTAAGGTGGAATTCATTACATTTTTGGATGAATCCATCATCATCATTGCATAAATACATTAGGTTGAACCTTAAACCCTAAACCTAACATCCATCATCACTGTATTAATCCATTATGTTCATTTTAGGCTAATATAAATTTATTAATCTAAGCATTTTTCATCCATCATAGTCCTTTCATTATCCATGCATCTTTCCATCCTAATCATTAAATATCTCCTAACCCATTAACCTTCGATCTCCCCATGCTCATTGAACAATAATTCCACTATCCATCACTCTATCCTACAACCTCATCCAATCATTCCATAATCCCTTGTCATTGGTACCTAGCTATAGGCTACTCCTACAAGAAATATAATTCCATCTATATTATTATTCCATCACTCCTTCCAATCCAAAATTGTAATAAAATCATAATCAATGCAATCCAATTATGTAATCTACAAGAAATCATCTAATAACATATTACATAAAGGCTCCATTTGATATGGTCTCTCAAATGCTTGATTAACTATTATGAATGGTATGTGGATTTGTCTTTAAACCAACATAGTCTTGGTATAGTTGGATGATTTTTAATAGAAAAATGGTAGCACACACCTACTAGAAAATGTTTAGATGATAATGAAGGGTAAATGGTTCTATTTGTAGACTCTTGTTGTGAGGGATGATGCAATTCAAGGATCAAAGGGTATAGTAGCACTTTCTATAGATGATAAGATTTTTGAACTTAAGAATTCCATAGAACAAAAACAATTGGAAATATATGATAAGGAAAATGTAAAATCATATCTAAGTATAGAAAAAAGAATCAGTTGGGTCGAGACATGAAAGTCTCATTTGAAAAGGTAGAGGGAGGGAGGGAAATAGGGAATGAGGGGGATAGAGAGAGTTTTGGAGAGAAGGAGGTCA
>VDFB02271358.1:83962969-84000118 GCA_007258455.2 Sequoia sempervirens | reverse complement strand
TATTTCTACCAAATAGTTCTTAAAAATACTTAATAGTAGGAAAAAATAGGGGGGCGAACACCAAACACTATGTTCTATTTTATCTCCTTAACCTTAACCATTTAAAAACTATTTAGTAATTTAAAAATTAGACTAGAGTACTAAAATTCTTATTCTTATTATATCTTTAAATTTTGAGTGTACACATCTCAAATTACTCATTTAAGTTCAACTTTAGTTGTTTCCAAGAAAAAAAATTAGTCACTTTTAACCCCCTTTTGGCCCCCAATTTTTAGGAACTTCCCTACCCATTCTTAGGTTAGAAGATAACACTTTGTATATCTAATTTATTGAAGCATGAAATTAAGGTTTATTTTTATATTCTAATGTCATAGTTGAACATTTGAGCATGATGTGCTAGCTTAATATTTTCTCTCTTTTCTTCTACATAGAGAAGCCCCTATGTATCTTTTTAGAGGACTTGTATTTGTATAATGGTTAATTGATCAATAAACTTAATAGTATGCAATATATTATCTTAAATATATTTAATCTTAGCTTTGTTTATGTTTAGCTATTATGTGTACATTTTTCTATTGATTAATGTGTCATGAACCTTTGCTATGCTTAAATTTCTTGATGAAATCTCTCTCCCTTTTCACCCCCCCACACCAAATTCAATATTAGCTTAGGATAAATAGGGATCTAGCTTGCAAATCCTAGATATTGTCTTATAGGTTCCATCCATATTATTTTTTATAAATTGATGAAAATATGATTAAACTAGGGCTTGACCCTTTACATAGTAGCAACCAAGATGTTAGAGAAACTACTATAATGAGATATGAAATAGAAAAAAATCAAAATAAAGAGAACCAATTGGTCATAATAGGGCCACCAAATGCACAATATAAGAATAATAATAGGACAAAACATATAACCACTACCAGTCAAATTTTGTAATTTTTTAGCTTCCTACAACTCCTTAGATAATAAATTAACTAATAAAATGACCTCGTCTTCAAAAGTGACCTCCACGAGTTCTCCAAATTGGGTGCTTGTGTCTCTAAAATATTTCATAGTTTTGACTCTCTTTCTTTTTGGAGTGACCTCATGAGAAGTATCTCATTTTATTTTGTGTACTCCATCCTATAGTACAAAAATATCAGTAACAATGTTTGTAATTAGCCACCTATATCGTTGCTTGCAATCCTTTCCATATTCTTACTCCTAAATGGTGTATTGGCCCTTGAAAATGACCTTTAAATCAATCTGATAGGTGTATTGCATCGAGATGTGTGCCACACATTCTCCCTCTTATTGAATTATCCTATTCATTTTTATCTTCTTATACTTATATCTGACCAAGGTCTCTCTAGAAATGGTAAGGATTGATATAATCCAATATTTTTACTTCCCCCTTTGTAACTTGACAAGTCTTGCAATCTTGAATAATTTTTCTCATTTCTTTATATTTAAGACCAAAAATAGTTGGCATTCACTAATTCCATAGAATTATCTACTCTAAAATGATATTCTAAACCACCACTATGCTTATCCTTGATAAATTCTCCCTCATTGAGCTTCTACGAATGCACATCTAATTACCCTTCAAGAATATCTCATTTTAAATAAAATAATCAAGTCACTTACTTCTATCTATATTTTTTGGTTCATTACATTCTCTCCATGCTTCCATATAATTAGGACTAACTTCATACACATATTTCAACTCTTTAAATCCAACTATCTTTATTGTCATATCTATCAAAAAAAAATTGTCTCCTACTTATTACATCAACTACCTTATTTGAATTTCCACTTTTATGATTCAATGCAAAAGTATAACAACATTGATCATTCATTTTCTACACTATTGTTATGGTGACGTTCTATTTTTAAAAATATATTGATTATGTATTTTTTAATTATCTACTAAAAGAATAATCGTATTTATCCACACATATATCATGATTAAAAATAAATAATTCATTATAATTTACCTTAATGAAAATCTTTTGATTTATAAAATGAAAACTTTTAAAAATTCATAAGTGAACCTCCAAAAAATAAATTATTCTTCCAACAACTTAAGTGGGTGTCAAATAAACCCCAAAAATTCCATATATATAACATAAAAAACCATAAAATGAATATATAAAATCCAAAAATTTTAAAAATAAAAAAAATAAAAAACAAAAAAGATTTACCAATATTAAATAAAATAAAATAAAAACAAATGTAAATATAAGATATTTTTACTACAAATTTTAAAAAATATTATTCAAATTACTCACAAATATTGCATAACTTAAATTTCAAAATAATATAACTAGCAAAAACCTACATATCCTTCCACACTCCAAACTCTTTTCATCGGCAAATTTCTTTCCACTACTTCCATGAAAGAATCATTTTATCATTAAAATCTCATCTTAACTAACAAAGAACTTACTTTGAAAAATCAATGTTATTGGAAACGTTGAAGTTAAGGTCAACACCACAAGTGGAAGCGAAATTAATTTGGGGAGCTTGATCGTTGATCGTTGATCATTGAGATCATATTTAAAATCTTGAAATTTTAAAAAGTATCAAATCCCTGTAAAAGCTTCTTTCACTGGACGTAGTCTTTCGCTCTAACATTAAGTACTGGTCTCTGCGTACGGCGACAGACTTTGCAGATTGATTAGATGGACGCAGCCTGCACACAACAAAACAGAAACGGGAATAGAAACGGAAACGAGTTTTTGACCAAAAGTCAGAGCTTAGTGTGTGACACTTAAGCCCAGCCGTTCGCATGCCTTGTCTATGCTTCCACATTTTGTATACGTGTCTGCCAGAGTGTTTTCATCAAACAAAATTCCTCTATCCTTTATGCTTATATGGATAGCTATACCCTATTCCAACGCTCCCATTTCAGCACAGGCTAGAACTATGCTGGCATATGTAAGCTGATCCGGCTGGAGGTTTCCATATGGTGACAGTCCGACTGCCTCTTTCATGGCAGTGGCTATCCAAAAAAGTAGAGTTAAGCTGACTCTTTTTTACTATTCAAATTTAAATTTCATTGAAACAACGGGAAATTTAGGCGGGTTTTGGAGTTCGATTTTGAAGCGTTGGATATTAATAAAAGCGGGTGGCAGTAGACATTAAAACTGCAGAGTTGCTTGGAATTTGCTGACTACGAACAGTACTGCCTTGACTTGGAATTCGCTGCCGAGTTTTCCAACTACATACAGTACTGCCTAACAAAAACCGTTATCTTATAAATTGCAGTTACGGGGCTTATGGTATGTGTGATGATGGGCATGGTATGGGGCGGTGCATTCCTGGGGCTGGATAGCCAGCGCCTGGACGGAGACGGCAGAGAAGACGACAGACGTGGATGAATATTTGAAACATACAGTTTTAAAAACGAGTGGGAGATTTAAAAGCGGGTGTTTTAAATTTCAAATTGGTTTTAATCGGAATATCATTTCAAATTTCATAATGACTAGTGATTTTAGTAGGCAAATTGGATGAGGAGGTTTTGGGCCTGTATTCTATGGCTGCAGAAAGAATGGATAGTAGGTAGCCGTCAAAGTATGCTCGGAAAAATCTAAGAAGGGCTCTAGAATTTACTAAGAGGTTTGTCTGATTCTCTGCTGAATTTGGCCTTAACAGGATTTTCATTATAATTTGGTACCTAATTTCTTCTTAGATGAAAACATGTTTGCAGGCTGTCTTGTTCTGGAGAGTTTATGTCCAGCGGGAATTTGAATCAACTTCTCCATGGTAATCTTAATTATATCACACTCTGATACATAAAACTTATTATGCACATATGATCAACATAACAGGTCAATATTGACTGACCCGATTGCTACCAAGTAATCAAAGAATGTAATGTGCTTTGTAGTTAATATTTGGGTTATGCTTAGACTTGATTTCTATGTACAAATTCCATAGTCATTTGTAGAAGCAGAGGAGAAGCGTGAAAGCAAGAGGATTCATGAAAGACTTGTATGGCAGGCCATGTTGCACAGGAGGAGGATTGTGAGCCAGCTCAACAACATCCCAAGCAGTAAATCACCAAGCCAAAAACTCAACTGCCCAACCCGTCAAATTAATGAAACATCCGGCTTTCCCATCATTCCACCATAACCCATAGACGAGGCGAGAAAGCAGTCCAGAGAAAACCACAAAGCTTCCATATGACCACGCCCTGTAGAAGAAGGTGCCGCCAGCAACAAGCACTCCTTCCTACATATACAAGACCTGCAGATCTCAAATAACGTGGACATTGAAGCCTCCACCCTTGTGTAAAAAGGCCGAGTGGCTGCATCCACATAGAGACTCCCATGCAACATACCCACAACCATGGAGACCTCAAAAACTGCAGCATTCAGATTCTTGGAAACTCCATTGATTTCATAGTCTATGAATCCCAGAGCCAAAATATGAAGCAGTTGAAGCTATGCAGGGGCCATATAGGCCAGACGGAAAACCCAATTGATTCTATGCCCTTTTTCCAATACAAGCAGAGCCAGGGAAGCAGCAGGGGACCAGAGGGAACCCAATATCTGGTCTTCACCCTGCTGAAATCTTGCCCAAATAATCTCCCTCACTTCCCATATGATCAACCCACTCAAACACAAGCATGAAGCTACTGCCAAAAGCACTGCAAGCCAATCTACGACCACCAAGTAATTGCCTGGATATGTAGTATTGCAGGAAATGTGGCCAATGTGGATGAAACAGATCACTAATAATACTTTCAACATGCTCTTGTATGGTATGAAAGTTTGGCCTTCTATTATTGGCCCATTTCTCTCTCTGATAGTTTGATTTTTATGGTTTACAATCTATATTTTTACAGATATTTCCCGTAATAAAAAGTTTCAGATCTTGCAGAGCCAAATTCACAGATGGGAAAGAGGAGTTTGATATTGTGATTCTTGCAATTGAATATAGAAGCAACGTGGAGATTTTTTTATAAGCTTTTTATTGGAATCATTTTTTCTCTATCCATCCTTTGTCCTTTTATGGACAGATGATCCCACCCCTCATGCCATTGGAGAATGTGAACCATGTCTTGGATAGGCATCTGATGAGCTGGTTATTAGAGGTGTTCATTGCAACAAGGCACAACAGACTATCAAACATAGATGAAATGTCGTAGAGATTATTGGATGACAAATCCAAGTTAGCTAGAGCTTGTATGTTTGCTAGTTTGGGCAGAGATTTGGAAACATCCAGTAGCATTAGGCCTGCTTGGTGATGTGCATGTGCCCCTATTTGTAGTGTTATAAGTAGTTTGGCTATAGATCAAGCCTCTCTATCTGTATTCATGGGGATATAGTTCTTGTAGAGCTTACCAAAAAAAAGGAAAATGTCACGGTTTGTATGTAGACAATTTAAACTCTTATCATAAGTTATATATTAAGTTATACTTGGATAACATTTGGACTTTGTTAGGAATCTAATTAGAGTGTTGATGGTTAAATTTATGTAATTTTTGAATGATCAATCCTAATGTCAACTAGTTATTGTGTAATCTTTGGATGACCAATTCTAATGTCAATTATTTATCGTTGCCTTGGCTCACATTGTTCCAATGGAGTGGTTGGGTGACACTAGTAGAGCCCTCTAAATATTGTATTTAGTCCTTGATGTAAACAATCATGTGATTTTCACTTATTAAAACATTTGGAGAATTGTATATGTATAATGGATTCCTCACATACATTGCTTCACAACATTATTTTTGTTGTTATCTTGCATTAATGAATTTCAAATGTGTTGTGATTGTTTTGTGCACTCTTAAATCAAACAAATCTATTTTTTTTCCTTCATACACTATCCAAATTAAAGTGAATATATGTATATGCTAGAACAAATCTTTGGTAAAGTAAAAACGACTTTTCACTTTCTTCATCTAAGTGGAACAAAAAAATGTTCACATTATTTCCACTGTTGGAAAACACACTGTCCTTTATCAATTATTTTGTTATGAAAAGTTTTTGTTTTGTACTGTAATGAAGTCCACTTTCAAATTTTCAAACAACTCTTTCAAATAGTAAAAATGGCATTTCATTTTTTTTCATTTGATTGGAACAAAAAAAATGCTCACATTGTTTTTAGTGTTGGAAAACATAGTCCCTTTGTTTTTTTTTTTTTGCGGGTAAAAATTTTATCTCAATCAAAAATCAAAGTATAAAGCAAAGGCCAAAGGCCCACCAAAACAGACCACCACCAAACCAACCAGCAACAACACTACCTATTCATGTCCTCCACTAATAACCTCTCAAGGGTCTCAAGATAATTAGGAGAAAGCTCATCCTTTCCACTGATATCCCAGCCATCCACATTCTCAGAGGCCCACTTCGCCAGACAATCGGCAACTTTGTTCCACTCTCTAGGGATATGACAAAAGGAGACAAAATCCAAGGAGCTGCCAAGACTCAAAATCTGTCTGCCCACAGAAGCCAATTGCCAACTAACATCATCCCACCTTTGATTGTTCAGCAAATCCACAACAATCTGAGAATCCGACTCACAGATGATCCTCCTCCATCCTAAAGAGCATCCACGCTCAACAGCAATCTTAATAGCCAGGGCCTCCATCAGATTATTAGACTGATGCCCTTTGTAACTAGAGAAGACAAAAACCACACCACCATCATTACCTCTACCAATACCCCCCACACCAGCATGACCAGGGTTCCCACGAGAAGAACCATCAGTATTAATCTTTAGGACCCCCACCGGGGGAGGCATCCACTTCCCATCACGACAAACTCGTTGCCGAACCTGACGGGGCCTTCTGCTAGCAAAACAACCCCGGTTACTATCCCCCAAGCTCAAATTCCGCACAATATCAAGATCACCGGGATCAAGATTTTCAGACCTGTCACACTTAGCCGAAATAGACTCCTGAAGCCTGCTAATTATCTTTTGCCACAATTGAAGAATTCCCAGATTGGAGCCACAAAAAACTCTACGGTTCCTCTCCAACCAAAGGTTCCAAAGAATGAAAATAGGCCCAATAGACCAGGCCACCTGAAGGAAAGGAGTCTTTGTTGGTGGTCTGCCCAAACTTTCCCAGAAGTCAATCAAGGATGTAGCATGAATACACCCATGATGCCAAGCTTCCCACCATCTGTGCCATAACTCCCTAGAGTAAGGGCAAAGAAAAAACAAGTGGGAGGTACACTCCTCACTATGAGAACAAAGAAGGCAAATAGAGGGTCCCTGAAAGCCACGTTTGCGAATATTCTCCCAAGTGAGGCACTTCCCCTGGGCAACCAACCATAAGAAAAAATTGCATTTGGGCCAAGAGAAGTTGTCCCAGACCTTCTTCCACCAGTGCACTTCAGTAGGACCATATAAATTCCTGTCCAACATAGCATAGCCTTGGGCAACAGTAAATTTACCTTTTGGACTAGGGTTCCAAGCCAGAACATCCCTCCCATTAAGGGAGCTGCAAAGCCGAGCCTCCAAAACTCTAGAAAGAACAACACGATCCTCATCCGATCCACCCATGGGCCACTCCTGTGGGTCCTTCCAGCAAGCCACCACTGCCTGCCCAATACGCTTGACAGTTTTAAAATGCTCCACCTTAATCCAACCGGCCTTAGAAAAAATATGGAAAAGAGGCAAAAGCTGAGGAAAACTAGAGAGAATGGGAGGGTGGCCATCCCAAGAGTCCTGCCAAAATAAAACATCAGAGCCTCTATTACAGATCCAAAAGAGGCCTTCCTTAATCAGCTGGGCCCCCTTCTTAAGGGTGTCCCAAATACAAGAACCTTTACCCAACAAAGGAAGACGCGGCACATCGAGGCAATCAGCACTAGGAAAATACTTGTGGGCTAGAATCTTAGCCCAATCTTGATCAAGATTGTTACACCACCTCCAGTACAGCTTGGCCGCCAAGGCAGTGACAACCAGAGCCATAGACCTAAGACCAAGGCCCCCAGCATGCTTTGGCCTGCAAACAAACTCCCACTTGACCAAGCTCCACTTTGAGGAGAGAAGGTTGCCAGACCATAGAAATTGTCGAGACAAAGCATCAAATTCCCGCACAAAAGTGGACGGGGGAATCTGCACACAACACCTATAAATGGGGAGAGACTGCACCACAGTCTTAAGAAGAATCACTCTCCCAGCAGAGGAGAGCCATCTGTGAGTCCAATGGCTAACTCTACTTCGAAATTTATCCAAAATACCCTGCCAATAATCTCTCCGCTGTCCTCCCAAAGCCAAAGGGATCCCAAGGTACATCAGGGGAAGAGAACCGATATGAAATCTAAGGATCCTAGCAATCCTGTTCTGAATAAGCTGAGGAGTATTAAAGAAGTAAATGGAAGATTTATCATCATTAATATGCTGACCAGAAGCCTTCAGGTAGATGTCTAAGGCTCTCCTAAAGTTCACCGCCTCGCTAATTCTAGCCAAGCCCATTTGCCCAGTATCATCCACAAACTGAAGATGAGAGAAAGAAGGGAGAAGGTTGTTCTAGCTCCAACCATGGATAAGACCCTGTCTCACCTGAGATTTAATAAATCTACCAAGACCCTCAGCCATGATAATGAATAAGTAAGGGGATAAAGGATCCCCTTGCCGGAGACCCCGAGAAGCACTAAACAAATTTGAAGGTTCCCCATTAATGAGAACAGAGAAAGAGGTAGAGGTCACACAACTAAGAACCCAGTTCACCCATTCCTCAGCAAAGCCAAAAGCCAAGAGAGTTTTCTGTAAGAATTCCCAGCTCACCCGATCATAAGCTTTAGACATGTCAAGTTTAATAAACATAGCCTTCTCCTTAGAGTTAGCCATAGAATGAACAGCTTCCATGGCTATAACAACCCCATCCAAAATTTGTCTCCCTTCAACAAAACCACCCTGCTCAGCCGAGATCAAAGAACCAAGGAGTGGTTTGAGTCTCTCCGCAATCAATTTGGTGATGATCTTGTAAACAACGTTGCATAACGCAATAGGCCTAAATTGAGCTAACTGGTTAGCTCCTTCCAACTTAGGTATGAGGGCCAAGAAGGTAGAATTCATAGACTTGAGCATCTGTTTGTTCCTAAGAGATTCTTGAACCACCTCAAGGAGATCAAACTTTATAATTTCCCAGAATTCTTGAAAAAACTCAATTGGAAACCCATCTGGACCAGGCGCCTTACCTTTTTTCATATTAAAAACCACTTTCTCCAACTCAGGTAACAAAATAGGACATAAGAGAGTCCCATTCATCTCAGAAGAGACCAGGCGGGGAATACAATCCATGATGGCCTGCTCCTCAGCCCGGGCAGCAAGATTCTCCCTAGAAAAGAGATTTGAAAAATAATTGACTGCCTCCCTGGAAATATCAGCATAGGACGAGAGTTGAGCCCCATCCTGCGAAACAAGGGAGGAGATAGAATTTCCTTGTCTTCGAGCCTTCACAGAATTATGAAAGAAAACAGTGTTCCTGTCCCCCTCCTGGAGCCAATCAATACGAGATTTTTGCTTCCAGAAGATCTCTTCTCGAAGTTCCCACTCTTCTAAACCCTTCAGAGCTAAGGACTCAGCCATACTGAGGGCAGAGGTCAACCCCTGGTCCCGAATCTGACGAGTGATAGTATCCAACTTGGACTGGGCAGCCATCTTCTGAGCTTGAAGGTTCCCAAAACATTGTTTATTCCATCTCTTAAGTCTGAACTTCACATGTTGAAGCCGCTTGCTAAAAGTGAACATGGCTGTCCCATGAGCAGGCATCCCCTCATGCCACCAATCCATCATAAGCTCCTGGAGAGAAGGATCTCTTAACCACATCAATTGGAATTTGAAGGAGGGATTTTTGGTGACACCATAAGCAGTGACAGAAAGCTTTATGGGCCAATGATCAGAGCCCCTCCAATCAAGAATTTCAGAGCTGGTCGTCAACCTACTATTCAACCAATAACAGGAAACAAGAAATCTATCAAGCCTTTCAGAGATAGCCTCCACACCACATCTCCTATTATTCCAGGTAAAGACACCATTGGAAGGCTTCACATCAATGAGATTTAAGAAACCAATCATATCCCTGAGAAGATTAGCAGAGGGGTCTAACCTGGCTAACCCACCATGTTTTTCATCTAAGCAAGTAACAGCATTAAAATCACCAGCCATAATCCATGGGAGAAACGGGTCCAAGGCTCGGATGAAACGAATGTGAGCCCAGAGATTTAACTTTCCTGAAAGATCCGTAGAAGCATAAATATTGGATAAGAGAAACCTTTCTCCAGTGACAAAACTAGAAGCAATCAGAGAAATGGAAGACCGACTAGACATCCAGCATAAGGGGGAAACTTTCCTCGGGTTCCAGAAGCAAGCCACACCCCCTGCACTGTTCAAAGCACCTACCCCCTGCCAATTGCCTTGAGGCCAGATACGCAAAGCACAATTAGCAAGCCCATCAATAGTAAGCTTAGTTTCCTGGATAAAGACAACATCCGGTAACTGAGATTCAATTAATCTGCGAACATCGTTTTGTCTAGGGATGCTGTTCAACCCCCTTACATTCCAAGATAAAACAATCATTTATGGGGGTGGGAGAAATGGGAATCAATGGGCTTCACAGACCCAGACTCAACCAAAGTATCACCCATAAGCTTAACCTTCTCTTGATCAGTCTTCCTTCCACTCTTTGACGGTTTATCAAGAGGCCCCTTTTTAAAGGATTTCTGATGTAAGCCTAATGTAGGAGGAGCTTTATTACCCCTCACAGGATCTGAAGCCCCCTTAGGAGCAGGGGGATCAGGAACCACCGCAACAGAGTCCTTCGGAGTCTGTGACTCCTGCAGAATCCCGGAATCCTGAGCATGAGCCGAAGAGTCCATAGCCTTCTGATCCTTCTGATGAACCTCTGGAGATAGAATTTGATCCTCTTTCCTTGCATCATCATCCTGAGCATCTTGCAGACCCTTAGCCCCAGAAGAAAGCTCAACTGGAATACCCTCCTCCTGGGTCAAATCATCAAGAACCTCAAACCTGTTAAAGTTGCCTTCATTCTGCCTATCCATCCAAGATCTCTTCCTGCCCTTGCCTTTGTTATGGGACTTGACTAGAATAAAACCCTCATTATCCACAGGTTCATTAGACATTGGAGCCTTTCCCTTGTCCCCCTTGGGAGGCCCAGAAGCAGCTATGGGGGAGGGTCTAAATCTAGGGCATTTGCGGTGTAAATGTCCATATTCATGGCAAATTCTGCATCTAAAGGGTAGGGTTTCATAATCCAGCTGTTGGATCCAAGAAGAAGATCCCAGACGAATTTCCATAGAGTCTGGTAATGGATTATTTAAATCAACTTCAACACAAATGCGGGCAAAAGAAATTACCTTACGATCTTGAGTTTGGGAAGCCGATCCCACAGGTTTTCCAAGAAGCAACGAGATGGAGTGAAGAATATCCTCCCTCCAGAATTCCAAAGGAAGCCTCGGCAAACGAACCCACACGGGAACCCGCGAAGGGATCTCCTCAGCAGAGTTGAATCCCATGTGCCAAGGCTTGATGAAAAGCCCTACCTGGTTAAAGAAATAAGGGCCTCCTTCGAACACCCTATTCCTGTCGGACATGCTTGAAAAGACAACCAAAAAATAGTTGTTGGCTGCCAGAATAATCTCCATATCGCCGTCAGGGTTCCAAACCCTACGTGCCCAAGAATCCAAAACAGGAAGAGATAAACGAAAACATAGTCCCTTGTTAGTTATTTCCTTATGAAAAGATTTTTTTTCATATGCATCAACAATGTAATGAAGCCCACTTTCAAATTTTTGAACAACTCTGCGATATAGTAAAAATGACAATTCACTTTTTTCATTTGATTGGAACAAAAGAATGCTCACATTATTTTTAGTGTTGGACAACACATTGTCTTTTATCATTTATTTCCTTATGAGAAGTTTTTGTTTCATATGCATCAACAATGTAATGAAGTCCACTTTCAAACTTTTGAACAACTCTTTAGCACGGTAAAAATGGCATTTCACTTTTTTCATTTAATTGGAACAAAAAATGCTCACATTATTTCTAGTGTTGGAAAACAAATTGTCCCTTGTCAATTATTTCCTTATGGAAAGTTTTTGTTTCGTACACATCAACAATATAATGAAGTCCACTTTCAAATTTTATAACAACTCTTTGGTACAATAAAAATGGCATTTCATTTTTTTCGTCTGATTGGAACAAAAAAAGCTCACATTATTTGCAGTGTTGGAAAACACATTGTTCCCTATTAGTTATTTCCTTATGAAAAGTTTTTGTTTCGTATGCACCAACAATTTAATGAAGTCCACCTTCAAATTTTACAACTCTTTGGTGTAGTAAAAATGACATTTCACTTTCTTCATTTGAAAAAGATGGACAAAATAATCATAGGTTGGAAAACACATTGGGTAATGAGTGAAACCAACTAAACCTTGAAAGTCTTCCATCCTATTTCCCTTGCTATTTTTTCTTCTAGCATTAGACACACCACATTAATGATCCCTAAGCCATTTCCATTCACTTAATGTATGAGCAAAAATAAAATAAAATATGGAATACCATAAAAACTAAGGAGAAATCAATGATAGAGGGGGGATATTGGGAAGGAGGGAGAGGTAGGTACAAAGAGAGGTGGGGTGGGATGGATTGAGGGAAAGGTAGGTCAAGAGGGAGAGGGTCAGTGCATATAGAGAGAGGGAGGGAGGGAGAGAGAGAGAGAGAGGGAAAGAGGGAGGGAGAGAGGTGTAGGTAGAGAGAGGTAAGGTGCAAGGAACAAAGAGAGATGTAGGTAAATCTAGATACAAAAGTAGGGTGGGAAGAGAAAGGGATTCTTATTAAATACAACTCATGTATATATTATAATTGTTACTATGTGGTTTTTTTATCATGTTTATATCAAATTTCTTAATATTTTTTTTTATAGGATTAAATTTCTAATTCTATTCTATTTGTTGTAACATATTTGTGGTTATTTATCAAATCTAAAAGATGTAATTATATCTCCAATATTTGAAATTTACATAAAGTTATAAGTTTATCCCATGAGTTTGTATGGAGTGGTAGGGATCTTCATATCTTTCTTTGACACAAAATAAAATCAGTTGAACCAAAAAATTTAAAATATATTTCATATTTGGAAACCCAGGGAGCACATGTAGATAGTTAAGATATGAGGACCAATGAGAGAATCAGTTGGGTGGAGACAACCTCCCTCCCTCTTTCCCTCACACATACACACAACCTCTCTCCACCTACCCCTCCCTCCTTAACTCTCTCTATACCTACCTCTCCTACCCTACCACTTCCTACCTCCCTCCTTTCCTCTTTCTCTCTTTCCCTCTATCCCTCCCACCCTACCACTTCCTATGTCCCTCCTTCCC
This sequence comes from Sequoia sempervirens, assembly GCA_007258455.2. Lineage (NCBI taxonomy): Eukaryota > Viridiplantae > Streptophyta > Pinopsida > Cupressales > Cupressaceae > Sequoia > Sequoia sempervirens. Next base: position 83,986,766 of record VDFB02271358.1, on the reverse strand, counting down.
CCTCTCTCCCTCACACACACAAACAACCTCTCTCCACCTAGCCCTCCTTTCCTCCCTCCCTAACTCTCTCTGTACCTATCCCTCCCACCCTACCACTCTCTATACCTCTCTCTATCTCCATCCTTCCCTCTTTCTCTCCCTCCCTCTATCCCTCCCACCCTATCTCTCCCTATATCCCTCCCTAAAGATACATGGATAATGAAAGGACTATGATGGATGGAATATTCTTATATTAATAAATTCATATTAGCCAAAAATGAACCTAATGGATTAATGTAATGATGATAGATGTTAGGTTTAGGGATGATGGATTAATCCAAAGAGAGACATAAAGATGGTGTTAGTAAGTGGACCATTCCTATCTCACTCTCATATCTATTATCATGAAGGATTCTTTAAATAACATGCACTAGAACCTTGTACCTAGCCTTTATTTTTAAGGGAGGTGATAATTTCATGAAAGCATTGGTTGCATCAATGAGATATGATTCCATATGAAAATTCACTCCATTCATATCCTTTACAAATTATTTATTAAGATTTACAAAAATAAGATTTCAATATAGTTTGGAAGAACTTATTTCTCTAAAGTAATGTGTAACTAGCGTATCCTATCTCCAATAAAATGGGTGCAATAATTTTCACAAAAAATGTACACATTAACTCCATGATATCTTTAAAATATCTAGAAAAGATGTTAATTGGGTACTTTCTTAACCTACTATGTTGAGGCACATCCACTTTATCTCTAGACATCATCATAGTCAATTAATTAGTGACAGTTTTCATTAAGAGAGTATGAATGTAATAAAAGGAACCTTAAAGATTAACCTCCTTTTATTTTGATGATAAAATCTTCTTCTTAGCTTTTACTTCCTTTTCCAAGTGGTTAATTTTAGTCTTCATTGTTTTGATATAGTTTCAACACTTTCAAATATTGCAATTATAATTGTAGGTTGGAAAACATAGTGGGTTGTGAGTGAGAAAGTGGGAGGGAGAGGGAGAGAGAGAGAGTGGGAGGGAGAGGGAGCGAGAGAGAGGGGGGAGGAGGGAGATAGGAAGTGGTAGGGTGGGTGGGATAGAAGGAGGGAGAGAAAGAGGGAAGGGGAGAGATAGGGATAGGTATAGAGAGTGGTAGGGTGGGAGGGATAGAGGGAAGGAGGGAGATAGTGACTAGTAGAGTGGAAGGGATAGGTATAGAGAGATTTGAGGGGGTATACAAGATCCTTGAATCAAATTATGTGTCATGCGAGAAAATTAGTTTTATAAATAGGAGATAGATTAAAAGGGCACATAATTTCAGATAAGGGGTATATAATATTTGGATTTTAAACTATAAGGCTCTTTGTATGGATTAAAGTGGTCAATTTGGTTTCTTTTATGTATCCCTAAAATGTAACTCCCCCATACTCTCCACTATTTAACTTTGAACATGTAAAATGAAATAACGAAAATTGACAAATTGTGTTTACCAACATGTAATTATTTTGTGCATGTACTAGAATATATGAAATGAAAAAAGAATCTACTCTAAAAACACATGAAAAGATGCAAACCAAAGTGAATGAGATAGATAATGTGTTTCTTGCAAGTTTCATAAACCATCTACTCAAACCCACTATGTTTTCCAACCTACAAAATTATACTGTGCATTTACTTTCTTCATCTAATTGGAACAAAAAAAATGCTCACATTATTTGCAGTGTTGGAAAACACATTGTCCCTTGTCAGCTATTTTCTTGTGAAAAGTTTTTATTTTGTATGCACCAACAATGTAATGAAGTCCACATTCAAATTTTAGAACAACTCTTTGGTACAATAAAAATGGAATTTCACTTTCTTCATCTGATTGAAACAAAAGAATTCTCACACTATTCCCAGTGTTGGAAAACACACTATCCCTTGTCAGTTATTTCCTTATGAAAAATGTTCACATTATTTCCAATGTTGGAAAACACACTGTCCCCTATCAATTATTTCCTTATTTCCTTATGAAAAGTGGAGGATTTATAGGTGGGGGATACATAAAACTAATCAAATTGACCTGGGGGGTGACTAACCAATTGAGTTGTTAAGTGTAGAGGGTTTTACAACAGTATGTGGGTTGCATGTTTCATAACACCTAGTTTTTTCCAACCTACAATTGTTGTAATGAAAACATTTTCTTATTTAGAGAGTACGAATATAATGAAAGGAACCTTCAAAATTTACCACAACTGTTACTTAGAGTAAAAATTACATCTCAATTTCTTCATATGATGAAAAAATAAATGCACAAAATAATTGTAGATTGGAAAAACATAGTGGGTTGTGATTGATTTCATTTTGCTTATTCTAAGCTCAAGAGTGGAGAGATTGGGGAGGAGTTGTAGGTGGGCTATACATAAAACTAATAAAATTGACCTGAGGACTGACTAACCAATTCAATTGTTACGTGTAGAGGGTTTTACAATAGTATGTGGGTTTGAGGGTGTTACTATGAATAATGTGAGCATTTTTTTGTTCCAATCAAATGAAGAAAGTGAAATGCCATTTTTACTGTACCAAATAGTTATAAAATTTTAAGTTGGACTTCATTACATTGTTGGTGTGAACAAATAAAAAAAAATTCATAAGGAAATATCTGACAAGGGACAGTGTGTTTTCCAACACTATAAATAATGTGAGCATTTTTCATGAGGAACTAATTGACAAGGGATAGTGTGTTTTCCAACACTATAAATAATTTGAGCATTTTTTTGTTCCAATCAAATGAAGAAAGTGAAATGCCATTTTTACTATGCCAAATAGTTCTAAAATTTTAAGGTGGACTTCATTACATTGTTGGTGTGTACGAATCAAAATTTTTTGATAAGGAAATATCTGACAAGGGACAATGTGTTTTCCAACACTGCAATAATGTGAGCATTTTTCATAAGGAAATAATTGATAGGGAATAGTGTGTTTTCCAACATTGGAAATAATGTGAGCATTTTTCATAAGGAAATAATTGACAAGGGACAGTGTGTTTTCCAACACTACAAATAATGTGAGCATTTTTTCATTCCAATCAAATGAAGAAAGTGAAATGTCATTTTTATTGTACCAAATAGTTCTAAAATTTTAAGGTGGACTTCATTACATTGTTGGTGTGTATGTCAAAATAAAAAAAAATCATAAGGAAATATCCAACAAGGGACAGTGTGCTTTCCAACATTGCAATAATGTGAGCATTTTTCATAAGGAAATAATTGATAGGGGATAGTGTGTTTTCCAACATTGGAAATAATGTGAACATTTTTCATAAGGAAATAATTGACAAGGGATAGTGTGTTTTCCAACACTACAAATAATGTTCATTTTTTTGTTCCAATCAAATGAAGAAAGTGAAATGCCAGTTTTACTGTACTAAATAGTTGTTCTAATATTTTATGGTGGACTTCATTACATTGTTGGTGTGTATGAATCAAAAAAAATTCATAAGGAAATACCTGACAAGGAACAATGTGTTTTCCAACACTGGAATAATGTGAGCATCTTTCATAAGGAAATAATTGACAAGGGACAGTGTGTTTTCCAACTCTGATAGGGCGAATTTAGGTGCTAGAAAATGAACAACAAACAAAAGAGTGCAAAATAACACTAAAAACAACCTACACCTCAAGATTAGCCTAGTTGGATTCAACACAAAATAAAGACAACAAATAAAACCTTATACCTTGTGTCGAATCGATCCTTTGGTTGGCCCTTCGATCTTCGGTGTTGTATGCTCCTTGGATGGCACAAGATGAAAACTAGATGATGATATGATAATGGATGAAAGTGGATGCAAGTGTAAAAATGGCTAAGTATGGATTCTAGAAAAAAATTGCAAGAGTTTGGCTACAATGCATGATCTCCCCAGAATGAGAGAAAATAGGGGGTATTTATAGAGATTTTGGAATTCTCTAGAGAAATGGATGGTTAAGATTGAGCCACCAAGATCAAGATGTAGGGCTAAGGTGAGTTGAGAAATCATAAGCCCCCACATCTTGACATGTGGCATATGATATGGCCTAAAAGAGGTGATGTGTACATGAGGTGAAGGGATAGTACATGACATGGAGGGGGGTACATAGTACCTTGGGATTGGACAAGATCTCCTCATAAAGGAGGTACTTGTCCCCATGTGGGTGAGAGGACAAGTGGGGAATTAAAAATTCCTCAAATATTCTCATGGGGATGAGAGAAGGAATTTAAAATTCCTTTAAATGCATTGGGGGATTAAATGTGAATTAAAAATTCACATGGGGAATGGAGATGCCTTGTTCAAAAAGAGAAATCTTTTAATGAAGTTGACCAAGGACATATTCCATAAATGATATGGGGATTAGAGATGACCTAATTATGTGATTAAGGTTGTGCAAGTACTTGATTAGACTAATTAAGGACTCATTAGAGGCAAGTGAGAAATTATGGAGGATGGGACCCTAATGATGATTAGGGGTGTGCACATCTTAATCATAAATTAATTATGGCTAAGAAAGAAGGTTAGATTGCCAAGAGAGATTAGAGATCAACTTGCAAAAGTTGGAGGATTTGACAATGAGAGAGAAAATAAGGAATTAAAAATAAATTTAAAATTCCCAAGAGACCAAATTAAATAAAGTGATGCATTTATTTAATTTAGAGAGGAAAGAGGGGAAACATATTTATTAAATACTTTGGGAAACTTTATGCAGGATACACAATATTAATTAAATAAATGATTTAATTAATACCGGCAAAGAGGACGATTCAGGGGAGCAAAGGGATGATTAAGAAGACGACTTTGACCATATGGAAGTGGTCAAATTTGAATGTCTACACCAACAATGAAAATAATGCGATCATTTTCATAAGGAAAAAACTGACAAGGGGTAGTGTGTTTTCCAACATTGCAAATAATGTGAGCATTTTTGTGTTCCAATCAAATGAAGAAATTAAAATGCCTTCTTTATTATACCAAATATTTTTTCTAAAATTTTAAGGTGGAATTCATTACATTTTTGGATGAATCCATCATCATCATTGCATAAATACATTAGGTTGAACCTTAAACCCTAAACCTAACATCCATCATCACTGTATTAATCCATTATGTTCATTTTAGGCTAATATAAATTTATTAATCTAAGCATTTTTCATCCATCATAGTCCTTTCATTATCCATGCATCTTTCCATCCTAATCATTAAATATCTCCTAACCCATTAACCTTCGATCTCCCCATGCTCATTGAACAATAATTCCACTATCCATCACTCTATCCTACAACCTCATCCAATCATTCCATAATCCCTTGTCATTGGTACCTAGCTATAGGCTACTCCTACAAGAAATATAATTCCATCTATATTATTATTCCATCACTCCTTCCAATCCAAAATTGTAATAAAATCATAATCAATGCAATCCAATTATGTAATCTACAAGAAATCATCTAATAACATATTACATAAAGGCTCCATTTGATATGGTCTCTCAAATGCTTGATTAACTATTATGAATGGTATGTGGATTTGTCTTTAAACCAACATAGTCTTGGTATAGTTGGATGATTTTTAATAGAAAAATGGTAGCACACACCTACTAGAAAATGTTTAGATGATAATGAAGGGTAAATGGTTCTATTTGTAGACTCTTGTTGTGAGGGATGATGCAATTCAAGGATCAAAGGGTATAGTAGCACTTTCTATAGATGATAAGATTTTTGAACTTAAGAATTCCATAGAACAAAAACAATTGGAAATATATGATAAGGAAAATGTAAAATCATATCTAAGTATAGAAAAAAGAATCAGTTGGGTCGAGACATGAAAGTCTCATTTGAAAAGGTAGAGGGAGGGAGGGAAATAGGGAATGAGGGGGATAGAGAGAGTTTTGGAGAGAAGGAGGTCAAGGTGGAGAGAGGTTGTGTGTGTGTGAGGGAGAGAGGGAAGGAGGGATATATGGAGTGGTAGGGTGGACGGGATATAAGGACCCAAAATGGACTTAGTAGGATGGGGAGATGTGATGGTAGATTATGGGACATAGGCACTAAAAATGAATTTATAGGATGGAGGAGGGATATGGATAATGTTTTTGGGTTTTTATGATGGAGGGAGATGGTGAAAAATAGTTTAGAAAAACTATAATAGATAATGTATTGACTTAAGAGATTCTTCCTTCTCTTGATAAGTTGAGTAAGGAGCATGTACACTATGTGCAATGAGAAAATGGAAATGCAAAATCGGATTCATATAATTACATTCACTATCTTGCCTCAAGGGCTTACAACATGAGACCTCAAACTTTAATGAGTCACAAACACAACCAATGTATAAATTATAATATTTTGAGTTGATTCATGATACAATTCTCTTCACAATGTGCTAGTAAACTTCACCAATATTAACAAAATATATCTTTTATCTAGCTATAAAAAAAAACCACCTTCAAGTCATGGACAATGAAATTTATATAGAGAGTGCACACGAAATCAATTTGAATTTTACCAATTAGCAAGGTGATGCAATTTTCTATTCACATGAAATGTGTAGATAGGCCCATTTGGGATGAATGAAGTATGTAGTGAGATCAATACAATAAAAATAAATAGCATTACAACCATGAATACGTTTGGGAGCAATAATATTAGACATGTATTTAAATGTTACCACAAAGCTTGAGTATTTTTTGCAAGCCCTTTTTTGTGAATCCCACAACTTGTTTTTTCCCTTCTAATCATGGAGAAAGTGAATCTTGGGAAGCCCATCTTCTAATAAAAAATCACATTCCTAAACAAGATAAGAAAGAAAATGAGATTTTAAATACTACAATGAATCTTGTGAGTAGTAGTAGTTCGAATCCAAATAATAAGATAAAAGAAGACCAAAGTGAATGAGATAGATAATGTATTGACTGAAGAGATTATTTTTTCTCTTGATAAGTTGAGGAACGAGCATGTGCACTACGTTCAATGGAAAAATAGAAATGTAGAACTTGAGACAAATTATTTTTGTAGCATAACTATTTTACCAAGATAGGTTTGAAAATTAGTTATCACTAGATCATAATAGAGGAAAGGAGAGAGGGAAGGAGAGAGGGAGAGAGAGAGGGAAGGAGAGAGGGAAGGAGAGGGGGAGGGAGAGAGGGAAGGAGAGGGGGAGGGAGAGGGAAGAAGGGAGAGGGAGGGGAAGGAGAGATAGGAAGTGGTGGGGTGGGAGGGATAGAGGGGAGGAGAGGGGGAAGGAGGAGAGAGGGAGGGAGAGAGAGGGAAGGGGAGAGAGGGAAGAGGAGGAGAGGGAGGGAGGAGGGAAGGAGAGAGGGAGGGGAAGGAGGAGAATGGGAAGTGTGAGTAGGGTGGGAGGGGATAGAGGGGAGGGAGAAGAGAGAGAGATGAAAAGGAGGAGATAGGGAGTGGTAGGGTGGGAAGCAGATAAAGGAGGGAGAGAAAGAGGGGAAGAGGAGGGAGATAGAGAGAGGTAGGATAGAAGAGGTAGGTATAGAGAGAGTTATGGAGAGAGGGAGGTCAAGGTGGATCGAGGTTGTGTGTGTGTGAGAGGGAGAGAGGGAAGGAGGGAGATATGTAGTGGTAAGGTGGAAGGGATAGAAGGACCCAAAATAGACTTAGTAGGAGGGGGAGATGTGATGGTAGATTATGGGACATAGGCACTAAAAATGGATTTATAGGATGGAGGATGGATAGGGATAATGTTTTTGGGTTGTTATGATGGAGGGGGATGGTTACAAATAGTTTAAAAGAATGATAATAGATAATGTATTGACTTAAGAGATTCTTCGTACTCTTAATAAGTTGAGGAAGGAGCATGTGCACTGTGTGCAATGAGAAAATGGAAATGAAAAATTGGAGGCATCAGGTACTAGATTCTAAAAAGGTAGGGGAAGGAGAAGATCTAAATTTTTCTTAACAACTATATTTTCATGATTTCCAAAAGAAGTTAGTAAATGTTAAGTTTGGCAACAACTTTTTCATAAGAAAGATCGGGGAAATTTCCTATTGAAGTTTCAATTTACATTGATTTCAAGAGATTTTCCATTAATTTTTAATTTACATTTGCAATAAATTCATTCTAATTTGATGTAGTGATTCAAGTTCCATTTCTGTTGTTTATATTTAAATTTTAGACTATTGACATTATCATGTAGAGAGTCATCTTACTTTACTACCAGATGGTTATCAGTTTGTATGATCTGGGTTATATGATGTTCAAATTTAGAATAGCTTCCAACATGAATTCATTGAAGTTTTAAAAGAATAAAAGCCCAATTTTTTTAAGCAAAGATGTATATCTACATGCTTATATAGTGAAATAAGTAATTATGTGTAGTGCGACATATTTGTCTTTGTAGTGTATATATGTGTATTACTTAGAAACAAACAAAATAGCAAAACTGCATCAACTTTTAATGGAGTATATAAGGACTCAATTTTCATCTCTATTTGAAAATTTGTATTTGGAAGATTGGATAATTTTCAATTTTTAAATAACTTTTCTTAATTACTCATTGTCTTCTATAAATATTGGTGAGTTGATATTTAATTGAACTCTTAAAAAAATAAAAAATGTTAGTAGGATGGATTTTATTTTAGATGTGGAATAAAAGGACAAAGAGTATTTGGATGTTTCCAAAGAAAATGGAGTATTGGTAGAAGATCTAAAGGTTGTACAAGAGTTACTTATGCTTATGAAGAGTCAAAAGGATGATAAATCCCAATAAATAAATTCAAGAGATCTTTTGCTTAGAATTAACTATCTTCTTATCATCATGTATGCCAAAGTTTTTGAAGAACAATATAATATTATTAAGAACAATATGTTGGAGTTTAAAATATATTGAAACTAAAATTTAATGGTGAAAGGTTAAAAAGTAGTAGATGCAAGAACGACGTCGAAGTAATTAGTGATTTTGTACAATCATGAGTGATATGATTGGTGGATATTGTATTATATATGATTTGGTTTTATATTCAAAAGGACCTTGATATAAGGGACCACATCAAAATATTAAGCCTTTGCGCTATGATCTTTATGTAAACTATTCTCCACAAGCTAGTGAAAATGGCTTTATTCTTAACCTCCCTCAATACTTGAATTTATAATTGATATTCAACATAGAAATCATTAAGCCATGTTTCCCCCCTTTACTAGACTTCACAACTATCCAACATCCTAAAAAAATAAAACCTAAAACATTAAATTTTTTTACAGTGATTTCATTTAGCTTGTTCTAAGCTAAAGGTTGGAGAGCATAGGGAGGAGTTGTAAATGAGTCTACTTGTATTTCCATGTCTCACTCAATTTGAGCTATGAGATGATTCTTTGTCCAACCTTGTCAAACCAAGATCTAAATTGATATTAATTCTAGATCTTTGTATTATAATTAAACTCTTATAAAGCATGCAGTTACTTTTCATGTGTTTAGTTAGCTCTTCTAGTACTTGAATTTAATTAGTTTTCCCAACAGTAATTAGTTTCTCACTCAATTGAAAATATGCACAAGAAAATTTATTCCCTTAGGTAGGGACTTATTACATTCTTGGTGCGTACAAAAAAAAAACTTTTCATAAGGAAATAACTTATAGGGGACATTGTGTTTTCCAAAATTGCAAATAATGTGAGAATTTTCTTGTTCCAATCATATGAAGAACTTGTGAAATGCCATTTCTACAATATTAAAGAGTTGAACTTTGAAATTTGAAGGTGGACTTCATTAGATTCTTGGTGCATATGAAACAAAAACTTTTCATATGGAAATAAGTGGCAGGGGACAGTGTGTTTTCTAGCACTGTAGATAATGTGAGCATTTTTTTGTTCCAATCATATCAAGAAAGTGAAATGTCATTTTTACTGTAACCAAAGAGTTGTTCTAAAATTTGAAGCTGGACTTCATTACACAACTGACAAAGGACAATGTGTTTTCCAACAATGCAAATAATGTGAGCATTTTTTTGTTCCCTGTTGGAAAACAAACTGTCCCCCTATTGGAAAACACACTATCCCTTGTTAGTTTTTTCCAATGTTGGAAAATTCACTGTCCCCTATTGGAAAACACATTGTCCCCTATTAGTTATTTACAATGTTGGAAAACAAACTGTTGCCTGTTGGTTATTTCTAGACATCTTACATTCTAATGATGTCCCCTATCCACTTTTCCTACACAAGGGACAGTGTGTTTTCCAACACTGCAAACAATGTGAGCATTTTTTATTCCAATCATATCAAGAAAGTGAAATGTCATTTTCACTGTAACCAAAGATTTGTTCTCAAATTTGAAGCTGGACTTCATTACATAACTGACAAGGGACAATATGTTTTCTAACAGGGAACAATGTGTTTTCCAACAGGGAACAAAAAAATGATAGTGTGTTTTCCAACAAGGAAATCGGTATGTGCAGGATCATCATGGAAAAAATAGGCCCTTAAGTGGCAAAAAATTTAGAAAAATAAAAGTTAGGCAACTTGACGTAAAAATTTAAATAAGTTACCTATCTTATTTCAAAAATATGTAAGAATAGAATCTATATAAAATTGAATGTAGTTTCTAAACTACTAGGTTTATTTAAAAATTAAAATCTATTTGGTGAAAATTTGAAATTTCAATAGTACCAAATTTCGTGGAAAAAAATAAGAAGTAGGTGTATGTTTGACCACCCCAACCACAATAAAATGATAATAATTTTTTATAAGATTTTAGATATAAGTAGAGGACTCATGTCAGATGTGATGCATATTTTTTTGTAATTTTTTCCAAGTAAATAATTAATTATGAATTTCTTATTACAACTTTTTTTAAAAATATAAAAATTGCATGTCTAACCACCTTAACTTGGTCAAAACTTCATGAAATTCATTTTTGTTTTTAATCCTATAGTATGTGAAGCATAAAATGTGATGTATGTTTTGGATTCAAAAAATGCTTGAAAGCTATAGATGTTTTCAATTAGCATATCAATCGGGGACTTTAGTCATAATTCAAATAGAAATGAATAATAATTATTTATTAAATTCAAAGTAAAGGATAATTTATATTGGTGGAAAGCTGGGAATCTCCTTTAAAACCCTTTTCATTTCATCAATTTTGGGTAAAAAAAGTCGTCATCCACATACCCATCATATCACCACTTTTTGGCCCATCATGATCCTGCACATACCCAAATAACTAATTAGAAATAACTAACAAGGGACAGTGTGTTTTCCAACATTATTTGCAGTGTTGGAAAGCACACTGTCCCTTGTGGAAATAATTGACAAGGGATAGTGTTTTTTCCAACACTGCAAATAATGTTGGAAAACACATTGTCCCCTGTTAGTTTTTCCCTATTGGAAAACACTATCATTTTTTTTGTTCCCTATTGGAAAACACACTATCCCCTGTTAGTTATTTCCAATGTTGGAAAACACACTACCCCCTGTTAGTTATTTCCAATGTTGGAAGAAAACACATTGTCCCCTGTTGTCAGGGACAATGTGTTTTCCAATAGGGGACAGTGTGTTTTCCAATAGGGAAATAACTAACATGGGAGAGTGTGTTTTCCAACATTATTTGCTGTGTTGGAAAACACACTATCCCTTGTGGAAATAATTGACAAGGGATAGTGTGTTTTCCAATATTGCAAATAATGTTGGAAAACACACTATCCCCTGTTAGTTATTTCTGATTAGTTATTTCCTTGTTGAAAAACACACTATCATTTGTTTGTTCCATGTTGGAAAACACATTGTCCCCTGTTGGAAAATTCACAGTGTCATTTTTTTGTTCCCTATTGGAAAACACATTGTCCCCTGTTAGTTTTTTCTAGACATCTTACATTCTTATGATGTCCCTAGTCCACTTTTCCTACATAGGGGACAATGTGTTTTCTAACACTGCGAACAATGTGAGTATTTTTTGTTCCAATCATATTTCCAATGTTGGAAAATACACTATCCCCTGTTAGTTATTTCCAATGTTGGAAAACACACTATCCCTTGTTAGTTATTTCCTATTGATGTTGAAAAACACTCCAAATAATGTGAGCATTTTTTTGTTTCAATCAAATGAAGAAAGTGAAGTGCCAATTTTACTGAACCAAATAGTTCTAAAATTTTAAGGTGGACTTCATTACATTATTGGTGTGTACAAAGCAAAAAATCTTCATAAGGAAATATCTGAAAAGGCACAGCGTGTTTTCCAACACTCCAATAATGTGAGCATCTTTCATAAGGAAATAATTGACACGAGACAGTGTGTTTTCGAACACTAGAAATTGTATACACCTAAAAATGGTCATCACCTTTAATTAATTAAATACTAGCTATTTGATTAATATTCCAACTATGTATAAATAAATACTCAATTTATTTATATTGTTCACCCTTCTCTAATTCTCCAAATCTAAATCATCTTCTTCTAAATTAATTAAATAAACAAGGTTCCCTAAACTTGTTTTATTTAATTAATCTTCTCTAAATCCAATTAGGAATTAGAGCACATTTCTACAAATTTTTGTGCCACCTCACCAAGGTCACATGAAAATAAATAACTCTAATTTTTAATTAGAATTATCTTCAACTCATTTCAAAAAGCACATGGCTCATTTCCTCCCACACTTCCACCAAGTTTGGAACACATGACTTATTCCTCCCACACTTCCACTAATCAAAAATCACATGACTTATTCTTCCCACACTTCCACCAATTTTGGAAGCACATGGTCTTCTCTTCACACACTTGAATATTCCATCCAAATGGCATGTTGCCCATTGGCCAAGAGATTCTTCCATCCAAATGGCATGTTTTCTTTGGTTAAGGGGACAACATCTTGATTCTCTTCATCTTCACCATCCATTCTTCTTATTCGACTTGGATCATTGATTATTTCCACCTCACTATATGCTTAGAAAAGGCTATAAATACAACCCTTGGGCCTTGCATTTTGCATCCACATTTGAAGTAGAGTTATCATGCAGGTTTTATCATTGGAGCTTGTAGCATTTTGGAGTCTTATAGCTAGTTTTTACATCATGTTTTTCTTTGCATTTACATCTTAGCTTTAAATCTTGCATCATAGTTGCATTTTATCATCCATCTTTCATCATAGTTGCATTTTAGATTAGTTAATTTTAAGTTAAATGCATTTGAGCATATGTAGAATCATGCATAGAATCATATAGATCACTACCATAGCATCCACCTCCACTTGTGTATTTATCATAAACATCATCCTCCACTCATCATAGCATTCATCGTCATTGTTTGCATATAGTTTCATGTAGGCATTAGATTGGCTTGCATGTTGAATGTTATCTCATTTCCTAAGTAGTCATTTTAACAACCATTGTGCTCATAGAAATCTGAGGGCCAAATGGTTTAATAAATCCTTAGGAATAGAGGACAATGAGACATTCTTGAAAGATTTGCTAAGATGAAATTTAGAATAGTTTACTTTGCTTTGAATCTTTGAATATAAATCGTTTCATTAAGGTTTGTGTTGATACTAACTTTACACATTTAACACAACATCACACAAAATGGCACCCACCGTGGGGCCTTTCCTCGTTTATTACACTAACATTCTTGAAAATTTATGTTCATAGGTTCAAACGTGAGCCTCTTGGAGCCTCTTGCACCCATTTTGGAGCCTCTTGGAAGCCTCTTGCACCCATTTTGGAGCCTCTTGGAACCTCTTACACCTATTCTGGTGCCTTTGGTCTTTGTTTTGGCACCTTTTGCATAGTTCTAGGCTGCTCTATCTCTGTTATGGTGCCTTTGGTCTCTGTTCTGGTGCCTTTGGTCTCTATTTTGGTGCCTTTGGTCTCTGTTTTGGTGCCTTTTGCACAATTTTGGGCTGCTCTATCTTTGTTTTGGAACCTTTTGTCTCTGTTTTGGCACCTTTTGTCTCTGTTTTGACAGCTTTTGTCTCTATTTTGGCACTTTTTGCAGTTTCCAAAGGCTAATACTTTGTGTTTTTGTTTTGTAGGTTTCCCAAAAATGCAATTCAAAGACACTCTTATCAAACTACTGACATATTTTAGGGGATGGAAATGATTTACTTGGTTTCCTTTTGGTTAAGATAGGAACATAGCTTAATTAAAGGCTAACGAACATCATGTTTCCTTTTGGTTAAGTTAGGAACATAGCTTAATTAATTGGTTAATGAACTCCATGTCTTTTGTGCTTGATGGATGGTAGGCATATGCTTTCCCCTTAACTGGGTGATAAAAAAGCTAGACCCATTCACTTTTCATGTGCAAGTGTGAGTGGAGTATATGGCATGTGTTCTCTCTTTATTCATGCAGAATAAAGAGTGATCAAACTATGGGTATACTTGCTTGCTTTTGTTTATCTTAGAGGGCCTGCCTTGTGGGAAAAAGTAATCACCCAATGGAACGACCCAACCAGTAACACGCTAAAGCCAAGCACATTTCTAGCTGGTATATAAGTGTGGATACTGGAACAAAGGCCATTATGACGAGGTTGGTTCTGACGAGAAGGGAAGAAATGGTCTCTCACCACATGGATCAACCCCCATGAATGGAAAGTCCTTATTAAAACCCTTCTTGTAGTTTGGCCAAATCCTTTATCTATTCTTTGGTGCAGCAACGATCATTGCAAAGGTATCCACATTCTCTCAATTCTTAGTAGAGATGAAAAATACGCCATGGGAGATTCATGGGTATTGGTGCTTGGATTCCCTGAGAAGTGAGTGTTGTGGAGGGGAGCTAGTGGGGTCAAGCATCTAGTCATCCTCTAAGAAAAAGTGTGGTTGGGGTAAAACCCGCATGGAATCCAAAAGAATACAGTCTTTCACAACCTTAGGAGTGTACATTGCTTGATGTGTCTTTATCCAAGTGTTTTCAAAACAAACAAAATGTCACATATCGAAAGTGAAAACCTTGGTTTAGAATTGCATTTAGTGAAACAACCAAGTCTCCCATTTAAAAATCAGGAAAACTAAGCAAATTTTCAAAGAAACTTTCAAAAAACCAAGTTTGAACCTGTTCTGGTGCCTTTGGTCTCTATTTTGGCACCTTTTGTCTCTGTTTTGGCACCTTTTGCACATTTTGTGGTGCCTTTTGTCTCTATTTTGGAACCTTTTGTAGAACAAAAAATAGTGATCTAGGTTCATCTCTTGTCTGACAGTCAGTCTCATCTTGGAAATCCTTAGCAGTATTCAACCATTCCTTAGGAAAAACAGAGTCCGAACATGCATGTTACCAAATGATTTCAAAAAAGATTAAAGTTTGAAAACTAAAGTCCATACGTCTTAGTCCAAAAGAACATCAAAGATGGTTATCAATGCTTTATGAATTTAGAGAGAGGTTGACCTTCAATTTCTACAAAATATCTTGCAAGAACAATCTCGAATTATACATGTTTTACTATTGTCAAAACCCACAACTTTTCCAAATATTTGGTACCTCATTTAGGAAGAACATTTATCACCGTTTTTACAGTTTGAACCAAAACTTCAAAATTTTCTCAAGTCCAAGATCATTCCTTAGATACCTTAGAAGTCTAAACTTGTTAAAATTGATCTCTACAAGTGGAATTTTCCAACCTAAACCAAGATCTAACATCACAAAGTACCAACATCATCAAATTTATCACACCTTTGATTATTAAGCCTAGTTTCATCATAAGGATTTATCATCCTCTCATCATGAAACAAAGCTACATAGTCAAATCCAACCTAGTCTAATCAAAATTTTTCATTCTATTTGACTTAGTTGTAATCCTTGGTACTTTTCCAAAACCTAGATCAAAGTTTAGTCTAAACTATAACACTTGTATGCCCATTCAAACAAGGTTGCAAAAATGAAAGCTCATGGAAAAAGGACTTGAAAATCACAAAATTTAAGAGCTAAACATTGAAACTCTAAACATTGAAATGCCAACCATTGAAACTTCGATAATTGAGACTCAAAACACCAAAACTCAAAATAGTGAAACACAAAATACCATGGTGGAGGCTAAAGAGAATCCTTTTCATGGACTCAACAACACTGACATGGAAGAAGTAACCGAAGAAGATGCCCAACATGTTGAACAAGACCCAAATTTCCACAAGTGTTTAGAAAATATTTTCAAAAGAAATGGGGAAAAATACCTCCTTATGTTAGCTAAACAAGGTGCTAAATTGCTGGAAGACTTTGATGTAAATCAACTAAAAGCACCTCCCATTTTTCTCTCACTCACCTCTTGAAAATGATCCTAAAAAATTTGTTACTCTCACTCACCAAATGAAAATCCTTCAACAACAAATCTGGGATATGCAAAAGGAAACAACCACAGAAGGATATTTGTTGTTAGACATCTATTCTTATCCATCTGATAGAAATACAGACATGACACAGTCTCTGGACACCAACAACTACATCCAAGTTTAATTTATTTAAACTCTTGAAAAAGTTAAATCAGAATCCGAAATCTTAGTCCTCAAACACAAAGTATATTAAACTCTTGAAAAAGTTAAATTAGAATCCCAAATCTCAGTCCTCAAACACAAAGGATATTGAACAATCTTACCATGTCATGCATCTATCTTCATCTCCCATAAGTCAAAATAAATCTTAGGATTCTTTCACCCAAGTTAATGATTCCATCCAACCACCTTCTTCTATCATATCTTTTGTATCCAATGATTCTTGTCAATCTCTTAGTCCAAACCATGCTAGCATAGACTCCTTTACACATCAAGATCAAAGCTATCATAGAGAGGGGATGGGAGAGGTATGCATAGAGAGAGTGAGAGAGAGGGAGGGAGGGGAGGGAGGGATAGGTAGAGAGAGGTTGAATGTGTGCGAGGGAGAGAGAGAGGGAGAGAGAGGGAAGGGGAGAGAGAGAAGTTAGAGAGGTGATAGATATATGAGATAGAGAGAGAAGTATAGAGGTGAGGAGGAAGGTGGAGAGATTGAGAGAGGGAAGGAGGGAGGGAGAGAGAAAGAGGTATAGAGTGATAGGTTAGATAGTGAGAAGTAGAGAGAGAATGTGGGTGAAAGGAGGAGAGAGAGAGGGTGGAGGGAGAGAGAGGTTAGATAAAGAGAAGTAAAAGGGGAAGGGGAGAGAGGGGGAAATAGAGAAAATTAGAGAGGGAGGGAGGGGGAGATAGATATAAATTCCCTATTTGAGACTTATATAATCTATTGATTATTATATAACCTTGGAGATGATTACCCAAAGGACTTTTCCCCAGTGCCCCATACTATAATTCTATTTAGGAGGCAACTAAGGCTTAGCAAACTAGAGTGAGAGAGCCCTGAATTACGAAGAGATGGAGAGAGGTTGTGTGGGAAGGAGAGAGAGAGAGAGGGAAGGAGTGAGATAGGGAGAGGTAGTTAGTTAGAGGGAAGGAGGGAGGTAGTTAATTTGTGACTATGATCTTTGAATTTTTTACTTTTGGTAGACATTGCAGACCATGTTAAATACATAAAATAATTAGTCTATAAGCTTTCATTTGTAGATAAGAAAAAAAATGGAGGAGGTCAAATACATTCTTGTAAATCTATTTCGTGTATACTATGTTGTGCAATCACACATTTAGGATGATAACATCCCCTACTTACAACATTGCTTCATTGTAGTTATTCATAGTTCTACATTGCATAGTTTTTTCTAAACATTTCTTGGGTTCCCATCTAAGACATTTATTGACACATCCTACCATGCATGACCATCCAAAATGGAGTTAGACACTCATGAACAAAAAATTCACAAGGCATATTAAGTTTTTTAGAGCATAAAGTGTATGTACCAATAAGTTCAATAAATTATTACATTCTAATAATATAAATATAGAGAGTGACACAAAATTCACCACAAACCTCACATATTTTATTTTGGTGAAAAAATTAGTTTTACATTCAAAATAACCTTGATATAAGGGACCACATCAAAATAGTAAGCCTTTGTGATATTATCCTTATGTAAACCACCTCCACAAGCTAGTAAAAATTCCTTTATTCTTGACCTCCTCAATACTTGAATTTATACTTGATATTCAACATGGAACTCCTTAAGCCATATTTCCCCCCTTTATCATATTTCACAACTATCCAACATCCTAAACAATTAAACCTAAAAAATTCAAAAATAAAATCAAGGGAGGGAGAGAGGGAGGGAGGGAGGGAGAGAGAGAAAGAGGGAGGGAGGGAGAGAGAGAGAGGGAAAGAGGGAGGGAGAGAGGTGTAGGTACAAAGAGAGAGGGAGGAACATCCACCTTATCTCTATACATCATCATACAAGTGAAACTTTTCTTTTATTCCATTAGCCAACATCATCATCACATTTAAGAGAGATAGGTATAGAGAGAGTTGAGGAGAGAGGGGGGGCTAAGTGGAGAGAGGTAAGAAAATTGAAAATACATTTCATAGAACTTGGAAACCCAGGGAGAACATGTAGATAGGTAACATATAAGGACCAATGAGAGTACCTTCAACCATGATGAGTACTTATATAGTAGTTAGTTCTATCAATCGAGTAACTTTATTTGAGTTTATTTATTATTATATTGCATTACTCTTCACCATGAGCTCCTTATGTACCTTCTCTTGCACTAAAACTAATCAAATTGACCTAGTTTCTCTATCACTTTCTTCTTTAATATTTCATAGCTTCTATTTGATCTTGATGTTCTCTAAAATTATTTCTTATAGGAAGTGGTAGGGTGGGAGAGCTATGTATAGAGAGAGAGAGTGGGGGGGGGGTAAGGTGGGACATGTAGGTATATAGAGAGAGAGGGAAGTAGGGAGGGAGGGAGGGTGGAGAGAGGTTGTGTGGGAAGGAGGGAGAGAGAGGGGGAAGGAGGGAGATATGGAGAGGTAGGTAGAGAGAGGCAAGGTAAAAATAATAGAGGTGGGTAGTGATGAGCCTAGTTTTTGGTCAAATTTTGGGTAGAATCTATAGTCCATTTGCTGGTAGTGTCATGAACTTAGTAGTTAAGTGTTAATATTTGCATAATATTTCCCTTAAATCATTGAAATTGGGTTTAACTCTATCTCTATGAAGTTTTAATGACATTGGCATATTATGTGGATTATCTATATTGATTTTGTGTATGGTTGATGAAGTTCTTTAAGGTGATTATATATGTGCAATTATTATGCGTACTAACATTGCTATGCAGGACACAACTTATGGATGCTAAGTTGAGAAAGGAAACCACCAGATGGTCATGCAGGGGAATCATTCAAAGGAGTTAACTGAAGGACGATGACAGTGGAATCCCCATGATAGTCAATTGTAACCTCCTTGTGTTTCTGGCATTGAGCAATTGCGGGCGTTACTCCAGTGCCGAGTCCACGTTTGGGAATGCATGTATGACTGGATTCCCTATAGATGTAACCACTCCACCACTCTTTTCCTCATTTTCCCTAAATGGTGTCCTCTCAATTAGTGGGAGTTGACCACCCTATTTAGCTGGTAGCATAAATAAGGATTTGAATCTTCTTCTTGGGGGTTCTTAGTTCTTGATTGCTGTTGTTAGATGATATTGATGATGTATTAAGCATTTTCCATTTTCAATACAGCCATGCTAGTACTTTGTTTACACATTTTTCACTAAATGAGATGATAGTCTGAGTTTAAACATTTGAGTTTGTATTAGTCTTAGTGGATACTCATCTAAGGGGGCCCACTTGGTGAGTAATCTGTTCTTTAGAGTAATTAGTTTAGTTATTATTTCTTTTTATGTACTTAGTTCAAAATATGGCATCGACTGTTCCTGCAGCCACTAGAATTCTATTATGTGACTGTTGTTGTAGCCAAAGCAGACAGAGTAGTTTCTTGTTTTTTTGACTAGATCTTTATTTTTGTTATTCATTTTAGCTTAGCATATTTTTTAATTGATGCTCAATCTTGCTTTATTTATTTCCAAGTAGTTTACCTTCCATTATTACGTTTTTCTTAGTTGTACTGTAGACATGGCTACTTTGGGTTCCTAGTGCACATACAGTGCTAACCCATTTCAAGTTTACATCCCTGGGTTGACAAGTTAAATGCACCTTCATGATGATTGAGATAGCTATTCAGGTTAGATGTCCAATATCTGAATCATGGTTGTAAAGGCTTAGTTATTGAATCATTGTAGGAGGCCGACATTTTTGGTGATGTTGTTGGGGATGGTGTCAAGCTAGGAAGTTCTTTGGAGTCATTGGTAGTTTATTTTCTTTAGCACTTCTCTTGAGTTTTTCTTAGAATAACCATTGCTTAGACAAGTAATGATTAGCTATTCTTTTTCCCATTCTTTGTGTGAGTTATTTGATCTTGAGTTGATACCACATGTATAGAAGAAGAAGAGATGCTTATGGGAGATTTCTTCCTAATGATCCTGATCCATTTCAACTAGTGAGCTTTCAAATCTACCCAAAAATGAAGAAGAAGAAGAACCATTTCCCTTTGCTGACACATATCCCGATCTGACTAGTTCTGAATCCTCCACTTAAGATCAAAACTAGATTGATAACCCCTTTTCCTTGGGAATCCATCAAGAAGACATGGGTGATACCTTCTTGTTTGAGTTTGACATCCTTTGTGGAAGCTATGACTATACCACTGATGCTCATAGGCTTAAGCTATTTCCTACCACTTTCAAAGAAGCTACACTAGGATGGTTTATGAGTCTAGGCAGAGACATCGTGGAGACTTGGGAGGACATGAAGACAAAGTTCCTTGGAAAATAAAAGGAATATTGCAAGGGAAGTGATATGAGAGGATGTGATATCTTTAGGATGCAACAAAAGGAAGATGAGAGCTTGGAAGATTACATTTCAAAGTTTTTGTTTTGCTTGTAGAAATATTCACACCATACGCTCAATGAAGAATCACAAAAGCTACTTTTCTTGAGAGGAATCAATGAGAGTTGCACTGATGCTTTGTAGGAGGAGATATCACTCAAGTTCCTTGGGAAGATATCAAGAAAATATGTTAGAACTATTCCAGAGTAGCTTCAAAGAAAGGGAGAGCTTACCAATCCTCTATGGATAAGTCATCTACTAGTGAAGTTTCAAGGATGGAGATTACTAATTTGTTGGAATATTTCAAGCAGGATGTTACAAACAATCTAGCTACTCAGCTGGATACACTTTAGGCCAAAGAAAAACATGAGGAGGCTTAGGCAATGTTGACAGAATACTGCCCTCATTGCAAACAAAAGAATAAGGAATGCAGATGCAAGATGGTAGCTAACATTGACAGCAAGATTCCACCTGAGTTCAAACCAATTTAGACAGAGGAAGAACAAGTCCACTTTGTTGCACAAAGGAAGCCATGGGCTCCAAGAGCAGGTATGCCATCAGATTCACTATCTTTTTCTAGGCCAAACCAGACAACCAGTTGCATGTAGCCATCTTCTCAACCCCAGTAGCCTACCATAATTCCTCCACCTACTAATTCAAGCTCCAATGCACCCAAACCTACTCAGCTACCAACTCAGCCCACACCAAACCCAAATAACAAACCACAACAATAGCTATTATATTCTTCTAATCCAAATCAATTTCCTGCATGTGTTGTGAGTATGAGTAACATCCATCTGCATTCAAGAACTACTTTACCAACTCCTTCCACACCCATCATCACCGAGCTACCCGTGGAAGAGGAAGAGGAACCTCTGAATGATCCCATTCATCCAATTGTACCTAAAAATCTTGAACCAGTTCTAGCCAAGAATACTGCACAAGAGCCACCATTTCCTCTGAGATTGGAAGTTTCCAAGCATAAGGAAGACAAGGAAGATACAAATTTTGACATCTTGGAGTAGTTGAAACAAATATGTGTCTAGATACCCTTGTTTCAGGCCATAAAAGTGTTGGAAACAAGAAACACTGAGAGGGGGGTGAATCAGTGTTCTACAAATTTTAACTCTATTATCCTTATTTTTAACTTTCCTAACACATTCAATCAATAATAATATGCAAAAATAGAAAATAAGAAACCACACAACCATAACACAATGATTTTTTACATGGAAACCCTATAAAGGGAAAAACCATGGTGGATGGCCAATCCACAAGTAATTCTAAGTATACTTAAGGAAAATATTACATAAGGGGAATGCACTTGCATTCAGGCTCACTGCCTAGAGCTCACTACTCAAAATAAGGTTCACCGCCTTTACAAAGAGATTGGAATAGTTCCAAAAGAAAGTGAACTAATATAATAGCATCTAAAAATGTCTGATTATAGTTCTGGTTAAGCTCTAGTGACAAACTTCTGCCTTGATGACTGATGAAGAACTTTTTCCCTGTTCTGCTCAAGTTCGCCCACAAAAATATTTATGCGCAAGTGAAACTGTGCATGAAATTTCTTAATATTTTCTTAGAAAATCGCAAAAATTACACACACAACTCCTACATGCATCCAAAAGATATGGCCGAACACATATATATATCCACTTACAAGATTTCATTGCCACAAGTCAGCTTCCACAAAACTTAACAAAATTAGCAACTAGTCAGCCCATATAATGAGTAAATTCTATGTGGACCCAAGCAAGTCAGCCAAACAATAGCTAGGACCAATAATCAAACATCCAAAAAGATAATAACAACAATAATTAACCTTTATGCATCCAGTATACAATATTTCACTGAGTCAGCTTGACATAGCAAATAAACAGAGAATTTCCAACTGAACCTATAGCCACAAGAATACTTTTGCTAGATTCAATAATTGTATTCTCTCTCTATGCCAAAGAAACATGTTCAATGATCCACAACAAATAAAATTTATTCGGTAAGAATTCACAATTGAATATCCTGTTCAACTGATAATACTGTCAATAATATACATATTTAACTTCTTCCTTTGGTATGACTGAATACAAAACTGTGGACCTCAAAGATAACTATGGTTTCCATCAATGACAACACCAGAATACAAAAATCATGTCCACAACCATCATATGCCAACAATCGCCCCCTTTGGCATTGATGTCAACACTTAGTGAAAAATGACTAAGTGTCGGAGATAATATGCTACCGGTACACACAATACTAAATACTCAATACTATAGATCTTCAAAAATATTACTCCCCCTAAAATATTTTTCACTATACCTCCTTTCCCCCTTTGACATCAATGACAAAATTAGGGGTGAAAAACTTGTATACATGCTATATGGAAACTTACAGAAATTGGAAAATGTCTACAAAGACCTTCTTCAAGTCGCTAAGGTTCAAATCCAAAATACTCTTCAAGCTCTCCAAAATTGAGATGTGTCCACAAAGAAGATAGGACAATGTTTCTTTGGTTTCCAAACCTATAGTATCCAGGGAAGTAACAACACTTCTTTCTTCTTTTAGTGCATTTTCTATTATCTCAATCTTGGTACTAATCAATCCCCTTAGATCACACACTCTATTAATGATGTTTTCATTTTCAAGCTTCAGATTTTTCATTTGATCAAGGAGGGGTAACACTTGATAGTCCTGACAACAAATACTTCTAGCCAAAGGATCAAAACTATTTGACATTGTGACTAGATGTAGCTCAATATCCTTTATTTTCTTTTCATTAACACTTTTAAACTTTGAAAAAATTAGGCAGGATTTATAGATATTGCCTCCTTCAGTTATAGCCCGCTGAGTGTGATGCACCCATGTTTCCAACAATTTTCTATCCCTCATTATCAGCTTGATTAGACTACCAAGTCTATCCTCTTTAAATTCTTTCCTTACCTTGACTAAAGCTGAGTCTTCAAAAGATTTGAAGTGGGATTCAACAAAGTTTATCAACTTTTTCAACTCACCAAATGTGGACCCTAATGGATCCAAAGCATGTGATGGCAGAAATTTCTGTAGGACTTCAAAGGCAAG
>VDFB02271358.1:83938912-83960424 GCA_007258455.2 Sequoia sempervirens | reverse complement strand
GGGAGAGGTTGGGAGAGTGTGGGAGAGGGTGGGAGAGGATGGGAGAGAGGGTTGGAGACTATGGGAGAGGGCTAGAAATAGTGGGAGAGGGTGGCAGAGGGTTTGAGAGATTGGGAGAGGGCGGGAGAGGGTTGGAGAAGGTGGGAGAGAGGGTGGGAGAGAGTGTTGGAGAGTGTGCGAGAGGGCTAGAGAGAGTGTTGGAGAGGGTACTAGAGGGTGGGAGAGGATTGGAGAGAGTGGGAGAGGGTAGGGAAGGTGGGAAAGGGTGGGAGAGGGTGAGAGAGGATTAGAGAGAGTGGGGGAGGGTGGAAGAGAGTGTTGGGGAGTGTGGGAGAGGGCTAGAGAGAGTGTTGGAGAGGGTGGTAGAGAGTGGGAGAGGATTGGAGAGAGTGGGAGAGGGTAGGTGTTGATAGTGTTTTCTGCACAACAACAACTCAGACAGAATGCAATATTCTATCTCTCTTGAAAGGTTATTCTCAACAATAAATTACTGAAAATCACCCCAAGGTCTCTCGGGTGTCAGGTCATGACGATGCATAAACAACTCAGATAATATGTGAAAATGTTGGTAATCACAAAGGGACCTTACTACAAGGAAACTGTATCTTTCAATTTATAAGATTTTGCAATATGATGATCTCAAATCCTAAATCTAACCATATAATAAAGAAATAGCAAAAGATAAGGGTATAAGAATATGATAAAATCTAAACTATTCCTAGAATGAGTGATGCAAATGATAGATATCCAGAATGGACCAATCTCAAATAACCAATTCTTGCTTAACCCACAATGCAATCTAACAAGAACGGTGCAATCTTCTAAGGTATACAGATTTTCAAATCATAGACATTCATCCACAATCGAACTTAAGCACATTGAAATGTATGGTCCAGGTTGACTTCACCAGCCTACTACAATCAGATAGTTACTGGGAGTATAGACCAGAGATTGCTACAAACATTCCAAATATGAAATCATAAACATCATTCACCAAACTAAAATTAACTTATTTCTGAACACTAAACCCTAAATATTTAAGCAATTCGAAAGATAGAACAACAAGAACCATGCAAGATGGAATAACACAAGAGATTGCACCAGGAAAACCACAATGTCTTCAACTGTATTAGATCATCAAAATGCTGCAACAATTCCACTGTTCTGATTACAATATTTGCTTCAAGAAATTGAATACTACTCCTACTACAAAATACTCTAGCTCCTTTTGCTCTTACTTATCTCTATTACTTTCTAGTTAACCCTTTTATAATGAGGCAGGAATGCCTTTTATATTAAATCTCAAGATATGTCGGCCCAGCCAAACATTTTTACAAAATAAGAACAACCGCCAAAACAGGTCGGCCTTAGGAAATAAAAATAAGGCACACATTAAATGCCATATATCATCAAGGTCGGCCTAAGCACAGTCCCCAATGCAGTCCGGTCCAATGCATGCCCTATGATAATAGGGAAGCACAAATCCCAAAATGGCATTAAATACCGCCTCCTTTATCCTTGTTCTGGGCCAACGATCCTTGAACCCTCAAAAACACCCCATCCAACTCGGCAACAGGTGGCAAAGGCAGTATCCTAAGTCTGCATTTAATAGAATCAATCTCTTCTTTTGACTGGTCAACAATCTTATTCCAATCACCCTTATGTGCCTGGTACTTATCCATTACTGCCAAGTAGGTGGCTGCATCATCAAGTTGGTGGCCAGTTATAACATTCTCAGAATCTGGGGCATAAACTTCATGCCACCACTCTCTTAACTGTTCTAGGCTCAGATATTTAGGAGCAATCTTTCTCCTACCGGTCATAACCTCAAAGAATGCAATGCAACCCTCATACACCCCAGTAAGATCACCATCTATTTGTTTTTTCCATTTCTGGATCTTCTTCATGGCCTTATGCCGGATTTGCAGAGCCTCAAACCATTCCCAGGGTTCATTTAACCTAGAAGAAGGAAGAATCCCATCCACAGCCAGTTGTTCTTTACCATGCTCTATGATGACCTTGGATTTCTGCAGCAAGAGGTCAATGTCTTCCTTGTCCTGGGATAGCACAAACTCCAATGATTCCTTGGCCCTAACTGCATCCTTCCCAACAGACAGGATTTCCTTGATTGCATCATCTCCCTTCATTTGCACACCCTTCAACCACTCTGATGGAGTCTGAGTAGAAGTCTTCATCTTCTCAATCTCGGAGATAGTTTCCTTGGGTAGGAAACTAGGAGCGGCAGAGGAAGATGGGTGAAGGGATTGCAGAGGTCTCATCACCTCTTCGAAACATTTCCTAAGTCTTTCATTCTCCTTTCTCAGCTCATGCTTGGTCTGATCTTCTTTTCTCAATCTGCTGATGATCACAGCACTAGACCCTTCATACTCATCAATGCCCTGTTCCATGGATGCCGGCCCAAGGTTGATAGTCTGTACATTGTAGTCCTGACTAGTGACATCTTCTCTTGTCTTGTCCGCAGTAGGGGTGGCAATGTGGATAACCCGGTTATTTGCTTCATCTCTCTCCACCTTTGAAACCACCTTAGCTACCTTCTTTTTCTTCCCTTTGCCAATTTTGGACAACATTTCATCCCAATCAAAGGGAGTGTCTTCAACTACCACCTATTTCTTCCTTGCAATCTCTTTTTCAAGCCAATCTGGAGCTGCAGGTTCTACCCGGATTTCCTCTTTTCTTGCTTCTTCCTGCTATTCTTCCGGGATTCTCTCCTCTTCCTTTTCAGGTAGCTGCTCACCTTGATCACCCTCTTCAATCTCCACTTCCTTCATCGGTGATGGGGCTCTAACAGGGATATCTTCCTCCTGCTCAGGCAATCCGCCTCCTCTGCCATTTTTCTGAGAATCTTCATACATCACAAGAGGAGAAGGATGCTTTTCTACCTCTTCGGCCTCAAGCTCAGCTGCCTCACCAAAAAGTGCCCCTTCCTTGAATGGGTCTACTTCTCCACTGGTTTCATGCTCCTCAAGAATCTCCGGCTCAGGTACGTTTGGTGGAGGAGAGGCAGCCTCAGATGGCTCCACAACTGGTGGCTTTGGAGGAGAATCCTTCTGTTGCACAGTGTCTTTAGGTGAAGGAGTCCTCGATCTTCTCATGTAAACCTTGGTCTTTTCCCCTGAACTC
The DNA here is from genome assembly GCA_007258455.2 of Sequoia sempervirens. Classification (NCBI taxonomy): domain Eukaryota; kingdom Viridiplantae; phylum Streptophyta; class Pinopsida; order Cupressales; family Cupressaceae; genus Sequoia; species Sequoia sempervirens. The sequence goes on along the minus strand of VDFB02271358.1, from coordinate 83,957,283 downwards.
TCTACATCAACAATAGGAGGCTCATCCTTTGAGGCAACCTGACCCTTCTTCTTCGAAGTCCTAGTTGTTCTTGTCTTCTTCGGTGGTGGAGGAGCATCTTCCTCTTCTGCTTTTTTCAACTCTTCCTCATCAGAGGACTTACCAATCTTCAAGGCCCGATTTCTCTTCTTTCCCTTGGGCTTCCTTTTTGGTTCTGGCTCACTTTCCTTGGGGCCTCTAATTTTTATCTTGAAAGGAGAGCTCTTTTTGGTTTTCCCTTTGGGGTCATCATCCCTGGATTCTTCTGAAGTAGACATTGGGTTGAGGTTTCCCATTAGATTGAAGGTACAGGCTACCTTCTCACTCTCAAGCTCCCAAACCTTGTGCTTGAACCAAGAATAGGTAAATTTCATAACGGGGGCCATTAGGTCCTCCAACTCTGTGACCTCATCCTCATTCTAGTTGATTTCCCTGATGGACCTGTCCTTCATAGCTTCATAGGCATGATCCTGCACCAGGTTTGCATCATCATGTAGTTGGTCCGGGATCAATTTGACATTGTACTGTCTGATTACATCCACAGGGAGCCTATAATACCTCTTCTTTCTGGCCTCAAGATCATCTTTGATGTTGGCCCAATAATCCTCTAGGTCATCTTTATTCCGGTACTCCTTGGTAGCCTTCTTCTGCGCCTCCCCTGTGATATCAAAGTTCATTCTTTTGGAGTGGAAGGAGAAATCGTATGCTGCCAATTCATCCCCTGCGGTGTGTGCTGATTGGATGGAAGGGCACATTTTTGCTACACCAATTCCAAGAGGGAAATCCCCACCAAAGCCTATTTTGTGCTTTTCTTTCTTTACAATGGCATCAAACTCACCAATCTGTCTGACAATCTCCAATAGCACAATGTGATCAGTGGGATACCGGGGTAACCTGTATGGAGCAACCGGACATCCATCAATCCTAATGTAGGTGAAGGTGGGAAATTGAATGAACCAGGCCCCATAATTCTTTATCAGCCCTTTGGCTCCATCTGACAATCTCATATGCTTGACATTCTGGAGCATCCTGGTGATATGCATTGTGAATGCATCATTGGCTCTCCTGTAGTCTTTGTGTCCTAGGTGCAACTCTGGGTATACTTCATAAACTATGTCCTGTCTGAATGTCCCTCGTGGATTCAAACCCCTGAATGGGTAAAATTCTGCAAGCACATACATAACATAGGAGGACATGGTGAACCTCTTAGTCTCTAGGACATTCCTCAGTTGTTTATCAATCTTAGAACTGATAAGCCCGACCTAGTGGTAGTTGGTTCCCTGCTCAATTTTGGTGATCACATGGACCATCCAACTCTCTAGTACCCCAGCAGCCTTCAAACCTGCCACCCTACTCAAGAATGTTATGGAATTATAGATATCTGATCTGAATTTGATCCTATGCAATTGCTTGGGCAGTTAGAGTGATGTGACTTTGGCTTCTCCAGCCAAGCATTAATCATTTGTTGAGCTTTGATGGGCTCGTTTTCATAATATGTTCTGGCCAAGTCCATGTTTAGAGCACACATAGAAGGCAGATCAGGCATGTTAAAGGCCTGGGCAATGGAAACAAGGCTGAAGTTGGCCAAGACTCTTCCCTCAGTACTGACAACCCTTTGTGTATCGAAGTCGTATTGCCGGGCACACTCTAAGATCAACTCATAGCACTGGATCGCTGGGGGAAACCCTGCCATATGCACTAGTCCGAACTTCATCATGCCATTCCTTAGCACTGACAGATTCTTCTCAGCTGTCCTTTGTTTGAAATCCTCGTACCTCCAGTCCCCCACGTTGGTGTCAGACACCTCGGACCATACGAAAGATATCTTACTTTCTGGGAGCTGACTCTTAATATAACCTTAGCCTTTCTGCCTCTGAAATGGATGACCCCTCCGTGTCACCCTTGGACTTTCCTGCCGCAGCCTTGCTTGATTCGACCTACATTCACAAAGGACATCATTAGTACTCAATTATCATGCATATTCCAATCCAAAGGTTAGCCTAAAATCATATAAAGTGATTAAAATCCACCACAAACTGCTAATCTTTGAAGTTCCGGAGAAATAAAGCAGTCCGGGAAAACCATGCAGACTGGGAAAATCCAGTCGGCGAAAAATTTCAAAGAAATCCGAACCAGACGGATTCTTGCTGCCAAAACATTATTAATTCAACCAAAAGATCATTAGATTATCATGAAATTCATTCATTGGCAACAAGAAATAAGCATTCAACATTTGTTCCATCAATCGTATCTTTAGAAAATTGAAAGGATGAAGCCAGACAGGAAACCCAGAAAAATCCGGATGGGACAGATTTTCGCGAACCGTTCGAAATGTTCCGAAAATCGCTATGCTCCGCGGAAAAAATCGAAACTAGGAAAATCTGTGCGCGCCAGAATTCCGCGGACACCACAAAAACCTGGTGAATGATGACATGCAAACCAGCGACCGAACGATTATGTAAACTTCCTCACTTGGGTTCTAAGGGTCCCAAAATCGATGCTTCACCAACAAGATCCAGAATGCAAATGACTTCAGACTCCCAAAGCTCCCAAATGATGAGTCCTCATGACAAAACAATGATGCCCTAATTTGATGACCAGACTTTCGCCATGGAAAAAAATGTAAGCTTGGGGTCCAAAATACCAACTGTAAAGGTCAATCTAAGGAATTCTGAATCCTCACAAGGAAGGAACGAGTTGAACATCGGCGCAAGATATAAAATTATGATGGTTTGAGCATTGTTAGCAGTTTCGAGAAAAACACCCAAAACCCTAATCTCGCCAAATATGATGAACAGTGCAAGATATAGAATTATACCTCGAATGTCCACCAACACTGACCCATCTAATCATCTAATGAATAAATAAAAATACGCCTGGCACAGATGATGATGTTTGAGATAGGTCCAACCCTAATTCGATAAGAGGAAAATTGTGACTAAACACGGGCCGACCCAAAATGACCACAAATCAACATAGAACAGTTTAATCATCATGTAAACAAATGAAAGGGCCAATGATAACCTACCATGGATCAGCGTGGACGAAATTTGAGCCTGAAGAAGCGACTGCGAGACGAGAACGCCTTAGCAATGAAACCTTGATCCGCACTCCACCAACCAACACACAAACCGCTCGAAATCGATGATCAAAGCTTAAGCAAGGAAAGCATTCAGACGTCTCAACAACAAACAAGTGAATGATGGAGTTAAAATGATGCTAAGAAGGTTTTAAACCAACCTATTTACAGCTCTGAGCAAAGGTACCTCAGTCATTAATGAGCAACAAGACGCGTCTGACAAATCCGGAAACCCGAGCTCAAGACGAAATTTCAGAAAATCCCAAGATATGCGGAAATCCGGATGAACACAGATTTTGCGGAAATGCAGCAACTGGGAATATAATGAAGTTCAAGATTTTAGCACAGTCTGGGAAAATCCGCGAGAACCAGAAAATCCCAGGGTCAGGAAGAAACCCGATTTCGGAAAATGCGGCAATGAACAGACAATAAGCTAGAGCCCGAAAAAATCTGCCGGATCCGGAAAATCCCGGACTTAGGTAAAAACCCGGATTTCGCCCAAAACTCAATTTGAGCCGATTCAAGCCTCAAGGCAAGGTCAAAGATAGCAAGACCAACATATCAAGACCTTCAAACGATAAATCCAATAAAACCAAAGGCCAAAAGACATGAAAAGAGGGTCCCTACTCCAAGTGGGGCGTGTGTGCAAAAACTGCACAACAAATGGCGACTCTGCTAGGGAAATGCTCTTGAGCATTTCGATGACAAACTGGAATCAAAAACCCAGAACTCATGGTTTCAACCCAGATGCCCAGCCACCACCTCCATGTTTAAAACAAAGAAGCTCTCAGTCGTTCAAATTTTCCTATACCAGGGTCAAAGTGTGTGCACATGCATTCATTACCACCCCTCAGTTACAATAAAGATCAAACTTGGTATGAACAGGCTACATAAAGATTCATACTCTAAAAGTAACCTGGATAGAGCCTCACTGCCAGTCAGGCATCCATAGCCCTGATGAGGTTATCGCTGTGATCCTCCTGAACATAGCTCTACGGCCAGTCAGGCGTTCATAGCCCCGGTAGAGATATTTAGATCCCCCTGATAAGTTGAATTCAAACCTTTTGATTCTCAATATTTTTTCTCTCTTTTTTCTTTTTCTTTTTTTTTTAATCTTTTCTTTTCACCTATTTCATTCAACCTGTGGACAGTGAAGTCCACACTCAGGGCTGAGAACCACAGTGGCACTAGAGTAGAAAAGGATTTTTCACCTGTTCAGACCTTACAAGGACCTTCTGCAACTTCAGGTATTAATAATTAAAAGTATGAGACCCTCATATATTTCATTCAAACTGACTAGAAAACCTTTTTCTTCAACATAAGAATAAGTGACAGTGGGTGGAGAGTTCGTACCATGGTATCCTGGAAGGATGATTAAAGTTTGTAAGGGAAATACTCATAACATCAGACCTATTTTGTCACCACTGCCATACAGATGCACCCAAAGATCCAAAAAAAGAAGGAACCAAGAGCAAGAGCAACGCAAACCAAAAAAACCCAAAGCAAACCTACCCTAACCAAAGTGAAGCAAGCAAAGCAAAAAAGGAAACCTACTCTAACCAAACAAAATAAGCAAAGCAACCTAGACTAACTATATACAAAGAGAGCTGAAAACTTCAGGACTGGAAATAATGCTTCAAATATGCCCATTAACAGGCAGTGGAATATCTTCTCCCGTGAGAGTCTTTAGACGGAAGGCATTATCTCCAAGTATTTCAGCAATCTGATATGGACCAAGCCAAAAATTTCCCATGGTCCCCTTTTCGATCATGAGGTTTATCCCAGTATAGGACAAGGTCAGAAATCCTGAAGGCCTTAATCCTAGCTCTTCTGTAAAACCTCTTAACTACCCCTTGATGTTTGGCAAAATTCTCAAGGGTATTGTCTTGTTTCTCCTCAAGGTGCAATAGTTTGTTAACCTAGCCTCCCTTCTGTCCCTTCATCATAAAACTCATTTATAAACTGTAAAGTTGGGATCTTGAGTTGAATAGGGAATACTGGCTCCAGACCATACACTAAGTGATAAGGAGATGTTCCAATGGATGACTTAAGTCTTGTACGATCTGTCCAAAGGGCAAACCGAAGCTGGGTGTGCCAGTCTTTTGGGTTCCTCTCTAACAGCTTACAAATGACAGTCAATAGGTTCTTATTAGAGGATTCTGCTAAGCCATTACCCTGGGGTAATAATTGGACGCAAACTTCACAATAATTCCATGATCAAAAGCCCAATTTGAAAATTTTAAAGATGCAAAAGCAGGACCATTATCACAGACAATAGCAATAGGACATCCAAATCGATTAAGAATAGCCGATTCTAAGAAATCAATCACTACTCTGATGTACATTGCCTACAAGCAAAAGCTTCAGTCCATCTTGAAATAATCAGTAATAGTGAGAATGTACCTGTGTCCTGCAGAAGATGGTGGGTTGATGGGGCCTATGAAATCCATACCCCACTGAGCAAAAGGCCTTACCTCAGTGACTGGTTGTAGTGGAAGCGCTACATACCTTTCTCTTGTTGCGGCGATCTGGCACGTGTGGCAAGTCCTGACATGATGGTGAACATCCTTGAACAGTGTAGGCCAGTAATATCCTGCCCTCAAAATCTGATTTGCTGTGGCAATCGCAGAACCATGACCAGTACCATATTTCTCATGAAATTCATTCATCACTCTGTCAGCTTCCTGTTTACCAAGACACCTCAAATAAATGCCTTCATGATTTTTCTTGTATAGAACAACTCCCTTCAACATGAAACCATCACTCTTTAACCGTAGAGCTCGTCTCTGAACTGCATTAAGATGGCCTGGAGGTCATTGGTTCAACAAATAATACACTATGTCATCATACCAGCCATTCGGGGAAATCTCTTTGATATTATAATTCTGAACAGTCAATTCGGGACCTATTCCCGCCATAATCTGAGTGAGTCCTTGTCCTCTTACCAGCTTCATGGGTTAGATCTCAATGTCATACTCTTGTAGCATGGTCACCCATTTAGCTCTGCGTTCACCTAATTCATTTTGCATCAGAAGTAACTTAACTGCAGAATCAGGGACAATTGCATACACCTTATTTCTGAGGATATAATGCCTGAATTTCTTTACTACTCTGACCAGGGCATATGCCTGCTTTTCTACACTTGGATATTTCAACTCAACATCTTTTAATGGTGCGCTCATAAAAGCAATAGTATGCTCATTTCCCTCATCAGACTTTTGAGTTAACATTCCAGCACACGAATGATCTGAAGCAAAGGAATAGATATAGAAGGGTTTGTTGTAATTAGGACTTACCAATACTGGAGCATCAACAATGGCTCTTTTGATTTCTGCAAAAGCTTCCTTCGCTTCTGTAGTCCATTCGATTTTGGCATCTTGTTTCAACATTGCATTTAATGGTTTCACAATTTTAGCAAATCCAGTGATGAATTTTCTGACGAAGTTGATCTTACCGAAGAAGGACTTCATCTCCTTTTTGCTAGCAGGTGGCTGAATCTTCAGGATGGCCTCCACCCTCTCTAGATCTATAGCAATTCCCTTTTTTGATATGACATGTCCTAGTAGCTTTCCCTCTGTTACTCCGAAAATACACTTTTTAGGATTCAAGGATATGCCAAATTCTCTGCACTTTTGAAATACTTTGTGCAAATCTGAGATGTGGTCCCCTCTATTCTTTGAAAACACAGTCAGATCATCCATATAAATGATGATGCATTTGCCTATGATATCCTTAAAATTAATATCCATGGCCCTTTGAAATGTAGCCCCTGCATTAATGAGTCCAAACGACATTCTCCTGTAGGCAAAGGTACCCCATTTAGTTGTGAAGGCAGTTTTGTGTCTGTCCTCATACTGGACCATCACTTGATTGTACCCTGAATAACCATCCAAAAAGGACATCATCTGGGATCCATTAACCACTTGAAGCACTTCATCCAGTGAGGGGACTGGGTAGTTATCTTTTTCTGAAGATCTGTTAAAATTCCTAAAATCAACACAGAGTCTGATTTCTCCATTCTTTTTCCTTACTGGAACCAGGTTAGCCACCCATGTTGAATGCCTGACGGGAAATATGATTCTGGCGGATAGTAACTTCTGGACTTCATTTTGTATGACTGGTTCCAACAATGCATTAATAGGTCTCTACCTTTGCCTAAATGGCTTGGCATCTGGCTTCAAAGGGACAGTATGAGTTATGATTGAAGTATCATAAGTTTTCAAGTCCTCATAACTCTAGACTACTATATCATGAAAGCTACGCAATGCTGCAATTATTCCCTGTCTTTCTTCTCGAGTGCATACTTTTCCAATAAAAATGTTCTTGGCATTATCTTCAGTTCCCATATTATAAGCATCACACTGTCCACTGATAGACTCCTTCTTTGATTCTTGTTCCTGATCCTTGATTTTATCCAAATCAAAAATTCTCTCCAACTGTACCATTCCCCTTGGAATAGTATTTGATTTCAAGATCATAACTCCTTCTAAATCCAGTTCTGCTTTCTGTGGTTCTACTTCATCAATGATTTGAGAAGAAAAAACATCTGTATTTGTGATAAAATCAAGAATGTGCTTGTCATCCTCAAACACCTAAAAGTTTGTAACATTGTCCGGAACTGATGGCATAGGAGTCAATTCAACAATAAACTTCTTCAATCCTGACAGAGACAAAGGCTGTAGAGTGCTTGCTGCTTGAGCCAGAGAATCAGCAGTTTGATTCTTCTGTCGTGGTATCAGTTGGATATTGAAGGCATCAAACCCCTCAATGAGGTCCCATACTCTATGCCTATAATTAGTCATTCTCCTATCATGGCATGAATACTGTTTGCTTACTTGCTTAACTACTAACTCAGAATCACCAAAGACTTGCAGAATCTTGACCTTTTTCTTAAGCGCCACAAGAAGTCCATGAATTAATGCTTCATACTCTGCCACATTATTTGTACAGTGAAATTGAAGTCTATGGGCTGCAAAGAAATTCTTACCTTTCAGACTGATCAACTCAAACCCTGCCCCAGCTCCATGCTTGGATTTGGATCCGTCAAATCTAAGAGTCCATAATTCAGTAGTGGTAATCCTCTTTATCATATCTTTCGGCTTATTAGCGTTGGAAGATCCTTCAGTCACTGTAGGTTTTTGATATTTTTCTTGAGGGTTATGCACCTTTTCCTCCTCCGCTTGAGTTGGATTAAGCACTTTTGTACTTGCTCTACTACTGTCTGGCATAAACAACACTCCAACTCTGAATGGGAAGCATTATGAACTCTACACCAATTTGGTAAGAGTAATTCCTTAAAGCTTGTCCTTTTTCCTAGGCGAGTTTGGCTCTCCACACACTGCCTGATAAATTCTTGGAAACTATCTAATAGGCTGATCTGATTACCTTCAGCTCCTTCTTCTTCCTCAATTGATTCTGTCAAAACTTCAACATGGCTGGACCCTGTCTCATCATCAATAGGCGTCGTGTGCAACATCAATACCTCCTCCAAGTCTGACTCCTCACATTGTGTAGACAACATATAATTTCCCATGCCAACTTCTGATATCAGAACTTCTGTTGAAGTATTTTGGTACTCTGTGATCATGTGCTTCATTCTAGGTTCTCTTTCAATTCTAATCTAATTTGGCACTCCCTTCCAGGGAAGCCACATGTGTGAGTGGTCAGTAGACACATATCCATTCAAAGCTTTGGTGAAATCTCTTCCCAGAATCAAACCATATGCATCAGGGATATCAGCTACCTGAATATTGATAACTTGTTGAATTCTTGGATCTGAAGCTACCTACATGTGAATCATATTTAACTCTCCCACCACGTTCACTTCAGTTCTATCCAACTGAGTCACCTTCTTCTGAGAGTCAGCCAGAGTAATTCCTAGAGCTCTACAAACTCCAAATGGCATCACATTAGTGGAAGCACCAGAGTCTAACAGGCAATTATGCAGATTCTTACCAAATATACAGATAGAAATCAGGAATGGTGGGGTTTCTGTCTTCCCTTGAAACAAAGTGGGCTGAGTATCAACTTGAGCCACTTGAGTCTTATCCTTTTCTTTTCCTTTATCTCCAGGGGGCAAGTTAGTCTGATTTTGTGTCTTTTCAGGCTGGAAACTAGAAGTCCTACTGACATCCTCAGAAGATTTATCCAATGACACTGGATGTGCATCATAAGTACCTAAAACTGCCTTCCTAATGGGAGGGAACCTTAATAACTCAAATGCTGAAAGATTTACCTTTAATTTCTTGAATTCCTCAGTGACATACGAAGCCATCTGCTCTTCGCTCATATCAATGGAAGCTGGTTCCTTCGCCTTGTCCTTGCTTGCCTGGATATTTCTTTCCTTCTGTGGGTCAGTTTGAACTTGTCTTTCCTTCGAAAGATATTGTCTAAAAACATGTGGATAAGAAGGGTTATTGCTAGCATTAGGATCTGGGGGAGTACTGAAGTTTTTAGGAGGAATAGAAGTAGTGAAAGGTCCCCCAGCCTGTGGGTGCCTATGAGGCATATCTCTCAGACCTTGCCTCTGGAACATCTGTACTTCTTCAACAAAGGCTTCCTCCTGGTCGAGGGGGCCATTATCATTCATTGCTTCTTCATTGAATAGCTGAGCCACTTCATCCCCATTACAAATTTGATCTATTTTCCCCTCCTGAGTATCAGATTCCTCCTCTGGTACATTCTCCTTACTTGCCGGGACGGGAGCGTGATTTAATACTAGCACGAGAGAATCATAAGGGCTTGAGGGAACAATCTCCTGCCCAGTTGCATTATTCTCTACCTCATACTGGAAAATGGAGGCCGCGGTTTGGAACTCTGGACACTCCAATTCTGAATGTTGACTGGCCTTATGAAGCCTGCACCATTCTGACAGGGCAGCCTCAGCCAAATATACACCACTAGGAGACTTTTCTTGACTGACCGGCTGACTTGCAAACTGGTTGATAGGTTGATCCAATGGGGTAGGGACGCCTCCATTATTAGGGCCTGTATTCCAATTCCTACTCTGTCCTTGTGATGGCCTCTTATCAAATCCTGATCCACTGCCTTGGCCTCTATCAAAATTTTGTCTCCTATCACTATTGAATCCTCTGTCATTATTGTAACCCTTGTCCTGATTGTATCCTCTGTCATTGTGGAATCCCCTCTCATTACGCTGTCCCCTGTCAAAATTCTGCCCTTGTGAAAATTCTCTATTCTGATTGGATTGCATACTCTTCTGGGCAGCTTGCAGTTGACTATTTTGATTCCTCATGTAGGTCACCTCTAGATTCAACTTCTTTATATGTTCAGCCATTTCATCAATCCTCTCCCTATTCGGATCTCGATAAGGAGGCTGACTTGGGTTACTCGGAGGAGGGACATGCATTGTAGTAGACCTCATAGACTGATGCAACACCTCAGAATTTTGCAGATAAGCAGGAAAACTATTTGACTGTGGTTGATACATGGGATGATTAACCTGCTGCTGGGGAAAATTCATCATAGGAGAGACTTGGCTCATGGGGAGACCAGGATGTGGCACCGAAGGTAATTGAGGTACTGGATTCATGATTGGAGTATGATTAGTGAGTGCCTGATTTACTGTTTGAGCCTGACTGGCATGTGCAACTGGTCCTAAAGAAGGCAACGAACCGATTATGTGTTGCCTCAGATCTGTGCTAAGCTTAACAACTTCTATGTAGGCATCAGTTAGGTTAGCCGGAGGGTTGGGTCTCCACTTCAAAAAGGTGGTTGTGAGGCTATCCAATGCTTCGTAATAGACTCCCAAGGCCGTATTGTCATCCAAAACATAAGGATCTTGTAATCTGGTGTACGCACGGTAAAACCTATTATTGAAACTGGATATTGGTTCATTGACCTCTCTCTTAACTCTAGTGAATTGCAAATACAATTAATTGGAACTGATAGGTATTCTGAACTTCTGTAAGAAGGCAGTCTGAAGATCGTTCCAATTAGGAATTGAGCCAGAAGGGAGGTGATTGTACTAGTAAAAAGCCTCTTCTCCTAGTGAATAAGGGAACAACCTACAGGCAACATCCTCATGAACGATCCCTCTATCTTTGAGACAAGTTTGAAAAATCCTTATATGCTCTTCTGCAGTCCTGTTTGGGTCATTAACATGGAACTTTGAACAAAAGTGTTCAAGGTTTTTGGGCATAACATTGTAAGCATTGAAAGACAAAGGGGATGGATTATTAGCTAGGAAAGCCATTGGAAAAAGTGGGGGTGGTGGTTGTGGTGGGTTAATGACAGGCCGAGGTTGTTGAATGGGAACTGTTTCGGGGATGGGTATGGCCTCAACCTCTAGATGTGAAGATATGGATGATGCTGGTGAAGGGATGGGTGATGATGACTCTCCCCTTTCTCGGGTCCTCCTTGACCTAATGGGGAACTTTAATTCCTGTAGATCCTCCTCTCCTGTGGTAGATATGGTGTTCCTCCTATATCTCTCAGGAGAGATGGCATTCAAGAAATGATCCAGTGTGCTCATTCAGATCCTGCTTCTAGCACCAATTTGTTCATGGTGTTTTCTGCAAAGTAACAACTCAGACAAAATACAATATTCTATCTCTCTTGAAAGGTTATTCTCAACAATAAATTACTGAAAATCACCCCAAGGTCTCTCGGGTGTCAGGTCATGACGATGCATAAACAACTCAGGTAATATGTGAAAATGTTGGTAATCACAAAGGGACCTTACTACAAGCAAACTGTATCTTTCAATTTATAATATTTTGCAATATGATGATCTCAAATCCTAAATCTAACCAGATAATAAAGAAATAGCAAAAGATAAGGGTATAAGAATATGATAAAATCTAAACTATTCCTAGAATGAGTGATGCAAATGATAGATATCCGGAATGGACCAATCTCAAATAACCAATTCTTGCTTAACCCACAATGCAATCTAACAAGAATGGTGCAATCTTCTAAGGTATACAGATTTTCAAATCATAGAAATTCATCCACAATCGAACTTAAGAACATTCAAATGTATGGTCCAGGTTGACTTCACTAGCCTACTACAATCAGATAGTTACTAGGAGTATAGACCAGAGATTGCTACAAACATTCCAAATATGAAATCATAAACATCATTCACCAAACTAAAATTAACTTATTTCTAAACACTAAACCCTAAATCTTTAAGGAATTCAAAAGATAGAACAATAAGAACCATGCAAGATGGAACAACACAAGAGATTGCACCAGGAAAACTACAATGTCTTCAACTGTATTAGATCATCAAAATGCTGCAACAATTCCACTGTTCTGATTACAATATTTGCTTCAAGAAATTGAATACTACTCCTACTACAAAATACTCTAGCTCCTTTTTCTCTTACTTATCTCTATTACTTTCTAGTTAACCCTTTTATAATGAGGCAGGAATGCCTTTTATATTAAATCTCAAGATATGTCGGCCCAGCCAAACATTTTTACAAAATAAGAACAACTGCCAAAACAGGTCGGCCTTAGGAAATCAAAATAAGGCACACATTAAATGCCATATATCATCAAGGTCGGCCTAAGCATAGTCCCTAATGCAGTCTGGTCCAATGCATGCCCTATGATAATAGGGAAGCACAAATCCCAAAATGGCATTAAATACCGCCTCCTTTATCCTTGTTCTGGGCCAACGATCCTTGAACCCTCAAAAACACCCCATCCAACTCGGCAACAGGTGGCAAAGGCAGTATCCTAAGTCTGCATTTAATAGAATCAATCTCTTCTTTTGACTGGTCAACAATCTTATTCCAATCACCCTTATGTGCCTGGTACTTATCCATTACTGCCAAGTAGGTGGCTGCATCATCAAGCTGGTGGCCAGTTATAACATTCTCAGAATCTGGGGCATAAACTTCATGCCACCACTCTCTTAACTATTCTAGGCTCAGATATTTAGGAGCAATCTTTCTCCTACCGGTCATAACCTCAAAGAATGCAATGCAACCCTCATACACCCCAGTAAGATCACCATCTATTTGTTTTTTCCGTTTCTGGATCTTCTTCATGGCCTTATGCCAGATTTGCAGAGCCTCAAACCATTCCCAGGGTTCATTTAACCTAGAAGAAGGAAGAATCCCATCCACAACCAGTTGTTCTTTACCATGCTCTATGATGACCTTGGATTTCTGTAGCAAGAGGTCAATGTCTTCCTTGTCCTAGGACATCACAAACTCTAATGATTCCTTGGCCCTAACTGCATCCTTCCCAACAGACAGGATTTCCTTGACTGCATCATCTCCCTTCATTTGCACACCCTTCAACCACTCCGCTGTAGTCTGAGCGGAAGTCTTCATCTTCTCAATCTCAGAGATAGTTTCCTTGGGTAGGAAACTAGGAGCGGCAGAGGAAGATGGGTGAAGGGACTGCAGAGGGCTCATCACCTCTTCCAAACATTTCCTAAGTCTTTCATTCTCCTTTCTCAGCTCATGCTTGGTCTAAGCTTCTTTTCTCAATCTGCCGATGATCACATCACTAGACCCTTCATACTCATCAATGTCCTGTTCCATGGATGCCGGCCCAAGGTTGATAGTTTTCACATTGTAGTCCTGACCAGTGACATCTTCTCTTGTCTTGTCCGCGGCAGGGGTGGCAATGTGGATAACCCGGTTATTTGCTTCATCTCTCTCCACCTTTGAAACCACCTTAGCTACCTTCTTTTTCTTCCCTTTGCCAATTTGGGACAGCATTTCATCCCAATCCAAGGGAGTGTCTTCAACTACCACCTGTTTCTTCCTTGCAATCTCTTTTTCAAGCCAATCCGGAGCTGGAGGTTCTACCCGGATTTCCTCTGTTCTTGCTTCTTCCTGCTATTCTTCCGAGATTCTCTCCTCTTCCTTTTCAGGTAGCTGCTCACCTTGATCACCCTCTTCAATCTCCACTTCCTTCACCAGTGATGGGGCTCTAATAGGGATATCTTCCTCCTGCTCAGGCAATCTGCCTCCTCTGCCATTTTCTGGAGAATATTCATACATCACAAGAGGAGAAGGATGCTTTTCTACCTCTTCGGCCTCAAGCTCAGCTGCCTCACCAAAAAGTGCCCCTTCCTTGAATGGATCTGCTTCTCCACTAGTTTCATGCTCCTCAAGAATCTCTAGCTCAGGTACGTTTGGTGGAGGAGAGGCAGCCTCAGATGGCTCCGCAACTGGTGGCTTTGGAGGAGAATCCTTCTTTTGCACAGTGTCTTTAGGTGAAGGAGTCCTCGATCTTCTCATGTAAACCTTGGTCTTTTCCCCTGAACTCTCTACATCAACAATAGGAGGCTCATCCTTTGAGGCAACTTGACCCTTCTTCTTCGAAGACCTGGTTGTTCTTTTCTTCTTTGGTGGTGGAGGAGCATCTTCCTCTTCTGCTTTTTTCAACTCTTCCTCATCAGAGGACTTACCAATCTTCAAGGCCCAACTTCTCTTCTTTCCCTTGGGCTTCCTTTTTGGTTCTGGCTCACTTTCCTTGGGGCCTCTAATTTTTATCTTGAAAGGAGAGCTCTTTTTGGTTTTCCCTTTGGGGTCATCATCCCCGGATTCTTCTGAAGTAGACATTGGGTTGAGGTTTCCCATTAGATTGAAGGTACAGGCTACCTTCTCACTCTCAAACTCCCAAACCTTGTGCTTGAACCAAGAATAGGTAAATTTCATAATGGGGGCCATTAGGTCCTCCAACTCTGTGACCTCATCCTCATTCTAGTTGATTTCCCTGATGGACCTGTCCTTCACAGCTTCATAGGCATGATCTTGCACCAGGTTTCCATCATCCTGAAGTTGGTCCGGGATCAACTTGACATTGTACTATCTGATTACATCCACAGGGAGCCTAGAATACCTCTTCTTTCTGGCCTCAAGATCATCTTTGATGTTGGCCCAATAATCCTCTAGGTCATCTTTATGCCGATACTCCTTGGTAGCCTTCTTTTGTGCCTCCCCTGTGATATCAAAGTTCATTCTTTTGGAGTGGAAGGAGAAACCGTATGCTGCCAATTCATCCCCTATGGTGTGTGCTGATTGGATGGAAGGGCACATTTCTGCTACACCAATTCCAAGAGGGAAATCCCCACCAAAGCTTGTTTTGTTCTTTTCTTTCTTTACAATGGAATCAAACTCACAAATCTGTCTAACAATCTCCAATAGCACAATGTGATGAGTGGGATACCGAGGTAACCTGTATGGAGCAACTGGACATCCATCAATCCTAATGTAGGTGAAGGTGGGAAATTGAATGAACTAGGCCCCATAATTCTTTATCAGCCCTTTGGCTCCATCTAACAATCTCATATGCTCGGCATTCTGGAGCATCCTGGTGATATGCATTGCGAATGCATCATTGGCTCTCCTGTAGTCTTTTTGTCTTAGGTGCAAGTCCAGGTATACTTCATAAACTATGTCTTGTCTGAATGTCCCTCGTGGATTCAAACCCCTGTATGGGTAAAATCTGGCAAGCACATACATAACATAGGAGGACATGGTGAACCTCTTAGTCTCTAGGACATTCCTCAGTTATTTATCAATCTTAGAACTGATAAGCCCGGCCCAGTGGTAGTTGGTTCCCTGCTCAATTTTGGTGATCACATGGACCATCTAACTCTCTAGTACCCCAGCAGCCTTCAAACCTGCCACCCTGCTCAAGAATGTTATGGCATCATAGATATCTGATCTGAATTTGATCCTATGCAACTGCTTGGGCAGTTTAGAGTGATGTGACTTTGGCTTCTCCAGCCAAGCATTAATCATTTGTTGAGCTTTGATGGGCTCGTTTTCATAATATGTTCTGGCCAAGTCCATGTTTAGAGCACACATAGAAGGCAGATCAGGCATGTGAAAGGCCTTGGTAATGGAGACAGGGCTGAAGTTGACCAAGACTCTTCCCTTAGTACTGACGACCCTTTGTGTATCAAAGTCGTATTGCCGGGCACACTCTAAGATCAACTCATAGCACTGGATCACTGGGGAAACCCTACCACATGCACCAGTCTGGACTTCATCATGCCATTCCTTAGCACTGACAGATTCTTCTCAGTTGTCCTTTGTTTGAACTCCTCATACCTCCAGGCCCCCACGTTGTTGTCAGCCACCTCGGACCATACGAAAGATATCTTACTTTTTGGGAGCTGACTCTTAATATCTAACCTTAGCCTTTCTACCTCTGAGATGGATGACCCCTCCGCGTCACCCTTGGACTTTCCTGCTGCAGCCTTGCTTGATTCGGCCTACATTCACAAAGGACATCATTAATACTCAATTATCATGCATATTCCAATCCAAAGGTTAGCCTAAAAGCATATAAAGCGATTAAAATCTACCACAAACTGCTAATCTTTGAAGATCCAGAGAAATAAAGCAGTCCGAGAAAACCATGCAGACCGGGAAAATCCAGTCGGGGCGGAATTTCAGAGAAATCCGAACCAGATGGGTTCTTGCTGCCAAAACATCATTAGTCAAATAAATCATTAATTCAGCCAAAAGATTATTAGATTATCATGAAATTCATTCATTGGCAACAAGAAATAAGCATTCAGCATTTGTTCCATCAATCCTATCTTCAGAAAATCGAAAGGATGAAGCCAGACAGGAAACCCGAAAAAATCCGGATGGGACAGATTTTCGTGGACACCACGAAAACCCGGTGAACGACGACATGCGAACCAGCGACCGAACGATTATGTAAACTTCCTCACTTGGGTTCTAAGGGTCCCGAAATCGATGTTTCACCAACAAGATCCAGAATGCAAATGACTTGAGACTCCCAAAGCTCCCAAATGATGAGTCCTCATGACAAAACAACGATGCCCTAATTTGATGACCACAATTTCGCCATGGAAAACAATGTAAGCTTGGGGTCCAAAATACCAACTGTAAAGGTCAATCTAAGGCATTCCAAATCCTCACAAGGCAGGGGCGAGTTGAACATCGGCGCAAGATATAAAATTATGATGGTTTGAGCATTGTTAGCGGTTTCAAGCAAAACACCCAAAACCCTAATCTCACCAAATATGATGAACAATGCAAGATATAGAATTATACCTCGAACGTCCACCAACACTGACCCATCTAATCATCTAATGAATAAATACAAATACGCCTCACACAAATGATGAGGTTTGAGATAGGTCCAACCCTAATTCGATAAGAGGAAAATCTTGACTAAACACGGGCCGACCCAAAATGACCACAAATCAACATAGAACAGTTTAATCATCATTTAAACAAATGAAAGGGCCAATGATAACCTACCATGGATTAGCGTGGATGAAATTCGAGTCTGAAGAAGCGACTGCGAGACGAGAATGCCTTAGCAATGAAACCTTGATCCGCACTCCACCAACCAACACGCAAACCGCTCAAAATCGATGATCAAAGCTTAAGCAAGGAAAGCATTCAGACGTCTCAGCAGCAAACAAGTGAATGATGGAGTTAAAATGATGCTAAGAAGGTTTTAAACCAACCTATTTATGCCTCTGAGCAAAGGTACCTCAGTCATTAATGAGTGACAAGACGCGTCTGACAAATCCGGAAACCCGAGCTCAAGACGGAATTTTGGAAAATCCCAAGATACGCGGAAATCCGGATGAACACAAATTTTGCGGAAATGCAGCAACCGGGAATATAACGAAGTTCGGGATTTTAGCACAGTCCGGGAATATCCGCAAGAACCGGAAAATCCCGGGGTCAGGCAGAAACCCGGTTTCGGAAAATGCGGCAATGAACAGACAGTAATCTAGAGCTCAGAAAAATCCGCCGGATCCAGAAAATCTCGGACTTAGGTAAAAACCCGAATTTCTCCCAAAACTCAATTTGAGTCGATTCAAGCCTCAAGGCAAGGTCAAAGCTAGCAAGACCAACATATCAAGACCTTCAAACGATAAATCCAATAAAACCAAAGGCAAAAATACATGAAAGGAGGGTCCCTACTCCAATTGGGGTGTGTGTGCAAAAACTGCACAACAGTAGGGAAGGTGGGAAAGGGTGGGAGAGGGTGAGAGAGGGTTGGAGAGAGCAGGAGAGGTCCTAAGAGGGTGGTAGAGGGTTGGAGAGGGTTGGAGAAGGTGGGAGAGGGTTGGAGAGTGTGGGAGAGGGCTAGAGAGAGTGTTGGAGAGGCAAAAGGGGTGGAGAGGGTTTGAGATAGTGGGAGAGGTGGGAAAGGGTTGGAGAGAGTGGGAGAGGGTGGGAGAGGGTGATGAGGTTTGGAGAGAGTGGGGAGAGGGCTGCAAGGGCTGGAGAGGGTGGAAGAGGAGGGCTGAGAGAGAGAGAGAGGTGGGAGAGGGCTAGAC
>VDFB02271358.1:83901595-83938812 GCA_007258455.2 Sequoia sempervirens | reverse complement strand
CACTTGAATGCAAATGTGAAAAATTAAAAGTGAAAGAGACCCCTTTTATCGCACTAACTTTGTACTTTTCACATTAAATGCTCTTTCCCTAAATCTGCAGATTTACAAATTTTTATATTCTGGGGCAAACAATTCAAATGTGGATCTTTGATAAGCTTCATTGATATGTCTAATTTATTCCACAACCACTGAAAAACAAATTATTTTCTATTGGATTCATCCACACTTATGTGTAAGTCACTTGCAGGGGATTAAAAATATTTTCTTGAAAGCTCCCCCTATGGCAGAGACTGCAGTTAATTTTCGGATGTATTACCAGAAGTAGCTTTTGGTGCAGGTTGATTTGCATCTGTAGAGGGGTTCTTCCTCACCCATTTCTTTTGCATCTACTTCTTGATCTCATCACTAGTGATCTTTCCTTTTCCTTTGGCATCCAGTTTCTTTTCCTGTCTTAGCGGACCTCTTTTGTTCCAACAGGCTTTGGAAATGTGTCCAGGTTTATTGCAATTATATCAAATAACATTCCTTTGGTTGGACCAATTGTTCCACTGACTTTGTCTAAATTTGCACTGGTTAGCAACATGTCTAAATCTATTGCATGTAAAACACTTGATGTCTCTGTGTAGGTTATACATCACAATTTTGCATTCACTTGACTTATGACCATATTTGTAACAGTTAAAGCACTGACCTACAAAGGATGGCTTTGTTGTGTTTATCCTACTTCTACATTGAGAAGCCATATGATCAAATTTATTACAAGCATAGCAATAGCCATTAAATTTTTGAGCATTAGGTTGTCTTACCGGATTCCTCATGGGTCCATTTTCTTGGTCTCTTTGTCTGAATGGTCTTCTTGCAAATTTCCTCTGATCAAATCTCCTTTGTCTTAATCTGGAACTTTCTCCTTCTTCATATCCAAGACCTCATCTATCACCATCAACTCTCTGACCTTTAATTAGTTCATCTAGTTTAGCTGAGCTTTCTTTTAATTTGTCTTTGAACTCATTTGCAGTAGCAAGTTCATCTCTTAGATCATCAAGCTATTTTTCAAGATCTTCTTCATTATTCTTGCTTTGTTCTAATTTGTTCTCCAGTCGACTGCATTGTTCTAATTTCTCCTTTAGGGATTGAGCAAGCTTTTCTCCATTCTTCTTTCTATCCTCCAACTCCTTGGTCATCCTCATCATGATGGATTTTGTTTCACGCTTCAAGGTAGTGTTTTCTTGAGCAAGCTTTTCACATTCTTCTATTTTCTCCTTCAGAACTTGACTAAGTTGTTCATCTTCACTGCTTTTTCTTTTCTACTTAAGTTGACCACATAACTCCTTTCTTTTCTCCCTTGATTCATTGATCTTGTCCTTTAATTTTTGGATAAACTATTCTGCATTTTCTAGATTTTCTTGTAGTTCCTTGATTTCATATTTTGACTGATCAAGGTCATCTAAGGCCACCATGAGTTTCTGTTGCAAACTGCTTGTGTCCATTGAATGTTCTTTCCTCAAGATATTAGGCTTCTTTCAAGGAACTATCTCTAATACCAATTGTTGGAAACAAGCAACACTGAGAGGGGGGGTGAATTAGTGTTTTGCAAATTTTAACTCTATTATCCTTATTTTTAACTTTCCTAACACATTCAATCAATAACAATATGCAAAATAGAAAATAAGAAACCAAAAAACCATAACACAATGGTTTTTTACGTGGATTTACCCTATAAATGGAAAAACCACGGTGGATGGCCAATCCACAAGTAATTTTGAGTATGCTCAAGGAAAATATTACATAAGGGGAATGCACTTGCATTCAGACTCACTGCTCAAAATAAGGCTCATTTCCTTTACAAAAGAGATTGGAATAGTTCCAAAAGAAAGTGAACTAATATAATAGCATCTAAAAATGCTTGATTATAGTTCTAGTTAAGCTCCAGTGACGAAATTCTTCCTTGATGACTGATGAAGAACTTCTGCCCTATTTTGCTCAAGTTTTCCCACAAAAATATTTATGCGCAAGTGAAACTGCACATGAAATCACTTAATCTTTTCTTAGACCATCACAAAAAGTGCACACACAAATCCTACATGCATCCAAAAGATATGGCCAAACACACACACACACACACACACACACACACATATATATATCCACTTACAAGATTTCATCACCACAAGTCGGCCTCCACAAAACTTAAAAAAATTATCAACTAGTAGGCCCATATAATGAGTAAATTCTATGTGGACCCAAGCAAGTCAGCAAAACAATAGCTGGGACCAATAATCGAACATCTAAAAAGATAATAACAATAATAATTAACCTTTATACATCTGGTATACAATATTTCACTGAGTCGGCTTGACATAGCAAATAAATAGAGAATGTCCAATCGGACCTATAGCCACAAGAATACTTTTGCTAGATTCAATAATTGTATGCTCTCTCTGTGCCAAGCAAACACATTCAATGATCCACAACCAAGAAAAGTGATTTGGTGAGACTTCACAACCGAATATCCTATTAGGCTGATAATACTGTCAATAACATACAAATTTCACTTCTTCTTTTGGTACGACTGAATACAAAACTATGGACCTCAGAGATAACTATGGTTTCCATCAATGACAATACCAAAATACAAAAATCATGTCCACAACCATCATATGCCAACAAAAAGATGTTCCTATATATGGCAAGGCGATCAATAAAGCATGCCTCAAGAAGCCAGGTGGAAAGGACTTGAATATAGTCCATGTGATGGGACAACTCCCTGACATCATGCTTGGAAAAGTGACCATTCCCAAGTACAATGATCCAAATAAGCCTGTGGTAGCAATTGTCATAAACGAGATCCAAGTGAAGAATGCTCTGATTGATTTAGGGGCAACAATCAATGCGATGACTAAGGACATCCTACATGACCTAAATGTTGCAAGCATGAGATCTACTCCTACTACCCTGCAACTTGCTGATAGTTCTACTGTGAAGATTGATGATATAGTAGAAGACCTTGTGGTAATTCTAGACTCTTGGGGTTATCCAATAGACTTCATGATTCTCTCTCCTAAGGCCACCCTAGGAGGATATCCTATCATTATTTGAAGGCCATGGTTAGCATCAACATATGCTTGTATTGGGTGTCAGTTAGGTGATATGACTATTTTTGATGGCAGGAATACTAAAAATCTTTTTCTTTATCCTCTTGCTCAGTTGAACCATAATGAAGAGAATTCTCTATGGCCATATGTTGGCGAGGAAGCCGAGGAAGTTAACTCCGTGGAGCAACTCATGATGTTAGGTAGAAGTCCTTTCTTGCAGCTTCAAGATGAAGATGAAGTGTTATCTAGTATAATTTAGAACCATTGTGAAGTTGGGGAAGCATCATCGGGTTTTGCTAATCTCGAGAATTTTTTTTCCTGTTCTGCCATTTCTTTTTGTAGCCGCTCCGCCTGCAGAAAAACTTCTTGTAGCCACTCTTCCTGCAACCACTATGTCTGTAGATAAAATTCCTACAGCAACAGGTATGTTCCATACCATGCTTCCATATGAACTCAAGGTACCATGTGTTAATGAAACAACTATGATAGAATTGACTATTCAAGTACAAGTGTCTGAAGGAAGATATTTGAATATTAACAAGTTAAGTGAAGAAATTTTTTTACAATTGGTAGACTTATTGAGGTCTCATCAACATGCATTTGCATGGAACTATCATGATATGAAGGGAATGGATCCTAAGCTCTGCACTCATAGGATCTACATCAAAGATGATTGTCAACCCGTAGGGTAGCCTCAACAAAGAATCAACTCTACATTGAGAGAAATTGTTAAAGTAGAACTGCAAAAATTGTTAGCTATTGGATTTATCTATCCTACTTCAGATATCCAGTGGGTGTCTCCATTAGTGATTGTGCCAAAGAAGGGATTAAAATGGAAATTTTGTGTTGATCATAGAGAACTTAACATTTCCACTAAGAAAGAAAATTTCCCCTTAACATTGTACACTCTCCTAACAAAAGATGTTGAATTCCAATTGACAAAAGACCATGATAGATAATTTTCTAATTTAAAGGCAGCCTTGACCCATGCTCCTATTTTGAAGGGACCTAATTCAGATACCCCTTTCCACATTCATATAGATGCCTCAGACTATGCCATAGGAACAGTCTTAGGATAGAAAGAGAGAGTCATGCAGCTAAATTCTTTGGATGAGATGAGAAGAGTAGCCTTCCACCACATTGAAGTAGTGCAAAATCAGAGGATGAGATGACATGATAAATTTATCAAAGAGAAGATGTTTCAACCAGGTAACCGGGAATTGTTATATGACTCAAAGCATCAGGATAATGCAAGAAAATTATAGACAAGGTCGCTAGGACCGTATGAAGTTTCTGAGGCATTTCCTAATGAAGCTGTTTAGCTCACCACCATTGACCCTGCTAGATTCAAGTCACTTGTCAATGATCGTCGTCTCAAATTATATCCTAAGCCAACCTCCAAGGAAGGTTTCCTACAGAAATTCACTTGACATTTAACACATGAGCTTCCTGCAGCTGGAAGTGGTGGACCTCACGTCCCAACTTTTGGTTAAATTAAGGTACATACTTTTCATAATAAAGATTTCCACTTTAGTGGAAATCCATTTCTTCACCCTGTTGGAACTATAAAATTTTAAAATTTTTATAGTGATTTACACTCATAAGTTTCCCAAAGAAGCCCATATCTTGAATACAAAATTGATATAATATCCTCTGCATATCATGACTACCAATGATCACATCAGTCTTGACCATTTGATGCCATGAATTTCATCTAAACCCAAACATTTGAATAAATAAGCCATATCGGCAAGAGATGGTGCAGGTCTCTCTGATTTATAAATCATTATATTCTTATGCATATTTTCTAGCATATCGGCGAGAGGTCAGGAATGTCAGACCAATCGAATTTCATAAGAAAATGGGTATCGGGAAGATACAGTTTATGGTCTCACCAATGAAGAAATTCATTGGCAAGATAAGCACCATTGGGGTGAGATCAATAAGTAATACCAAGCACATATGTCTTATCGATGAAATACCATTGACAAGAAATTTGTTGTCTTACTGATCAAGCATAAAGAAGCATATCGACAAGACAATACGCTATCGGGGTAAGTTTGAAATGTCCCCTCGACTCTCCATGTCATGTCGATAGGATTACAATGGCAAGAGTCTTGGCGACATACTTAAAATTGAAGGAATGAACATCGGGGAGACTCATAACATTGGGGAAACTGGTGAATGTCTTAGTGATACATGATCTCTTGCTGATAAAGATACGAATGGATCAAAGTGATCATCGGGGTGACTCTTGGCGATATCTATATGGATCAGAAGGGTAGATTATGTGATATCGGTGAAAAAGATATAATGTATCCCCGACCAACAGGGTGTTCAATGAACGTTGGCTAAACCCGAATAAAAGGGATTGCTCAGAGTTTTAATTGTCTTGCCGATATAAAGTATTTGATGTGATAGTGAGAATTTCAAAAAATTGCAAACTCATGCTTAGAGCTAAAATATTAATGGCAACACAAACACACAAAGAAATAGATAATCTCCTGAATTGAAGAACAATAATTGAAGGGCATTTTTGGCAGAATCGGTAGCGGAAGAAATGAAAGAATGGATGAGAAACCAGAGAGCTTTGTAGATGAAGGATTTTGAATAAAACTTGTGAGTCCTCTACAATTTCATTTTCTAACTCTGTCATTTTAAGGAAATATAATGGAGGGAATGAGCTCAAGGAAAAAAAAAGGCAAGAGACAAGGTGAGAGTAGTCGCCCTAAAGGAAAAAAGAAAAAATTGAAACCAAAAATGAACCAGGGGTAGCTGAGAGGAAATTGAACCAAGACTTAATTGATCAATTGCCCAGCTCAAGACCAAAGGCTAGGTGCTCTGTGCAGCTTAGAGAAGAAGTAGAAAAATTAGAGGATAAGTGCAAACATGTAGGAGATATATGGAACCGTATTAGGGGATATGGGTTGTTTATTTTCCATTACCACTGAAGGAATCGATATGAACCAGTGTGTAACCCTTGGAAATTTAAGCTAGGAAAACTAGTCTACCTGAATGTGTTTGTGGACATGGAATTGGTAAAAATTCTAGTTGTTCACTATAACCCGAAGCTCAAAGCTATTTGCAATCTGTCAAGAAAACCATTCATACACATATCAGAGACTACAATCTGTGAAGTGTTTAACCTAGAAGGGGTATGTGATGAAAAAATTGTACATGAGGAGCTAGAAAGATACTTCTGGAGAATGGATACCATATATAAGGGTTGAAGGTTACCATTGCACAGACTCAAGAAGGATGGTAACTCAATTCCACTAGAAGATAGGGATGGGCCTCCATTTCATGTTGACTTGTTTGAACCATACCTAAAATACACATATTTTTCAGCATGCGAGGTGTTGGGGATGGAGGCCCCTAAATACATGTCAATTGTGCCAATGGTAATTGCAACAGATGTCCAATGCCATAACTCTATACCTTTCGATTATGCCTCACAAATATTCAAAGGGATTGATGTAGGATTGATGGCAATAAAATTGGGGTCTCCCATTCTGCACTTGGAGCATTACTCAATCCTTATGCATATGATACTCTATTATGGACAAGAATTAAAGATGTGGCCTGAAAAAGTAAGGATTTCACAATTTGATAAGGAAGGAAGACTATTACCAGTGCAACTATGGATTGCCATCTAGGATTGTAAATTTTCCAACTCTTGTGTTATATATTTTGAAGAGTTTGAAACCATTGTATAGATTATACAATCATCCTTGTGAATATTCATTGTCTCATGAGATAAAAAGGTTTCTCAGGCCCAAGGACTTCAATGGACCTATTAGCCATAATTTGGAGACTGGTATTGCTTGGAAGGTGCAACTATGATCATAATATATGGGTTTGAAGACACACCCTTTATCTTACCCAAAATAATGCCTGACAGGATTGCTTACTTGGAGATTGCTAGGCAGTTGGATTACTCAAATGGAATGAACCTAAGTTCTTTTGGAAAGTAGGCATTTATGCCTAGCACATTGTGTTTTGGCAATTTCACTGTGTTTTCAAGGGATTGGTATGATATGGTTCTCAATAAACTATTGCAATACAACATGAATAAAGGCCCACCACAAAAAGGATTTGACCCAGAGAGGTACATTAATTTTTCTAGGAATAAAATGAACTTGGGTGGGTATGATCATATACCCTATCTGTATGATGATCTGATTAGGAATTTGGAGGAGGAAGAAGTAGAAAGGGTTGTTTATGAGTACAATAGAGGATTGTCAGATATTGAGTTGTCTTTTGAGGAACAGGTATTTGGTAGTGATAGGCCTCACAACATAGTTGACAAAATTTCCAGATTAAGAACTCAAGACTACAAGTATCCTCCTAGGGAACCAAATGTTGAAGAGAGTTTAGATGCAGATACAAGGCAGATGGCATACAAATCATTTGTGGCTGATGATGAATTTGTTAAAACTCTAGAATTTAAAGCTTTTTTATACAAGCAAAAAGGAAAGTCAATAAGGGAGTCAGTGGAAAATATAACACCAAATAATGAAGGGAAATTATTGAGCAGTTTAAAATTAAGTGTAGAGAAAGAAATGGAAGACATGACCCCTGAGAAGGGAAGAAAGCTTTTGGAGGATATAGGTGTTATGATTTTCCTTGGGTTAGATTTAAATTCTACTTTTGTTTTTGACAGCTTCTCGAAGAATAACAATACCACACATAAGCTCAACCCTAAAGGGGTAACAGAGATATATGCAAGATCCAAGTATAATCCAATGAAGGATCACTCATGATATGGGCCCTGTATCCACCACACAAGAAATTTTTTATAATTGATATTGAGAAATATTTTGGGCATGTAATGACATTAAAAGTTGGAGAGGTTGATCCAATAACTATGACATATATTGGAATCAATGTTTCCAAGTTGAATAAGGCTCAGATCTAGATGTTGATTAAGGAGAAGGAAATGCACAAAGCTAATAATGAAATATTACTCAGGGAAAATGATCGCTTAAAAGATATGATGGGAATCACTTTAGGATCCACTAAACAGTTGACTCATGGTGAGATTTCTCATACAAGAGACTAGTGGGAAGGATCAAATGTGTACTCACAGGGTAAATATGATGCACTTACTACAATGATAAAGAAGAGGCAAGCCAGCTTGATGACTTGGTTGAGTAGACTTTGGGGAACACATTCAAAAAATTATGCTGCAGAGCAAGAACATAAGAGAATTGATGGGAGAATATAGGAGAAGTTCCAAGAGATAAATAGAAGAGATGTTCTAGATAATGTGGCTATTGATACTGCCAACCATTTCATAATAAAACATAGAGACTTCCATGAAGAATTGCAAGGGGATGAACAGGGGTTGATTGATGCCACAAAAAAGGGATTACCAATGCTATTTGAAGACGAAGGATAATTGAAAGAAAAGGACAGGTGGATCAAGGAATGTGAGTCAATGCTGCAAATGATTCTAGAGACGACTACAGGAAACAATTTGACACTGGATGAGGCTTGTGATCAAAATGAAAGGATGGTGATAATGGAGATAGCAATCCAAAATGCACTAGGAGATGCTGACACACATGAGCAATGAGATTACTTGGATCATTTTTCAAAATTCCATTTATGGCTAAATAGAGCCTAATTTCTAGTTTATTATTGTTGTTAAGCAAAAAAAATTTAGAAGGGATGTGTCCTTTCACAGTTTTGTTGTATTTATGTCTGTTTTATAGTGTCAAACAGAGATAGGAGGATAGAAGGAAGATACAGTAGATAAATTTTCAATGATATTTTCATATAAAAAGAATCAGATGGATGTATGAATTTCAATGAAGTTAATGAAGATATCTGAATTTGTGGCTTAATCTTGGTAATAGCTGTTTGTTGGAATTATACAGTTATTTGGTTGTCTCCATTTTAATACTTTTCTATTGTTTAAATTGATATATCAAGCATATATTTAGTTTATCAATACACATTTGATGTACTTGTGTGATGTGATTATTGGGTTCTTTCAAACTGAGATTAAATCCTTCTAATCAATCACAGTAATTGGGGAGTATTAATTGGATCAGTAAGAAGAATCACATAACTAGGGTTGTCATTCTGTCTCAAGTAGAGTTTGTCAATCATTTATTCACACGTTTATACAAGTTATAAACTAAATTTGTGTGCCAAACAGTTTGAATTATTGCCATCACATATTACATTTTTCTAGATCTTCATTAGATTCTATATACCCAACAAGGCACTGGTCTCACATATTTCATCTTTTGGTTCATCCATGTTATTTTTTACATTTGTTAACTGAACATATTTCTTGATATTACTCATACAATTTATGTTAGATTAGGATTACATCTGTTCACTGTAAGATTGCCATTGTGAATAGATTGTTGTAACAAAATCACATCATTTAAGTCTGCTCAGTTCACATGAGTAGATCCACCTAGGTTTAGCAGCACCTGAAGAGAAGAAGGTCTAAACTATTTGGACTTGTATGTTACCCTGAAACATACCAAGAGTTTGGAAACCTCTTGAAGTATTTTTCCTACGTTTTTGAGAGCTAACACACCCATCCGCCCATCCATCCGTCCATATCACCTTTCTCTCTCTTCCATCATTTCATTCCACCTCGCTTCACTTTCATTAATTGCTCAATTATTTCTAAAAAAGGTGAAATGATACGTTCTCTCCACAATCTTTGTACTGCATCCTTCACATGCTTAGGTATGTACGCGGTAATTCTCATCTCTTAATTACCTTTTAAGTGCATTTATTTAATCATGGCACGTTACTATAGGTGATTACATAATATGTCATCACTTCTTGTCAATTCACCACTCCCTTCTCACATGTGTGAACACATGTACAAATTTAGGTTGGGGGGGATAAAAAATGCAAATATACTGCCTGTGTCAAATCATAATTTGGCTATGTCAGAAAATTTAAATAAGCCGATTTAAAATTCTAGCTCACATGTGTGAGATGATGTTAACTGAGCCACCAATTATTTCCATTAGTGCTCTCATTTATCACCCCTTTTCTCGCCTTAATTGCCTTGTCATAGTCTTGAGTTATAAGCAGTAAATGGTAAAAAAACCAAAGACAAGGAAGGAAATTCAGTTGACACTTGCAGTGAAAATTTAGTTGAAAGGTGTTGGTTTTCAGACATCAATTGCAGAGGAATTTTTTTTTGTAGAGTGATAGTGATTTTAGACAATGGGAGGTGGCTTAATTTGGAATGAGCCTTCAGTTCATGACATTTTGTTGCAAGATGTGCAATGCGTGGCAAAATTTCAATATTGTGGATGTTTGATTATTTCATGAAGCTAGATGGCTTTGACGAAGGAATTGTACTTGAATTCGCTCAAACATTCTATGAAGACAAAGCCACAATAAAAGGGTTAGAAGTTGTGGCAACTGAAGAGAGAATT
Organism: Sequoia sempervirens; assembly: GCA_007258455.2. Lineage (NCBI taxonomy): Eukaryota > Viridiplantae > Streptophyta > Pinopsida > Cupressales > Cupressaceae > Sequoia > Sequoia sempervirens. The sequence goes on along the minus strand of VDFB02271358.1, from coordinate 83,928,299 downwards.
GCAGAAGTTTCAGTGTTACTTGTTGATGGAGAGAATTACCCTGCCTCTAGGGATGCCAGGTTGGCCAAAGCAGAATTTATAGTATATGGCAACCCGCCAATTAGCATAGACAAGTAGGGTGTAGAAAGAATGTCTCTTCTTGAACCATGGAAGCATGAAGCTATCTACAATATAAGGTATCTCACCTGTGAGGGACATTTTTCAAACCTGTATTCGGTACATTTCAAGCTCTTGAGCCATATGAGGCATGGAAGGAGGATGAACATGCCCAATGTTCTATACAATCTTCTCTCCATCATGGCAGCTGAAAAAAAAAAGGTAGGGACAACTCTGTCTCCCACCATTGCTTGATAAAATTGTTGGTTAAGAAATCTTTGCATAGTGTATCTAAGATTTCTTGGGAAGAATTTTTAAATATTGATCAATTTAGACCTGAGGAACTACAACCTAGGGTGTTACCCCAACCCCGTAGGGTTAGCAGAAGATTAAGCATAGCTGAAGCCACTCCTGGTGCTTCAACTTCTGGTGCTAGTTCTAGTATGAATCCTCCTGCAACAACAGAAGGAGCCATAAAAATTAGTTCCTCTGAAATAGAGCATTTTGAAAAAAGAAAACTCTTCATCTGATTCTAATGATGATGCCCCCCTACAAACCCTAATAAGAACCAGGGCACGAAAGAAAGAGGATGAAACAAGACAAGAAAAAGAAAAATCCCAAACACATCCTGTAGAGAAAGAGGTGTTGAGTGCTAGGAAGAGAAAGGCTAACCCTATTCATCCTACAACCAAAGGAAAATGTAAGAGCACCTCTAGGAAGTCAAAACCAGCTAGGCCAACTTTTTGTATGCCTTCACAAGAAAGCCTTGGGCATGGTGATACATCACATGGGGAAACTAAATCTCCAATGGAACAAGAGCATGTTGAAGAAAAAGAAGAGGATATATTTGAGAAAATAACAAAAATAAAATTGGCAGACCTTGCTAATATTGCAGAGGAGTTTGAGGATGAGTAGGATTTTCTGTAGCAAAACCAAGAAAAAGAATAGGAGTTCTTGTAGCCGCAGTAGGAAGCACAACAAGAGCCAGAGCAAGGCCATGAACAAGAACAAGAGGTCTTGCAGCAAGAAGGGGGCAAAGAAATAGTACCCTTGTATCCGAAGACAACTAGACAACCTGAGTTCATGCAGATAGTACCATATGGGGAGAAACCATCAACAAGAACACTGGTAGGAATTCATAACCCTCCTGATTTTATGATTCATGCAACAATTTTAAATTTATGGAAAGAAATAGAAAGGAGGGAGGAAGAATGGAAACAGGAGAGGAAGAGACTGAAAAAGGAAATCCAAAAGAAGGATGAGGTTATTGAGGAGAAAAATGAGGAGATTTCTACTTTGAAGAAGGAAGTAGATGACATTGTGATCATGGTGCCACTAATTCTAGAATGCAAAGCTCCTCCAAGGGTTTATGCCCTACACTTGAGACAGAAATATCTCTCTTTCAAGTTTTCAAATTTTTTTTTAGACTTAAACTCCTCCATTGAAACTCCTACTGAATTCTTCAATTCCTATAGGATTGCTTCCCCTGAGATGAAAAATTGGTTATGTGAATTCTATTTGCAAAATTATGCTATCACGCAAGATCATGATTGGAACCCATTGCTATATGTTGGGGTTATTCAACTAAGAGAATTTATGTCTTGGGTACAAAACAAGATTAATTGGGATGAGCAGAATAATGCTTATAAGAAAATGGAATCTAACATCCCCTTAGCCATTAAGGCTGAGTCAAGCCACCCAAGGGATATTCATAAAGAATGGCTCAGGATACTTCTTAGACCAATCTATGGTAACAAAATCATGCCCTGGATTGAAGTTTTCTACATTGAATATGAGGTCAAAGCAATGGAAAAAGAGGAGCTTGTAAGATGATACCTGGCCCAACGATGGAATAGTTTAACAGATGAGCTAAAACAAGTCAAGCCCCATTATATTCACAATTATGTTGCAGCACTAAAGCGAATTGACAGGTATATCCATATTGATAGAACAAAGGGGAGATTTTGGCTTCCCCTAACTTTCCAGCCACCCATTCTCATGTGGCCAGTACCAAACTACAGATTCTACCAATATGATATTGTTGTAGAAAGTCAAAGATGGAACAAATTTAACAAATTGGGAGGATTTTATTGGGATCCAAACTCATGCTCTGCTGAGACAGATGTTGGCCAACTTGCAGTTGAAAACTTTAGAGCTTTGACCAAACAAAAGAACAACCCTTCCACTGCTGGAGGACCAACAAGATGTTAAGTTTGGGGGGGAACGATGAGCCTAGTTTTTGGTCAAATTTTGGGTAGAATCTATAGTCCATTTGCTGGAAGTGTCATGAACTTAGTAGTTAAGTGTTAATATTTGCATAATATTTCCCTCAAATCATTGACATTGGGCTTAACTCTATCTCTATGAAGTTTTAATGAAACAATTGGCATATTATGTGGATTATCTATATTGATTTCACGTATGGTTGATGAATGTTCTTTAAGGTAATTATAGATGTGCAATTATTATGAGTACTAACATTGCTATGCAAGACACAACTTATAGATGCTAAGTTGAGAAAGGAAACCGCTAGATGGTCATGCAGGGGAATCATTCAAAGGAGTCAACTGAAGCACGACGACAATGGATTCCCCACAACATTCAATTGTAACCTCCTTGTGTTTATGGCATTGAGCAATTGTGGGCATTATTGCAATGCTGAGTCCACATTTGGGAATGCATGTCTGACTGGATTCCCTGTAGATGTAACCGCTCTGCCACTCTTTTCCTTGTTTTCCCTAAATGGTGTCCTCTCAATTAGTGGGAGTTGACCACCCTATTTAGCTGGTAGCATAAATAAGGATTTGAATCTTCTTCTTGGGGGTTATTAGTTCTTGATTGTTGTTGTTAGATGATATTGATGATGTATTAAGCATTCTCCATTTTCAATATAGCCATGCTGCTACTTTGTTTACATATTTTTCACTGAATGAGATGATAGTCTCAATTTAAGCATTTGAGTTTGTATTAGTCTTAGTGGATACTCATCCAAGGGGGCCCACTTGGTGAATAATTTGTTCTTTAGAGTAATTAGTTTAGTTATTATTTCCTATTATGTACTTAGTTCAAGATCTGGCATCGACTATTCCTACAACCACTAAAATTCTATTATGTGACTATTCTTGCAGCCAAAATAGACAAAGTAGTTTCCTGTTTGTTTGCTCAGATATTTATTTTTGTTATGCATTTCAGCTTAGCATAGTTGTTAATTGATGCTTAGTCTTTCTTTATTTCTTTCCAAGTAGTTTACCTTCCAATATTACGTTTTTCTTAGTTGTAGTGTAGACATGGCTACTTTGAGTTCCTAGTGCACATATAGTGTTGAACCATTTCAAGTTTACATCCCTAGGTTGACAAGTTAAATGCACATTCATGATGATTGAGATAGCTATTCAAGTTAGATGTCCAATCTTTGAATCATGGTTGTAAAGGCTTAGTTATTGAATCATTGTAGGAGGCCGATAGGTAAAGATAGGGATCCATATAGGGTGGGAGAGGTAGAGAGAGGTGATAAAATTATAACTTTATTTTGTGTGAAATAATGATATGAAGATCCCTATCACTCCATCCAAAATCATGGGATAAAATTATAACTTTATGTAAATTTCAAATATTGGAGATATAATTAGATCTTTTAGTTTTGATAAATTACCATAAATATGTTACAACTAATAGGGTAGAACTAGAATTTTAATCCTACAAAAAAAAAACATTTGATATAAAAACGATAAAAAACTATATAGTAATAATTATAAATGGGAAATGGTATGGAAACAAAAAAATTAATATCTTAGACTTAGTAGGAGGGGGATATGTGATGGTGGATTATGGGACATAGGCACCCAAATTGGATTTATAGCGTCAAGGAGGGATATGGACAGGGATAATGTTTTTGGGCTAGTAGAATGGAGGGGGATGGTGACAAATGGTTTGGAAGAACGATAAAACATAATGTATTGACTTAAGAGATTCTTCCTTCTCTTGAGAAGTTGAAATGAAAAAGGAATATGAAGAAGTAGGCCAAAGTGAATGAGATAGATAGTGTATTGATTGAAGAGATTCTTCCCACTCTTGAGAATTTGAGGAAGGTGCATGTGCAGTATGTGCAATGGGAAAATGGAAATGTAGAAGTGGATAAAGTCAAGAGGTTTTTCATTGCATATGAATTTGTGCAAGTAAAGAATGTGAGAGATGATGCTATAAGTGGAGTTGAACAAATGAACTCAAAGATTCTTGAACTTAAGAATTCCATGGAACAAATGACAAGGAAAAGGAAAAATAAGATCTAAGTGCAAAAAAAGAGAATCAGTTGGGTGGAGACATGAAAACCTTATCTAAAAAGGTAGACAAGTCTTGTAAATAACTTGTTAAAAGAAACATCTACATTCTCTAATCATAAAGACACTCTCAAAGCTAAGAAAAAGGTGGCTACAAAGCTACATAAAATTATTCAAGACATTGAAAATTCTATCCAAGAAAGGGATGTTTCTATCCTAAGGGTTGATGAGGGAGCAACTAATCTAAAGATTCAAGTAAAAGATATGAAAAAAAAGTTAGAAGATCATGACAATTCAAATAGTAGGGGTGTTAACAGGTAAGAGTAATGGAGATGAGGAGAAATTTGTGTTTCATCTTTTCCTCACTCTCTCTACCTATCTCTCCCTCTATTCCTTCAACCTTACCTCTCTCTACCTACCTCTCCATGTCTCCCTTAATTTCCTCTCCCTCCCTTTATCTAATTTTTCCTTTTCCTTATCATATAAAACCAAAATTTTCACCACTTCCTATCTCCCTCCTTCCCTCCTCTCCCTCCCTCTATCCCTCCACCCTACCACTCCCTATCTCCATCCTTTCCTCTTTATCTCCCTCCCTCTCTCCCTCACACACACACACACAACCTCTCTCCACCTACCCCTCCCTCCCTAACTATCTCTATACAAATCCCTCACAACCTATCACTCCCTATATCCCTCCTCTCCCCCCTCTATCACTCCCACCCTACCACTCCCTGTCTCCCTCCTTCCCTCTTTCTCTCCATCCCTTTATCCCTCCCACCCTACCACTTCCTATCTCCCTTCTTCCCCCTCTCTCTCCCTCCCTCTCTCCCTCACACACACATACAACCTCACTCTTCCTACCCCTACCTTCATCCCTCCCTAACTATCTTTGTACCTATCCATCTCACCCTACCACTCCCTATCTCCCTCCTTCCATCTTTCTCTCCCTCCTTATATCCCTCCCACCCTACCACTCCCTATCTCCCTACTTCCCTCTTTCTCTCCCTCCCTCTATCCCTCCCACCCTACCACTTCGTATCTCCCTCCTCCCTCCTCTCTCTCTCCCTCTCACACACACACAACCTCTCCACCTACCATCCCTCCCTCTTTCTCTCTATACCTATCCCTCCTACCCTATCACTCCCTAGATCCCTCCTTCCCTCCATAGATTTAGGGAATTTTTGTAGGCTCAATTTAGTGGATATTGGTAAAGGAATACTTATAGGATTATCATTTTGCATGTTGAACCACTATAGAATAGTCTCAAGATACTTCCTCTAGTTTAACCATAGCTTCTTTATATCCATCATAGTGTAAGTATTCTCTTTATACAAATGTATGAATTTATTCTCATACTACCATGGCCAAGATTTCCAAAAATAAATGACATATATCCTTTAACATGATGCAATACTTCCTCATGATATGTACCAATCTTAAATTTTAACAAACATTGGTCACTTACTAGTACCTTATGTTATTTCTACAATTGTGTTGGTTTTTATATTGATTTGGATATTATAAAGATACTTATATTTAGTCTAATGTATATATTTCTAAGATACTTAGATCCTTTGTACTAGTTCTTTATTGATACCATCATTGTTTAACAAAAAATATTTTCATGATCAATGACTTACCTCTCTCTAATTTATTTATTGGGATTTGTCATCTGCTTGACTCTTCATAAGCATTGTAACTCTTGTGAAACCTTTATGTCTTCTATCAATACTCCATTTTCTTTGGAAACATTCAAATACTCTATGTCCTTCTATTCCACATCTAAAATATGATCATATGAAGGTTGTTTCACTACATCTACCATATCATCTTCCATCTATGTAATATTCCTCTATTCTTTTATTTCATTATGAACTAATACTTCCTCTTTGTTCAATTTCTTCATTATAAGGTCTTTCAACACCATCTTTATGTCTCTCTTTGGGTTAATCCATCATCATTGTTGCATTAATCCATTAGGTTAAACCTTAAATCATAAACCCTAAACCTAACATCTATCATCATTGCATTAATCCATTGCATGAAATTATAAATGATTAATGTTATCCATATTTACACTATAATTGATTAATTGAATAATTGAAGAAGGCTCACTTTTACCATGTAATTGATGCAATCATCGGAATTAATCATTCAATTTTTTCCTGAAATGTGTTTATAAGGCATGTGGATGAGAGTTTGAAATATTCAAAAGCCTTATAGAAGCTATGAATTATTAAATCCATAAATCTATTTTGGTGCCTATTTCCCACAATCCACCATCACATCTCCCCCTCCTATTAAGTCCATTTTGGGTCCTTTTATCCCTCCCACCCTACAACTTCTTATCTCCCTCCTTCCCTCTTTCTCTCCCTCCCTCTATCCCTCCCACAGGTCTACCACTTCCTATCTCGCTCCTTCCCCCCCTCTCTCTCTCACAAACACACAAACAACCTCTCTCCACTTACCCCTCCCACCTTACTAGTCCCTATCTCCCTCCTTCCCTCTATCCCTCCCACCCTACCACTCTCTATACCTATCCCTATCTCTCTCCTTCCCTCTTTCTCTCCCTCCTTCTATCCCTCCTACCCTACCACTTCCTATCTCCCTCCTCCTCCCCTCTCTCCCTCCCTCTCTCCCTCCCTCTATTTATACCTACCTCACCTACCCTACCTGTCTCTATAATGGAAATGTAGAACTGGAGGTAGTAGGTACTATAATGTATAAAATGAAAAAGTAATATACTCTAAAAACACTTAAAAAGAAGCAGACCAAAGTGAATTAGATAGATAATGTATTGTATAAAGAGATTCTTCCTTCTCTTGAGAAGTTGAGGAAGGTGCACGTGTGTAGTATGTGCAATGGGAAAGTTGAAATACAAAAATTGGATAAAGTCAAGAGGTTTTGTATTAAATATTAATTTTTGCAAGAAAAAAAATGAGAGATGATGAGCTATAAGTGGATTTGAACAAATGAAGTCAAAGATTCTTGAACTTCAAAATTACATGGAATAAATACAATTGGAAATACTTCTATCTATCTCTCATCTCTCACTATCCCTCCTAACCTTTCTCTCCCTCCCTTTTTCCTTCTTTACCCCATTTCTCTCTTTCCATTTACCCCTACCTTTATTGTTCACTCCCTCCTTCCCTATCCCCCTTACCAAACTTGAGCACATATGGGTGATATGATTGTCCCTCTTTCCCTCATCTCTCTCTTACCAAATTTATCATAATTTTGTAACTCAAATGACAATCTAGGAGTACCCCTCTAGATGCTTCACTCTTTGTACATCTATTACACTTGACCATTATGAGGATAGGGATAGAGGAAATTATTACCATATAGAGGTTAATATATTTTTTAAGTAGAGCAATCAAGATGGTAAAGAGGATGATGTGTCTAACAATAACCACATTATTTCCCATTGAACATAGTGCACATGCTTACCTCCATTTCTACATTTCTATTTTCCCATTGCACATAATGTATATGCTCCATCCTCAACTTCTCAAGAGCAGGAATAATCTCTTAAGTGCAAGAAATTATTTTGAATTATAAAGTAATGTGCAACAAGCATTTGTATGTAGAGAATGAAATGGAAAGATTCTTAAAACTGGAGATAGAAGGTAGTATAATGTATGAAATGAAAAAGGAATCTGCTCTAAAAACACTTAAAAAGAAGCATCTACCAAAGTGAATTAGATCATAAAATTTGTGTAAGCCAAGAAAGTGAGAGATGATGCTATAAGTGGATTTGAACAAATGAAGCCAAAGATTCTTGAACTTAAGAATTCCATGGAACAAATACAATTGGAAATAATTCTCTCTATCTCTCATCTCTCACTATCCCTCCTAATATGATGAAAGAAACTTTCAAAATTTACCACAACTATTACTTTAGAGTAAAAATTGTATTTTAATTTCCTCATATGATGGAAAAAGAAATGCACAAAATAACTGCAGGTTGGAAAACATAGTGGGTTGTGAGTGATTGCATGAACTTCTTTTTCTAAGTTCAAGGGTGGAGAGCTTGAGGAAGATTTCTAGGTGGGTGGTACATAAAACTAATCAATTGGGTTGTTAGGTGTAGAGGGTTTTACAACAATATGTGGGTTGCATGTTTCATAACACCCAATGTTTTCCAACTTACAATTGTTTTAATGAAAACCTTTTTCTTATTTAGAGAGTACAAATGTAATGAAAGGTACTTTCAAAATTTACCACAACTGCTACTTAGAGTAAACAATGCATTTCAATTTCCTCATATGATGGAAAAAGAAATGCACAAAATAATCATAGGTTAGAAAACACAGTGGGTTGTGAGTGATTGCATTCTACTTGTTTTAATCTGAAGAGTGGAGAGTTTGGGAACGATTTCTAGGTGGGGGATACACAAAACTAATCAAATTGACTTGAGGGATGACTAACCAATTGGGTTTTTATGTGTAGAGGGTTTTAGAATAGTATGTGGGTTACACGTTTCATATCACTCAGTGTTTTCCAACCTACAATTGCTGTAATGAAAACCTTTTCTTATTTAGAGAGTACAAATGTAATGAAAGGCACTTTCAAAGTTTATCACAACTATTACTTAGAGTAAAATTTTTGTTTCAATTTCCTTATAGGATGGAAAAATAAATGCATAAAATAATTGTAGGTTGAAAAACACAATGGTTTGCGAGTGATTATACTATCTATGTATAATTTGAGGTTGGAAAACAGTGGGTGTTATGAAACCTGCAACCCATATTCTATTCTAAAGCCCTCTAACCTAACAACCCAATTGGTTAGTCACCCCTCAAGTCAATTTGGTTAGTTTTATGTGGGTTGCAAGATGAATATAATGCCCTTAAACACTATGATTATGAGTCTATGAATTATTAGTCATAAATATTTTCCATGAATTATAAGTATATGAATTATTAGTTCAACCACAAATGTGAAGCCGATAGACTAATGTTTAGAAAGAACTATGCAATGTAGAACTATGAATAACTACAATGAAGTAATGTTGTAAGTAGGGGATGCTATCATCCTAAATGTGTGGTTGCACAACATAATATACATGAAATAGATTTACAAGAATGTATTTGACCTCCTCCATTTGCTTTCTTATCTACAAGTGAAAGCCTATAGACTAATTCCTTTATGTATTTAACATGGTCTGCAATTTGTTTTCTTTTCTGTAAATACATAGTATAATTGCAAGTTGGAAAACATAGTGGGTTTGAGTATATGGTTTATGAAACTTGAAACCAATACATTATCTATCTCATTCACTTTGGTCTACATCTTTTGAAGTGTTTTTAGAGTAGATTCCTTTTTCATTTCATATATTCTAGTACTTTCACAAAATAATTGCATGTTGGAAAACACAATGTCAGTTTCCATTATTTAATTTTACATGTTCAAAGTTAAACAGTGGAGAGTATGGGGGAGTTATATTTTAGGGATACATAAAAATAACCAAATCGATACAACATAAATGGTGACTACTTTAATCCATACAAAGACCCTTATCTAGTTTAAAATCCAAATATTATATACCTCTTATCTGAAATTGTGTACCCTTTTAAGGCATCTCCTATTTATAAAACTAATTTTCTCATATGAAAAATAATTTAAGTCAAGGATCTTGTATATCCCCTTAATCCATCCTGTTAGGACCCCTTAATTCATTGTCTTAGCTATCCTAAATTCATCCTCATGAAAAATATATGCACAAAACAATTGTAGGTTGGAAAACATAGTGGGTTGTGAGTTATTTCATTATACTTGTTCAAAGATCAAGGATGGATTAAGGGGATATACAAGATCCTTGACTTAAATTATGTTTCATACGAGAAAATTAGTTTTACTTGTTCAGAATGGGTTGTGAGTTATTTCATTGTACTTGTTTGCGCCTACACATTTTGTATGCATGTATGCATGCATGCAAAATGTGTAGGTTCAAACAAGGAACACGAACCATTTCACGCAATGCCTCAAAAGTGCGATGGAAGCTGGATATACTCAAAGGATTCAACTACATCCCCTGCAACAAACCTGATAAACACAAAAAAAAATACAAAGTTTTATCAGAAATATTAGAAATTGTTTAACACTCCACCAAATTGCTTAATCAAAGTGAATCCATCAAGAACCCAAGAAATGATTAAAAAAATTGTACTACCATTTAAATAATTTTAATCACCACAAAATGAATTTAATTCAACTGTTTATTTTGAAATTAAATTTCATAGATCTATAACGGTTTAGAATAGCCCATTTCTCATGTCAGAACTTACCAAGCTCAGGAATTCGTTAGTTTCGGCAGAGAGAAGCAATTCTTCTCAATAATCTGTACCCATGTCTCTTCCCTCCAATCCGAATGAGTTGAACATATCATCATCACCGCCATCACAAGTCCAAATTTGTGGCTGGGCTTTGAATTAGCCATAATTGTCGTGAGTCACGCCTTATAAAGTGGATCAGATTTGGTTTATAAATTATTCCACTTTGTCCAACGAAATGAGGTTTTGACTTAGGGTTTATTTAGACCTCATTTTCTATTTACTGGAGACTTTACTAAAAATTAGGTAGATTTTTTAATTGTTAATAATGTTTATTCTTTTAATTTATTATTTAAGAACAATATATTTTCATAATGTTATTATTTTAAATTATGTAAATATTTGAGCTAAATTAATTGTAAGTGTTAGTGTATGAGTGGTTTTCTTCTAATATATTTAGTTTAAGGGATGTTTTATTATTATTTGAAATTATTATGTTTTTGTTATGACATTCAACTTCTATAATTGTGTAAATAGGGTGATGATTTATTACAAACAATATCTTTTTATAATGAAGATTTATAAGAATTGTTGTTTTCCCACATTTTTATAGTTGTGAAGGAAAATATAATTTCTTAAGTGTAATCTAGACTAAACTAATAGCATGCATACAAATAAGCATAGATTAACTTAGATCTAATAAATTTTTAGTTGCGGGTCAATGTATTATTAAAAAATACCATGCTAAAGTATTGGAAATAAATGTGAACAACAAATATACTCAACTATATATGATCAAGGAATGAACGATCTATGTGAAATTTATGAAACTTGTGATGTCTCAAGATTAAGAAAAGATTACGACAATTTATAACTCACCTCAAAATAAATATATTCTATCTAACCTATGGAGGATTGAGTATACACATAGAAATGTATTATACTTGCAAAAATGATCTAGTAAGTCTCACAAATTTACTTCTTTTATTTTTCCCTATTTGCCTCTACTTCATTTACCTTTTCTAATACTTAAAGACCAACACTGTTTAGAATTTATACCTTAAATGGTTGTTAGTATCAAAGGAGACATATTCTCCTAGGTTGCCTCACATAAATGCATATAAATATTGAACATGGTGGATTGTAGAAATGTGTGAAAGAACAAACATAGTATGCAAGGCCCTAGAATGACATACATGCAAATTTGTTACTCCTTTTAGCTCACTAAATCCAAATGTTTCAATATTAATTATTCAATTTAATACTCTAGGGTGAGAGGATTTATGGATTCCAAATGTGTAAAATGAATGCTAATGAACGCCTTAAACTATTAGCACATAACATCAAATTTCACAAAAAGTGCACATAGTCACCTTGAAGTAGGAAAATGAAAGGGGTAGTTGACCAATAATTTGAATTTAAGTTTTAGAAAGAAAATGGTCAAATGTGTGATCTCAAGGTTGACCTTGTGACTATAGAAATGACCTTGGGTGAGCAAACAATCATATCCAAGCATATAATGGATATATAGAGGTTGGTATAGGAATAAGTGTAATAAATGTGATGTTATGGAGAATATATTAGAATAAGGTTGGGGCTAACTACACAAGAATGTGTGTGTATACTGAATGAACTCAATTTTGTGTAAGATTGCGTCATTTGACATGTACATGCACTAAGATATTTTTTCAAAATTGACATAAAAATATATGGAAAATGACGTAGTATGCAAATTTCACCATTACATTAATGTAGGGAATAAAATACACTAGGTAAAAATATATATGGGGGATAAATTTTAATATTATTGAAACCCTAGATAAATTAGTAGTTGAGAATAATAATTGAGTAATATGAGATTAGAAGTAGATTGAATTAACAAAGAAAAAGTAAAGCTTACCTTGAAATTGATATAATGTTGACTTTCACTATTGAGATGTCATAATAGGCTAAAGGCTTAATAGTGTGTCCCTTATCATTTTTGGCATTGAGCATATTTTGTAACTGTAGTAAATAAATTGTCAAGAATTTAGAGATAATGTAAACTAGTGGTTTGTGTCATTTTCTTTGTAGATTCAATGTATAATTTTAGAATTAAAAATAATCTATTTTTTTATTAGTCTTTTGATATTTTAAAATACACATTTTTTAAAGTGTAATTAATCACCACAATGCATTACATTTAATGAAAAATAAAACTTGTCCATGATTTCTTGGAATTAGATCTATTTCTAATAATTTCTTCTAAAATATTTTAGTTATTTCTAATTTTTAAACTAGAACTAACAAAAATTTAGACCTACATTTTTTTGTTATGTAAATTTCTCTTTGTCTATTTATTGAAATAAATACATCAATATAGAGTATGGTGCAATTTTTTAAAAAAAATTGACTTTTTTTTTATTGTATAAAATGAGGCTCTTTATTTTGTAATGGGCCTATCTTGGTTATAATATATAAATAAAAATATATAATATTAAAAAATATATTATAAATTAATCTTTTTAAAAATATAATTCCTACGGCTACATACTCATAAACTCTCCTCTCCAAGTGACTTCATTTGGCCCCTATATTCATGACATGAAGTGACCTATTCCACCTAAAATTTTAACATATGGATAGGAGGTGAGACTATTACCATGAGGGCACTACAAATGTAATTTTCATCAAAGCCTTTTCATAAAACCCCCTTTCCACATTTCAAACATTGCCTCTCCACCCTACATATATTATTTTAAGGGGGTTTAATTTAATGGTGCTTGATTAAACCGCCTCCTATTATGGGGTGTTGTGCAATAACATACAATTGTTGAATAGGTTTCATCTAAGGTACTTTTATTGGATTTCCGTTAGATCAAACCTTATTTATTTTGGGTGTGAATTTTGATTGCATTTTTCATATTTCTTTATAAATGGGACTCACCATTATGTTTCCACCTAATAAAGAGTTGATATCTAAAATCTAGAAATTAATTTGGTGTTAGAGACCATAGATGATTAAAACATGAAAATTTGAGGATATGGAATAAGATTGTTCTTGTGATCTATTCCACTTAGTAGAATTTTGTCATGTTGGCCTAGTTTCATCCTAGGTGAAAGTAAACATTCATTACTTATAGAAAATACTTTCCTAAATGATATATACATAAGGAAAACTTTGTGGTGCTAAGAAATGCTAATGAAATTTATTATGATAGAGGGAACGGTTTAACTCCTTTGCTACTAGTCAAGCCCCTTGAAAATAGAGAAACAAAGAATATTGGATATTGAGTAGATTTTTGAGCATGTATGCTAGGATTTGTGAATAAGATTTGACAATAATTTTTTATATATGATATTCATTGAGGGTATCTTTTTTATTTTAATTGATTAAAATAAACTATGATGATGTCTTTAAATATATCACCCTAGACACATAACTTGAGGTCTTTAAGGAAATGGGGCCACTCATGAATATTAGCATGTGGGAAAAGTGGTTTAGTCTAGAAGGAACCCTTAAGAACATAAACATGAGTATCAAGTGGTAAAAAAATGAAACCAAAAATGTGCAAAGTGAGTATTTTTCTCCTCTTTATTTTACCCCAAGTTTAGTGTGCATGCAAAACAAGGTGGGAAAGCATGTCAAAGTATAATAAATACATGACAATAAAATTATATATACATTTTGAATATCAAAATTTAAGAAAATGAAATAAGTGCATACCCTCTTTGTCCACAATATGTCATAATTATCCATTGGACCTATCACATCATCAAAAGAAAAAACTAACCTATGAAATTATAAATAAAATGAGAATATAATCAATCAATAAGATTCCCTCTCAAATTAGGTGTATTATTATGGAGGGCATACAAATTAAAGAGAAAAAATGAAAATAAAATAATGACCAAAAATTGAAATTGAAAATATAACATAATTTAGATATGTAAATCTGAATTAAAAATACATGCTTATGATATATATTAGCATATATATTGTAACTATGAGAATACAAATCAAAATTAAATTATAAAACACATTATTCTAACACATGCAAACCTCCATTTGAACGATGAGAAGATGGACACCCAATAATCTCTATTGTGCGAAGAAAATGATTATGCTTTAATGTATATGGTTGCTCCATTAGCATTCTTTGGATTACGGATTTGACAACATAAGATTGCATCAAGGATTTTCTCCTAAAAAGATGGGGGTCAATTATTAACTCTTAAAAATATTTAAATTAATCCAGAATTTTGTTAAAATGACAAATCTTTTGAAAGATTCGTTCAAATTATATGATGTTCATCTAAAATTGTGAATAGTATTCTCTAACTTCACACGACAAATCTACAGTCTAATCAATAGAAAAGTCATCATCTTCACGGCTATTTCGGAACGTATGGCTCGCGGCTGTTAGTTGACCCCAGACTTACACTTCCCTTCGTTGACCACAGTCAACGCCCCCTTCTTTATAGTCAGTTGCCCTCTCTTTACCTGCCGAATCACCCAAACTCATGGCGCCCACAACCAAGTTATTTTTGCTTACTGTTATTCCCCTGTTTCTCCTCCGCTTCTGCTGTGGATGTATTCACAGGGAAGAGGAAGCTCTTCTTCAATTCAAAGACGCCTTAAATTATTCTTTCCATCCATATCTGACCTCGTGGGAGAAGGGAAGTGATTGCTGTCTCTGGGATGGCATTTCCTGCGATATCACCACCCATCATGTTGTCGGTGTTGAAATATACGGCGGTGATGGAATGGAGGGCGGCGTCCTATCTGAGAGCTTGTGCACCCTCACTTTTGTTGCAACCATTAGCATATCAAACATGGGATTAAAAGATACTCTTCCTCCCTGCTTGGGAGAACTCTCTTCTCTCACAGAACTGAATTTATATATGAATAAATTGAGTGGAAACATTCCTTCGTCCTTTGCAAACATGTCTTCTCTTGCTGTCCTTGATTTAGCAGATAACCTTTTAGAAGGTGAAACTGCCCTCAGTACTCTTTGTATGCTCAGCAACCTTACTGTGGTTGATCTTTCTTTCAACCAGCTAAATGGATGCTTACCATTATGTCTGGGAAGTCTCTCTTCACTCATAAAACTGCATTTATCTTCTAATAGGTTGAGTGGGAATATTCCATTGTCTTCTTCTCTTGCTGTGCTTGATTTAGCAGATAACGTTTTGGAAGGTGAAACTGCCCTCAGTAATATTTGTGTGCTGAGCAAACTTAGCGAGGTTTCACTTGGTTACAACCAACTGAATGGAAGCTTACCATCCTGCCTCGGTAATCTCTCTTGTCTAGTTAGGCTAGAGATTCCTGGAAATCACTTGAGTGGTAAGATTCCATATTCTTTAGGCAACATTTCCTCACTCAAATATATTGATGTTTCTAATAATTCTTTAAGTGGTTCTATTCCAGATTCCTTGGGTGGTCTCTCTTTGCTGGAAACCTTGGATATATCTTACAACCAACTAAATGGAACTCTTCCATCTTCATTTTCAAGGCTTTCCTCCCTTTTGCAGCTCTTTGCTAATGGGAATGCATTCAACCAGAGTATTGCTTCTTCAGCGCTACCGTCTTCACTTTACTATCTGCATCTCTCATTAGACGGGCAACAGATCATTTCAGAGGTTTTCTTTCACAATTTTATCAATTTAGAAAGTCTGTACTTGTCAAATTGTGTACTTAATATCAGCACCACCTGGATTCCCTCATTCCAGTTGTTCTTCTTATATATGACGTTATGTAAGGTGGATGGCAAAATCCCGTTGTGGATTTCAACCCAATTCTCACTTGTAAAGTTGGAATTATCTAACAACAATCTTGTTGGAGAAATTCCTTCATGGCTATTGCATATGCGTCTTCTCTACATCAATCTCACAGAAAATCATCTCCAAGGTCGCCTTTTGCTAAATACTTTAGCTTGGAATCAACTAAAGGTCCTGGACATGTCTAGAAATGCATTGTGTGGTCAAATACCATCAGTTTGGCCTCCTGGTATAAAAATATTGTTGCTCAACGACAATTTGCTGATAGGAAATATTCCTCTAGACTTACAGGGTCTCTCTTCACTGGGAATTGTAAATTTGTCAAATAACTCTTTAAATGGAATCATCCCTCCAAGCTTAGCCAATTGTTCTAGGCTTCAAATGTTGAATTTGGGGGACAATAATTTGAAGGGAATGATTCCATATGAGTTTGGTAAGCTAAGTGAACTGAAGTCACTAGTAATAAAGAATAATCAGCTAAGTGGATCACTATGTACCTCCATATCAAACTGCATAAAATTGCAGTTTTTAGATGTTGGGCAAAACTTCTTGGAAGGCCACATTCCAAAGTCAATAGGAAACCTTTAAGAGTTGAAAGTGTTAGCAATGAGGAAGAATGATTTTGATGGTAGTATTCTTGCAGAAATCAGGCAGTTGAAGAACCTACAAATATTGGACCTTTCTTCAAATCAGTTATCAGGTTTTATGCCACACAACATTTTTAGTTTACAAGCAATGTTGGCAGAAACACATCAGGAATTTTGTAGGGTTCAATTTTCAACCACCATGCAATGGCAATCTAGTGAATACATATATAAGAATGGATTGACTATGAATTCCAAAGGTAGGGATGAGCACTACACATATATTTTCCCAACAATGGTGGCCATACCTCTCAGATAATAAATTGAATGGAGATCTTCCTTCTGATTTAGGAAAATTGAAGGGATTAAAGCTGCTCAACCTTTCAATGAACAATTTCAGCAGTGTTATTCCAAATAGTATCATACAATTGACTTGGCTGGAAACATTGGACCTTTCCACAAATCATTTTTCTGGGCAAATTCCTCTGGATCTTGATTCTTTGAGTTATTTGGGAGCCCTTAACTTTTCTAATAACCATCTTTCAGGAAGTATACCACAAGGACATATGACAACATTTAATGAATCATCATATTTAGGCAATCCAAATTTATGGGGGTGTCCACTTCCAAAGAAATGTTCTTGGCCAGAATTTGCTCCCAGTCCTCCTCCCATTTCTATATCTATTACTGAAGAAGAGCATAGTGAGGAAAGTGTGGGGTATGAGATTGGAGTGGGGCTATCATATGTAATAAGTTTTACAATAGTGCTTGCATTTATTATGTTGAGCAAGAAGTGGTGACATAAATATTTTGAGGGAGTTGATTTGGTTTTGAAATTTCTTTTTCCAAGGTTTCACAATTTGACATTATAAAAGTTTATTTTTGTAGTTATGATGACTCAATATAAATATATTATAATTTGTATTATTTCATTTAATTTATCATTTATTTTTCAAAATTATTTTAAATTTTATTTGTTTATATTTGTGTCTTACAAATCTTAAAATTACTATAAAGATTATTTTATATATTTATAATGTTTGGATTGAGTGAAAGAGTCTATTTTTCATTATTATCATATAATTTTTGTTTTGATAATTAATTATATTCATAATTTTTTCAGTGTTGAATATAGTATAAAATAAAATTAGAAGTGATATATTTTTGTGATTGGCAATTCAAACTAATATCTAGTTCTTTTATTTATTTAAAATTCTCTCTCTTTTTTATTGTTGTAGACACCTAAAAATGACCTAGGCCTGCAAGCTTCATTTTTACCACTTTTGTCCTAGCATAATTAAGTCATTTAATTATGTCCTTGGTCCACATTCGACTATTGATTAAATAATTCATAATTATTTAATTAATTCGTGTCATTTATTCCTCATGATTATTAAATAAATAAATTTTATTTATTAAATACGCCATTAATTGTCTAAGGTCTTCCTTTAATTAAATAAATTTCTTAATTTATTTAATTCCCCTTTGTCATTTATTTTTTCTTGATTATTAAATAAATAAATTTTATTTATTTAATTACGTCACTAATTAAGTCCCCTTCTTTCTAAAATTAAATAGATTCTAATTTTATTTAATTTTTTGTCCACTATAATTAAATGGTATTTTAATTATTTAATTATTCATTGAATCTTTTTCTCTCATAAATTAAATAAATTTTATTTATTTAATTGGTCCACTCTCTTGGATTTTGAATTAAATTATTATTTAATTCAAAATGATTCCTCTTATGTCACATTCTTCTATAATTAAACAATATCTTTATTATTTAATTATTCATTGATCACCTAAATTAAATAATTTTTATTATTTAATTTCTCCAGCAACCTCTTTATCTGTGCCAATCTTATCTTCCACATCAAATCTTATCTCTTGACATCTCATTTAATCTTGGCCCTTGATTGAATTATCTCATAATTCGATCTCAACCATTCATTTCTTATCATTTGCCCTAATTTTGACCTAACCCTAATTCATACTACAACATTCATTCTTGACCATTGATTCTAGGGTATTTGTCATCTTCTCATCCTGGCCACACATTCAAAATTGCAATTTCTATAAAATGGCAATTTTGTTCTTATTTCACATCTCAGGCTCATTCTGTCAACTTAGGTTATGATTATTGTCATTTGTAGTCATTGTCATTTTAGTCTATTGTGAGGTCATTTCTTTCATATAAATCCTTCAACCTTTGCATAGGGCTTTGACATTAGTCTAGGTGCTCATTGGAAATATGAGGGCCTCATTCGATTTGCTGCAAACTAGAAGGTGTAACAAAGGTGAAGCATGGAAGATGAAGATTTATGGTAACATTGTTCCTTTTATTTTCATATTGATTTCCTTTGTACTTTGTTACTTCAATGGATTTTATTATTATTGTGCTAACCCTTTAACAAATCTGATTTTCCCTTGATTACAATTGTCTTAGATGTATTGTATTAAAACTCTATACTTTATTTCTAAATATGTTATCTATGATAAAATGATAAAATCATTTAAAACAAAAATTAAGCAATATTGGTTGTAGTTAAGGAAGATTTTTTAAATTGTTAATGTGATTTTACTTTTAAAGAAAACACTCTTAAAATAATATTTGTTTATTAAAATAGCTTACATAATGAAACCTCAAAAATTAGTGCTCCACCTTTTGGGAGATGGAACTAAAGGGAGATTAGGAATCCTCCACCTATTTCACTTATGTTTCATGAAATTAAACCCTAGAGATCTCAATCTAGGGATAAAATTAGTAAAAAAGATTTTTAATAGAGTGTCCTAGGGGTGTGATTAAAGACAAAAGCGGGTTCACAACCAAGGAAAGGCTTGAAAAGAAGAAGATGGAAATGATATGTAAACTTAACTATGCAACTCAAGATATGAAATTGAAAATCAGAATAATGAATTAAGAAAGAATAGAGGGGTACCTAGAAGAAATATGTGGCAAAAAAAGCTCCAAAACCCTTAAATTATGTTGTTTGGCGCTAACTAGATTCATATGCTAAGCTAGGCGATTTAGTCCCAGACTAGGGTTTCTTGGAAGAAACTGGAATCTCTCAATGATTGATCTGAATCTTTTCAAATTGGAAAAAGTCTTGTATTGGGACTCATACATCCAAGGTGGCAATTTAGTTCCAGTATTATGGTTTGGCTAAAACTTAGGTATCCTCTAGTGGTTTGCTGTAGCTTCTCTCATGTCAGATCTTTGAGTCTGAAAGCTTGAATTCTATCTTGTAGATGACTTTTCATGAAGATAGAAACTTCTTGACAACTTGACAACTTTCTTCAATCTTTCAACCTAGTCTTCAAGGACCCTCAAACTCCAAAACACCTAGATTTACAATCACATGCAGAGAGAGAGAAATTGTTGTTTTGTTAGGGAATGGGGGTTTTCCTTGGTCAAACCCCATTTTGGTAATCAAACCTTAATGAGAAATGAAGAATGAAAGAAGTGAAACATGAAACATAAGATGAAGCAATAGAAACTTGCTTGAAATCATGTGGATCTGCAAACAAGCATGAAGTAGCCTCAATGAATGTAGATCTTGATCATGATTCTTGATGAAAGACAATGCCTTTGAATACTTGGATTGATCTTGAACAATACACCACAACATTAGCTCAAAACAACATGCATGATGCATCAAGCCTTTGACATGATAATAGATCTTGATTGCTGCAATAATCTTTTACAAATTTTCCCTTAAATGCCTTAGAAATGCTCTTGAATGCTCTTGTGAAGGTACTCTTGATTGCTTATGAAATTCTAGGATGAAACTATTTGAAATAACCTTGTATTTATACTTGTTTATGCCAAATTTCCTAAAATTACAACACTACAAGCCAACATCAGATCTAGGAGAATAAAATCCTACCAAGAATTTGAATTTAAAATAGTTCCAAGACAAGCAGGACTCATATGCAAGTTGGGGCGTATGAGTCCTAGTAGGCTAAGCTTGGGACACAAATTTCAAGAAATGTCAAGTTTTATGTCAAATTCAGGACGAGGCCTTGAAACTTAGGTGGTACCCATATGCCCAAGGTGGTGTATGAGTCCTAGATCACTAAATCTAGGTCATAGAATCCAAAATAATTAAATAATGATTGATTATTTGCTATGTGTTAGGATTATCCTTGGAAAGATGCATTAAATAAGGTTGCTGGATGCAAAATAGGACCAAATAAGGCATAAAGAAGCCCAATTTTAGCAAGGAGGGCCCTAACAAGTGTGAAAATGTAAAGGGATATATTTTTCTACTCTACATTTAGCCCCCACTTCAGTGAGAGAGGAACTTGCTTCAAACTCACACTAAAGTAGACAAACTTGCATCAAGACAAGTCTAAATGTACCAATGCTAGTAGGATAGGATGACAATGATCAAGAGGGTTGCACAAGCCCCCAGGATCAAGATCCTATGGAAAAACCAACATGGGCACAAGAGAACACACCTATAAATGATATAAGAAGCAACAACAAGGCACAAGTATACATTGCCAAAGACATAAAGAATAAAGAAGAAAACAAAAACAAAAGGGGTGGATCAAGCTTCGACCATTTGTCCCACATGCTATGGATCAGATCTAAGTTGTTTTTCCAAAAAATTTACAAGTGGAATAGAATGTCCACTATGCAAACCAACACATGCTCACAAGGGCTAGTGGAACCTCAAGCTATCCACCAGGTGAGCCCTCAGCGAGACACATACGCACACAACCGGTATGTGCTCACATAGACAAGCAAGTGGCTATGGGAAAGTCATGCCTAAGTTCAGCTCCCATATGTACAAACCATACCATAGCTATACCTCCTGATAACTTTGATAAAATACCACACAATACAACAACAAAATTCATGAGGCAAGAAAAAATTTGTATGCTTGACACTCATGAATGAACAAGATGGCACCACAAGCAAGCAAAGTGTGTTATGCAAGGTGGCCATATAACCAATATTGTAAATGAAAAAGAGTGTAAGGTGTGTTCAAAGGGATTTTTCTTAGTTCATGTAAGGTCTCAACTTAGGGAACATCGTGAATAATGTATCCAAGAGAGGGAAAATCAAAGAAATATCATGCTCTTGGAGGAAATCAAAACCAATGACACCACCAAGAAAAGGGCACATCATAAGAAGAAAGAAAATCACACAGTGAACATGAGTGTCAATGTATATGCCCCCACTTTAAAGTGGTTGCTAACACCATTGTTGTGAGAAATTTCTTTAAAGTAGAAAAATACATGAGAGCTTATTCAGAAAGCCCTATGTCAAGTCATATGTTAATGAATGAAACTAAGTCATGAATAAGGGGTTTCCCCCAAAATACAACAACTAAAGATAACTCAGTATGTCAGATGTAAGCCAACTTAAGGAATGTGGATAGGAAAATTTCAAAGTCAAAAAAATGCATATTAAAGGTCTACAAACATTTTAATGACTTTGTAGACATCTAAATTTGGACACTTAATTTATCCAAATTCATCCCCTTTCATCTTATTTTTGTTAATTAAGTAATACTACTATTATTTAATTAATATCTTTAATTCTGCCAAATCCCTAAGGTATTTAATCAATAATACCTTATCTCTAGTCACTCCTTCCATGAATGAATTAAATAAATGTCATTTATTTAATTTCCTTTATATCACATCCTCCATCAGCACATTATCTTATCTTCATCCTTCTTCTAATCCCATCATTAGAATGTGCACATGCCTAATCCTTGATTAGGATGTGTCACATCCTCCAACTTTTGCAAGTTGGCCTCTAATCTCCCTTAGTCACCTAACCCTCCTCTAATCCTTCATTACTCTTCCCCATGTGATCTTTGACTTGTCACATCAAGTCACATGCGGAATCTAACTCTTTTCTAATCTTCATTAATCAGTCTAATCAAGTACTTGCACAATCCTAATCACTTAATTGAGTCAACCCTATTAAGTGCTTTTTTTTTTTGACAAGGCATCTCCACTTCCCTATGTGAATTTTTAATTCACATTTAATCCCCCAAGGCACCCAAAAGGAATTTTTAATTCCTTCACTTCTTCCCACATGTCCTTCACTTTTTTTTTTATTATTTCCCATCTCCCCATGAGAATATTTGAGGAATTTTTAATTCCTCACTTGTCCTCTCTCCCACATGGGGACAAGGACCTCCTTTATGAGGAGATCTTGTCCAATCCCAAGGTACTTTGTACCCCCTCCATGTCATGTCCTTCTCCTTCCACCTCATGTCCACTTCACCTTTTGGGGCTATATCACATGCCACATGTCAAGATGTGAGGGCTTGTGAGTTCTCAACTCACCTTAGCCCTACATCTTGATATTTGGTGGCTCAATCTTGTCCATCCATTTCCCCTAAGAATTCTCAAAATCTATAAATACCCTCTTTCTCTCGTTTGGAATCATTTTTGTAATGAAGCTCTTGCAGTTTTGTTTCTCAACTTATACTTAGCCATTTTCTTGTTTTCATCCACTTGCACTCATCCTCACAACATCATTTAGCTTGCATCTACTTGCCATCCAAGGAGCATACACATCAAAGATCGAAGGGCCAACCAAAGGATCGATTAGACGCAAGGTATAAGGTTCCATTTTGTTGCTTTTACTTTGTGTTGTTTCCAACTAAGGCTAATCTTGAGGTGTAGGTTGTTTTAGTGTTTGTTTGCACTCTTTTACTTGCTGCTCTTATTCTAACACTCACATTCGACCTATCACATTTCTGGCACACCCGGTGGGACCCACAAATGGGTCTTTTCTTTCATGTTTGCTATTTTTTTTACATTTTTTGCAGAGTGGCGGACCTGTCCCTACAGAGTGGCAGATTTGTCCTTACAGAGTGGCAGATTTGACCTTCTGCTCTTTCTTCCCGGGGCCGCCATTTCCACACCGTTTGTCTGATTGACTCCGTTCAAAGTCAATTCTTCTTATTTTTCCGTGCTCTTTCCAACGATATATAACACTTGATACTTTTGAGAAGTTGGCTAGGGCACCTTTTTCTTCTCCAGTGGCGAACCTGTCCTGCAGTGGCGGACCTGTTCCAGTGCAGTGGCGGACCTATCCCAGTGCAATGGCAGACCTGTCCTAATGCAGTGGCGGATCTATCCTAATGCAGTGGCGGACCTGTCCTAATGCAGTGGCAGACCTGTCCTGCAGTGGCGGACCTGTCCTAATGCAGTGGCGGATCTGTCCTAATGCAGTGGCCGATTTGTCCTAATGCAGTGGCGGACCTGTCCTAATGTAGTGGCGGACCTGTCCTCCCGAAGGTAAAATTTCAAGTTTTTGTTGATTGTCTTTTGGTAAATTAGGCACATAGTTTAATTAAAGGGGTCAATAAACCTTGTTTGGCATGCTTGTGGAAGGCTATTTGACGTATCCAATCCCCTTGCGCCAGTTGGCAATCTTGGGTGACGAGAAATCGTAGCTTTCCAAGTCCTTTGAGTCACCCCTTTTTCATTTTCTTAGTGGGACATGCTTGGGGATTTCATCACCCCAAGGGACGATTCCAACCATGCGTACCGGCGGGGTATATAAAGGGGGGAGAGCAAAAGTTGTACCTCAATCCAACCACGTTGTAATTGGCGAAGCATCGGGATGACGTGAAGAGTTGGTGTGAGCCTTTAGTATCTCGCTAAGGTTCCTGACTCACGCTTGTAACGGGTTGGTGTTCACGGTTTGGGCCTCACGTACCGTGCGTATATCGAGGACTCCTTAGCAACCATGTTCATCCTAGAGTAGAAGACTTTGTTGGCCATACCCACTTCTACTAAATCTTAGGGTTGTGTTGTCTGAATTGTCTTTCTTGTGCAAAACCAGTCATTGTCAGTGTTTGCTATATTTTGGGTCCTTTGCCTTACCCATCCATCAAAAAATCAAGCTTAAACTTATCCTTTGGCGGACCTGTCCTTCCAGTGGCGGACCTGACCCTCCGGTGGCAGACCTGTCCTATTGTGGCGGACCTGTCCTACTATGGCGGACCTATCCCTACAGAGTGGTGGACCTGTCCTTATGCAGTGGCGGATTTGACCTTCTGCTCTTTCTTCTCGGGGCCGCCATTTCCACACTGTTTATAATTGACTCGTTCAAAATGAGTTCTTCTCATTTTTCGTTCTCTTTACGATGAAGTATGTACCACTTCGCCGCAGAGTTGGTGGGGCACCTTTTCTTCATCGCACTCCTCGGAGGGTATACCTACCACCATTCTCATCGATTTACTCATTCCAAATTAAGCGTTCATCCATTAACATCCTTTCATCATTCCAAACTCTCGTTACGTCATTCCGATCATCCATTTTACTGGTTCGAGTAAACATTCATCCATTTCACATATCCTTTCATCATTCAAACTCTTGTTCTATCATTTGATCATCCGTTTACTGGTTCCAAGAATGGCATTTCCATCCATTCATATCCTTTCATCATTTCTAAACCCTCGTTTGTGTTTAATCATCCATTTTACTGGTTCGAGTAAGCATTCATCATTTCATTTCCTTTCATCATTCTGAACTATCGTTCATTGTTTGATCATCCGTTTACTGGATTGCGAGTAAGCGTTCATCAATGTACATCCTTTCATCATTTTGAACTCGTTAAATCATTTCTCTTATCGGATTTATCATTTAGATCAATGGTTTTCATTTTGAGTATTTGTTCATCCATTTCTATCATCCCTTTCTCCAATCAAATCATCGTTTTCCCCATCCAAATCCCCTGAACCTCGTCTCAGGTTATTATCCAAATTGACCGAAGTGTCTGATCTGATCGTCATCATTAACATACTCTTAGGATTGTCATCCATCCTAAGTTAATCATCATCGTCGGCCCAATCAATCCATTTTCAATCTCAAAGTGGATTTGGTGCCCCAATCATCTCTTTATCATTTAATCCGATCAATTAGCATCCTAAGTCATCTAAGATAATCTCTGAACGGGATTTGTAGTCTCTCTCATCATCCATCAGTCGATCTTATCAATCAATCATTGATCGATCTTATCCAATCCAATCCAATCCAATCTAACTTAAATGACCCTATTCAACACCATCCAAATCACCCTCCATAGATTCTTGTCGAATTATCCCTTTGATAACTAATCCGATCATCAAAATCAATCCCATCAGATCATCCAATCATCCTAATCTGAGATTTAATCCAATCCCGATCTGAGCTTGTCCTAAATCCTGATTTGGGCTTTAGTCCGATCCCATCCAAAATCTTTCATCCATCCTCTTTATCCTTTCACCATCATGAATTCTTATCCTCCATCAATAGTGGTCAAGGGAAACCCTAATTATGTCAATGATGATAATGAAAGTCTTGTTGATCAAGAGGTATACGACATAGATCCCCTTGACACTATCATTGCTAGTAAGCTTTCTCCACCCACATTCCAAATCCAATCACCCCATCGAGTTATCCCATCATGTCTTCATCTATGCCTAATCACACTCCTTATGCTACCTTTGACAAGGGATGTCCATCATATCCATCATATCCTTCATCTACATCATCCCCTTATCCTAGTTTGCCATCACAATACCCCTATCTTGATCCCCCCTCCACATCCTCTTATCTCAATCCTTCATCCACATGTACCCACTACCCTAATCTCCCATACCAATCTACTCACCCTAATCCTACATTCACACCTTCCTATCCTAGTCAAACACACCCATCAACTTACCCTAATCCAACATCCGCATCT
>VDFB02271358.1:83809575-83901046 GCA_007258455.2 Sequoia sempervirens | reverse complement strand
AGGCATTTAACAAAGAGAGATAGACAAACAAGAAGATAGTGAGATAAAGATAGGCATGACAGAGGGAGAGAGAAAATTTAGGGCCATCCAAATTTCTAGCATGAAAGAGATAGACAAACAAGAAGATAGTGAGATAAAGATAGGCATGACAGAGGGAGAGAGAAAATTTAGGGCCATCCAAATTTCTAGCATGAAATTTTGTTTCATAAATATTTCTTAGTGGAATTTAGATTAAGTAAAAAATATGAAAAAAAAAACTTTAAATAAAAATTTCATTAATTCCAATTATATTTTGAAGGTTCATGAAAGTAAAAAAGAGTGTAGGGATTCAAAATTTTAAACAAAGAAAAAATGTGACAAAAATGTAACAACGATCAAGCTGTAAAATTTCAGCCTTATCTAGACTTGACTTGAATGTAGAAAAAATATCAAAATTTAACATCATTTATTTCTTAAAATATAAATAAAATGATAACATTGTGTGAAGTTATTTTACCCAAGACACTAGAGAATATAATGAATTGAATATCTTCTAATCAATAAACTATTTTAAAATTTAATGAAGATGGTTTTGATCAAAGATAATATTAATTTTAGATAGTCAATTGACATAAACGACACTTTTAGAACCTAAAAGTTTGAATAGCACTAAAATGTTATACTCAATTCTAAAATTTGTGTAGCTAATGTGAAGTCACGCAGATAAATATAAATACGGCGGCTTCCATACAGATTGATCTTAATTCCTGGAGTGTCACAGTGGGGGATAGTTCAATGGATCGATCTCCATCAACATAAATAAATAAACACACGAGTATGGTGAAATGCAGTGGGAATCGGTAGTTTTGTGGGGTTCTTCCGGATTTATGCTTACT
Organism: Sequoia sempervirens; assembly: GCA_007258455.2. NCBI lineage: Eukaryota > Viridiplantae > Streptophyta > Pinopsida > Cupressales > Cupressaceae > Sequoia > Sequoia sempervirens. Next base: position 83,900,171 of record VDFB02271358.1, on the reverse strand, counting down.
CACTTTCACCTTTCGCTTCAATTTTTCTGTTGCGAAAATCTCGTGGAGAAGATTTCGTCTCTTTTCTGATAATTGTGCTTGGAGTCAAGAAGTTTTCTATGCAAGAAATTTTGGGTGCAATTAAGTATGTACAGCATCAAAATGGCTGTGTCGTGTCACAGTGGGAAGCAATTCAAGGAATCAATCTCGTCATCGGTGAAAGACAGATGATGAGCTGATTTAACATTGGTAAAAGACCCCACACACAGCGAAAGCCCCCATTTTTCTGCATGCGTTCCCAACAGACGTGGGACTGCTAATCATTTCGTTCTCATTACTTTCTACTTTATGCAAGAAAATGAAAAGGCAAGTAATTGTGATCCAGATGAGGTGTTGAGCGCAGATTTGCCAGACTTGCCGTGTGAAAATATTAAGAGGATAAGAAACTAGACTCGCAGCGATCCAAACACTCCAAAGTCGATCAGAAGCAATTGTACATATATTTTTCTCATTTCTTCCTATAAATGTGGGACTAATTATTCCACTTTGTGCAACGAAATGAGGTATTGACTCGGGTCAATATTAAAAAAAAGAGTCGAGATCAGATAAATTAGAATAAAGTCGAGATGTTTGATAGACATCACTTTCTATTTACTAGATCTGTTATGAAAGATCAGAGAAGATTTTATTGGTTTAATTAGGTGTAGATATTTTAATTGTAAATAATTATTTTTAAAAATATTTTTTCGTAAAATTTTAATAATAAATAAAAGAGTATAATATTGATAAAAAGAGAATGGTAGAGAGACATCCATAAAGTCTAATGGGACCAAGTTCAATACAAAGATGAAATAACAAGATCAGGCCAACAAAGCCTAAGCGATTAAGAAAATATCAAGAGGAGGATATAGTCATTAGGCCCAACCATTTTCAAGTATAGCACCATCAATTAACTCCCAACTAGTGAGAGTGTCATCTTTCTCATGAGGGTTATCTAGAGGCTATTGAATATTAGGTGGAGAAATGATCAACTCCAACCAAGAGAACTTGTCTAAGCCTGGCTAAACAAGAAGCACCTCACCCATAAGTAGAGATGTAGGGCATCTAGGTAGATTAATCCCAACTATCATGAGTAGCAATATTTTTGGAAACTAGAGGCTAAGAGCCATAAGGAAAAAATAGTATTGCTTTTGATACAAAAATTTATAGAATTTTATATTAAAAGTTTGCTTAGGAAAATTTAAAATTTAAAATTGAGAGAATTTAGATTTCCAACTATTGAACTACCTTGGTTGAAGTCTAGAATAAGAGATGTGACCTAGGATAATGAAAAGGTATAAAGATCAAAAATATGAATTTGAGATCAATAATAAAAAGAATTATTCAAATAAAAAATATTACGAACTAATTTTATATACAATAATATAATTATAAGTCAATTATTATATTTACAATACTCTATTAAAAATAAACCAAAATAATAATAAAAAATTATGAAATTAACACTCGGTGTACCTATTAAACTTGCAGTTTTTTACTACATTTTCATCCTTGTAATCTAGATTTTACTCAATTAAAAAAAAACACTAAAATAAATGAGCTAAACTTAAGTTTTATGATTTTAAAAAGAATTTCTATGAGATACATAAAGAGTGAGTCTAATCATGCATAGGCATCCGCTAGTTGAAATGGACTTATAATAAAGGAGAATGTCTAACTTTTATCTTCTTTTATAATATTCTAAACACATATATAGGCTATAATTAGTTGGTTTTGTATAGGTTTTGTAGACACTTAAAAATGTCCTGAATGATATACACACTTGAATATGATATATTAACATCGCTTCATTCTAAAATCCATCTTCTTTTTGCTTCTTTGATTAAATAAGCCTAATTGTTTAATTAAATGCTTCATTTTCACCTATTAGTCTAATTGACCTAATTGGGTTAACTCATCCCCTCTTACATTGAAATTTCATTTGGTTTAATTAAATAATGCAGATTATTTAATTTTAACCCTAAGTTCTCTTATTTAATTAAACAACCTATACTATTTAATTAAATATCATATTTGCATCCCCTTTTCATTAAATAAATCAATAATTTAATGAATATCCTCACATTACTCATCTTGCACATTCAAATTTAGTTTTAATTAACTAAATTGCTAATTTCCCTCTCCTCCACTTGCATAGGGAATATTTCAAAAGAATATTCTCCTATTCCCCCCCCAAAAAAGGTAATGATTATTCCAAACAAACTTTGAAACAACTTTTTAAAGTTCTTGCAAAGTGTGTTTGTTTGCATGATTATGGGCCCTTGATCTTTTCTTGATCCATGCAATCTTTGATTCTCATCCATTGATGAGAATCCTTGATCCATGTTTCATCCCCCTTTCATTTGTGACCATTGATAGATCAAACCAACCTCATCCATTATTTTTCTAGTTGATCTTCGTTAAATCAATTGTTTAATGAGTATCATATAATTCCCCCTATTTGCATAATTGAAACTTTGTTTTAATTAGAAAATTACTAATTAAATCTAATTCTCCCACTTGCAAGGGAATATTCCTCCTTTGCACATTCCTCCAAAGGGAATATTCCCATGGAATATTCCTTCCCTTTGCATAATTTAATTTGGTTTTAATTAGCTAAATATCTAATTTTCCTCACCCATGAGAATATTCTTTGAAATTATTCTCTTTCTTCACTCATTTGAAAAAAGGAATATTCCTCCTTACAACAAACTTTCAACAAGACTTCTTGTGCATGTTTTGAAAGTGTGTTTGTTTGGAAGAATATGAACCCTTGATTCTTTTATTGATCCGTGTGATCATTGATTCTCATCCATTGATGAGAATCCTTGATCCATGTTTCATCTTTCCTCTAATTTTGACCATTGATTAACTTTTTTAATCTTAACCCTTCATTTCTCATTTGTCCTCCCATAAATAGGTCACTATTTGGAGACAAATGGATCCATCTTTTAAGAGAAAACTTATGCTATTAAAATCACTTTCATTTGCACTCATATTTAGTACTTATTTAGAATCCTTTCAGCTTAATTTACTTGCATCATTAGCTTAAAGCATCCATTAATGGATTCCATGATAACATACATGCATACATTTATCATATTTTGTAATTAGGGTTTTAATCTTTTGAAGCTTGCATACATTTAGAGTAGATGTGCATACACCCATATCAATCATCTTAGCATTCATCATGTTAATTTAGTATTTAAATCATGTTTTATCACACATCTTTCATCGGTTTCGTCAAATTCTTTTCAATAGAATCAATCGAAACAAACTCATTATCTAAGGGATTGGGAAAGGGTTGTCATTCCACATCAATGAGACACCACTCCCCCAATAGGATTAATTTTAATATCTTAGATTAGACGTTTATTAAAATTTTGTGTTCTAATATGCTAGTTTTAATGGCTTCTTCATATTTGTTTAATTCAATAATCTTATTGGGATTTATGCATAGAGGCTTAAATATGCATCAAATTAATATGGATTGGGTGTTGTTAACCTATACTATGTCATTAGCCACATTTTGGTGCTAGAAGGAGGGCTTGAACTAATCAATTTGACAAATTTCTCTTTAGATTTTTGTTTTCTTTGTGTTTACAGATACAGTAACGCTTTTGGAGCCTAACGAGTTTTGCAGATTTGGAAAATAAAATTTGAAGTGAAGGAGCATATTACCATTTGAATATAATTGTAACAAGTGTTTTTACACTTATGTGGCAATTATAACCTATTTATGATGCTTTTATTTCACGTTTTAGGACCAAACTAGATTTCTTTTTGGGCTTTAAAATGAACGTTAAAAATTTGTTAAAATTGAACCCTCACATCATTATGCTTGTTGGTTCAAAGTTGAACAACACAACTTCCACACTTCAAATTGGTGTTTAAAACAAACTCATTTTACTATAGATTAAAATGAGCATGTGTTTGATGCTTAAGTTTGCTTGTTGTGCTTATCCAATCCCCTTGCGCTTCGTGTGATCTTGGGTGAAGAGAAATACACAAGTATACCTTTTTTTTCTTTGGAGTGCTTATCCTCTCCTCTTGCACCTATTGGCAATCTTGGGTGACGAAAAATTTTTTATGCTTCAAACATGTGTTACCTTTAGAGGGCCTACCTCCCAACTTGTGAGAGGGAATGACCCAAGGGGAACTTTCATTTTGATCCACTATATAAATAATTGGTTGTGACTAAAGCCATTAACCAAATGGTCGTGGTTGTCCCATACCAATGAATGTCTCCCTTAGTATGATCCTTGTGATGCGTTAAAACCCTTAGATATTTCTAAGGGCTAGGAGGCCTCTCAACTGAGTGAATCATCGTGTGTATGGAACCAGTTTATCTTGAATATGGTCATTAAAATCGTTGTTTGTAGTGGCTAACCAAGTCCAATTCTGAAACATATTTTAAGGTAGTGCATGGGAGTAGCACTACTCCAAGAAGTTACTTACCATGTCTAGTTTTTGATTGAGGGAATAAAACAAATGGGGAGGGGACTCCTTTGCTTGGCGTGTCAAGACGTTACATTTCCTTGACATAGCCTATTTTTCCATTTCATCTTCATAGATTAATCATCTCTTCCGATGATGGTAAGAATACTAAGAAATACGTACCTGCTCTACCTAGGATTATAAATGCTTGTGATTCAGTTAAACACTTGCTTGGTTCCAAAACATTGCAAACAAACATCAACAAATATTTTCAAAATCTCAAACCCTTTGGTCTAAGTATGGATACCCTTTGAAAAAACCTTGATATTGATGCTTGTGCTAAGTATTTCTATCCTTAGAGACTTCTAAATATTTTGGTTTACATCTCAATCCATACATTCCAAAGTTAACCTAGGTAACTATGCCCCTAACTTCACCCTTTTCACAAAATGAACTTTGTGAAATAAATGATGTTTTGGCATAGATGCATTTAGTTTGAAAATTAAGCAAGACAAGTGTTTTTGGTAAAAATAAACTCATTTAAGGAAGATAAATTGACAAATTGAATTCCACATGACCATTTCGCATCTGATCATTCTGGTTGAACAACCAAACCTTACGCCCACTATCATTTAGCCATACTTTGAACTAATTGAAGGAGAACAAATAGATATAATTAGTAGTTTGAGGAGCTTCACTTTTGAAACAAAGGAAACGCCAAGCCAGTGGAGAAACACAACATACATATTAGATGACTAGGAGGAACAAGCCAATATTGTGGCTGGAAGGCCCATATTACCACCTCCTACGTGGCAATAAATATCCTCTTTTTCATAATCTTGTGCTTCTATAAATGATCTCTCATAAAATCAAAATCCCCAAGAGAATACCATCTATATTTTGTCACTTCAAACTTAGGCATCATAGTCAAAAGTCCATCAAGAAACACCTTGTGAATCTCTATCGCAATAAGGACATTTTGGTAAGGAATTTTTATAGACACCTTTTGGTGAATGATCCAGACTTGTATGTTCAATTTGAGCCCTTCATTTAAGTAAACATTGGTATTTTGGATTGAGTTACTCCTAGGGTCTAGCATCTTTCTCACTACCTTGGTATTGTAAAACAAAGGTTCACTCCAGGTCAACATTGGGTCAAACATTTCATCCACCCCTTATCAAAATTCAAACCTCACTTCACCAAACTTTGCAAACATTTGAACACATCTAGTACTTTGGTCCTAGACATCTATCAACCCAAACCCTAACTTAACTACTCTGTATGTGAAATGAATCCTTTTCCATGCACTTAGTTAAGTTAGTTATCACTTTTGTACTAGTTTATCTTAAAGGTCACAAGTCTACCTTAAAGATTCACAAAATACATTAACATCCTTTATCCAAACATCAAGCAACCAAACCTTTAAGTCAAAAGTGTTATCCCAAACATTTGCAAAGATCACTCCCCATATCATTCATCTTTTCATCTCCCATTTTCACCATTTCTCCAAAATGACTTAGAGTGTCATAGATTTATACGGTTAATAATTTAAATATTGTTATTAATTATTTTTTAAGTTAATGAACACAAATAATGCTTAGCGGTAGAAAGGATAAAAAATACAAGAAATGCTTAGTTTATGTTAGATTTTGTATATGTGTTGAAATTGGTAAGCTTTTACTAGATAAAGTTAAGATTTGTTCTATGTTGAGTTTTTGGGAGCAGAGTATCCTCTTTGATACCTCCTCCTTGGTGTGCTCTCAGTGCCTTAGAGTTGGTCACTTTTCCCACTTTTTCTAGGTCCTCAATCCCTTGAAGACTTGTTGTTGGAAGTTTGAGGAGTTTGTTGGAAGATTGTCATTGATGCTAATGTTGGAAAGATGAGCATGTGGAATAAGAAAAAGTACATAATGACATGATACAGTGTTTTCATTGATGTGAAAATTGATATGAATCATTTTGATTAGTTCTTAAAAGTTTTGGAGTTGTTGTGGAAGACATTTTTGTTAGATGATTTGGTCTAGAGATATCATTTCTATTGGAAATTGGCTAAGTGTCAATTCTACTAGTTAAGTGTTACAAAACATTTGTTTTTGGGTATGCACCACTCCACAAATGAAGGTTTCACTCTACGCTTCTAACATTATTTTTTTAGATGTTATATGTATTTGATTCTAATATTTCATTGTATTTGGACAAGTAGTCTGAGAGATATGAGTAATAGAGTTTGGCCTAGAAAATTACAATTATTTTTTATATAGTGCATTTGTGTGGAAGAGTCTACATTTTGTCACAAATGATTTTTTGGCTTTACGCCTTTGAGAATAAGTTGAAAGATGGTAGTAGAGTATGTATTCTAGTTGGCATCGATTTTTGAGGTCCACTTGTCAGGATGTGGATACATGGTTGAAGGTTTTTGTCTTTAGATCTTTTGACATGCCAACCTAACACATTTGGTGTTATGTGAAGGATTGATATGTGTTGTTCTCTTATGTGGGATCTATTATAGGTCCATACTAACCCATTTTAAGTTGTTTTGAGTTTTGAATTGTGGCACGAGGCATGAATGAAGAGTTTTGGAGTTGACAAGTTTTGGAGGCTGACCTAATTGATGTTATACTTGATGTGGATAAATATGCTAGATTTTTTTTGGTGATTCGAGATATCTTTATGTGTGATAAGTTTTTTTTTTATGTGAATTTGATTAGAGTAGTGCAAATTCAAGTTGTGAAGGTTGAGTTTATGTGAATGTAGAGCAAGTTAGATCATTAGATCTGAATTAAATAAGTATTTTTATTATGCTTCATTCGAATTGTATTTTATGCATATGGTAGATGCATTTGTAATAGTTCAAAATAGGTTGTGATCCACCATATCTCTTCTATCTTTTTCTCTACATATGGATAGTGAGTCCACCTGCAACGAGCACGTCTATAAATATACTATAATTGGTTATAATATATTGTGAGCCGATCCTCATTGTGGTTTTTCCCATTTTGGGTTTTCTACATAAAAATTTGGTGTTCATGTGTTATGTGATGTTGTTGATGTTTCATGATTTCTTTCTTTATTTTAGTTGAATATGATTTGGTGATTGGATGGTTAATGTTTCAATGGTTGAAGAGAATACTGATTGACCCTTTGTCAGTATTTTGGGTGTTTAGCAATTGGTATAAGATCTTTGTTTCTTGGAAGGAGCTTAACCACTTTGGGAAGGTCTTGGAGATTGAACACATGGTTGATAAAAAATTTCCTATTCCTCTAGAAGATATTCCCATTGTTGGATTCATAAAAGAAGATTGCATGTTTGACAAAGAAGAACTCAAAGTTTCTCTTGAAGATTTGGAAAGGATTGAAGTTGAAAACGGAAATCTCAGGGAAAATATCAAAGAAGCAAATGAATGTATTAGAAAATTGAGAGAAAAAATCAAGAAATTCAGAGAAAGGCATAAGGAAGTTAGTTAGTAGTTGAAGCAAGCAAATGAAACTATCACTGGACTAAAAGTGCTAGTTGAAGAAAAGAAAAGAGTTGAGGAATGCCTAAATGCAATGGTGAACAAAAAAATTGAGGAATGTATAAGGCTTGAACAAGAAGTGGTAAACCTAAGATCAGATCTAGAGAAAGAAATGAGTCATGAAGACAAATTCAAGATGAGTTCTACAAGTCTTGATGAGATGATTATATATGATAGAAAGCTTCCAAAGACAAAGATGGTTTAGGATTTGAAAAAGGTGAAACTTGAAAAGTAGATTAGACACCTAATATAGAACCAAAGAAGATTGAATAAAAGAAGAACAATGACAAGAAGATTTGAAATCAAAGAAATGAAGCTAGAAGACCACTAATAAGACAACCAAATGCACAAAGGTACCCATCTTTCAATGGTTTTTGTTAGTCTTGCAATAGATTTGGACATAAAACAATGAAATGTAGAAGTGCATAATGAATTAGAATGCTCCATCCTTTACTGGTCAATGTTTTACATGTAAGAGATTTGGTCATAGAGCTAGTGAATGCAGAAGTTAGATGATGAATGACTATAACAATGGTAGAATGATTCAATCTTTCAATGATTACTGTTATACATGCAATGGATTTGGACATAAAGCTAACCAATGAAGATCCAAAATAAATGAATAGAATATAGTTCAAAAGAATGTTATATGCAACAATTGTAGTAGGCCTGGACACATTGCTAAGTTTTGCAAAAGCTGCAAAAATATAAGAAATGATGATCTAGGAAAGAAGAATGAACGAATGAAAAAGAGTGATCCTGAAGACAAAAAAAGGAGATGAAAAAGATTTGGAGAAAGAAAGAAGAGACCGAGGAAAAGAATTAATTTTTACCCTCATTTGGTGTAGATGTTTCCTCTAGAAATTAGATTGAGAGCTTTGGCTCAAGGCAAGCTTTAATGGAAATCTTTTGTCCCCCACCAAAGAAGAGGTGTTGATGCCTTTGCACAAAGATATGTGATGTAGATCAACATGCTTGATCTATTTGTGAAGATTGTGGAAGAAAATATGATGATGCAGAAGTTTGCAGAGCTTCCAAAGTTATATGTGCATACAAATGAAGGGTTGCCAACTTTATGGTTTAAAGCATTTAATGCATAATTAGGTCAAATCGAAGGATTATAAATGATTTCACTAAGGAAAATTTATTTCACAAAAGCATTCGAGAAGGAGAAAAGCAATGAGGAGAGAATTCAAATTGTTTAAGGTGATTTGAGATTCAGAGCATTGAAACCCTAGTTCAGTGAGCAATGTAAAAGGTATTTTGCAAATCTTGTTTTCCCTAGTTTTCAAAGAACTTTGTTGGAAAAGCAATTTAGATCTATTTTTCAATGGCTACATTGAGGGTTATATAAGTAATAGAGAAACCACAACCAAAATTCAAGAAGTACCCTACGAAATCTATAGAAGATGATGCATTAGGCACATTTTCTCATGTTTTGTATCAGATTTTTCCGATTGAAGATATTAGGATCTATATTCATGGGAAAATGGAAGAACATCCTCCCACCAAGTTAGGAGAATTTTGGGAGGAGCTAATTGGAGATAATTTTTTCATAAAACCTGAATACAAAAACCTAGTTGAGAAGAAGTTGGATGTATGACAGTGGTTCTCGAATTTCTACTATGACGTCAAATGGATCAGAATGGTATTGAGAAGAGTACTTGATAATTTTGTTTGGATTGATATTCTTGGTATGATAACAAAGGAAGTGATTAGAGAAGTCATCGACCTATGCTCCATTAGACCAGTTTCAATTCTTAAATCTATCAAGAATGAATTTTTCTTGGAACTTACTAGTGCTACCTATGACACTTGAGAGCCCTAATTTTCAATACCATCAAAAATCCTGCTATGAGGTATGCTACTATGGCTATTGGATACAAAAATCTATTTTACTAATAGGGAGAATTCAGTGTCTACCACTGCGATTAATGTGGCTTATGAAATGGTTGAGAAGGGTGTGGATTTAATATGTTGGAGATGCATTGGAGAACACTCCTCTGGAAGTGGGGATCATGACAAAAAGAAATGTTGAAAATGTAGTGGTCGAAGAAGACATTGCAAAGGAAAACACCATTCCTCCTCTGGTACAAGAAAAAAATACTCTGGTTAACAAAGGAAATATTACTGAGGAAGATGATACAAATAAAGATGATAAGGATGAAAATGCTAATGCGAAGAAAGAAGAAGAGGATGAAAAAGAAAGTGAAGATAAGAACAAGGATGAATCCAGAGATGCTCAAAGAGGGATAGAAAAGCCAATATACTATGGAAGTGCGGAGGAAAAGGGAAAGGGTGTGGAAACAACTAAGGCTTTTGTTGAATCTTCTAGCTCCTCTGGATATTCCTTGAAGAATCTTGTGAGCATGCAACCCAAGTTCCAATCTGTTGTATCATCCCAATTGTTGCAATTGTCAATGCAACAAGGTAATGTTGATTTGGATAAGATCTCTCCCCTTCATAAGTTACAATTGGGAGATATGTTTCATGCATCCACTAGAAAAGAAATCATTGAGATGCGTTAGAAAAGCGGTGAATTGATGGAAGAAGCAATGAAAGCATTGCAAGAGACCATACCTGGTGTGAATATAGACTCATCACTATTTGTTATGGAGAATATGAAACTGCTAATTGATTCTTTTAAAGTATATGCATCTAATTTGAAAGAAGCAGAAAAAGAAGTGGAAAAGAGAATCAATGACAAAAAAATGCTAGAAATTACCAAGAAATGTGTCATTGCACATAAGAAGTTTTAGAATTGTTGAAGGATGTTGAAGGGTGCATTGATGAGGCTAAGGGTCTATATCAATATGGTATGAAGTGGCCCAGATCCACATAGAGCATAAGGAAGGAGATGGACTCTATTGAGTCACAAAATAAATACTGCCTCAAGTGCCTATAATCCTAAAAGGTGAAAATATTGGTGAAAATATTAATTAACTTGGGTAGTACTTATAATTTAATCAATAGTAATTAGCTATGCACTAAAACTATTTTTCCTATCCAAATTTTAGGTTTCAATTCATGATTGCATATGGTGGGATTGTCTATTATTTTGGAAAATGTCATAATATTAAGCTATCCATGGGAAAATTTAAACTAGAAGATCTAATGTTTGTCATTCTTATGGGGGAGATAATATTATTTTTGGAGTCTAATTGCTAACTATGGTGAAAATGAGTTGGGTGAATCTCCAAGATTTTGCATACATTGACCCTAGAAATCAATAATATGTTTATTTTTTTACATTAATTTTTATTCATAATGAACCCTTTGCAAATCCCTTTGAACCTTAAATTTTCACTTGTTTATATAAATTCTAAAAACAAATCTCTAATTTATCCCTAACTTTATACCTTAACATAAATACTGAATCATTAAACACTTTGCAAATCCAAATGAAGCCTAAATTTTATTTGTTTATATAAATTGTAGAAACAAATCTCTAATTTATCTCTAACTTTATACCTTAACATAAATTATATTTAAATATACCAGGAAAGATTTCATGTAACAATTCAAAATGAAATAAAATTCCAAATTATATAACTCTTTCCATGCTTGCGCTTTAGAGATCTAAACATAGAAATTCCTCAGTATAACACAAAAAGGAAAAAAATGAATAAAGACCTGTTAAATTTGTCGGATAAAATAATCTCAACCGTTATATTTTGAAAATATGTGAAAAAATTACTCTAATTTTATTTTTAGGTTTAAGCCACCTATTTCAATGTCGTTTAAGATATATTTTCCCATCCTCAAAATACGTAGAAAATCAAATAGGTAAAGGTGAGTGTCCCATTTCTTTTATATTTTCTTTGTGTACAGCTAATCCAAAGCCACGTCACTATCCGATTGCACCCGTATAATCTGAACCATCGATTTATCATCAAAAGTTAAGAATCTAAGAGTTGGTCTTATTGGCGGTCTTTTTGGGCAGTCAGGCGGTGATGTTTTCTGCTGTTGTTTTGGTGGCTTCCACTGCTTTATAGATTTTCAAGATTTGTTTGTACATTTATTTTGATTTTTTGTTTTTATATTATATCTCTTCTAATTTTATTTAAATTGGTTTTAATCTTATCTAAACATTAACATACAAATTAAATTAAAGAAAATTTATGAAAATGTTCAACTAAAAGAATTCAAAAGAATATTAAATTATTTTAGGAATAAAACAATTTCATGAGAACGTTCAATTAAAAAGAATCAAACAACATTAAAATATTTAAAAAATAAAATACACTATAATATGAAATGTTTTACAAACAAAACACCTCTATATAAATAAATCTAGGTTAATTAAATAAATATTTTCAAGTGAAATAAATTAATTTAGATATTCTAGCAAACAACATTAAAATATTTAAAAAATAAAATACACTATAATATGAAATGTTTTACAAACAAAACTCCTCTATATAAATAAATCTAGGTTAATTAAATAAATATTTTCAAGTGAAATAAATTAATTTAGATATTCTAGCTTAATTAATTACTTGTTGTAACATAAAATGAAAATGATATTTAGTGTGACAATTGATAATGCAAAATGATGTATTCAACGACAACAATTAATTTTCATTGATATTGGAATTTTATGATTCCTTGCAATACAATTTTGAAAAAACAATTATCCCTCACTTTGACCCGCAGACTTGTGGATCTATTCTTTTTTATAGACCTAATCTCATACGAATGGTTTGATTTGACAAAAGCTAGCCTATTATTTGTCACAATCTTGATAATTGAATTGATATAAGGGCTACTAGTATTTATTAATACTTTTGGGAAATCTAACAAAATACAATGTTCATATTCTCCTAGGTCATATCCTTAGATGGAGTAGCTTTACAACTTTAAGAAAAAGGGTTGAGAATGACAAAAAATATGTAATCATCTTAGAATAATGTTCTAAAATGAAAATACAAAATTAAATCCTTCTTTTAGTTGCTGGGTCTAGGTGTTCCTCTCACATTTCAACATGATTTCAATGAGTGGATGATTATCCTTAAATACAACAATCAAGCTCACAAGCAAACCCAGTATACATTAAGTTGTCTCACATTGATTAGTGAAGTAGTCAACAATAGATAAATTAAAGACTATTTCCACAAATCTAAAGGTCAATTTTTTTCCAAATTATAGATGTTATGAAATAAATTTTTACACAACTATACTAATTATAAGTTAATTATTTCATTTATAATATTCTAATTCAAAACTAAAATTAAAATATAATAGAAAAAACAAAAAATAATTTTTACTATTACAAGTTTATAAAACCAATCTATTTTTAATGATAAGCACAAATGCAAATTATGAAAGTAATATTTGAATAATTTTTAAAAAATATATATAAACAAAATTTTTAATTACAATAATGATTATGATATTGCTATCAGGATTCAACCGTGTAGTTTCGAGTCGAACTCATTGAACCATGTTTCATGAGTAGTGGTTCAACGAGAACCCATCTCTCATGATATCGAATGGTCCACTTAACACTCATTGCATCTAGGTGATGCTCACAGAGGTGAAGCACTGGTCCGTCCCGGGAGGTCACCCATCCCAGTATTGCTCCAGCTCAAGCACGCTTAACCAGGGAGTTTTCTCAAGGTTGGCCGAGTTGTTACCCCATTTGCAAAACCTTCAAGTGTTGTGCCTTATGAACCATTCATAATAGAGCCCCTTTAGCTCATCAATTGATAAGTAGGAGGTATTTTTCCACAGCGTGTCAAATTATGATATTGCTATCAGGATTCAACCGTGTAGTTTCGAGTCAAACTCATTGACCCATGTTTCATGAGTAGTGGTTCAACGAGAACCCATCTCTCATGATATCGAATGGTCCACTTAACACTCATTGCATCTAGGTGATGCTCACAGAGGTGAAGCACTCATTACAATAATGATGACAAATCTACTCAGACTTAATCCTAAAATTGTTTAGCTGAAAGTTAGTTTAATGAAAAAAAAATAGCTTGAGTCTATATGAGGAGTGAGTCTAATTGTGCGTCCACTAATTGAAATAGACTCAAAATAAAGGAGAAAGTCTTGCTATTTGTTTGTTCTTTTCTAATATTTGATGGCTACGATTAGTCATTAAACATCAACTGTTTCTGCGGTCTTATCAATCTCGGCTGTATGTCTCACAGTGCCCTTTGTTGACCCATTACAATACGTGTGAACATCTCATATTTCCATGAAAAGTTGACATCTCCTCTTCTTATAAGGTTTGCATCACAGCTGTTTCCCAACGTTGGCTGGTTGCTGTTGTCTTACAGTCAACTTTGTTAACCTCACTCACACTGTCCTTTGTTGACCCCACTCAACCCCGCTTTCTTTATAATTAGTTGCCCTCTCTGGCTGGGCTTAAACATCACACACTAAGCTGACAGCTTAGTGTGTGGGCCCCACTTTACCACTACTAGTCTACGACCTTTTCCCAGTTTCCGTTTCGATGCAATTCTGTAGCCAATTTTTTTAACTGCGCGTGAACTTATAAGATACAGAGTAATGACTTACGTGAAAGCCCTCAACTTGTAAGTGTTAATGTTAAATTAAAACATTTTATATATACTATCAAAAATTATATTATATTTATATATTATCTATTATTTATTTTATATTTATTTATTTTATATAATATAATATAATATACTAATTATTATATTATATTATATAAAATGTAATATTATTTAATATATATTATTGTATAAGATACATATTAGAATTTATGTTATATTTATTATATTTTATTATATTATATTCATCTATAAAATTATATATTATATTTATATATTTTTATTAGCATATAGCAAATTCATCGTCAACAATTCATCCATGGAAAATTTACCACCAGTAATTCATCGTACGGCCAAGTAAAATTCATCGCCAACAATTCACTGTGGTGGAAAATTAATTGCATTAATATTTTTAATAAAATCAAAGTTTTCCAAATATATATTAAAAAATATTAATGCGTTGGTTAATTTTCCTAGACCCATTTTTATTATATACTTAACTATTATAATATATATATTTATATTGTATTTATATATTATATATTTTTTACATAATATTATTTAAATACATATACATATTATATAAATGTAATATATATAGTATTATATATAAATATATTATAAACATATAAATAATATATGATAAAATATAATAAATATAATATGATATTTTTTTATAAATATAATATATATATATATTACTATATTTATATTTTATTATATTATATAGAATAGATGAATATAAAATAAATATAAAAATAATTTATGAATATATTTTGTATATAATGTATACTATAAATAATATATAACAAATAATACATTATATATATATAGAGGGAGAGAGAGGGGGGAACGCTTCGTACATGCACATTAAATGAAAACGCAGAGAGAGAGAGAGATGCTTCATACATGCACATTAAATGAAAATGCAGGTGATATGGAGTTTACCATTGGAGCTCAAAGGGACTAGTTTGTTTCTACCAATATGAATGCATATAAGTATTGAGGACTACTTCAAAAGCTTACACCATTTGAGGGGAATGACATGGAATACAATATGGAATATTTTATTCTTGAGATTATGTGTCTTCTTGGATAGGAGAATGGATGGCTTATTTATTTGTCAATTAGAATATTTTTGGATTAAAATAGCATAATGTGTTATATGGTAATGTGTATTTTTAAATATTTGAAGAACTAATTAATTGTATTTAGCTTTTATTTAGTATTTGTTTAATTAATTTTCAGTTTTATAAATGAAAATATTGTATTAAGTTATAATAATGAATTTTATTGTCAAATATATATTGAATGATTATTTTATTAAATTTTATTGTAATTGTTTTTGTTAGATATCACAAAAAATATGTAATTTAGGATAATAGACATGGATAAATTGGTTGGTATGTAAGTTATAAAAATAACAAAAAATATTATAAAGGTTTTACAAGGAAAAATGCATATTTAGCTATTTTTGTCATAATAGAATGTGAATTATCTAACAATTTATTAGAACATCACAGTCTTAAATCTTATAACAAGGCATATGATTGAATCATTAAGCACAACTTATACATCAAAATATCTCTACATTGCAAATGAAATCAAGTACATGCACCTTCTTTGTTAGTTTTAAAAATGTCTTTGTCTAGTATTATTGTTGAGCAACTTAATATTTAGGCTCATTTATTATTGTCATTTTTGTTTATATAATTTAATTAGACCTAGATATTTATGTGATACTGGTTTTATAATTTCCTTACCTATAAATTTGCAAACTCATATAATCCTTAGTTTTTAGCATTTAGGAAAGATGTTTTCTAATTTTATTTGTAGATCTAAATGTTCATTGATTTTATAATTTTGGAATTATTTTTAGAACTTATTTGATCATTATTTCCTTTTATTTTGCATGCATATGTCAATTTCTAACAATGCTTCTCATTTTCCCTTAAGAAGTATCCTATTGAATTCCACAATGGCCATGCACTAAGCTAATAATAGTACAGTTAATTTTTTAAAAGTTAATACCTATCTTAATGAGAAAGAGATAGTTGATGATCATGATAACCATGTTGAGAAAATGGATTTATGCAAGATATTACTTTTGCTACATTATTTTTTATTCTTTTGATCTTGTAAATTTAGATTCTTGTTATAATTAAATAGTTAGATGCCTCCCTATATAGTCAAAGAAAAGATTGTTTCAAAATTTCCTTCATAAGTGAATCAATATTTCATCATTTTTTAAGAATAATGAACTTCTATGCATGGTTGTTGAGGACTTCAGCTCATCTAGAGCATATTGGGGAAAATGCATTCTTGTGTACTCCCATTAAAGAGCATCGGTTTTAAATTTTTTATGAAATAATTACTTTTTGTAGGGGATGGGATCATCAAACATCCCTATCAACTCAACAATTTATATCTTAAACACTACTATTCCATGGTGATCACAAGACATACTATGATAAAAGTATAATTACCCTAATCCAAACACAATCTCCTAATGATAGAATTACAAAATTCATAATAATCCAAGGAAGTGTTGGAATGTCAAGGATTTTATCTACTCATTTTAAATTCCTCATTTTGGTTTTTGTTTAACCACCAAGAAGAGGTGAAGGTTTCTATATTAAAAAATATTGATGTAATCCAAAGGTGAGAATTCACAATTTCCTCTTGAAGAAAGGGTTTTGTAAATTTTTATTGTAAATACTTAGTAGGGTTTTACATAATATTACTTACATATAAATGTTATATAAATATAATATATACAATACTATATATAAATATATTATAAGCATATAAATAATATATAATAAAATATAATAAATATAACATAATTTCTAATATACATCTTATACAATAATATATATTAAATAATATTTACATTTTATATAATATAATATAATATGGGCAAACTCCACCAGCTGCATTTTCATTTAGTGTGCATGTACAAAGCAACCATAATATTAATCTATTATATTTTTATATATGATATATATTAGTATTATGTATTATTTGTTATATATTATTTATAATATATATTATATTATTATATACAAAATATATTCATAAATTATTTATATAATATATACATATATATAAAATATAATTATTTATTACATATTATTTATATATTATATAAAAATATATATTAATATATTATTTATATATTTATTTTATATTCATCTAGTCTATATAATATTATAACATATAAATATATTAGCATATATATATTATATATAATATAATTAGATTTATAAAAAAAAACAAATTATATTATATTATATAAAATACAATATTATTTATTATTTATTACTGTATAAAATACATATTAAGAATTATATTATACTTATTATATTTTATTATATATTATTTATATGTTTATAATATATTTATATATAATATTACATATATTATATTTACATAATATATATATATATATATAAATAATATATGATATAATAAAATATAATAAATATAACATAATTTCTAATATGTATCTTATACAATAATATATATTAAATAATACTACATTTTATATAATATAATATATTATATAAAATATATATACAATATTATATTTATATACATATTTATTATATTACATATAATTAATAAATATAAAATAAATATATAAATAATCTAGATAATATATATACATATATAATATAACATCAAATAATATCTAATATAAATATAATATAATTTATAATATATATTATGTTTAACATTAACAATTGACAAGTTCAGGGCATAGTACTTATTTTGCTTTCAGATAAGGCATATAATACTCGGTGGATGTATTTTATAAGATTACACGAGCAGTTAAAAAAATTAAGAGTTACATCAAAACGAAAACGAAAAGAGGTAGAGGTAAGGAGGAGCCCACACACTAAGCTGTCAGCTTAGTGTGTGATGTTTAAGCTCGACCGTCCTCTCTTCACTTGCAAAATCACCCAAACTCATGGCGCCCATAACCAACTTATTTTTGTTTCCTATTCTTACCCTAATTGTCCTATGCTTCTGCTATGAATGTATTGAGAGGGAAGGAGAAGCTCTTCTTCAATTCAAAGATGCCTTGAATTATTCTTTACATCCTCATCTAAGCTCGTGGGAGAAGGGAAGTGATTGTTGTCTCTAGGGGGGTATATCTTGCCATAACACCACCCATCATGTAGTCGCTATTGAAATATACGGTCTCGGTGGAATAGAGGGAAGCGTCATATTTGAGAGCTTGTGCACCCTCACTTTTGTTGCAACCATCCACCTAACCTACATGGGATTAACAAGTCCTCTTCCACCGTGCTTGGGAAAACTCTCTTCTCTCGCACAACTAGATTTATATGGGAATAGTTTGAGTGAAATTTTCCTCGGTATTTTTTGTCTTCTCAGCAACCTTAGAGTGGTTGATCTTTCTTACAATCAGCTGAATGGAAACTTACCATCCTATTTGGGAAGTCTCGAATAAAATCACAGAACTACGTAGTCTATCTTATAATAGGTTGAGTGGGAATATTCCATTGTCTTCTTCTCTTGCTATTCTAGATTTAGCAGATAACGTTTTCCAAGGTGAAATTGTCCTCGGTACTATTTGTTTGCTCAACAAACTTAGGGAGGTTTCACTTGGTGACAACCAACTCAATGGAAGCTTACCATCTTGTCTCGATAATCTCTCTTCTTTGAAGAGGCTTATCATTTATAGAAATCAGTTGAGTGGTAATATTCCATATTCTTTAAGCAAGATTCCTCTCTCAAATATTTTGATGTTTCTGAGAATTCTTTAAGTGGTTGTATCCCAGATTCCTTGGGCAGTCTCTCTTTGCTGGAATACCTGGATCTATCTTACAACCATTTAAATAGAAGTATCACAGATTCCTTAGGCAATTTCTCTTTGCTGGAAACCTTGGATCTATCTTACAACCAACTAAATGGAACTCTTTTACCCTCATTTTCAAGGCTCTCCTCCCTTTCACTGCTCTCTACTAATGGGAATGCATTCAACTAGAGCATTGCTTCCTCACTACTACCCTCTTCACTTGTAAATCTTCATCTTTCACGAGATGGCCAACATATAATTTTAGAGGCTTTCTTTCACAACCTTAGCAAATTGGAATTTATGGTATTGTTAAATTGTGTACTTAATATCACCACCACCTAGATTACCTCATTACAGTTAGGCGACTTATCTATTACATCATGTATGATGGATGGTCAAATCCCGTTGTGGATTTCGACTCAGTTCTCACTTAAAGAGTTGGAATTAATTGGCAAAAATCTTGTTGGAGATATTCCTTCGTGGCTATTGGATATGAGTCTTGCCAACATCAATCTCTCAACAAACTATCTTGAAGGTCTCCTTCTATTAAATACTTCAACTCAGAATCCATTGGAGATCTTGGATGTGTCTAGCAATGAATTGTGTGGTCAAATACCATCAAATTGGCCTCCCAATATAAATGTATTGTTGCTTAACGACAATTTGATGACAGGAAATATTCCTCTACACTTACAAGACATCTCTTCACTGGAGATTCTAAATTTGGAAAATAACCATTTGAATGGAGTCATCCCTCCAAGCTTAGTCAATTGTTCCAAGCTTCAAATGCTAAATTTGGGGGATAATAACTTGAGGGGAATTATTCTGTATGAGTTTGGTAAACTAAGTGAACTAAAGTCAGTATTGATAAAGAATAACCAATTGAGTGGATCATTCCCTCCCTCCATATCAAACTGCACAAAATTATATTTTATAGATCTTGGGAAAAACTTCTTGAAAGGGCACATTCCAAATTTAGTAGGAAAAATTTCACATTTGAAAGTGTTAGCAATGAGGAAGAATAATTTTGAAGGTAGCATCCGTCCAAATATTGGGTAGTTGAAGAACCTACAAATTTTGGACCTTTCATCAAATCGACTATCAGGTCTGATACCACAGAGCATTTTTAGTTTACAAGCGATGTTGCCAAAAACACATCAAGAATTTTCTGAGGTTCAACTTGAAATAGTTGTAGATGAATCCCCCACAAGATACATCACCACCACCTACATGTATAAGAATGGATTGACTATGAATTCTAAAGGAAGAGATGAACACTATACACATATTTTCCCCGCCATGGCAGCCATAGACCTCTCAAACAATCAATTGAACGGGAAGCTTCCTTTTGATTTAGGAAAATTGAAGGGATTGAAGCTGCTCAACCTTTCCATGAACAATTTCAGTGGTGCTATTCCAAATAGTATCGTACAAATGACTTGGTTGGAATCATTGGACCTTTATACAAATCATTTTTGTGGAAAAATTCCTACAAATCTTGGTTCTCTGAGCTATTTGGGAGCCCTTAAATTTTCCAACAACAACCTTTCAGGGAGTATACCACAGGGTGGGCATATGACAAGATTTAATGAACAATCATATTCAGGCAATCCAAATTTATGGGGGTGTCCACTTCCAAAGAAATGTTCTTGGCCAAAATTTTCTCCTAGTCCTCCTCCCATTTCTACATCTATTAATGAAGAAGAACAAAGTGAGGAAAGTGTGGGGTATGAGATTGGAGTGGGACTATCATTTGTAGTAGGTTTTAGAGCAGTGATGGTATTTACTGTGGTGAAAAAGAAATACTTGAGGGAGTCGATTTCGCTTTGAAGTTTTTTTTCCCATGGCTCAGCAATTTGACATTATAAAAAGTTTATTTCTTTTGTTAAAGTGATGGAATATGAATATATTATAATTTTTCTAAGTTTCTTTAATTTATCATTTATTTTTAAAAATTATTTTGTTTATATTTGTGTTTTGCAAGTCTTAAAATTATTGTAAAGGTTGCTTTTATGTTAATAATATTTGGATTCATTAAAAGAATCTGCATTATCATTATAAAACTTTCATTTTGATAGTTAATTATATTTATAATTTTGTAAATTATGTTAAAGAATTATTATAAAATAGAATTAGAAGCAATATTTTTGTGACTATCAATTCCAATTAACTTGCAATTCTCCTATTTATTTCAACTGTTAGAGTAAAGGTTTTAACTTAATTATGTTAATTAAGTTACCTTTATTCCTCTTTTAAGATTTCACTTTAGTTTGCATATTGTGACTTAATAATTATATTAATTATTAAATGTCTACCTATTAGGGTTTCTTTAGGGTTGCATAATCTCCTTTTATAAGGATTGATCATTGTATTTTTATCCTACTCTTTGATTAATGCATTTTTTTATATTTTAGAGTTTCAAAAACCCTCTCTTTCTTTTTTCACCATTCTCTTCCCTGCGACAGGTATCTCTTGCATGTAGGTGTTCTTGGGCTTTGAAGTTAGTTTTGACAACTTCTACATGGTATCAGAGCAGACCTGCTGTAGCTTGTTCTTGTTTTGAATATTTTGGAGCTATGAGGGTTTGATTAGGCTTTCACAGGTTTTCAGTTTGATTTTTTGTGGATCTGGGGTTGCCTAATTTTTTGGGAATTTTGGGTCAAAACAGACCTCGCCAATGAGTCCACAGCGCCCAAAAACCCCTATTTTCATATAAAATTCATCCAGTTTGGCAACAGTCGACCGAAAAGGAATTTTTTTTTGCCCCAGAGTTGTACGACCCTAGGGCACGTAGTTTGAGGTGAAAATTGGTGAAAAATTCAAAAAATAAAAAATAAATTAAAAAACAAAGCTTTTTTTATTTATTTTTTATGCGGCCAGTATAAATTGAGGCAAGTATTAGAGTAGCAGGACATCATACATCTTTCAGACATAGCTACTTGGGATTCATATCTTGTAGGCATATCATCCTTATTTGTAGAGTCCTATATTACAGATCTGGAGGATTACTTTGAGGACATTCATCTCCTTTACCTTGATAGTCAGGTCATCACTGTATGCCCACCATTATCTATGCATTCAGAGGTTGCATTTCAGGATTCTCCATATCAGTTTGGATTTGGCATCATTTGTTTCAGTTCAGACAGAGAGATTCTTCAGCATCCTATCATGGCACACATCTTCATACAGATTGGTTCATCACTCTTCACAGGGTTTCTTCGACATCATCCTTTGGATCTGTTTCTTCCCAAGGGGAGGAATATTATTTTCCACTTCAGGATCTCCTTTTGGATTGTACATTAGGCATCTACCATTGTGACATGAGTTTCTTCATTGTGGGGGGACCTTCTTGTCTCTTTATATCTCTCCTATGGAGACCATTGTATATGTACTTGTGTGATAGAAGCAGTTCTTGGGGGGTCATGTTGAGTCCTCCTTCTATCTCTCTTCTTCTTTCACTCTTGTTTTTCATCTCTTTTTGGAGTAGAGTTTTTCCCATGAGGTTTTCCCTATTTCTCTAGACACTTTACAAAGATTTGTTTGTATTCGGGTACCTGATCAGGCCTAGTTGCCACGACCCTTGTTTGCTTTCATGCATTGTAGTTACCTTTGCTTTCTTGCACATGTTTGTAGTTGCACTCTTGCTCATCTTAAGGGGGGGTGTTAGAGTAAAGGTTTTAACTTAATTATGTTAATTAAGTTACGTTTATTCCTCTCTTAAGATTTCACTTTAGTTTGCATATTGTGACATTTAATAATTATATTAATTATTAAATGTCTACCTATTAGGGTTTCTTTAGAGTTGCACAATCTTCTTTTATAAGGATTGATCATTGTATTTTTATCCTACTCTCTAATTAATACATTTTTTATATTTTAGAGTTTCAAAAACCCTCTCTTTCTTTTTTCACCATTCTCTTCCCTCTGCTAGATATCTCTTGCATGCAGGTGTTTTTGGGCTTTGAAGTTGGTTTTGACAACTTCTACATCAACTTATTCTCTTTTTTCATTTTTTTTTCTATTTTCATAGATTTTATTGTATTAAAAATCTATACTTTATTTCTAAATATTTCATCTACAATAAAATGATCTAAAATCCTTTCAAACAAAAAAATTACAATATTTGATTGTAATTAAGGATGATTTTTTTACATATTAATGTGATTTCTTTTTTTAAAGAAAATTCTCTTCAAATTATATTTGTCTATTAAAATGGCTAACACAATATAAACATTAAATGTACAATATGGTCAAATTTTAAGTGTAATGCAAGGTCACAAAAGGTAGAGTATTTTATCACCTTGAAAATGTCAAAATTATTTACTTGTAATTTATAAGATTCTAAGTATTATGTACATCTACATCATCTACACGAAGATTCAAGTGAGAATTTATATAACTTAAAACTTTAATAATTTATTGAACCAAAACCCTCTTTCACTGGGCTAGTGTACTTTTCTAATTAATATATTTGAATTCATCATATTCTCTAGTTTAAATTCATTAAAGAACACAATGTTAAATTGTATCATCTTAATTGTCAACAATAATAATATTATATTGATAGCTCACTTACAACTATTTAATATTTCTAGTATGTCCTAAATAATTCTAAAACTTTACATCTTGATTATGACTATTATTTTTCTCCATTAAAATTTCACTGGTACACTCTATTCACCTTTCATGTATCTTAAAAATAATTCTAGACATAAGAGAGTGTTTAATTGTGATTTATTTTTTCAAAAACTAAATTTAGTTAAAAAAATATTAAAATTTTAAGAGATAATTTCATATCTAAAATTTGGATGTCCATATAATTTCTCAAATTGAAAGGAAGGTAAGATATGTTCACTTTGTATTAGTATAGCATGGTAATGTCCCCCTCTATTAGTATCAAGGGGTTGTCTTATAAATTTCACTATTACTTTGTAATGTAGTCAAAGCTCCAAATATCATGGACCTAAAGAATGAAAACTTTTCTTTCATATGTATCAAATTTGTTGTAACTTTAAAACTTTAAGAGTAAATTCAAAGGATATATGCATGCATATGTATATGCATGTATATACATATACATATGTATTATGTATGTTAGTGAAGTAAAAAACTACCTATTTTGTAATCTCTACCTTATATTTTTGCTCTCAATTTAGTTTATGTTCTCATGATTTTTTTATAAGGTTCATTTTCCATATTTCTAAGCCTTCTATTGACATCTAATTTCAATTTTTAACTACCTTCAAAATTATTTTGATGCGTAAAATCAAACAAAAAATTTCAAATCATAATTCAAATTTGGACACCCAAACAACAAACATTGGTGTCCTAAACACATAGATAGTGGCATGTTAGTGTCCACTTTTTATTTTTAAATATTTAAAATCACATATGGCCATAAAACTAACCTTAGGCTTACCCTAATTCATTCTCAAATGGTCATATTAAATTGAACTCAATATAAGGCCATTATCATGCTCATTTAGAAGGTTTAACTAATTCCCTATTCCCTCACTCATGGTTCTCTATTTTCATACTATTTTTCCTCTCTCATTACATACTATAGGGTTTTGAGGCTAATAAATTGAATTTTTTTTATAGAAGATTATGCCTAATCCTTTTTCCAACCTCTCATCACCAGTTATATTTCCCTCCTATTTTGTATATTCCCTTCCCAATTTCTTCCTCCATCACTCCCCAAAATTCATATTCCTTTACCTTTACATCCTCCATTGTATTAAGCTACAAAATTTACCATTGACTCTTCCATTTATGTCATGTTCCTCACTATAATAGATTAGCCATAAATATGAAATATAAAATAAATACATAAATGATATTTTTAATGAAATCACATTATAAAATATCATAGGCCTCTTTGAGGGGTTAGCATCCTTTGAGTAATGCTAAAAAAAATTTAATTCATGGATGATGAATTATAATATCAAACCCTTTTCTTATACTAATTATATCTAAAAGAACCACTACTACTCAAGCATGTGTGACAAAATAATTTAGCAAAAGGGTTGACTTACTAAGCATATGCATCTAATGCTTTTATTAATAAAGCTTAATACAAAAATGATTGGGAATAAATAGTTAGGGCCACATGTCCTAACTTTCCTTCCCCCTTTCAAACATATTTCCTCAAATATTAAGGTGAGTAGATCATTAATATAGGTTCACAAGGAGTTCTTGTGTTGCATATTGTGGTTGTGTGTCATGGATTTTGGGACCCAAAGATGCTTCCAGCTCTTGCACTTCTAGGGTTTTTCACCTAAAAGGAGAGAGATCTGGGTCCAAAAATACTTATGTAACACTCAAATTAGGATGTGTGCTATATGATGTGATGTAAATGAACTTAAATAAATGAAACTGACTAATTAAAATGAACTAAAATGAATGCAAAAGTGCAATTTAAGCTATGTTTGAAAACACATTATCATATACAAATAACTATGTAAATGAAGAAATTATGTAGAACAAAAGGTACAGGGCTAAATCTGAGTGCACCTAGATGAAATGTGAGCTTTCTATAATGTTTGGAATGCTAATGAAATTTACTAATTTTTCACAATGGGACTCATTCGCCCAGGGTGGCGAATCAATCCTCCTATTGATGAAAAAGTGTCGGGAACTGATTTCTGACAGTTAGGATCCAGAGTCTGAAAAAATACAAATTTTCAAACCTCAGGTGGGACTCATTCGCCAAGGATGGCAAATCAATCCTCTCCTAGATTTCTTGAAAATTAGACAACTCAGTAGCACCAGATTTGGGAATGTTTGTATGTCAGGTTGCCAAAGTCAATTCTATAGGAAACAGACAAAAAACACTCATCAAGCTTGAAATAATGATATGTTGACTTGAAGAACCTAGTTGATTTTATTTCCACTTTTCAACACCTTTAAACCTGTAAAATATGCAAAACAAAGGCTGCAAATACACATGCAAAGGGAAAAAATGTTGGAGGGTTAGCAAATAGGTGTTTGCCTTGGTCAAACCCCACTTTGGTAATCAAACCCAATAGAAATAAATGAAATGCAAGGGAAATGTAAACTAACAACATGAAAATGCTATTAACTCACCAAATCCTTGATCTTGTAATTCTGAAGTAATGTCAATGGCTACTTCAAAGTGCTTCAATAGTTGCTTCAATTGATGATGTAGAATGCTTGAGTGCTTGAATGTATGGGTGAATAAGTGAACTTGATGAATTGAGGTTTGAAATGAGATGAAAAACACTTAGTTATACAATTATTGTGCCCGACTATCCATTCATACCTCATCACAGGCTGACATCAAGTGATTTTTAATAAAATCCCGAAAGGAAATTTAAGATATTTTGAATTTGGGGCCAAGGGGGACTCATTCGCCACCCATGGCGAATGGGTCCCACCTATGACCTAAAAGAAAGTGTTAGAAATAATGTTGTATTTAATGTTATTTGTTGGGATAATATGTAAAAATACACTTAAGTAAGCATATGAGGGCATAAAGAGACAAAATAAAGCATGAGAAAGGTGTAAATAGTGAATATGTGCCTAGAAAAGCATGAAGGCATGTTACAAAACTTTACAACACTTCAATATAGGACTTGTTGATGTGCGAAAAGGTGATTTTTAGGTAATTTGTATTAAATAAAGTCTAAAAGAATATAGAAATGTCTTACAACACTTCACAACACTTACACATCTTTTTGCAAAAGGAATTAAAAAAGTAATTTTATTTAGTTCAAAATTATGGTATCTGTACATGTCCATGGTATGGTCCTTAAAATGTGACTTTTAAAAAGTGGATTTTATACATGCTTATTAAAAATTAGTTTGTATCATCTGGGTATTAAAATAATTTACATATTTGGAAACTAGACTCAAGATACAAAATTTCATATTACATAACTTTTTTAACATTCAATGCATAAGTACTTCAAATTTTTAGTCGAAGTGTGAAAAATTCTAAATATCAAGAAAAAACACTTCCACTTTTTGAACATTTTTTGGACCCAACCTTTTGTGCATTCCCTTCTATCTCTTATTTATGTCTTTTAGTATAATTTTTCCTGAAAATATCAAACAATTTTTATCACTTGCCCAATTCTTCAAGATCTAATATTTAGATTTTTTAGAGCCATTGTGTAGTTGGGTATGCATATAGAATATTGGGCCCCACTAGTATTGCAAATTGGTGTTCACAAATAAATAAATTCATTATCTAAAACACAGTTGACCTCCAAGGCTCATGGATGGTATCCTTGTTAATTCCCTTCTTATTTGCTTTCTTCCCCAATAACAACTAGGGAAGAGGTTTATTTTTCCTCTAAAAAATTGTAATAATTATTTTTTAAATAAAAAGAAAGAGGGGTACAAATTTATTGAATCAGAAAAAAGAATTACAATGTAGAAGATTTTAAAATGTCGAAAACCGAACATAAACACCAACAAAATCATTTCCTTCTAGACACCCCCAAAAATACTCTCATGTATTCCATAATTAAGTGCTCCAACTATTGTTTAGTTGGAAGATTACCCCAATCACCCACACTCCTCTCCATCTACTTAGAAGCCCACTTCACCAAGAAGTCAGTTGTTTCATTCCATTCATGGGGAATATGACTGAAAGTAATAGGGTCCAATGACTCACTAAGTAAAGAAACTTTTTTAACCACCAAAGAAAGTTTCCAATTAACATCCTCCCACTAATGCCAATTCAACATCTTAATCACAATGTGTGAAACAAACAATTCTTCTCTAGCCCAAGTCACAAGCACGTTCCAAAGCAAAAAAAATAGTAGAAACTTCCATAAAATTATTAGTATGTTGACCTCTATACATTGAGAAGAAGAACACAACAATGAAAGAGTTGTCCCTAATAATAGCTCTGATCCCAACATGTCTGGGATTACCTCTAGAAAAACCATCAATGTTAGTTTTCAAAATCCCCTAAGGAGGGGGAGACCAACAACCAACTCTCCAAATTTTCCTTTTAGCCAACCTCCCCAATCTAGACCCCAAGCTATTCCCACACCCAATAGCAAGATGCAAAGTCCAAAAAACACCAATATCCCCTAACTCCACTAAGATAGATAAATCACATTTTTCCTTGAAAGCTTCCTTCGGAGAACTAATAAATCTAGCCCATAATTGAAGCACCTGCATGAAATTGTCTTAAAAGATCCTTCGATTTCTTTCAAGCCATATTTTCCAAAGAAGAAAGCTAGGACCAATCTTCCAAGCAATCTAAAGAAAAGGATTCTTGGCAGGTGGAGCCCCCAACTGGCCCTGAATTTCAACGAAAGAGGAGGCATGACAAAAAAAATGGTTCCAAACTCCCCACCAAGAGTTCCACATCTCCCTAACAAAAGGACATTGAAGGAATAAATGTAAGGAATTCTCTTCACTATGCTTGCACATGACACACATGAAAGGAACCTGGAAACCTCTCTTCAACATGTTCTCCCAAGTGATACACTTATTCAACAACAAGGAAAATAAAAAAGTTACTTTTAGGCCAAGAGAATCTACTCTACACCTATTTCTACCAAAGAACATTAGCACCCCCAAAAAATCTCCTATCCAACTCTTGGTATTCGAAGGCCACCATACATTTTCCTTTTGGGTTCATACCACAAGCAAGGACATCAAACTACAAAAAAGGAATTATAGACTCTGCTAGCCTAAATATTTACCAACTCATGATGCTCCTCCAATAAAACCCTAGAAGGCCACTCCTGAGGATCCTACATATAGAAATAGTAACTTGGTCAAAGGTTTGAGAAGTCTTGAAATCAGTCACTTGACTCCAACCAGCCTCTAGAAAAATATTGTATAAAGATTGCAAATGAGGGTACATTGACATAATAGAGGGATGACCATCCCAAGAATCAAATCAGAACAAAGCCTCAAATATCCTATTGTAGATCCAAAGCAATCCTTGGTTAATAAGCTTAGCACCCCATTTTAGGGTGCCCTAGATCGCATAACCTTTCCCCAAGAGGCCTATTGTCAGAACATAAACACAATCCACTCCCTATAGATACTTAAAATTTAGAATCTTGGCCCAAGTCTAGTGTTGATTAGTACACCACCTCGAATATAACTTAGCCACTAACACTCCACCATTAAGCCTAGCCCATCTCAACTCAAGCCCCTGATCTACTTCGGCCTATAAATCTAGAATCTCATTTGACCAAGCTCCACTTACTAGAGAGTAGATTTATAGCCCATAAAATTTAATGTCAAATGCTTTCAGATTCTTTAATGAAATTGGAAGGAGCCAAGAGCACAAAAAATCTCTATATAGGAAGATCCTACACCACTAACTTTAGAAGAGTTACCCTGCCAGTAGTAGATAGCTGCCTACAAGTCCAATGGTTAACCTTCTTGTGAAACTTGTCAATAACATCCTATCAAAACACCCTTGGGGTATATCCCAAAACCATGGGAATACCAAGATAGAAAAAATGTCATAACCCAATTTTTATTGCATTTAAATTAAAATATGATAAATTGGATTATTGAGGAAATTCAATATGTTGAATGAAATACGATATTTTTGAGATGTTTGAAAAAAGTTGACCATCGTTTGATCATGCGATCTTGTGAACTATCTTATAATTTATCATGATTGAAAGTTACTAATGAATTGTGTTTGTGCAAGTGTGTGCAAATGTAGGAAAACAAGTTGAAGGATGAGAACATGGTTGAGGCAGGATCGTTTAGTCGAATTGAATGGTAAGCTTGATAGAATATGGATGCACATACCACAAAATGACATGATGTCTTCATTTGAAATTTCATATAGGAGAATATTAATCTAATTTGAAATGATTCAATGATTGAAAAAGTAGGTTTGTGGAATGATATACATGCAATTTTTTATTTAATTATCTATTTTGATCTTTTATTTTCAAAAAATTGAAAAGAAGATGATAGCATGATTATATATATATATATATATATATATATATATATATATATATATATATATATATATATATATATATATATGTATGTATTAAAAATGGTATGCTTGAAGGTGATGGAGCTCTCAAAATTGTGAATTATTTTTAATGGATAATATGCTTTAGGAAAGGTTCAACCAAACTAAGGACCATATTGTGCTTGATCCTAGTGATGCAAAAGAAAGCATATATATAGCAAGTGGAAACCTAAGAATAGAGCGTGAATGGAGGGTTCATAATAGTGAAGGGTAGAAAAGTGTAATGAGGTGAACATGAGACAACCCAAATACTCATAAGGGATAATGATAATCATGTTCATAATAAAGGATAGCAATGGAATCATATTGACTGCAAATAAAGATTTGCTTGAACCCCACACAATAGAGAAACTTTATATCCATAATAGTTTCCTCAATATGATCAGTTGTAGCAATATCTCATTCTCCAATGCTTAGGTCCCATAATACTATTTCTTGGTGACATACAAAAAACTTAGAAGGGGGGAATTTACCCTCAGCATTGATGAGAAAAAAATGAAGATATTGTTAGTCAGCTTCCATTGATTTTCAATCTAAGACATAAATGATACACAAATGATAATCAAACAAACTATTCATGGAACTGGTTTACATTCTCAAGTGTGGGATAGGATATAATTCAATCATTCTTTGTTGATATACCAAGGAGCACCCATCAACAAGTTTATTCCCATGCATCACCTACATCTATTCCTTGTTTATCGGGATTTTTATTGAGCAACCTATAGGAGAAGCTCCTTGCTTATGTTAACATAGAAACAAAGCTTTCAATATTGATACTCAATAAGAATAATTAAATTTCTATTGGAGGAGGGATCCACAAAATGAGGCAACACATCTTGGGAAGCCTAAAGAATTGTCTTGTAAAGTGTTGACACAAAGACAAGGAAATGTTATGGTGCAAATGGGCCAACCGTAGCGCTAGCTGAAAGGGGTAAATTGAATATTGCAAAGGAAATATTTACAAAGGTATAAGAAGCTACTACAATAAACATCTTTGTTCAGATGTCTGATGTATGGGTAAATCTAGCACATGTTTAAACTGGGCAGTCTGCACTTCTAGTAAAAATGTATCAAAATTGTCCGAGGAAATTCTATTTTGGCACTGACATCCAAATTTTATTATATTTATCCCTTGCACATTATGAAGTAGAACAGTGGTAAGATTGTAAAAGAACATTATTAAGGAGCAGTAAATTTGACACCCTTGAATTACATGTTACGCTTTGATGTTGGAGTTGCAATGCAAAAGTTTTCAACTTCAACACTTCAAAGGGAAAAAGGTACTACTGATGAGGTTCGTTAAGCAGTCTTAGAATTAATGAATGCACTCTATGTTTTCAACCAACTATTGGCTATGGATAGCCCGCATACACACGGATTTGATGAGAAGAAGATACAGTTGCATGTTGACTACTGTAAACACGAGCTAGATGTTGCCAAAGTTTGTAGAGAAGTAGTAGAACATGAAGTAAAGAAAAATGTTAGGCTGAGGAAGAACTTCACCCATCACTTTTTGAAGGTTTTTTCTTCTTGGTGTAACCACGATGGAGCGATAAATTCACCCATCGTGGTTTTCAAATTTTTTTATCCTTAGTACATCAGTGATGTACGATGTTGTGTTTTCTCTATCACATATTGCTATTGTCTATCTCCATCTTCTCATTGTTTTAGCAATGTGCGGTGGTGATGGTGGGCCTGAGGATGGTGTCCAATGGTGTTATTTGATGAATTTTTGATGGTGAGAGATAACTAAAGGGAAATACATGGGTAAATGTTTTTTCTCCTATAGCCCAATAAAAAAATTAAATCCTTCACAAATAAAAATAAATTTTTTGAGTTGCTGGGAAATAAAATGTAAAATGTACGGGTAAAGGGGTTTTCATAGCCCAATGGAGAGGAATGAAGTTTTTCATGAGGTAAAATTTTTTTCTATTGTTGAGTGGGGAAATAAAGAAGAGGAGGCATTTTTCAAATGGGAGATTGTTATGGACCTAGTGGCTTGCCTTGTGCTAGATGCCTGATGGAGATGAGTGAAAGTTTTCACAAATAAACAATTTTTCAGTTGCGAGATAAACAATATGAAAGGAGCGGGAAAACAAAGTGTAGAAGGGGATTTCCTTTGAGTAGAGAGTAGTTATTGATCAAAGGAACTGAATGATGCTAGTTGGTAAGATGGATTTTAATTTGGGGTTTCTTTTTTTTCTCTTAAATTTATTTCTTGTTTCATTTGCAAGGGGAGTTGCTCACATTTTTGGTCTCACAGAATTACATTTTGTAATAGGTCTTAAATGAATAAGTGGTGGTTTCAGGTTTTGGAATAGTTTGAGTCATGTA
The DNA here is from genome assembly GCA_007258455.2 of Sequoia sempervirens. Taxonomy (NCBI): domain Eukaryota; kingdom Viridiplantae; phylum Streptophyta; class Pinopsida; order Cupressales; family Cupressaceae; genus Sequoia; species Sequoia sempervirens. Next base: position 83,867,513 of record VDFB02271358.1, on the reverse strand, counting down.
ATGGAGACTTCATTCATGGAATTGTCATATTTGTGTGTAATTGACAAAATATTCTGAGTTGGTTTTCTCCACAGTGTACATTGCATAGATTATGAATATGAGTAATCAAAGATTGCTAGTATTTTTATTCTTGTCTTTCCTTGATTATATGTTTAGTGTTATTAATCTCATTCAAAGAATGAGTTAAACTGTATTAACATAAATAGAGGTTTATGCAACTGTGTGCTAGGATTACTAAGTATGATTGGTTGAGTTTCTAGTATCAATGGTTTAAGGCATCATCTAGTAGGCATAGTTATGATAGCCTGGTAAGTGTTGGGATGTATTTTAAATTAAATGGTTTAGGTGACTCTACCCTAGAATTTGTCACTGGTCTTTTAATGTTGCAGTCTCCTGAGATTGTTTGTGGCAACTACAAATTAAAATAAACTTTACTTTTCTATCTAGATGTAATTGTGTGTGGGGTTTAATGCATTATATTTCTCATGTTTAAATCAAACATTTCCATGAAGGTCAGCCAAATCTTTAAGGTAATATGTCTATTTAACAATCAAAGGAGAATTATCTATTTACAGTGTTCTGGATGCTTTGGCACAAAAGTATCTATAAGAACATTGTCGGGATCACCCTCCTAGGTTTCAAAAATCCTGAAGTGCAGGGGAGAAATATTTTATATATCAATCTCCCATTCGTTGGCCAAATTTCTCCTTGAATTTGGCCATTAGGCCTAGAACCCCTTTAAGATTCAGGTTGATTGTAGATTTGGGAACCAACAACTTGGTGACTCTACTAGGGACAACTCTAGTATTATCCAGTTGAAAAGAGTCAATTAGTTTGTTGATCTATAGTTTTGGTTTAGATGATCTAAGGACATGCATACTTGAAGGAGATTGTTGCAATGTTTCTTGTGTATTCTTGAAGTTTGGTGCACTGCTAGTGGAGAGAACTAAAAAATATTTAGATCTTAGAAGAATCTTTTAGCTACTTGAAGATCTTGTCCTCTTTCAAAGAGGTGGCGACTCTACATAATATTCTACATCATTAGAAGAGTTGGTTGGAGCAGTTCTCAGGTATTTTTCTATTGCAATATTCTTGTATGAAGGTTTTCAACAAAGGTTCTAGTTAATATTGTCTCTTATCTAGTACTCTGAGGTACTAGTAGAAAGGGAAATGAGAAAGCGAGATATTCTGAGGGAAATATTGATAAGTAGATGGTTGTATCTAGGGAATAAAATTATTTGCAAATATGTAAAATTTCCCTAGTCCTCCCTTTACAAAATTTAATGTCATACCTAAAACAAAATCATGTCCTCAAAGAAAGATCTTCACTAATGAAAGATATAATCCTCTAAATTTTAGTAAAATCTAAGGTTATCCACACTTTTTTTGAAGAATAATTAATGAATATTTACCTAAGTTCAGAGGAGATCTCAAAGAGTCAACATCACAACATGTATAGGGTTTTATTGATTTAATGAGGGATTTTCAAATAATAGAAGAGGATGCTATCATGAGGTTTTTTTTAAGAACTTTTGAAAATACTATTGAATATTGGTTTTCTAGTTTTCCAGTACATTCCATATGTCCATGGAAAGAGCTTAAGATGATGTTCATGGATCTGTTTGGTGAAATAAATAATGAATTCTTATCTAATAAGAGATTTCTACACACTTAAGAAGATTTTGAAGAAGAATATGAGCCTGTAGTTGAACAAGACTTACTTATTGATGCATTGCATGATATAAGGAGATTTGAGGGTGAATCCTTCTATGATTTTTATGATAGATTCTTGGAAATGTTATTTTCTATACCAATGTGAAATAGACCTGATGAATCAGTGTGTGTTGATGTTTTTTGTGTTGGGCTTGAGCCAAATCTGAGTACACTGTGCCAGCTCACTTCAGGCCCCCTAACCTTAAGTGCATATATATCATTGGATTTTAGAGATTGAAGAAATGATAGAGAAATGTGGAAGTCATTTGCTCACTAGACTATGTGATGGTACCTTTTCCAATTTTCATCAAATTGGTATGGCAGAAGATAATGATAATGCATCATTTAGTGGTAATAGTTAAGATGTAAGACATGATGAGGTAAATAAAGCATGTGAAGTCACTCCTATTTTCTTTGAAAATATGGAAATGGGAAGTCAATTTTTGTATCAAAAGAAGGCTGTAATGATACAGATGATACTGAAAGTATTTTCTCATCTATGGACTATGAGTGTAGTAGAAGTATGTGCTGATTTTGAAGTTTCAAGTCTTCATAGTAACAACACTAGTGTTGCAGATGTAAATATGCAACCAGCTGAAAAAGTGTTCTTATTATGGTCATCATGATGATTGCAATTTTGCTTGCAGCCTTAGTAACTGTGAATATTTTCAAGCTCGGAGGAAGAAAAATTAATTTCTTTGAGTGGAAAATGTTTCAACAAAGAAAATGATGATAACATTTTTGAAGCCTCACAATTGCATGATGATGGATTTGAATTGAATGTAATTTTTCAAAAAGATATATGTGATCACCAATGTTATGGTATAATTTTTCATGTCAATTCTACATATGTTGAGTGTAACATTGATGCAAGTTTTGATGGTGGTGAGACAAAGGAGTCTACTAATTTATGGAATAATTTTGAGAGTAGTGGTATATCAGATGCAAGTGACAAAATGTGTAGTGATTTTTAGTTAGAGCAATCATCTATGAGAAGTTACAATGAAGAAATAAATGATGATTTGCAGTTTGACAGTCAAGGATATGACTGTGCTAATTATTGTAGCAGTGTGGACAAAGAGAAGGGTATGCATGCAAGAGCTTTATTGAATTAATCAGTTCAAGTAGCTGATTGTGCAGAGCATGTATGTGTTGGTGATGTAAGTGGCGCACATGAAAATCATTTCTTGTTTAACTCTACACCTTCTTCCATTCCTTTTTCTAATTTTGAAGTTATTACTAAAATTTTACATGATGATAGCATAGATGTAGTTGCACATGAAAGTGAAAAAGTAGAGAAATATTGGTACAACTAATGAAGCTCTTTATGATGAGTTTTCACTTGAAGAATGTGATTGTTTCAATCACATGGATGCATATGAGGACCTTTTTCATGGGTCTACAACCCATAGTATTTATCATGAGCAGTATGGTTCAAATTATCATGTTGGTGTAATAGGAGGAGATGTTGAATATGATACTTCTTACAATAGTGAATGTGTTTTGGACACTCACTATGATGGATTTATTGCAAACAAAGATTCTGAGTCATATGAACATGCACTTGAAGCTTTTTTGTGTGATAACATGATGAGTGATAATAATCTTGTTTATGAACCTAAAGTGGAAAATGTGAGATGGGGTTAGAAATAAAATAGCATAGATAAAGTGACAACCAACACCATTAAGCTATTAAACCGCATCAACAAGAGAATTCAAAAAAAATGGAGATATTAAAATGAAAGCAAACAAAATAAAAGCACTCCCCATATTGTAGTTGATTCCTTCTCTTGCTCTCCTTCTTGTTATGCAACTTTGCCCTCAAATTTGTTAAAAATACTTGTGCAAAACCTACAAATGGTAGCAAGAAAGTTGGAGACAATTAGTTGTTAAGTTGAAAAATGGAGAAGGAAGGTTGCTTTTATAGACAACTTTTTGAATGGACGGCTGAGATTAATCTTCTAGAAAGATTCCAAGATCAATGGATGGGAACGCAAGAGAGGGAGTTTATGAAATGGATGGTTGAGATTAATCCTCTAGAAGGATTCCAAGATCAATGGTCTAGGATTGATGCACCAAGAATATGCTATTCTTGGAGGAATCATGACATACAGACATGCAGGGACATGCAGGCTATGATAGACATGTAGGGACATGCAGGCTATGATAGGGACAGACGATGACATGAAATAATGGGGTATCTTTGACCAAGTGGAGGTGCATACATAATTTATTTTAAATTATTTATTCAAAATGGAGGAAAATGACAAGTGGCAAATAAATAATTTATCCAAATTATTTATTTAAATAAAATGACAAAGGAGCATTTAATTAAATTAATCAATTTAATTAAATGGGGAGGTGGAAATTAGACATGGATAATTAATTTGAATTATTTATCCAAAAGAGAGAATGAAACACAATTAAATAATTTTGACAATTATTTAATTATAAAAGAATAAAAGGTCAAATAATGATTATTATTATTATCTAACTATAGATGAAAGATAAATAAAATAAAATAAAATGATTTATTTAATTATTGAAGAAAGGGATATATTAGCGACACAATTAAATAATTTTAATTGATCAAGATAGAATAAAGATGATAAGGTGAATTAATTAAATAATTAAAAAATTTGATTAATAGAGGAATGCGGTCAAACTTAATTTAATAATTAAAATTATTCAATTATCGAAGGACAATGACCAAGAAAAATGATGCTCGTGGACTTAGGACATTTTTCAATGTCTACAATTTTCCCCTCTTTGACATAATGCAACTTATCGCATTGTGTCAAAGAAATTTAATTATGAAATATGCCCCAGTGACAGCAGGGTACTAGTATGCCCCAGTGAAAGAAGAATGACGAGGAGGGTTGTGTATGCCCCCTCTAGAGGATAGGTGAACATGAATGTGGTCTCGAAATGGATGATAAGACTAGAGGGTGAAAGATAGAAGAAATGTTAACTTGGAAGGGGATGGATATTAGCATGGAGGAGAAAGGAGGATGAAGATGGAAAACTAGATGAGAAATGATATGGGAACCAACTTTCATGCTTACAATTTTATATTTATCATCATTGGGAAGATTATTATAATGGTGAACAAACACCATGATATGAGATAGACCAAGGTGTGCAAGGTTGTACCATCATGTGAGACAAGCAGTCACATACAAGGATGATCATGACTCATACTAAGAGAGCGATTGCCCTAGTCTTTTTGTCATAATCAACCACAAATAGTAAAGACAGGAAAGACAAATCATGAAACATCATTGCTCCTCTAAATCCTATTGTTAGGAAATCCTCGAGGAACTAGCATCATGATTGCCAAAAGACAAAACAAACATCATAAAATTAAATGCCAAGTGCTTGCCAAGTTTCTGAATGTCAAGATGTCAAGTTTGTCAAGTGTGGCAGAATGTCAGATGTCTTGTTGTCAAAATGCTAGGGTTGATGATATGAAGATGTCAGATTGGTGTCGAGTTCAAGAAGGACACATCCTGAATGATGTTGAGATGTCAGATTCAGAAAGGACACATTCTGAATGACATTGATGCCAGAGGGATACCAAATTTGGGAAGGACACATCCCAAACGAGGTCGAAGTCAAGATGTCAAATTGATGTCAAGTTCAGGAAGGACACATCCTAAACAATGTCGGTGTCAAGATGCCAAATTGATGTCAAGTTTGGGAAGGACACATACCAAACGATGTCGATGTCAAGATTGTCAAATTCAGGAAGGACACATCTCAAATGATGTCGATATCAAGAGGAATGTATCTCAAATTTCATGAGAATCCTCAAAATGTTAAATGACTGTGACAATGCCTAAGAAGGATACATCATAGGGCATGATTAAATGACGGGCTACCCTTCAAAAGGACACATCTGTAGAGTAAGCAAGATTTGACTAGTTTGACTAAGTTTGACTGAGTTTGACCAATTTTGATATGCCAAGATGATTGTCATGCTTGATTGAAAGATTGTAGAAGTTTGCTTGGGTAGATTGTTCATTTGAATTTTGACAAAGATCATGATAAATTTAAAGATTATTTCATGTGTGTGAGAAAATTGTTCAATGAACCCTAATGGACTGACCTAGTGTGGCCTCGGGGGCTCATTGATAGATGGCCTTGCCTACGTCATACACTCAGAGACCTCATAGTTTGACAATGACAAAGACTAATCAAGACTTGAATTGACATGACTGTGCTAACTGACATGACTCTATGTTATGGATTTTTTGTGTTTTCTTCAAGACATTTTTCAAATTTTAGGTCTTTTTTCAGGACATTTTTTGATTTTTAGATATTTTTTTAGGACGTTTTAAAAATTTTAGGTCTTTTTTTAGGACATTTTTCAATTTGTAGGTCTTTTTTTAGGACATTTTTTTATTTTTAGGTATTTTTTAGGACATTTTCTGATTTCTAGGATCACGTACGGTACCCACTGTAGTCTCATGACAAAAGTTTTCCCCTATTCAAGTTGAGAAAGAGCCAGGAAAAATGGAAATGGAAAGAAAAGGAATGACTAGCATGGACAGTTGATAGTACGCAAGACTTGATTTCAACCATTGTCAGCCATGGACGAAAATGTCATGATGTTGGGGTGAAGTGTTATGACGAATGTTAGAAAAAAGCATGTTCCCTAAGGACACAAGTAGATAGAGTGACAGTAGATGGCACAATAGTGACTGACTACACATGGCGCCTATTTGCTAGGTTTTCACCATGGTACCTATCAAAAGCACCTATTTACCAAGTTTTCACTATTGGACAAATTATTTCTCTTTATTTTTTTCATTTATTTATTATTGTATTTTTACTGGTTTTCGGAAAGGATTTCTAATGCTATGCATAGAATTTGAGCAAATGTAGACTGTTGATTGGATCTGTCAACTGTTCACCTTCAGGAGTAGCTAACTAATATGCTCCAGAACCAAATGATGCTATGATGATGTAAGGGCCCAACCAATTTGGCTCAAATTTTCCTAGCTTCTCCCTATCTGACTGATTCTTGGGATTCTGCATGAGAACTAGGTTGCCAATGTCAAACTGTCGAGTCATCACCCTTTTGTTATAGCTTCTGCAAAGACGATTTTGGTATGCTTGTAAATGATTCAATGCATTGTGTATGCATTCATCTAGCATTTCTAACTCATGCAGTCTTGAATGTCTATATTCTTCATCAGTGATGAGGCCTTTCATGGAGACTGGCAAAGATGGAATTTCAACCTCTATGGGCAAGATGGATTCGGCTTCAAAGACAAGGGTGAAAGGAGTGGCACCAGTAGGAGTAAGAATGCTTGTGCGATATGCCCACAAAGCAGGGTTGAGTTGGATGTGCTAGTCATGACTAGCGTCATTGGCAATCTTTTTAAGAATTTTGATAATGGTTTTATTAGATGCCTTAGCTTGACCATTTCCTTGTGGGTAATAAGGTGTGGAAAAGCGGTGACTGATATGGAAACATTGGCATAGTTCATGGACCTCCTAATTTTTGAAGGGATGACCATTATCCGTAATGATGGATTGCGGGATGCTATATCGACAAATGATGTAATTGAGGATGAACTTGGAGATCTCTTTTCTAGGAATGTAAGTGAGCAGGATGGCTTCGATCCACTTAGTAAAATGCTCAGTGGCGGTGATAATGAATTTGTGTCCATTGGAAGATGTAGGGTGAATCTTGCCCACGAGATCAAGTCCCCATTGTGCGAAAGTCCAGGGAGAAGTGATTGAACTCAACTCTTATGCTGAAGCATGAATCAAATCATTATGAATCTGACATTGGCGACATGTTCTTACAAATTCCAGTGCATCCTTTTCTAGTGTCAACCAATAGTAACCAAGTCTCGTAATCTTTTTGGCTAAGGTTGGGCCACTCAAATGGGACCCACATATACCCTCATGTACTTCATGTAAGGTTGCTTTTGCTTCATTAGTGTTAAGACAACAGAGAAGGGTATTGTCGAAGCTACGGAAGTAAAGGGTGTCGCTGATGATGGTATAATGTGCAGCTTTGCGGATAAAGGACTTCCTTTGGTTATTGGAAAGGTTTTGAGGAAGGATCTACAAATGAAGGTAGTCAAAAATGTCCTTATACTAGGGGGAACTAGAACTAGTTGCAAGCTCACAGACCATTTCGGATTTGGGGACATCATAAGTAGGAACCAATAACTACTCAACCAAAAACTTAAATTGTGGGACATTGTTGGGAGTATCAAGCAAAGATCCAATTGTTGCCATAGCATCAATAGCCTTGTTCTATGTTCTTGGAATCAATTCAAATGATAGCTTGTTAAAATATGTCAGAAAACTATCAACCATCCATTTATAAGGGATTAGATTCTCATCTTTGGTTTCGTACTCATCATTGACTTGGTTGATAAGTAACTGAGAATCGTCGAGGACCTACAAATTCTTGATTTTCCACTTGATAGCCATTTGAAGTTCTATAATTAGTGCTTCATACGCTGCCATGTTATTAGTGCATGGAAACACAATGCAAAATGACCTTGGGATGGAATCTCCTTGTGGAGTAATGAATAGTATTCTAGCTCCTGAGCCATGATTAGTGTGAGATCCATCGAAGTATAATTGCCAAGGTTGTTGGGACTCTGTGTGAAATACAAACTCATCTAGAAATTTTGTTGTAAGAGGATGGTTATCTAGTATTGGTGCATCTGTGAGCTGGTCTGCTATTACTTGTCCCTTGATGGCTTTCTGCTCGACATATTAAATATCATATTCACTGAGGAATGTGACTCATTTTGCTAAACATCCTATCAATGCTGCTAGACTCAAGAGGTACTTTAAGGAATCGATCTTGGCTACCAAGTGTGTCTTATGATTTAACATGTAATGCCTTAATTTTTGGGCTACGAATACAACTGCCAAACAAGCATGTTCAATGGGTGTGTAATTTAGCTCATACCCCACCAGTGTTTGACTAATATAATATATGGCTCATTCTTTTTCTTCATAGTCATTCTGTGCTAGTAATGCCCCCAATGCTGAAGTAGTTGTAGAGATGTACAAAATTAATGGTTTTCCTTGGATGGGAGGCATGAGAATTGGAGGTGACAATAAGTATTATTTGATCGGGTTGAATGCTTCTTGACACTTATCTGTCCACACAAAGGGGATCCCTTTGCGTAGAAGATACTGAAATGGTTGACACCTATCCGCAAGTTGAGCGATGAACCATCTGATAGATTGAAGCCTGCCTTGTAGCATTCTTAGGTCACTTTTTCCCTTAGGAGGAGGCATATCCAATATAGCTCTGACTTGGGTGGGGTCAACTTCAATGCCTCTACGGGAGACTATGTCTCCCAACAACTTGCCTGATGTTACACCAAAAACACACTTTTTTTGGGTTTCATCGGACCTTATACTCTTCCAGCCTCCTAAAAACTTTGTCTAATACTGAAAAGTGGACTTTTCTTGTCAATGACTTTACTAGAAGGTCCTCCACATAGTCCTCCATTAATGTGTGCATCATGTCGTGGAATATTGTTGTCATTGCCCTTTGATATGTAGTGCTTGCATTTTTAAGACCAAATGACATTACAGTCCAACAGTATGTACCCAAAGGGCATGTGAAAGTAGTTTTGTGTTGGTCTTCAGGGGCAATACGAATCTGATTATAACAAAAAAAACCATCCATAAGGGAAAACATCTCATAACCAGCTGTAAGGTCCATAATGATGTCGATGTTCGGTAGAGGGAAATCATCTTTAGGGCATTCTTTATTGAGATCTCATAAGTCTGTGCATATGCGAATCTATCCGGTAGGCTTGGTGACAGGGAGAAGGTTGGATATCCATTCAACATAGTCAATTGACCTGATAAAACCTACATCCAATAACTTTTTGAGCTCAGCTTTAACCAACAATGCAACTTGCGAGTGCATTTTTCTTAGATTTTGTTTTACTCGCTTGGCATATGGAAATAATGGCAAGTGATGTAATACTAACTCAAAATCTAACCCTGGCGTGTCGGCATAAGACCATGTGAAGTTTATCTTGCGTTTTGAGAAGAATTTTTGATATTCTGGGTGTTCAGCTTCTATCAATGATGTCGCAAAGAGAATCATTTTGGGGTCCTCCACAGTAGCTATATTAACTGGTATGGTATCTTCTATGAGCATTGTTGATTTTTCTCTGTCTACAGGGAGAAAGTCCAATCCTCCATCCTTAGGTGCCTTAGGGAGGTTTTCACCCTTGAATACGTCCTTTATTTTTACTATTTTGTCATCAGAAGGAGCCTTTCGGTTTTCACCTAGAGATGTGTCATTTTTTGCTTTAAATATTTTTCTTTTTAATTTTGCGACTAGAGGATGGCGTAGTCTCCCCAAAATAAGCAGCATAATCCAAGTCAATAGAAAATCCATCTTTGTGATCCCCATTTGGAATGCCCTCACGTAGTCGTAGAAATTCTGCTAAAGCCTCATCATTTTGAAAAATGTCCATTACTGGTGGGCCTTGTTGGTTCTAGCCAATTAGGTCAGGGTAAACTAAGGATATTCCATCATCAACATTTGCAAATTAAGGAGATGACATGGAGAGCAAGTAAATGGATGTCAAGACATTAAAAATGAAGTTGTCATCGTCTGGCTCTATGTTAGATTCTATCTAGTATTCTCCTTCGCTTGTTTCATACTTACCAGCGAAGTAAGGGACAAAGGGAATAGCATTAGGGTTAGGATCAATAGTGGCAAGTGAAGGCTCAGGTGATTCTGAATGATGGTCATTAGTTTGGGATGACTAGGTTGGTATGTCAGGGCTAGGATGAATGGGAATAGAATATGATTTGGACTTGACATCATTTGTCTTTGTATCGATCTTAAACCTTTTCTAGAATCATTCCTCAAATGTAGGCTCGCCAGGTTCAAGGAACAATTCATCTAGGCAACAGTCACTTAAGGATCGCTGAGAGCCAAATTCCCATTTGTGAGAGTCAGTTTCAGAGGAGGTGTCCTCAGTTGTCTCAATATAGTCTGAAGCATACACTAACTCACATGGAAGCACATTGGTACTTGGATCGCCAGATTCTCATGGACCTAACCCTAACCCAAGATGTTTTGGTCTTTCTAGAACTGATAGTGGCTCACACCTTCCGTTTTTATCCTTGCCAAGACCACTTTTTCCATCATAACCTTTTTCTTTTATCATGTTGTATCCTTTTCCATATATTGTTACTGGCAAGGGAGTTAAGTCTCGTGGTTCTCTATAAATCCAAGATAGTATATCATCTATGTCCTCTTGACTCATTTCACCCAACTTTATGAAAACTGTATTTGGAGGAACCTTGAAAGTTTCTTTTTCTTGTATTCTAAAACAAGGTTTTCCATAGACCTAGGGAGACTTAGGCATCTTGGTTATGCAATAGGCCGTATTCAGCTTGTACTCTCCACATCCTTGGTCCTGAATTTGGAAGCTTGGGTCAACGTTTGGGGTGATAAATGAAGTGGAAGGTGTTAGGGACATGGTCATCATGGTCGAAGAAGCAGAAATGGATGGGGTAGATGAAGAGGTGGAAGGCTTCATGAGTGTTGAGGGGTCAATGAATCTAGAAGACAAAGATGTCGGATCTTCCCTATTGATAGGGACTTGGCATTTTGAGACACCTCGTAAGTTGGTACAATATTGGAACGAATTAGGGTCTCTGTATATAGTAATCTCAATGCCTTCAAAAGGAAACTTCAAGCATTGGTGATATGTGAAGGGATGGCTTTTAGACTGTGGATCCGAGGTCGATCAAGTAAAATGTTGTCTGGCAGGTCTAAATCTAGAACTTGACAAGTGGTGTCAACAATGACTGGCCCAACTCGAATTGGGAGTGTAATTATGCCTGGAGAGGAACATTCTCCATCATCATATGCCTTGATAACAATGCTTCTTATGGCGTCTATGCAAGCATAAAAAAATCCTAGTGCCTTGACCAATTTTAAAGAACATATATTCAGTCCTACTCCACCATCTACTAAGACTCGTATGACCTTATGTTTCTGAACAAGGACTTCGATATGAAGGGCATCATTATGGTTGGATTTGGATGATGAATAGTCTTGGTCAGAAAAGGTAATATGGTGGGGAGTCATGAGATATCCTACCATGGATTCGAATTGGCTGACATCAATATCTTGGGGCATAGAGGATTCTTCAATGTTTTATCTAGGATGGCCTTATGGGTAGGCAAGATGTGTAACAACTCAAGAATAGAGATTTGTGCAGGTGTTTTTCCAAGCTGGTCAATAAGGTTAAAGTTTCCTTTAGGTTGGGAATGCTTTCTTTAAGGATGTGATTATGACTGCGAAGTGGACGGGCCAGCTATGGTGACCATAATGGGTGGTGACGTTGCATTATGGGGCCTTTCTAACAGTGATTGTGCAGACATGGTCATCAGTTGCTCTAATGTGATGTATGATAGGTCCCCCAGAATAGTCGTATCCAATACAAGCATGGTTGGCTCAATTATTTGTACTCGACATAGAAGGGTTTCTAGAACCATGATCCTACAGTGGGTTTTTATGTATTGTATGATTTGCATTAGAAGCAAACTGTGGTCCACCAACTTCAATGATGCGCTTTTCAATAAGGTCTTGTACCAGATTTTTCAATTGTTTATAGGAAGAAGTTTTGTGTCCTTTTATTTGGTGATAGTCACAAAATGCATTATCATTCGACCAAGATGGTTTAAACTGCCCAGGGTCATATGGTTTGGGGTCTTGAAGTGTGATGACACCATTCTGAAGCCATTTCTTAAGGACTTCTTCAATAGGTTCACCCAAACGGGTGTATGTGCGACCTCTAGTGAATTATCTTTGAATTTGATTGTTTTGATTGGCTTGGTTATTCTGATTTTTCTGGACATCATTAGCAGCATAGGTTTACGTCATCATCTATGTATTTTGTAATTGTGTCCCTTTTAGGGTAATCATCAGACCCATAGTGTTGACAACCTTAGCATCGACTACACCATCATTGGTAACATGTTTGTTCTTAACCCAAATTTTTTTTTTTCAGTAGGAGGGTTTGCGTTTGTGTTTTTAGGACCGTATTTTAGTCTTCCTTCGGCTATGAGGGCGTGTTCAACTTGGACACCTCGTTCAACTAGGTCTGCAAAATTTGTGCAACAATGAACACGCAAGCCATTTTTTAGTGGGCCCAATAACGTTTGTACGAACATGTTGACTTTTTCCTTTTCAGGTATGTCTATATGACATCGATTCGCTAGGCCCCTCCATTTTTGAAAGAATGGTAAAAATGTTTCACTTGAATCTTCTTGTGTGAGCTGGCAGAGATTAGTAATGGAGGTGTCTGTGTCAATGTTGTATTTGTAATTTTTCACGAAATTTTCAGCAAGTTCTTTCCATTATTTTATTCCGAGTTGCAGTGTATAGAACCATTCTACGGCTGGTCCTACGAGGCTTTTAGGAAATAGTCACATTAGATATGTGCGCTCATGAGCAATATCCACACAACTTGTTACGAACTCTCTGATGTGGTCAAGTGGATTTCTTTTACCCTTGTACTTGTTGAAGTTTGGAGCCACATAACCATGTGGAAATGGTGGCATGTACAACATTGTATCAAAAAGATATGGACATAAGTCGTATGGAATTTGCATCTTTTTGTCATAAGTTTTCATATTTTCCATATGTTTTTGAAGGTCATCCACTCTTGCTAGCAAGGCATGTACAATGGGATCATTGGTTGCTTGAAAGTAAGGTATGTGTTTGCTGATATTGCCAGTTGTGAGTGGGAATTTGTTGTTGAGTATGAATCTAGGATGAGTATGTGGGAATATGTGACCCAGCCATATTTTTTTGTATTTGAGGTATCGAAAATCCCTGACTCATTTGATTGCCAAAGTTACACATTTGTTGCGTAATTTGAGTTCCTTTTCCTTGTTGAAAGAATTGTCCATGTAGCATGTTGGTGTTTGTTCCTTGGAAGTTTCCATGTGGTATATGCGTATTGTGCCCTTTTCCATGTGGGATTTTCATTTGCGATGATGTGTTAATGTTGTGCTGAGGGCCTTGAATGAAAACACATCGTGAGTTTTGTCCAAAGGGATTAAATGAGGTTCCACCGTAAGGATGTGATGAAGATGTCCCCATTGTCATAGATGAAGAGCCAAACATGGCTCCTATCATTTGTGAAGATGATGTAGATGTTGTAGGCATGGTCTGTGAAAAGGTAGCTCCTATTGTTTGAGAAGATGATGTGGATGTTGTAGGAATAGTCATAGTAGATGTTCCTCCAGTAGATTTTGCATTGATTGAAGAGGAGGTGTTTTGATTTATGGTGCCAGTAGATGTCGCATTAATAGTGGTAGTGGCAACTTGCATAGTAACGACAATGTTATTGATCAAGGTATTGTTCTTGTCATGTTGGGGTGTTGTATTTTGTGTCATATTATTAGGAGAGATAGGTTGTATGGTTTTAATGTCGAAGCCTTTTGGTAATCTTTTGCCTTGGTCTAAAAGCATAGCAAGGTATTTGTCGGGATCGTTCAAGACCAATGCTTCTACAAATGAAGCGACTTCAGGATTTTGGGCTACTACCTCTAAGTTTTCAACATAGACTTGTCCATTTTGATCTCTTTGTATGAATTGTTCAAAAAGTGGATTTTGAAAGGAAGTTGACATGTTCATGGAAGATTGTACGTTCAAATTTCCAAATGGGTCATCAAAGATCCAGTCATTGGGATTGGTGTTGTTGTTGGTGTTGTCAAAGTCTTGTCCAAAGTCTACCATTTGTCTTTTCTTTCTTTGAAGTCTTGTTTCCACCATCAAAGAGATTGCTCAAATGAAGATGATGACAATGCAAGTATGACACTAGTCTATGTTTGTCTTTTTTGTGTGATAAAGGATGACAATGCAACGAGATGACAATGTGTACCTAAGGAAATGTGAAATGCCGAAAAGCGGAAGTGAGGATTATGACTAGGATGAAAATGATGATAAGGTGCAAAATAAGGACTAAGATGATTATGTTGACTAAAGATGCAACTAATGAAAAGTCTAGGTTCAAAATAACAACTAGGATGAATAATGTTTTTGTATTTTTTGGGAATAAAGTATGCAAGATATAAACTAGAATGCAATTTGGAGAAAGGGGATACCTAAACGCTCTAAGCTTAGTCTTTGTTTTCAATTTTGGTTACCAAAGGACTTGTTAAAAATGAAAAAGTGATAAGTTCAAGATGACTAGTGAGGTTTCCTAACTAGACTGTTGAGTTAAAAATTCTCACAAAAGGGACAATGACCAAAGAAAGGAATGATGATTAAGTCCAAGATAACCTAGTTTTGAAAGCAATGATTTTGAAAATTGTGACGAGGTTAACCCAATCCAAAGTGTGCAACTTAGATGAAAACCTAGGGTCAAGCTAATGCCAAAATTTATGATTATGAAGCATAATGCATGCAACTAAAATTTGAAAGATTAAACCTATGGTCAAGAATACAAACTAATGTTGAATAATAAAGATTTTGAGCAATTTCAAAGTTGGTTTCTAGCAGAGGCCTCTTAGAAAAAAATGTTTGATAGCAAGTTGAGGCTGTTGTTTTGATGTTTTATTGAAAATTTTGAGTTGTCTGAGGTTGACTGTTTGTGTCCAGATTTGTGAATGTTGTGTATATTGTTTGAAAATCCAGAAAACACTTGACAAGCACAATGTTTTGGTGTATGCAAATGCACATGAGACAATCACAATCCTAATAGGGCAATAGGCTAAGGGTTTGTATACTTGATATAGCCCACCGATATACCCTAGATTGGTGCTAAACACCTTTCCTTCTTGAGAGTGGATAGCTTAGAAGTTTGGTGGCACTGGCTCCCCTCCATGGCTCATTCACGTCATTCAAGCACACCAACTTTAGATTCTTGGTTAGTCACTTCCCAATAACTGCTATCTCTACTCAAGGGGATCAATAGTGAGTATCTTCGGGAATGATGCTATACCCTACACTATACCAAGCAACGACTAAAAATGGTTGGCCTCTAAAACAAAAGTGTCTAGTAAGGGAATTTCGTTCATATGGCATGATCCATGCGGTGAGAGTCCCCTTTCAGATCCATCTTGTCGGAACCATACGCATTATTCTTGGGCTTCCCCCAAGAATCCACTTTTATATACCGATTAGAAGTTCCTCAGGTTTAGGGTGCTATCGGTCTGAGTTGTCCTTGGGTGAGTACTTTTTCCCACTAGAACAGGCCCAAGTTCTAGAGTTAGTAACTGTTTCTCTTACACCTAGGATCACCTGAAAGCACAAGGGGAGAGGATACTTCGATTACTAAGTCTTAAAGGTTACAAAAAAATAAAGTGGGTCTAGTTTTCTGATCACCAAGTTTTCACAGGGTGAGAGCATAATCACCTACCACATCAAGCACAGTCAAATACCTACAAGCAAAAGTTCATTTTAGTGCACCAAAAGAAGTGTTCCTAAACTAAAAATCACAAACAAATGGTTTGAAAGATTAGTCTTTGAAAAACATAGCTGCAAAATCATATGTTAGTACTTTAGATATATGTCTTTGACTCACGAGCACTGCAAACCCACATGTTAGTAATTTCATAAATGTCTTGGACCAATGAGAGAGCTGCAAAAAAACTAAGTTAGAACAAGAGATTAAAAACCAAACTAAAAGTCAGTAAATAACGAAACTAGAAAATGAAGAGACTAAACTAAACTAAGAAAAAGAAATTAAAGAAAACTAAAAACTAAGAGCTCAATTTTTTTGTTGCTCCAAAAGAAGAAATTTTTGGGAGCCCCACTCCAAAGCCACACGCTACAAGCAAAAGATTAGTAAAAAAAACTTAAATGAAAACATCAAACTAAAATAGTGATAACTTTCTCAAAACTAAACAAAATTTTAAACCGTAGATATCTATAGAAAGCGAAGGCATAGACCTTCAAAACCCAGAAAGCATTTTGCAAAATCCTACAAGACAAACATGTTATAAACAAAAGAAAATTCAGGTTTTAACAGCTAAATCTTAAAAAACTGTGATCACTAAAATGGCCATAATTTTCTCAAATCTTAACAAAATTTTAAACCGTTTGAAGTTCTGGAAAGCTAAGAATGAGACCTATAGAACTCAGATAATGGTTTTAAAATATTTTGTGTGCCCATTTTTCTATACTCAAAAGAAGATGATGGGTTTTCATATGAATTCTCGGCTGTAACCTGCAAAACAACAAAAATAAACAAGAACACACAAATCTCTCTACAAAATGTTGGGTTCACCAATGTGAGATGGGGTTAGAAATAAAATAGCATAGATAAAGTGACAACCAACACCATTAAGCTATTAAACCGCATCAACAAGAAGATTCAAACAAAATGGAGATATTAAAATGAAAGCAAACAAAATAAAAACACTCCCCATATTGTAGTTGATTCCTTCTCTTGCTCTCCTTCTTCTTGTTATGCAACTTTGCCCTCAGATTTGTTGAAAATACTTGTGCAAAACCTGCAAATGGTAGCAAGAAAGTTGGAGACAATTAGAATTGTTAAGCTGAAAATGGAGAAGGAAGGTTGCTTTTATAGACAACCTTTCAAATGGATGGCTAAGATTAATCTTCTAGAAATATTCCAAGATCAATGGATGGGAATGCATGAGAGGGAGGTTATGAAATGGATGGTTGAGATTAATTCTCTAGAAGGATTCCAAGATCAATGGTCCATAATTGATGCACCAAGAATATGCTATTCTTGTTGGAATCATGACAGACAGACATGTAGAGATATGCAGGCTATGACAGACATGCAGGGACATGCAACCTATGACAGGGACATGCAGACTATGACATGAAATAATGACAGGTATCTTTGACCAAGTGGAGGTGCATAAATAATTTATTTTAAATTATTTATTGAAAATGGAGGAAAATGACAAGTGGCAAATAAATAATTTATCCAAATTATTTATTTAAATAAAATGACAAAATGAGCATTTAATTATTTAATTAAATGGGGAGGTGAAAATTAAACATGGATAATTAATTTGAATTATTTATCCAAAAGAGAGGAATGAAACACAATTAAATAATTTCAACAATTATTTAATTATAGAAGAATAAAATGTCAAATAATGATTATTATTATTATCTGACTATAGATGAAAGATAAATAAAATTAAAAAAATGATTTATTTAATTATTGAAGAAAGGGATATATTAGCGACACAATTAAATAATTTTAATTGATCAAGATAGAATAAAGATGAGAAGGTGAATTAATTAAATAATTAAAAATTATTTGATTAATAGAGGAATACAGTCAAACTTAATTGAATAATTAAAATTATTCAATTATCGAAGGACAATGACCAAGAAAAATGATGCTCACAGACATAGGACATTTTTCAGTGTCTACAACAAACATTATTTGGGATGCTGATGCATTGTTTGAATGCTATGATTTGAATGTGGACAATGGAATTGTGGATGTTGATAAGTCTTATTTTCAGAACCTTAAGACATGATAATGTGATTGGGCTGTGTTGTTGGGATGATGATAAAATCTCCTGTGATGCAATTCAGTTGAAGGAGTTACAAATGTGTGAGCATTCTTTGCTTAATACATGGGAGGATTGCACACTGTTTCTGAGGCATGATATCTTTTTTGAGCCTAATCATTATGAGAAGGTTAGTTAATGTGATAAGACTCTCTTCATTATCTTGATAATTATCCTGATATTTTGTCACTTTCCACAGGATAAAAAAATGAAATGAATGGTAGTGATGTGGCCTATATGATTTGGTTTCCATGTGACAACAAAGCTAAACATGGAGCAAGTTCTCACTTGTTCAAAAGTAGCCTGACACTTGTTTTTGTAGGAAAGAAGTTACTCATGTTGTTGTGGTGTGACAGAGGCAATTATGGATTGAGGGAAATTAGTTCCTTCAATAGGCTATTGTTTGACAAAGGAAAACATTGGTTCTCCTTTTCCATCTGGTGGCTTGGGCACCAAATGAGGATTGAAAAATTGAATAAAGATAATTGAAGTTTGCCCAATTTTTTTGTCACTTGGTCTGCTCTTCGAGAATATTTTGAAATCTCACTCTATTCACTAAGGAATAGACGCCCCCAGAAAGAGCCACTAATGGAGCTCTCAAAATTGCAAAGTAGTTTTAATGGATAATATGCTTTGGGATAGCTTCAAGCAAACTAAGGACTATATTGTGATTGATCATAGTGATACAAAATAAAGTATATGGGAATAGTTTGAGTGAAACTATCCTCGGTACTATTTTTTTACTTAGCAACCTTAGTGTGGTTCATCTTTCTTACAATTATCTTAATGGAAACTTACCATCCCATCTCAATAATCTCTCTTCTTTGATTAGGCTACAGATTCCTAGGAATCACTTGAGTGATAAGATTCCATATTCTTTAGGAAATATTTCCTCAATAAAATATATTGATGTTTCTATTAATTCTTTATGTGGTTCTATCCCAGATTCCTTGGGTAGTCTCTCTTTGCTGCAAAACTTGGATCTATCTTACAACCAATTAAATGGAAGTATCCTAGATTTCTTTGGTAGTATCTCTTTGTTGGAATACTTTGATCTATCTTACAACCAATTAAATGGAAGTATCCCAAATTCCTTGAGCAATCTCTCTTTGCTGGAAACCTTGGATCTATCTTACAACCAACAAAATGGAACTCTTTCACCCTCATTTTCAAGGCTCTCCTCCATTTTTCTGCTCTCCACCAATGGGAATGCATTCAATCAGAGTATTGCTTCCTCACTGCTACCCTCTTTGCTTTTACATATTTGTCTTTCACTAGATGGCCAACAGATAATTTTAGAGGCTTTCTTTCACAACCTTAGCAAATTGGAAATTCTAATCTTGTTAACTTGTATACTTAATATCACCACCACCTATATTCCCTCATTCTAGTTAGGAAACTTATCTATTACATCATGTATGATAGATGGTCAAATCCCATTGTGTATTTTGACTCAGTTCTAACTTGAAGAGTTGGAATTAATTGACAACAATCTTGTTGGAGAAATTCCTTCATGGTTGCTGGATATGACTCTTGTCAATATCAATCTCTCAACAAACCATCTTGAAGGTTGCCTTTTACTAAATACTTCAGCTTGAAATCCATTGGAGATCTTGGATGTGTCTAGCAATGAACTGTGTGGTTCGATACCATCAAATTGGCCTCCCAATGTAAATGTACTATTGCTTAACGACAATTTGCTGATAGGAAATATTCATCTACACTTACAGGGCATCTATTCACTAGAGATTCTAAATTTGGAAAATAACCATTTGAATGGAATCATCCCTCCAAGCTTAGCCATTTTTTCCAAGCTTCAAATGTTAAATTTGGGGGATAATAACTTGAGGGGAATGATTCCGTATGAGTTTGGTAAACTTAGTGAACAGAAGTCACTATTGATAAAAAATAACCAGTTGAGGGGAATGATTCCATATGAGTAGTGGAGTCACTACTGATAAAAAATAACCAGTTGAACAAAAGTCACATACATGGCATCTATTCACTAGAGATTCTATATCTAGAAAATAACCATTTGAATGGAATCATCCCTCCAAGCTTACCCAATTGTTCCAAGCTTCAAATTCTAAATTTGGGGGATAATAACTTGAGGGGAATGATTCCATATGAGTTTGGTAAACTAAGTGAACAAAATTCACTACTGATAAAAAATAACCAATTGAGTGGATCATTCCCTACTTCAATATCAAACTGCATAAAATTATAATTTATAGATATTGGGAAGAACTTCTTGAAAGGGAACATTCCAAAGTTAGTAGGACACCTTTTAGAGCTGAAAGTGTAAGCAATGAGGAAGAATAATTTTGAAGGTAGCATTCCTCCAAATATTGGGTAGCTGAAGAACCTACAACTTTTGGACCTTTCATCAAATCGACTATCAGGTTTCATATCATAGAGAATTTTTAGTTTACAAGCAGTGTTGGTAGAAAGACATAAGGAATTTTTTGAGGTTCAACTTGAATTAGTTGTAGAAGAATCCCCACGGGATATATCACCGCCACCTGGGTGATCCCACAATATTGGTTTACAATTTTTGGCCAAACTGGACATTGAATTGAATTTTTTTAACCAAATCTTCACTTTCAGGCACCTATAGCTCCTAAACCATGAGGAATTTGAAGATGATGCAAACTAGTGATTTGTGAAATTTTTTCTTTAGATTCTAAATATATATTTTTTTAAAAAAATTTAATCATATTGCATTTATTTTTCCATCTCCTTCAAAAACTAGTTTTTAGCAGTAAACACCATTTTTAAAAAGTGATGCTCACCGTAAATAACATAACTTTTTTTCTATGAAGGATAAAATTCTATTTTTTTGAATCTAGCTTTGTAGCTACAATATATAGCACATTCATTTGGTTTCATAGTGTTTTATTGAATATTTTTTTCTTAATCAAGTTTTGAAGTCAAACTAACTACAATTTAGATATAGGCGGACCATAAACAACATAACTTTTTTTGTACGTATCAAAATTCAAATTTTCTCTTTTTACTAGATCAAGGACATTAATACCTAGCCAGAACATATTTTTCAATTTTTTTGATAATCTACTATTTTTCCACATGTGTAGAACAAAGAGCTTGATTTTCGGTGAAAAACCTACTTTCACAAGAAATAAATAAAAAATATAATAATCAAATTAAGTATATTTAAAATTATACTTTTTGGGAAGCTTAAAATAAGGATTACATGCTTAAAAATAATAAATTTTAAATGAATTCATTTGATCACCCAAAAGGTAAATCAAAAGTGGTTTTTTATCATCATTTTGATAGGTGTAAAGGAGACTCTATTATAGATATTGTTTAAAACTAGCAGGGTTCTATCCAAGGGGGTTTTATCTAAGGTGGTTTGATCAAACCCTCTTTAATTAGAACCCTTTAAATGAAAAATTTCAAGGATTAGATTATTATCTTTTCTAAAAATATGTGATTTCAACAAAAATCAGGATGTCCCAAAAAGTGTAAACCAGTATTGTGGGATCACCCACTTACATCTATAAGAATGGATTGACTATGAATTCCAAAGGAAGAGATGAACACTACACATATATTTTCCTTGCCATGGAAACCATAAACCTCTCAAACAATCAATTGAATGGGAATATTCCTTTTGATTTAGGAAAATTGAAGGGATTGAAGCTACACAACCTTTCCATGAACAATTTTAGTGGTGCTATTCCAAATAGTGTCATACAAATGACTTGGCTGGAATCATTGGACCTTTCTACATATCATTTTTCTAGAAAAATTCCTGTGGACCTTGGTTCTCTGAGCTATTTGGGAGCCCTTAACTTTTCCAACAATAACCTTTTAGGGATTATACCACAGGATGGACATATGGAAACATTTAATGAACAATCATTTTTAGGCAATCCAAATTTATGGGGTTGTCTGCTTCCAAAGAAATGTTATTGGTCAAAATTTGCTCCTAGTCCTCCCCCCATTTCTACATCTATTTGTACCATAGAAAAAGGGATCATTGACATTTTCATGGTCTTTTAGGTCTTTCTTTCATGATGCTTGGTCTATTTTTCTCTGATTTAATGTTGTAATGCGACTTCTACATTCACATTAAGTCCTAAAAATTCAAATTATGGCATCTTGTGAAGGTGTTGTGAAGTGTTGTAACACATTTCTACACTTTTCTAGACTCTTTTCATTACAATTCACTTAAAATTCACCTTTTCATCACTTATCAAGTTCTATTTTGAAGTTTTGTAAAGTCTTGTAACAAGATTTCATGCTTTTCTAGACTTAATTTCACTATTTACACCTTTCTTATGCTTTATTTGACCCCTTATGCACTCATAAGGCTTAATTAATTATATTTTTGAATGTAAGCCCAACAAATAACATTAAATGTGACTTAATTCCTGAAACCCACTTACATGCCCAAGGTGGGACCCATTCTCCATCGGTGGTGAATGAGTCCCTCTTGGCTCCAAAATCAAAATAATTCAAATTTTCTTTCAGTTTTTTATTTAAAAATACCTTATGTCGGCCTATGATGAGTTATCATTGGGTTATTAGGGCACAAGAGTGTATAAATAAGTGTTATTCTCCTCATTTTACATATCCCAATCTCCTAATTCATTCAAGCATTCAATCATCCATTCATTTATTTGAGCACTTTGCATCATTCAATCAAGCATCAATCAAGCATCTTAGAGTATCCATTGACATAACTTCAGATTTCTTCAACAAGGTTGTGGTGAGTTTAGGACATTTACATGTCATTTATTCATCTTTCCTTATTCATTTCATTTCATTTCTTCATTAAGGGTTTGATTACCAAAGTGGGATTTGACCAAGGAAAATCCCTATACTCTAACCCTTAACCATTTCCCCCCTTTTGCATGTATGTTTGCAGACTTTTGTATGCAGATTTTTCAAGAAGTCAGGTGTTGGAAGGTGATCAAGAAGTCAACAAAGTGTTTCAATTCAACTAAACCCTATTTCAAGCTTGGAGACAACCTATAGTTCATTTTTTGTAGATTTGACTCTATCAACCCGACAAGAAGACAAGTACAGATCTGGAGGTACAAAATTGACCTTTGATTTCATAGAATTTTAGGAGAGGACAAATTCACCATCAGTGGTGAATGAGTCCCACCTTAAGGCTAAAAAAGTAGATTTTGTTAGATTCTACTTCCCGACAGCTGGAAACTAGTTTTCAAGAGTTTTTGCTAGTAGCAGGACTAATTTTCCATTAGTGGCGAATGAGTCCCACTACTGATTTTGAATAATTTATGCTAGCATTCAGATCATTCTAGATTCAACATTCATTTCCCAGGTGCACTTTGTTGAGTCTTCTTTCAATTCTATTTTGCATTTGTTCATGTTTTAGTTCATTCTTGCATATCACATTGTGTTTTTAAACATTGCATATTTCATAGGTTTTGCATACTTAATCAATCAATTTCATCATTTAGTTACATTTACAACATTTCATTTAGTCATACTCACATCATACAATCCCTTATTTGAATGAACCACAACAATTTTAGGGTTCTATCTCACTCCTTTTAGGTGAAAGATCCTAAGAGTGCAAGAGAAGTCCATAGACCCCTTTCTTTAAAATTATTGGTTCACTATTAATGAAGTAGAGTGAGGAAAGTTTTGGGTATGAGATTCAAGTGGGACTATCATTTGTAGTAGGTTTTGCAATAGTGATGGTATTTACTATGGGGAAAAAGAAATACTTCAAGGTAATCGATTTGGTTTTGAGGTTTTTTTTCCCATGGTTCTGCAATTTGACATTATAAAAAGTTTATTTCTTTTGTTAAAGTGATTGAATATGTATATATTATAATTTTTGTAAGTTTCTTTAATTTATCATTTATTTTTAAAAATTATTTTGTTTATAGTTGTGTTTTGCAAGTCTTAAAATTATTGTAAAGGATTTTTTTATGTTAATGATATTTGGATTCATTAAAAGAATTTGCATTATCATTATAAAACTTTCATTTTGATAGTTAATTATATTTATTTTTTCTAAATTATGTTAAATAATTATTATAAAATAGAATTGGAAGCAATATTTTTGTGACTATCAATTCCAATTAACTTGCAATTCTCTTATTTATTTAAACTTATTCTTTTTTTTTTTCTATTTTCATAGATTTTACTGTATTAAAAATCTATACTTTATTTCTAAATATTTCATCTACAATAAAATGATAAATCCTTTCAAACAAAAAAATTACAATATTTTGTTGTAATTAAGGATGATTTTTTAAAATTATTAATGTGATTTCATTTTTTAAATGGATAATGATCTTAACTAAATTCAACATAGAGTACATGGAGCGCAAAGCAATCAAAGGACAAGTGATCACAGACCAACTAGCAGATGCACATATCTATATAGAAAACCCATTGATATCTAAGTTCCCTAATGAATCAGTGTTCCTTGTCAATCCAACAAATCAGTGGAAGATGTATTTTGATGGATCATTAACCCAACATGGATCATGAGCAGGTATTCTCTTCATTACCCCTCTAGGTGATTACATCCCAAAGTCATACAGGCTATCATTTCCATGTACTAACAACATTGTTGAGTACAAAGCACTAATCACAGGTCTATGGATACTCATAGCTAGTTATCAGCCAATTCAATAACAACTACCAAACTAAGGATGACAAGCTTAATCCTTACAAGAATATGGTAGAGAATCTCAAAGACCTTAAATCATAGATATAAATTTTGAATGGATTCCTCACATGAAAAATCAATCAGTAGATGCTATGGCAACATTTGGGTCACTATTAGACATGCCAAACAACATCCTACAATGTGAATTCTTGGTAGAAGAAATTCTCATACCAACTTTTGAAATCCTAAAATCAAAATTTGTGTGTGTCATTATTGGTCCTAGATCCCCATGGTACCATGGCATCTTTACCTACCTAAGCAGAGGAACCCTCCCATCCGCTATCACCGCCAACCTTAAAATGACCTCTATCAAGAATGCATCTCGATTCATGATCCTAGGTGATACCTTATACCATTGAAGCATCGAGGGGACATTACTATGATGTCTTTACCAAGAGGAAGCCTTGAAAGATTTGATAGAAGTTCAAAATGGCATATTTGGTTGCCATTATAGTGGTATTACTTTAGCTAAGAAACTGTTGAGGACAGGGTACTACTAGCTAACCATGGAAAGAGAAGCTCATCAATATATGCAGAAGTGTGTCCAGTGTCAAGAACATGGAGATCTAATTTACGCTTTAGCTCAGGAGTTGCAACCAATTATCACACCTTGGCATTTCTCATAGTGGCGGCTTGACCTCATAGGAAATATCACTCCAACCTCATCCAATGGCCACAAGTTTATCATAACAACCATTGAGTACTTTACCAAGTGGGTCGAAGCCATTCTTATGACCTACATAACGACAAAGCAAATTGCTAAGTGTGTCGTAGAAAAAAGGGTCTCTTGCTTGACATGGGAATAATTCATGATAAAATGGACTTAATGAGGTCTTAATCTAGTGTTGTAAGGTGTTTTATGTATCCACACTAGGTCTTGGACCCTTAATATGCATTTAAAGATGTCTTGTAAAGGTGTTGTAAAGTCTTGTAAAGGACTTTCATGCTTTTCTAGACTTAATGAACCTATTTCTCCCTAATTAAAAATTATAAAATGTGTCTAATAACATTATTACATCAATTTAGAAGGTTTTTGAATTAAACTTAATGTTAAACTAGGGTTGTAATGTGTTCACACTAGTTCTTGTGCCTTCCTAGGCTATGTGGACCTCATTTTAGTGTTGTAAAGTGTATTAAATCACACTTTCACATTGAATTTTGTGTCTCAATCCATGATTAACCTTTACATCATCACTAATAAGCCCCTATTAATCCATATTATGCATCCCAAGGCTTAAATTGATCAAATACTAGACAAAGTTGCAATTTAAACATTATATGCTTATCTCCTAACATCTTAGTTGTCAAATTGGCTCCTATGGGACCCATTTGCCATGCATGGTGAATTAGTCCCATCTAGGTGGGACCCATTCACCATGTGTGGTGAATCAGTCCCATTTGGCCCAATTTTGACCTTTGAGCAGGAAAAAAGTGAAATTTAAGTTTATTATTTCTTCATGTCGGCCTATGATGAGGTATTAACGGAAAAAAAAAAGGTGAAATGAATATAAATATAAGTCTTTTAACTCATTTTCACATTCCATTCTTCATCATTCATCCACGAATCTTCCATCGCAAGTCAAGCAACTTAGGGCTTTAACATTACAAGTCATTCAAGATCAATTTACAGACATCCAAGAGCAGATTCTTCATGTTTTGCTATAGAACTTCAAGATCAAACATCATGGCAAGGTAATCAACTCCATTATTGCATGTTTCATTCCATTCTTTCATTATTTTGGTTTAATTACCTAAAAGGGGTTTGACCAAGGCAAACCACCATACCCTAACATTCAACATTTCTCCTTCTTGGCTTATGCATTTGCAGATTTAGAACTCTTAGAAGCTTGGAAATGTATAAGTCACAGTGATCAGAAATTCCATCGGAAAGACCCTCTGTCTTCACCAAGACCTTCTGCCAACAACCTTGTGCTACTCCGAAGCCTTTCACCTATCGGTAAGACTCCCACGATTTCGGTGAGACGTCATATCGAAACAAAACTTCCGCTGAAAGTCACACTGTTGCCAAGACTCGTGCCTATCACCGTGACCTTTCTCTGAATTCCCTAAGTCTTACCGATGACTTACTATCGGAAAGACTCATGACTTTCACTATGACATTTCACTGAGCTCCATCATCTCTTATCGAGTCGGAAAGACATAAGCCCTTCGCCAAGACGTTTCTCTGAGTGCCCAAAGATAACCCAAAGACTTCTATCGATGTGACTTATGACTTTCGCTAAGACTTCCCAACAAAGTATTTTGTCACCGCGAAGTCACCACAAGAATACAATCTGTCAACAAGACTTAGCTTCATTGTTGAGACATCTCCCCGTGACCCGTGAGTTTCTTCAACATTCACCTTGAAACTTGAGAGAAACCATTGTCGGTGAGACATTACATACTCGCTGGGACATCTCACCGAAGCCCTAACATTAGCTCGATGTTGGTGAGACTTACACCATTCACTAGGACTTCTCCCCGACACCCGTGAGCTAGCCCGATTAGATCACATTGTTGCTCGAAGAAAACCATTCGCCAAAAGGTCATGTCGAAAACACAAAGTCATAGCGATAGACTTTGTCGGCAAGACTTCAACCCTGTCACAGTGATAGGATCATTTCAAGAGCATCAAAACTGTTAGTCTCCCATACATGAACATTGTCATGACTTTTTCCTTTAGGAGTTTCATGTCAGTAAGGATTAAGGCACATATTCCAACAATTATATGGTGTGCATATCGGTATGCAAAAACAAAGCCAAAAGAATGGGCTTGTATATGTATTATTGCACCAAAATTTTCATTCCATATTATTTATTTTGATGCACTAATTTTAAAAGAATAATTTAAATTTAAATATCCATCATCGCTAAAGGGGAAATCTAGCTTTATTGAAAGGATAAATATCAAAATGAAACTATAGAGACTAAGGATGTTAACTGATCAATGAATCAAAGGGTAAAGGAAGTTACAACTATAGAGACTAACAACCAATGGATCAAGTTTGGTGAAGATGCCCAAGGAAACCAAATTTAACAGTAGTATAATATGAGTGAAAATGATATATAATTCATAAAATAGTAAAGTGGAATATTGTAAGAAATCAATAGATAGAATATGCTATCCATCATAGCTTAACCATTATAAAGTGATTATACATTCAAATTTTAAGTTTCAAAGTAGGAAAACATGCAAATAATGAACAACATATGTCAAATATCTATTTTTATATATAAATGTGTAGAGTAATTATGTATGTATACATATAAATTTGGCATATATGCCAACTCAAAATAATATTTACAAAATGTGGCATATTCCATCTCATGGTGTATATACAATGTATACCTCAAACAACTATGCCATGTCCCTCTATCCTAAAATTTTGGTGGATCATCAAAATGTAGTCTCTTCAGGCCACTTAATGCATGAGAACTTTCCTTCACAAAACAATTCAAATCACAAATTAGATTAACTAGCTTAGTGGTAAATAACGTAGGCTACTAAATAGAAACTTATCTATTATTTTTTATAACTTTCAAAGAAACATCTAATCACTATCCTAAACTATTGATGAATTAAGGGATACTCTCCCTTCAAATCTGAAATCAAACACTTCAACAAGAACAAAAAATAATGTGCAAAAATCTGCAACAAAATTATAGTTTTTATATTCAACTTCTTTAGCATAGTTTTTTCAAACTTTAGAAATGCATACAAAACCCTCTAAAAATATGATTACAACAAATAACTTAGTCTCATGGACTGACGCACAACATGATAAATGAGACTGGAACTGATCTATGATAGGACATTAACAAAATGCATCAAAACAAACTCTTTCCCTTCACATGCAAACTCAACCCACAATTTGTAGTGGCAATCTTCAACCTGTAGTTCATGTCTTGCACAATGATCTCAAAACATCAAATTTCTACCTTCAAACCCTCATACCTGCAAAAAAATGGCTTCCAACAACCCTTGGATAAAAATATACACACTTCTCCTTCGACTCCCCATCATGGCCTACAAAAAAATGAATCCTTTCCTTATTATCATGCCTTCCTTTTTTCCTTTTTCATCCAAAATGTAACTCCCAAGAAATGCAACACATCCACCTAGAAACAGTCTCCAAAATAGAGAAATAAAATATTAAATATGCATTTACAAGCCCAAAAATACTCTAAAAAATGATTAAGCCAAGAATAGATGTGTTATGGCTTTTCCACTCCACCCGAATAGTGAATAGAATAGAAAAAGCGGAACCACTTGCTCTTGGGTGCCCAAATTATTCATGCAACAATTGAGGAACAACAAATGAGTTTTCATAAATTGTAACTCTCCAAATCCCATGCCTAAGAAGGCATATTTGAAGGTTTTTCCTTGAAAATGCAAAAAATGAGTCTATATCACTATAAAACTACAATATAACAACTCAACCAAATATTTATCAAATATTTTAGGCCTTATTACAAATATTTATTCACCTACAATATTTAAAGACCAAAATGAAGCAAAAAAAATTAAAAAAATATTTTTTTTGGTTGATGCTAGATTGCCAGTCAACCGTGGATGCTCTTGCATCAAACACCCAAGGTAGAAAAATTTTGTGAGCTTGGTCTCACAAAATGGAGTTGAATGGT
Source organism: Sequoia sempervirens (assembly GCA_007258455.2). Lineage (NCBI taxonomy): Eukaryota > Viridiplantae > Streptophyta > Pinopsida > Cupressales > Cupressaceae > Sequoia > Sequoia sempervirens. Next base: position 83,837,929 of record VDFB02271358.1, on the reverse strand, counting down.
GGGACCATCCTTTTAGGTTTTAGAAAACCTTTAGAAAACTCTATTATTGAATTTGGTACCACCAATGAGTTCTTCTTTCTCCTCTTCTAGCACCTATCCAAAATAAGCTTCCTTCTTTGACAACTCTGCTCTTGAGCGAACCTCCTGAATGTAGAATCAATTCCACCATAAACCAACCACCTCCTCCAAGTGTATATCATACTCCCCTATAATCTTGTGGGATTCAACCCACCATAGTCTATCCATCTCCATCAACATGTACCTACACTTAACTTTGGAACACCATACAAACCCTTCCTTGCATACCATACATCACTAGAAAAATCTTCTTGAATAACCCATCCATAACTTGCAAATCATCATCATTTTTAAATTTAATAAAATAAGATTTACTATTTTCCTATGATGCAATCTCATCACACTCACATCCTTATTTAGAATAACATTTAGAAAAATTAAAGTTTACCTTGGTTCCATTCACTACTACAACTTCAACCTCATCTTCAACATGATATGCCATTGTTTTTTTTCCTTCAGAAAGACATTACTACTGCAATCTAATCTTCCACATTCAAAACAACATTAAAACAATAATCCCAAGATTCATCATCCATATTCTCTAACAAATAATTAGGCTCTCTAACCAAGGAATCTTCACATTCAATAATTTCAAACAAATAATCATTGGAAAACTCCTCTTTTACCTTCACCTCCTATTCCTCAATTTCAACCTTCTCAAATTGATTAATTTCTGCAAAAAATTTATACATTTCTCTATTCTTATCCTTATCAAAATATACATTAAAATCTAATTTTACCTCATTTCCTTCTACTGCAACTTTCACTGCTGCAATTCTTTCTTCAATGTCACTCATCATATCATTCAAACAAAAATTAGATTTTCTTCTAACCTTGTCAAAACTTTATATTCCTCTTTTACTTGTTTCTACAACAAAAATTTTATCCTCATATATATCCACCCCATTCATATCATTCACATGCAAACTAGAATCATCAATGAACTTGCAAAATGTAAGTTTTATCTTTTCTTTAATTGTTGCAACTTAGTTTTCCTCTTACTCAATGTCTTCCATTACACTCAACTCTTTTGCTGCTGCTGAAAACTCTATAATTTCATCCTTCATGTCTTCCAATAGACATTCTTCAGCTTCAAGTTCATCAATTTCTTTATATTCATCCTCTTCATCTTTCTCTGTGCCACATGCATGACACCATGTTGCATATTCTTTCTTTCCTACAATCAAAATATCATTTGAAGGATAATCAAAATTAACTTCAACTCTCTTCTTTTCTTTTTGCTCCTTTCATTCTCTTCACTTAATTCATCCACTTTCTTTTGCAATTCTATCATCCCAACTCTTATTTCTTCTTGCTCTCTCTCTCTCTAATTCTCTCTATGATTTTGTCAAGTCCAAGAATCCTCAAAATCCATCTAATGAAAAAAATTATTTTCTTCTTCCTCTTTTCCATCCTTAAGGACTCACAAATCCTTAACAAAAGTTTCAAAACCCTTAGGTTTTGTACATGTAAACTGCCTCACTTGGTGATCTATTTACAAATCCCCATCACTCTCCACCCCCAAGTCCTAGTGCAAACTCCCTCACATCAGTGCTTCTTCTTACACACTTAGGAACTCCTGATCTAATACAACTGATGAAGTAACGGATACTCTCTCTTCAAATCTGAAATCAAACACTTCAACAAGAACAAAAGCTAATGTGCAAAAATCTGCAACAAGATTATACTTTTTTTATTTAGCATAGTTTTTTGAAACTTTAGAAATGCATACAAAACCCTCTAAAAATATGATTACAACAAATAACTCAGTCTCATGGACTGATTTACAACAATATAAATGAGAATAAAACTGATCTATGATATTACATTAACAAAGTACATCAAAAACAACTCTTCCCTTCACATACAAACTCAACCCACAACCTATAGTGGCAATCTTCAACCTACAGTTCCTGTCTTGCACAATGATCTCAAAAATTCAAGTTGTTGTCTTACAACCCTCATACCTGAAACAAAATGGCTTTCAAAAACCCTTGGATAAAAATCTATACCCTTCTCCTTCCACTCCCCATCCTAGCCTACAAAAAAATGAATCCTTTCCTTATTATCATGCCTTCTTTTTTGTATTTTTCATCCAAAGTGTAACTCCCAAGAAATGAAATGCCCCCACCTTGAAAAAATATACAAAATATATAAATAAAATATTAAATATGCATTTACAATCCCCAAAATACTCCCAAGAAATATTAGGCCAAGAATAGATGCATTATGGCTTTTCCACTCCACCCGAATAGTGAATAGAATAGAAAAATCTCAACCACTTGCTCTTGGGCACCAAGTTCTTCATGCAACAATTGAGGAATAATAAATGAGTTGTTAGAACTTGTAACTCCCCAAACCCCATGACCAAGAATGCATATTTGAAGATTTTTCCTTGAAAATGCCACAAAATGAGTCCAAATCACCATAAAACTGCAACATAACAACTTGACCAAATATTTATCAAATATTTTAGGCCTTACTACCAAAAAATATTCACGTACAATATTTAAAGACCAAAATAAAGAAAAAAATAAAAATAAATATTTTTTTGGTTGATGCTAGATTTCCAGTCAACCGTGGATGCTCCTGCATCAACTATAAATTAAAGTCAAATTCAATTCTTCATTACCTCAAGCCTTTTTCTTTTGGTTGACATACATTCAGCTAATGATGGTCCCTTAGGTTGGTCAGAAGTCCTACCATATTGAAATGGTAGATGATCCACATACATGGATGGGGGAATACTCTATAAGAAGAAAAATAAAATTGATAAAATTAATATATATAATTGTTGACGAATAAACATAAACTAAACATATATCTACATATATATCTACTAGATATAAAAAACCATATAGCCAAATTGGTGATGAAACTAAGATTGTTTGAGAAGAACTAATCATAAATGTAGTAGCATCAATGTCATGTACATTAAACATGGCAAGAATGTAAGACTACAAATTTAGTTACATATAATCATAATATAATTGAAATTGACATCTAAATCACTAAATTAATTTGTATAAGTTCTAACTAAACTTTTAATTCAATTAAAATTTAGTTCAATTACCTTGACTGTGACTCACTCTACAAATGATTTTCTCTAAGGATGATCAAGTATTTTATTACATGACATGGTAAAATGTGTCACATCAATCACATATAGAGTACACTACAAAATTAAAATAAGATCAAGATATAAATTAGTATATGTATTTAATTAATCACAATTTAAATGATATGTGTACAATAAAAAAGTTTTATATGTACAAAAAATATACCATTTACAAAAGATTGTTGTTGTTGCTCCTCATCTCCAATCGTTGATGGCATTGCATTTGTTTTCCCCTCACTTGTCTTTGTGTATGTAGTATTCATTGTTGCCTCGTATCCTCCAAATGTTGGATCATGCACCTCATACTCAGTTGTGTCTAGGGGATGCTCAGTAGTATCTTCCATAGGACCTAGGCATATATGGTTGCACATGTTGGAAAAACAAGGACATACAACTGAGAGGGGGGGAATTAGTTGTCTCAGAATATTTAATCTTTTCAAACTTTACTTAACTTAATCTCAAATCTAATGAATGAACAATAAACCATGAACAATCAATGCATTAGAAGCACAAAGAACACCAAGATTTTTATGCAGAAACCCTGTTAGGGAAAAAACCACAGTAGATGTTAGTCCACAATATTATATCCTATTAAAAGTATAATGAAAAATAATGGGAATGCACATGCATTTTCGCACACTACCTAGAGCTCACTACTCAAATACAATAGGGCTCACTGCCCAACACTACAAAGCAATTTAGATTAGATAAGTATGAATTAAGAAAATATCTTCTGCAAAATCCTGATTATAGTTCTAGTTAAGCACAAAAACACTCCTTCACACTTCACTCAAACTTTTTCACACTCTGCTCTTCAATCAAATGAATAGATCAATATTCACACACTTTCTCTTCTTTGGCTTTTCTTCACTTCACTCACTCTATAAATTTTCTCAAACAACCATTCTTATATATCCGCAACCAGGATTTACATCAACAACTTTGTCGGCCAAAATATAAAACATATTTACAATGTCGGCCCCAAATTTACAAATAAATTTTTAATTCAAATCAAAAACCTGTTATGCCTTGCATAACCACCCCACTTTGATCTGGATCAAAATGGGTCCCCCTTTCTCTTTTGGTTGCTTTGTTTTGGGTCATTTTCCTTCCTTTTAGGTTGCTTCTATCTTTTGCTTGAGTTTTCTCTTCTGGTTTTGTTAAACCTTTGGTTCCGTTTCAGCTTAATTTGGTTCCCTTCTTGCTAAGTATTCAGTGAAGTAATCACAAGCCAAAGTGCATCTTATGATAGTGTATCTTATGTCCTTCTAATGACTAATGGAAGAATCTATTTTGTAGGAATAGGCCACACACATGATGATATTTCTCAAGTAATTCCGCTTGGAAGGCTGTCTTCAATCCATTTGGTTATGAAAATCAGTTAAGGCAAAAGTCGGCAAGACTTTTCTAGACTCTTACTGACTGGTGGCTCGGCTATGACTGTTTGAAATCCAAAGAATTAGAATACTCCCCATTGTGCATCTTATCAGCATAGGGTTATCACAGTCTCCCCGTCCTATGGTTCATTTGGTTCAAATCTGCATTTACGTTGCCTATCGGCAAGACCCCAGAGATGTCACAGCGATAAGAAATCATATGTAGGATCCATCGGCAAGACAAGGGTCATCGTCCCGGTGACATGAATTTCCTATTGGCATGAGGGGTTTCCTTTGGAGAGATGTCTCCGTGAGATCTTAGGGTCTCACCGATCAGCGGAAAAAGGCATACACTATCGGTAGATGTTCTCTCTTCGCCGAGATGTCTTGGCGAAGTCTCCATGTCTCGCTGACCGCTATCAAGAGATGATCCCTTTGGCATAAGGTGTTATCCCCACGAAGATGTTTCGATGAGTTTACAAAGTCTCACCGACTAAGCAAAAAGGGTCTAACACTTCGGCGTGAGTTGTTCCCTTGGCTATGTGCTCTCACCAAATGCCAGGAGTCTTGCCGACAGGGAAGGGTCCGCATATCAGCGAAGCAGCATAGCGTCGCCTAGAGGTCTAGCCGAATGGTGGATGTCTCACTGAAACAAGGGGTCGGTAAGACTCTGAAGGAAACAAAGGGGATTGCTATATACTCTCGTTGAACGAGAAAAGTCTGAGCGACATGAAGGAACTTCGGTGAGAGAATTAGTGTGTCACAGCGACAATAGGATGAACTAGTAAAGCTTTTGCTGAGATATCAGGTATCTATGGGATGTCGACAAAGGGATGTTACAGCGAAGCACATGCAATGACGAAACCCATCTTGGCGTGACTACATCAGATGTCTCCCCGAAATGGAAAATCTTCTAAGGATGATACTTTCAGCAAGAGGTCTGCCTGAAATGAAAGGTCTTACTGAAGGATCAATCTTCAGTATGACATAAGGAGCTCGCTAAGAAGTCTTAGCAAAGAAAGTAGGTCACGTCGACATAGAGTGAAGCGGCATCGGCAAAGGGTCATACTGTCGCCACAAGGTCTTGGCGAAGAGGGAAGGTCACATCGAAATAGAAAGGCTGGGGATCGAGGAAGACAAGAAGAGGTCGAGAAGACTCCGAGTGAATGAAAGATTTCGTTGTAGGGTCACAGTGATATTGGATGGTCTCACCAATGGCAAGGAGGGTTTGGTAAGAGAATAGGAGTTCAGGATAAGGTCTCCTCGACCCAGCGGAGTCTCACCAACATAAGGAAGGTCGCCCAAAGATTTGGCCTTCGGTGAAACATCTCGTCGACTTACTAGTGTCACACCGAAAGAATGAAGTCAACCCACAAAGATGTCTCACCGATTGACCCAGGCTATGCCGATGCCTATTGTAAGATGAAAATCGCATCAAGGAGACACTGATGGTGTCTCACCAACCTGCAATTCAGGTCTGACCACTCTTGATTGCTCAGAATCTAGCATGGCATGTGATCATCCAATCAGAGGGAGTTGAGAGGGACCTTTGACTAATTGACTGTAACTGTAAGGGAAGATCAATAGAATGCAAGTAAGATAGATTCCTTCTGAGAATAGATGACGATGGATTGACTTGGGCGATGGCGTTCAAATCTATTAGAATGCTTGATGGTGCTTCCAGAAGATGGTCAATGAACAGAGAATTCCAGAATAGAAAGACAGCCAAAGGAAAGAAGAAATTGTGACTCAAAGGGATAGCTATGGTGACTACTGGCAAGGAGGTAGATCAATAATAATGGGGATATTCTAAAACATTCAAGGTGCCCCCAACAGAGCTCGAAGATAGACACAGAGACAAGAGAGTAAAGGTTGTAGTTGCAAAAGATCTAAGGTCATCCCCATAACAACTTTTCAGCATGGACAACAGGGCTTCACATTGAATGCAGTTTTGACTTTCCTCAGAAAGATCTAAGGGCTGACTCCCCTAGATGTAGATATTTTGTAAACCCTAGCACAGGGGACAACACATTCCTATTGGTACATTCTATATATAAGGAATTATTGCCTCTTTATAAGGTTAGAAATTTTAGTGTAGAGACTTTTAGTGTTAGCACTTCTAGATTATCCGAGAACTATTTAGAGTTAGAATTTAGGAGTTAGTCGAGTTAACAAAGGAATAGAGTTGCATCTTGATTCTCAGTAATGAGAGCTTCTCTTGTCTTCTTGGTTAGTAGTTAGATTTTAGTATAGACTGTAATGTATTTTTCAAGTTCTCTTAGTGTAGTTGGAAACAATCTAGAGACAGATTCTCTGTACACTGGTGATTGTGCCAGCTTTGTAAATATTGCTTATCTGTTTTATTGACAGTAGAAGCAATCAGAGTTTAATCTACTTCATGTTGTGTTCCTAAATGATATTTGTCTTAATTGATCATTTGATTTGTGAAGTCTTCAAGGAATGAAATATTATTTTGTGTGTTTTATTTAAATGGTAATTAAAATCACATATTAATCCGGAATGAAAGAGGTTGTGTGCCAATCAAAAGTTTTCTTTGTTCTATAGTTTTTGTTTACAAATTCCTTGAAGTTAACAAGTATAGTTAAGATTGGATGAACTATTGTTCTTTTTTGTTTCAAAACCCTGATCTATCTTTTGTTGTTTCTTTAAATCCCCTATTAGAATAGGTTTTATTTCATGCTTGATCTTAGAACAATCCAAAAGCTCAACACTAGCAGGCCCCTTGAACATTACTGTTGCATTGACCATTGAGTAACATCAGCAAAGTTGAGACCCAACTACAAAGACCTTGGGAGCTAAGGCATCCATGTGTTGCCTTTCTCTTTCAGGAGAAGTAGAATAGCAATATTCTGCTTGCATTGTTGTGGTGCCAAAATTGCCATCAACAAAACCATTAGCTAATATTATGATGCGACCCAAAAAAAATATCCTTGAGCATGCCAAACATTCAAATTTATATCTCCAAGGATTTGCAACACATTACAACCAACATGTTGACCAAGAACATGAAAACCTGAACGCACATGAGAAAAATATTTTACCACGAGCACACCAATCAACGCGGACATACAACAAAGATAGAGAAAGATCTAGAAGCATCCACAAGCAACAATAACTAATAGAGAAGCATACACAACAATTGAGATTACCATAATTACATAAACTTCAATCGGGAACATTGATAGAGACCACAAAAACACTATTAGAACACAACTGCCCATAACATGATCAAAACTTTACATGGACCTCTGAAACTTTTGGTGGATAGACTAGATACTCTCAACAATAAACCTTGTAGTCCATAATCATTGATCATCAACATACGGATCAAGAAACCTTCATGAATTTCATTGTTCCTCTGGCAACATGCAACTCTTCCTTCAACAATTTTCTTAATATCCTCAACATATACAAACTTCAATACAATAGTGCTAATAGTGTTGACACCAATGACAACCACAACATCCAAAAATCTCCCCCTTTGGCATTGATGGCAACACATGATGTGTAAAATACCATCAACATAACTACACTTACTCTCCCTTAGGTTCTGAATCTCTTCCTCAATTTCTCTTCTCCCCCTTTCAAATCAATGGAAAATATAAGCATTATCTTCCCACACACAAGCTCCGAACCACATATCCACACATTTGACTACTCCTCCTGAGTAACAGTCATGGAAACATCAATTTGTATCAAAAAATATCTATGAAGCACACATATTGATGCAAGTAAATGCATCTTTTAGTTCATACCAAGAGGGTAATCACCCCTAGCATCCCTCTGAGATACTCAAAAGTATCCTTCGGCAACAGTTTGGTGAAAAATTTTGTAACCTGTTCTTTGGTAGGCACATACTCCAGTCTAACTTCTCTCTCATTCACTTTTTCCCTCAAGAAGTGAAACTTGATTGATATATGCTTGGTCTTAGAGTGTAGCACTAGATTCTTTGATATGTTGATTGCACTTGAGTTGTCACAGTATATAGCAATAGGTTCATCATATACTATGGTATCTTTCAACATCTATTTCATCCACATCAATTGAGTACAATTATTTGTAGTAGCAATATACTCTGCCTCAACAGTAAATAGAGAAATGGAATTTTTCTTTTTACTCAACCAAGACACCAACTTCTTCCCTAGGAAGAAGGCACCACTACTAGTACTCTGCCTATCATCTACATCTCCTACCCAATCCACATCAATATATGCATTCAAAGTAAGATCATCATAATTAGGATACCAAAGCCCAAAGTCAACTGTTCCTTTTAGATAGCTGAAGATTCTATTTATAGTAGTCACATGAGATTCTTTGAGATCAACCTGAAATCTAGCAACCATACATACAACATTCATAATTTATGGTCTTTTTTGAGTTAAGTAGAGCAATCCACCAATCATTGACCTATATATTGTTTGATTTTCCTTAGGAGAATCATCATTATGTGTTAACTTGCATCCAATTACCATGGGATTACCAACATGCTTTGAGTCATCCATGCCAAACTTCTTTAGTAGCTCTCTCACATATTTGGAATGGGATATGAAAATTCCATTGTCTAACTAAGTAAATTGCAATCAAAGAAATAAATTCATCTCTCCAATCATACTCATTTCAAATTCACTCTTCATTTCATCAAAAAACTTCATACATAGATTATCATCTCCTCCAAAAATAATGTCATCAACAAAGACCTCAATAATCAACTCTTTGTCATGATCCAATTTGAAATGCAAGTTGTTGTCAATAGTACCTTTATTGAATCCAAGCTTCAATAAGTCTTTATCTAGTCTAGCATACCAGGTTCTGGGGGCTTGCTTGAGTCCATATAGAGCCTTCTTTAATCAAAAAACCATGTCTTCCTTGTCAGTCAGTTGAAATGCATCCAGCTATTTAATATATACCTCTTCTTCTAATTCACCATTCAGAAAAGTTGACTTCACATCCATTTGATAGACTTTATAGTTCTTATATGTAGCATAAGCAAGAAATAGTCTTACAAATTTTGACAACAAGGGCAAAGGTTTCTTCAAAATCAATACCTTCCATTTGTGAATACTCTTTACATACCAATCTTGCTTTATTCTGGACCACTTCACCTTGTTCATTCAGCTTATTCTGAAAGACCCATTTTGTACCAATCACAATTTTGTCTTTAGGTATGGAAACAAGTATCCATGTGTCATTCTTTTCAATTTGCATCATTTATTCCTTCATAGCTTTCATCTAGTGTTCATCATTGCAAGCTTCATTGACATCTTTAGGCTCAATCTTGGAAATCAGGAAATACTCTTCTGCAATCTTTCTTCTAGTTTGCACACCTTTATTCTTGTCTCCTATAATTGGACTTTCAGAATGATTTAGCTTTACATACCTTGGAACTTTAAGAATTTCTCAAACTTCTGGTTCTTATGTTATTTCTTCTGCACTTGCACTTGTCTCTGCTTCTTGACTACCTTGATTTACCAGAACAAATGGAAGTTGTTTTACCGGAACATATGGAACAATTTGAAGTTAATTCTGTGTCTGAGCATTTTTCCCTTTGTATGTACTATCTTCCTAGCTATCTGAATCATATCCACAATATTTGGATGATTTAGCAGAGTCCTCATCAACTTTGACATTTTCACTCTCAACCATTTTTCTTAATCTTCTGTTATAGCACCGGTAGGCCTTTCTTTTAGTAGAATAACCTATAAAGATTCTGTCATCACTTCTTGCATCAAACTTGCCTATGTCCTCATCTCTCTTGATGTAGCATTTGCTTCCAAAGATTTTGAAATACTTAATAATAGGCTTATAACCAAACCAGAGTTCAAAAGGAGTCTTACTAGAATTACCATTTACATTTACTCGGTTTAAAGTGTATAGAACAGTGCTTACAGCTTCACTCCAATAGATGTGAGGCACATTTATTTCAATCATCATTGTTCTAGTAACATCTAGAATTATTTTGTTCTTCCTCTCTGTAACTCCATTCTATTGAGGGGTTCAGGGAGAAAATAATTATCTTTTGATTCCATGCTCTTCACAAAAATAATTGTACTCCCTGGAGGTGAACTCGCCACCTCTATTTGACCTTAAGCATTTTATTTTCAGACCTTTCTCTTTCTCTTCCATAGCTTTGAAACTTTTGAACTTCTCTAATGCTTCAAATTTTTCTCTTAAGAAAGCAATCCATATCATTTTAGAGTAATCATCAATAAGTAGCATAAAGTACCTTTCTCCATGAAGACTTCTGACTCTAGAGGGACTGCATAGATCAGTGTGTGCCAACTCTAGTATTCCATTAGAATGATGTTGTTTTCTCCGAAAAGAAACACTAGTCTATTTTCCCATTTGACATTCCTTGAAAATTGTGTTAGTAGGCTTCACTAGCTTAGGTAGATCTCTTACTGCTTGAGTGGAACTTACTTTGACAATGTCATCAAAATTCACATGACACAACCTCCTATGCCATAACCAACTTTCATCTACTTGAGCAATTAAACAAATTTCACTAGAAACATTTAGGTGACAAATATTACCTTTTGTCTTTTTACCTGAAGCAATTACATTTCTAGAACTTCCAAGTATCCAACATCTCCTACCTTTGAACTAAAGATCATAACCATTGTCCACTATCTGTCTAACACTCAATAGATTGTGCTTCAAGCCTTCAACATAAAGGAAATCATCAGTGTTATGCTTACCACCAAGACAAATAGATCCTCTACCATGAATCACACCAGTATTGTTATCTTTGAATCTTACAACCCCACCGTCATACTTCTCTAGAATTACAAATTTTATTTTGTCACCAGTCATATGATGTGAGCATGTACTGTCACTAACCCACTCATCCTTTTCTTGAATTTGGGCTGCAAGAGATTTCTCAACTTTAGCAGATTTGATAGCCAGCTAACCATTTTCCCTGATAGCAAGGAACACCCATTCATTTTCATTTCCATTATCTTTATTAGAATCTTCATTAGTCACTCCTTCTTCAGCATAGTAACATTTCTTTTGAAATCTATATTTGTTAGGCTTAGACCTAGGAACTCTTTCAAGACACCTTGATGCAAAATGACATATTTTATTGCAAGAGAAACATTTAATAGGAAACACTCCTTTATACTTACCTTGTCCTCTACCTTCTTTCTACACAATCAATGCTTCCAACTCTTCTATGTCTCTTTCTTCATCTTCAAGCTGTTTCATTTCTTCCTCATACTTGAATGACTTTGTGGAGCACTCTCCTGGATCATATCTTTGCTTGTTTCTTTCAGATATAGTAGCCTTAAATGTAGTTTCAATCTTGTGAATAGATTCACCAAATTCACTCAACTCAAAGGCATCAAGTCTACCAATCAGTGTATTCCTTGTCGCAGTTGTTATTGATCTGAATTCTTGAATAACATGAGCCTTTACTTTGTAGGAGGGAGGTAATTATCTGAGTACTTTAGCTACAATTTCTTCCTCTTCTAGTGTACTACCAACACATCTAATACCCATCACAAGTTCATTTACTCTTTGCATAAAACAAGAAATATTTTCATCTTCACCCATCTCCTTCATACAAAGTTTCCAACTTCGTCCAAATCTCATGAGTTGTCTTCAGACCTATCGCATTTGTCATTTTTGAATCTGTCAAAGCACTTAGCAAAGATTCAATAGCCCTGATATTATTCTTAGCTTCTTTAATCTCATCAGCAGTGGAAGGACCATTCTAAAGAATAACATATGGATTCTTTGTAATCTTCTAGTAGGGTTCACTAATACACCACAAATGACACTCCATCCTAGCTTTCCACAATGAGTAGTTTGTTCCATCAAATCTACAACTTTCCTTCTTATATGATGCCATCTCAGATCACCTCGAGCTTTTAAACTTCTTTAGAGGAACCTACTCTGATGCCAATTGTTGGAAAAAAAGGGATAGACAACTGAGAGGGGGGAGATGAATCAATTGTCTCAGAATATTTAAAATTTTCAAACTTAACTTAATCTCAGATCTAATGAATGAACAATAAACTAGAAACAATCAACAAATCAGAAGCATAGAGAACACCAAGATTTTTACATGGAAACCCTGCTAGGGGAAAAACCATAGTGGATGTTAGTCCACAATATTATACCCTATTAAAAGTATGATGAAAAATAATGGGAATGCACATGCATTCATGGACACTACCTAGAGCCCACTACTCAAATACAAAAGGGATCACTGCCCAACACTACAAAGAAATTCATATTAGATCTACAAGGTATGAACTGAGAAAATAGCTTCTACAAAAGCCTGATTACAATTCCAATTAAGCACAAAAAAACTCTTTCACACTTCGCTAAAAATTCTTCACACTTTTCTCTTCAATCGAATGAATAGATCAATATTCACACACTTTCTCTTCTTTGGCTTTTCTTCACTTCACTCACACTAAAACTTTTCTCAAACAACCATTATTATACATCTGCAACCTAGATTTACATCAACAACTTTGTCAACCAAAATATAAAACATATTTACAATGTCGGCCCCAAATTTACAAATAAATTTTTAATATGAATCAAACACCATCAGCCAATATTATGATGCAACCTAAAAAAAATATCCTTGAGTGCACCAAACATTCAAATTTAAATCTCCAAGGATCCACAACACATTACAACCATCATGTCGGCCAAGAACATGAAAACTCGAAAACACATGAGAAAAATATTCAACCACAAGCACACTGATCAACGCAGACATACAATGAAGATAGAGAATGATCTAGAAGCATCCACAAACAACAAGAAATAACAAAGAATCATCCACAACAACTAGGATTACCAGAATTACATAAAATTCAATTGGCAACATTGATAGAGACAACAAAAACACTGTCATAACACAAATATCCATAACATGATCAAAACTTTATGCAGACCTCTGAAACCTCTGGTGGATAGAATATATACTCTCAGTAATAAACCTTTTAGTCCACAAAAATTGATGATTGACGTATAGAGCAAGATTTCTTCATGACCTTCACTATTCCTCTGGAAACCTACAACTCTTCCTTCAATAATTTCTCAATATCCTCGACATATACAACCTTCAATACAACAGTGCTAACAGTGTTCACATCAATGACAACCACATATCAACAACACAACCACAACATCTAACAACACATACTACACTGATGAGGCACACAAACATGTGTAGATGATGTGATGTTACACCAAAATCAACTAAAGCACCAAGAGTATCACTATTACTAGTACACAAACAACAATATATGACTAAATAAACTACTAAAAATTTCATATAAATGACTAAATTTAGTCACGTGACTATTAGTGGTTTATTTGTAGTTATTTATAACACCACTAAATTTGTGACTAAACAATTTTAGTCATTGATTTTAGTCATTAATTTGGTCATTGATTTGGTCATTGATTTAGTCATTGATTTGGTCATTGATTTAGTCATTGATTTGGTCATTGATTTAGTCATTAATTTAGTCATTTATTTAGTCACGGTAGTCATATATTTAGTCATTACTTAAGTCATATATTTAGTCATTAATTTAGTCATATATTTAATCATGTATTTAATCATTAATTTAGTCATTAATTTAGTCATGTATTTATTCATTAATTTAGTCATTACTTTAGTCATATATTTAGTCATTACAAATCAAATCTAGCTTAATTAATCCTCACAAATTTATGCATATAAACTTCAAGTATCATAGATATTCAAATGTTAAAAAAAACCATGAAGTGAAGACTAAAATTCTTGAACAAATATGATTGATTAGACACAAACACAAATAGATTACAAATCAAGAGGAGCCACAACACAATATTTATGAGTGGAGAAAAAATGACTTTGAAAATTTACTTCATTAAGCCTCATTGAAAAATAAAAATCCCATTGGTTACATTCAATGTCTCAATGACACTGTACAACTTACAAACACTATATAAATATAATACTCTTATTTTTATATACTTATACTATTTTCCCCTTCCTTATCTCTAGTCCTTTTGGAAGGGCAACGACCTCCTATAGGGCTTGACCCATTTAATCCCCTTGCAAATCCATAGCTTTTCTGCCGCTATTGGTTTTAGCTCCTCCAAAATATTCCTCGCTGGTATTCACCTTTCACTTCTCCAATTTGGAGCTACAACTTGAAAATAAGGTTTCAAAATTTGCACATCAAAAACTCAGAAAAGTCAAGTAATACAGAGGATAAAATTCAAACATTTTCTTTTCCTTTTCCAACTATGGCACCCTAAACTTAGGTGCTAGATATAGTGAATGTATCATAATGAGATATAAAATTCATCAAAAGAATATTTGGAAGTATATTTTTATCAGATATTGTAGTTGCAAGTTCCACTAATTATAATAAAGATAAATAGTTTTACCTTTTTGCATCAACTAATGCAATTCTAATAACTTTTAGAGGATGAAAAATGCTAGCCTTTATCATATCAACATACTCGACTAAAAGTTGCAATACAACATTAAACTTATTAATTAGACTATGGAAAACTCATACCACAGTAAGAACTAGTTCCACAGTTTATAAAAGGTCTACAATTTGACACCAACATATTGATAACCTTCAAAAGAAGGTGGCTCATTTAAAGTTCCAACCATTATGCCACATTATTAACCATAACTAAGTGGGTTTGAACATGTGATATTTTTGTACCAAAGGCATATCAAGCCATCTAAATGAAAGTAACTAATATATTGAGGTGATTTCTTTATAATATGAAATAGGCATGTGCATGTTTAATTGACCGAGAATGCCAAATTAACAAATAATATGCAGTTTTCAAATAAGGAGATACATAGAAATTTTTGATTAATAAAAAATCCACATGATAACAAAAACATGAATTACTTATAGACTACATATCAATGAATGTTAAGTTCAAGTTGGTTTCACATCTTAAGGCATATAAGCTTTTTGTCAAAACACCTCTAGATGCATTTTACTTGAAAAATTCAGTTTCCAGAATTTAGTAACAGACACAACTAAACAAGATTATTAACCCTATCATTTTTAGGCTGCATGACAGGAGGGCTATTCTATGAAACAAAATCCTTTCTAAATGCAAACACAATTAGTTATTTTCAAGGAGGACATATTACCAAAGATTAATTCCAAAAGTTATCAAATACAATTGAAAACTTTAATCATATGCAGATCATTTCTTCAATTATAAAATGTATTGTGTGTTGCTTCATCGAGTGGGTGGGAATTCCTCATAAATCATGGTCTATTATTTAAGTTTTTTAAAACTCTCCACACACATCTTATTTTTTTTCCTCCTTCCTACATCAGTTGATCTCATACGAACCTAGCATGGTAGTTTCATTTAAATGCATGTCACGTTTTCTTTTTCCTTCCTCCATTCTTTGTCTCTCCATACCCTAATCTGATGCTACAATTTTGATACAAGAATAGATGATCGTGAAATTTATAGATCTGATTGTGCATTGAAATTATGATCAGGGTCCATTGAAATTGGTGATATATATTTGTATCAAAAGAAATTCTTGGAGTCTAAGAGAAGTGCCACATATTCATAGTGGTCTACATGTAGCTTTCCACCTACTTCAACAATCTTCATTGATTATTGTGGCCACATCATAACATTAGCCTTTTCCCCATTGGACCATCATGAGAATAGGAGACCTCATCCCACCAATGGCCCAATGATAGGAGAGAAAGGAAATCTTTTTTTTATATTCTTATATTACATCATTTAGCCTTTCATTCATCTGAGGAGGATCCTATCAATGATGTGAGACTATAGATTGATTAATTATTTCAATATTCATAGCAGGTGTTGTATTGTTGTGTGCTAGTGGAGGGGTTTGTGAGATAGTCTTTATCCATACCTGTAGATGGTAATCTTTATTCATAAGCAAAATGGCTTAAGATTAAAAACACATACTTGCAAAGGTCAAGTCGAGGCCAAGTAATCTCTAAACATGATCTAGAAAAATCAATAACTCAATTCCTTAGTCTAGCTTGCCTTTGCATTACTAAAAGATGAGTTCTAGGCAGAGTGCTTTTATATTCACCAAAATCTTCTTGATTCTAGCATTGGTTCACTTGTCTTTTAATGATAGCATTGATATCCTTCTGAGACACAGTTGCCAATTTTCTTGTGGTTTGTTTCATATCACTACTGTCAACAATGCAAATGTTGGTTGATGCGTAGTTGTTAGAAGTACATTTTGAGTGTTCAATCTTCCTAGGGCTTGAATTCTTGAAGGCTGAATCATAATCTGCCATCATTTTGCAGAAAATGCTAGTTTGAGCTAAGTACTGATCTTCATCTCCTTCAAGATCCTTTGAAGGTGTTCCCTTGGGAAATGAGATGATATATGGGGATAATTTGTGTCTAGAACTGGAGCAAGAAGATGAACTTGGTGATTAACCCACCTTATTAGAGTATTGGGATTCAGTAAGATAAGGTGTGTGTTTCAGAGCATTGGAATCTCCTACTTTAAGTGTGTTTTCAAAGCAGGTGTCCATTGCATCGTCTTCTTTTTCTGTAGTAATTTTCTCAAATTGCTTAGTCCCAACATCCTATGAACCACTTGTGAAAGTTGACAATGCCAAGGATTCAGGAGGAAACCTGTATTGTAAAGCTACATCTACAATGCTGAACTTAGATAGCTTAAAATTTTGAGTGTGGTGTTGTTTGTTCGGGTACTATTCCATCATCATGACATTTGAATTATTATTGATATTTTAAGGGGGTACTACATCTTCACTTCTAGAGAGTGTAACCTTATCAGATTATTTGGATTCAGTCAAATTAAATGTCTGCTTTGCATTATTAGCATCTCCTGTTTGAAATGAGTTCTCAAAACACATATCTACTATAACAACTTGATTGTTTGCATTAGATTTCTTTCACTCATTGATTTGAACATCCTGAGAGCCACTTGTATGAAGTGATTTTACCAAGGATTTAGAAGGATTCTCAAGTTGAAAATCTACATCTTCTATGTTGAACTCAGATTGGTTTATCGTTGATTGTGCCACTATTGGTTGCTTAGGTACTACTCTACTATCATGGATTTTAAACTTACTATCAACATTTTGGGAGATCGCATTGCTTTTACTTTTAGGAACTGCAACCTTTTCAAAGTACTTGGACTCTGTTAGAATAGATCTTTGTTTCACATATTAGAATCTCATGTGTGGAGTGGGTTTCTAAAGCAATTTTCATCCATCATTTTTTGTTTGTATAGATTACTTTGCATGTGTTTCTTACTACCAAGATCTTGAGAGCCACTTGTGTAGGGTGATTGTGCTGAAAATTTAGAAGGAACCTCATGTTGAGAATTTACCTCCTTAATGTTGAGCTTGGATGGATTAAAATTTAAGTGTGCAACTGGAAATTGTTGTCACATGCTTCTCCACTATCATGGCTTTTAGAATTGTCATCACAATTTTGGGAGATTACCTTAATCTTACTTTTAGAGACAATTTCACTCTTCTCACTAGAGTGCATTGATGCATTATCTTGTATATAATTTTCCTTTTCTTCCTTCCCTGCAATTCTATTACTCATGCTTTTGGAGATAACTTCACTCACATCACTGGAGGGTGTTAAATATTTTTCTTGTACACAAATTTTCTCTTATTCCCCTCCCTTGGGCAGCATACAATCAAGATCAAATCCATCCAACCTAAATAAATCAATAAGGTTTCAAATAATGTAAGTTGAAAATGTTTTAAAATTATATTGTTTATACATTCAAGTACATGAGAGCAGTAGTTTCTCTAACAAGCATTATTCTAGACTAGTTGAAATGGATTGGAAAAACAATTGCATGTTCTTCAAGATTACACAAAATGAAAAAGGATTTTTGTTATAAGTATTCAATGACTCACTCAATAAAATCAAACTCAAATTCAAAACCATTTTTCTTCTCTTGGGAAACTTCTTGAATCTTCGCTTTAGATTTTTGTGTCTTACTTGGAGTACTCCTAAAATCAAGGTCTAACATGTCAACATCAAATGTTGATAGCTTTCCAAATCCTCCATTAAATTCAAAATCTACATCACTGCATAAAAAGAAAATGAATTGAAAAAAATGTCAGTAGAAAGCTCAACGAAATGTTCCAAAGGAGATTGCTTGGTAAGAGAAGAAATAAATCTTTCTAGCATAGCCTAATAAAACCAGAACATTTTCTTTCCCTTTTTAACCTTTTTATCAAGTTGAAAGTATGAGCCAATCAAGTATCCATAACAAGCACACCATTCAAAAACTAACTACTCCATAGTACAATATATAAGATTATCCAATGCTTTAAAGTAACTTACAACTTATCCAAGGAGAAGCTAGTTCTTTTAGCTTTCAATGGGGCCTCATTGCCAAAATCTAAAGTAGCATTTTCTTCATTGTGCTTGGCTTCCAAGAGCTTAGAAAATCATCTCTAATATCATCTTCTATTTTAGATACATAAAATCATCATTTTAGCCTTCCCTACGGAAACTATCTAATATCATCTCATCCATATGTCAACTGGATATAAATTGTTTTACTTCAAAAGTTACATTCATGTAGCAATTTTTTAATTGTTTTCTCTTCTATCAAATTTATTGTATTAGACTTTAATCCATTTATTATATTGAACTACATTTCCAAATTAACCCAAAATATGAAGCTACTACTAAATCTTCAAGAAAATTTAAATAGAGAAAGATACTACCAACAATGAAAAGGTTTGAGTTCTTACAGTTTTGTAAGTACAAATTATATCAAAAATTGTTGTGGTTCCTATTATATCGAGATATAAGATAAAGTTTTTACATACCATGTCCCTGAAATAGAGACAAAAAATCATTTTTTCATACATTAAGAAGTAAGAACTAGTAAATAAAAAAAATCAAAGAATTAAAGTCCCTAACTCAAAGTGAAAGATTACAAAATTTGCATAACAAAACAACAATTGGCATCTGCACAAAAATGTTGAGACTCCAGAGTCAAGGGAGAACCAAAAGTAAAGAGTATTCAAGGGACACAGTCTTGCTAATTTTGTAATTTGTGTAAGTGTTTTAATTTTTTTAGGACAACATAAATTTGAACAGTGTGTAAGAATATATCTTTCTTCAATTTGGAAGGGGAAGCCCCCTTGAAACAAAAATTAAAATCCTAGTATTCAATAGAATTTTAATTTAAGAATTTATAACTAAGACTATGTTGTATTATAACTAATGTGTAAATGATTAATTTAATATCACAAGGCATAAAGATTGATATCAGTATCAAACAAGATGAATTACCAAATGAGTGAATTTCCAATAAAATAGAATACTATTGCAAAATTAGGACCTACAAAATAGACTACATTATCTACAATAAACAAACGCGGACAATACAAAAATGGTTTACAAATGCCATTCCATAAAATAGAAAATGATATTTATTGAAGCTCATAATCAATTACTAATGAAGGTTGTGGGAAATGAAAAAGCATAATGACTACTTATCCTATGATGCTATTGTACAAGTATGATCAAAAACTTCTTATATATTTTTTACAGTGCAATTCTACAATAGAATAACTTCTACAGAAGTTTAGTAATGAGATTGATGAAAGATAGAAGAATTAAAAAGATAATTGGATGTAGTTGGATCGAAGGTCATAAACTGGTACATTTTTTTTGTGTAGGAGACAGATCACATCCACAAACATGGTAGAGCTATGCAAAGTAGGAGAAATTGGCTTGGAAAATGAAGGCAGTAGGGTATAAAGAATCATTTATCTGCCACCATAGTGAAAAGTTAGCAATTGCATTTGGTTTGTTAAATATGGCCCCTAGTACAACTATTAGTGTTGTTAAGAACCTTCAAGTATGTTCTGATTGCCACAATGCATCTAAATTCATCTCCAAGATTGTTGCACATGGACTTCACTGGTATTGTTGTAGTGTTTTCATTCTTCCCTAATGTCAAGCATGGGTGGTTTTTTCTATAAAACAAAATATATATCACATCGAATACTAGATAAAGAGAATTCAAGTTTAATAAAAATCTTCCCATGGAGTTAATTTTTTAGATCTTATCCAAAGTCCATATCATAAAGAATTTCACTTTTGTGTAAAAACCAAAGCAAAATTAAGTTTACAAAAAAATTCAGTTATCCAGTTATCTTTAACATCTTACGTAGAATTATCAATTATCAAATATGTTCTCTTTATTTAATTTTGTATATTTTGTGGAAAATTATGGCTATATCTATTCCTTATTTTTGTATAGCCATACTTAGCAACCAACATAAAAACTTATGTGCAGGTATGTGCAATATCATCATGGAAAAAACAGGCCCTTAAGTGGCGAAAAATTCAAAAAAATCAGTGTTAGGCAACTTGACATAAAAAATTGAATAAGTTATATATATCATTTCAAAAATATGTAAGAATAGAATCTATAGCAAATTAAATGTAGTTTCTAAACTACTAGGTTTATTTTTGTTTTAAATTCTATTTGGTGAAAATTTGAAATTTGAATGTAGTAGTACTTAAATTTTAGGGAAAAAAAAAGAAGCAATTGTTTATCTGACCACCCTAACCACAATAAAATGATAATATTTTTTATAAGATTTTTGATATAAGTAGAGGAATCATGTCTGGATGTGATGCATATTTTTTTTGTAATTTTTTTCCAATTAAATAATTAATTATGATTTTTTTATTACAACTTTTAAAAAATATAAAAAATCGTATGTCTGACCACCTTAACTTGGTCAAAACTTCATGAAATTCAATTTTTTTTTTAATCCTATAGCATGCAAATCATAGAATGTGACACATGTTTCAGATTCAAAAAATTTGGTATCATTTGAAAGCTATATATGTTTTTCAATCAACCTATCAATCAAGACTTTAGTCATAATTTAAATAGAAAATGAATAATAATTGTTTATTAAATTCAAAGTAAACAATAATTCATATTGGTGTAAAGTTGAGAATCTCCTTTAAAAACCCTTTTCATTTCATCAATTTGGGTAAAAAAAAAGTTGCCAGCCACATACCCTACACATACCCATCATATCGCCACTTTTTGGCCCATCATGATCCTACACATACCTATGCCCTAAAACCTTACATTATATATTACATCACATGTTTCCAACTAAAAAAAAAATTAATGTCCTAACTACAAAATTTGACTATATAATACCATGAACCTAGGTGTATAATATGTCACAACTTTATTAAATTAGGATATTTGCATTTAGTATTTACCAAAGTCTGAAATGATATTGGAATAGAAGTCACATGATCTATACACATCAATAACCCACAATGCTAAAAAGGTGCACGAATCCACCACACAAATAGAAAATATTAAAATTACTTGTATTTTCAATAAAAAGAACATTTCCCAAGCAAGGAAAAATCCACTTAATACACATCAAAATAACATAAACTCTTAAATATACTATGTTACCCAGATTATTGAAGTTAAGGATGGAAAAAAAGATAGAGAATGAATATTTCCTAAATTCTTTGGGATCGCTAGACATCCCTATAGTTCAATCAAAAGAGGATTCAAGTATTGACTTTAATAATTTTCATAATGATGGATCCATTAGAGAGTTCCAAAATGTCAGAACCAAATCAAACCCTGTCATTGATCCCATTATACATTGCAATTCCCTATACTACAAGCAAACCTCTCTAAAATAAAAATACATATTCAAGGTCAAAAAATGCAACTAGGATGGTAGGGTAGGTCCTTGCTAATCAAGCATAGTAGGGAAATGATTCCTATCAATCCCAGTGTTCCCAAAACAAAGAAAACATTGGGAGAGCTGTCAAAACCTAGTGGATATGTCTCATAGAATCAAACACAATAAAGAATTAACTCAAATAGTTTTTCTTTGAAAAGAAAAAAAGAAATTACACTATGTCTACAAATGTTGAGAGTGATTCAATGGGACTAAAAAATGAAAACAACAAGAATAGCATGTGGGAATGAAAATGACGTCCAACTTTTTAAGAAATACGAGAGTACAAGTTAAAGTGAGAAGTATAGAAACCCAAGTATTTAACTAGAAATGAACCCAACTAAGATAAACCCTATATGTAAAATAAAGTGTCCTAAATATTACAAACATATGCTATGATATGAAGATCAATTTCCAACTAATATGTATCCAAATACAAACTACAAAGAACTCTAAAGACTATCACCCTCATCAACCAGTATAAAGACCTATGTGACCTGAACCCTTACATTATATATTACATCACATGTTTCCAACTAGAAAATAAATCATATCCTAACTAAAATTCAACTATAAACCTATTTTTATTTTGTATAGGGTGTGTTACTTACATGCTTCTCATATAGAAATTGAACTTAGCTCACCCTTGACAGAGAACTAAGAGGTTGTTGCTGTCAAAGAGTATTCAACATGGGATGAAATTTTTGAAAGCTTGTTTGTTAGTAGGATGAAACAAATAATAGCTAATGAATTTTCAAATCTACATGAGAGAGTTAAGGTTGGTAAATTCCTTGAAGCCATAGTTACATCTCTGGCAAGTTACAAAGATGTTGAAACCCATTTGCACAAATTAACTACTAGTGAGGGTTGGCTTGTCAAGAGAGGGGACCTAAAAAGTGTCAATTTACCTGGGTTGAGTTTTAGATTTATGATGACAAATGATGAAGACTGGTTTGGTTGCCTTAATGCTTATTTTGGAACTGAGGTTAGTCAAATAAAAGATATCATAGATGAGGGGTCTAAGAATATTCTAGAAGACCTAAGTTTTCTTCATGCACATAAATCTCCTTTAATGATAAATGATTTAGCACCTTATTTGCAAGAGAAATCATTCTATTTTATCTCAATATTGATTATTGAGATTGAAGAATATCTTGCACATCATTCAAAAGCTCTCTATCAAGAAATGAAAAATGAGGAGATTCCAGAAAAAATGAAGAAGGAGACACTAGAAGCGATAGTTATATTGGAAAGGGAACTTTTCTTAGGAAGGCGTTTAGTTGCTCTTAGGTAGAAATTGGTGTTTCTAAATACTATTGTTACCAATTTGACAAAGAGGGAATTGCTGGATCCATGTAGAGAGGATACAACATTGAACAACTAGTAGCATATAAACAGTGAAATGAATAAAGTTAGAACATAAGAGACTACTCAAGCTAAATGTATAGAATCATAACTACATACTTCACACTCTTCACTATTTGTTCTTGCACTTTTTTGGGTCACTTAGTCATTATTATGTCTCATTTTTCCCATTTCTAGTCCCAAAACTCATCACAGGTGTGCCAAGTGACTCAACCTAAAATCCCTTCTACTATAAAACTTTGTTCCCTATCTTTCAAATTTCTTTATCCTGAGGGCATGTGCTAGTGTCTAGTTCAAATTTAAATTCAAATTCCCTCCAAACCCATGAATGCTCACCCTAGTGAGTTTTCTAACAGCTAGTCACTTTATAAAAGAAAACTTAGCACTCATTTGGAACCCTAATTTCTCTCTCTAACATCTTGATCCTCCTTGTATTCTTCTACTCCCTGAAAACCTTCACTTTTTCTTTTTTTTTGAAGAAAATGCACCATTTTATGCTCTAAAAGGTTCTTGGTGGAGCACATGATGTTCTTAAAGCATGGATAGACATTTTAGAAGCAATTTTAGAGCATATCAATTGGAATCAATATATAATTAGATAGACTCTTGATTCATTACACAAAGTAATGAGACACTCATGCTTTATTATTCAAATATTACCATGAAGTAAATGCAGTTGATCAAAAGGAATACACAACCGATTGAAGATCTATCATTTGAATAAGCATGAATGTTGTGTTTACACTAGCTATAAAAAATAGGTATTCCCACACAGATCTATCACTTTCCTGCTTTTGAAGCAAATGCTGAAATGATCTCTGCAAAAAATGTTTGTAGATAATTTCATGTCGTGCTTGAGGATTTCAATGAAAAATTATTCTACCTTCATTGTTACATATAATATTCAACATAGGAGAGACACTAATAGTTAAAGTTGAAAAGTGTAAACTATAAAGTGTGTAGATAAACTTAGAAGCATGAACCATTAAGTTAAAACTTGAAACCATAAACCATGCACTTAAAACTCACAACCATTTAACTGTGTAGTTAAAATAAAGACCATAATGAGAAATAAAATTTTGGATGAGAACCAGTTTTTTTAAGGCTAAACATATAACAATAAGAGCCCTATATGCCTATGTATTCTATATCTTTATAAGTTTGGGACACATCACATTAACATATGCATGATTTAATGTTCTCAAATCACTTTGAGAGAATCCAAAACCAAAACCTCAGAGGCAAGAACAAACAAATTGAAAGTTATAGCTCTTAAGTATAAGAAAAAACTCTAACCATTTTTCTCATCGGCATCATTGACAACACAACACAACTTGTGCAAAATCTTGAGGTAAGTCACTTGCCATGATTTCAATGAATTTTTTTTAGAAATCTGTGCATGGCTAGATCACTTTTAGTTTTTGTTGTGTTTTATTTCATTCTAAAAAAGTTATGTTGTTATCTGGTAAATGAAGACATTGGCTCCGTGGTTTTATCTATGGATGTTTTCATATATAAAATTATTGTAATACAAAGTGTTAGACCCTTATTTGTTTCTCCACATGGAGATATTTTGAACTATGAAAGATCATTTGGTGGTTTAAATTTATTGTTTATTTTGTTTTCCTTTCCCATGAGGTTATTTTTGTGACAATTTTCCTAATAGAATTATTTAGTATTGAATGTATAGCAACTACTGCTAAAGCTATAAATGAAATGGTTGCCAGAGCTTTTTTCATATAGAGTTCAAATAGTAGATATTTGATCATCTTCATATGTTAAACTTAATACATTCTTGTTTACAAACCTTATACATTGTACAGTACATGTTTCTCCATAGTTTTGTGCCATTATACTGGCTCTTGTACTTCAAAAACCAAATGTTACAAGGAAAGGGATTGGCATGACACAAACGACTAAAGTTTTAAAAGATTGTATTCATAAGTGACAAACAACTTGATTTTACAAATGGATACATCCTATCACATGTGATGAATAAGTGACAAACATCTTGGTTTTCCAAATGGATACATCCTCTCACATGGCTAGTTAGGACTAAGTGGTCCAATTTGGTACCAATATACTTTTTGATATTATTATATTCTTTTCTGAAACCACGTGTCTGTTACTTTAAAAAAATAGGGGTGCTACATATGAGAGATCATCTTCCCACAAGAAAAGAGAGCTAGCATCCTTGCATTACATCAATTTTCAATTATTCAACATCCTCTAATTGCAATGGGTGTTGAGTGGACCATTCATTATGAGAGTTGGGTTCTTGTGAACCACTACTCATGAAGCATGGGTCAATGAGTTTGACTCCTAAAGCTACATAGTTGAATACGGTTGAATCCTGATAGTGATATCATTGAGGAAAATTCCTCCTTATCAATCAAACTATAGGAATTTAGGCGATAGGAATACAAGTTACAATATTGTAAATCCAATGGTATCCCAACTAGAAAATCATTGCATAAAAGGTAGTAACCCTACAAGTTATAAGGGTTGTGGAACTGCCACCAACCCTCACTGCATAATCTAAAAGAATAAGAAGTTACATACTTTAAGGATAGTGGAATTAAAAATCAATTGCGACTAATGAAGCACTGAGGTATACACACACACACACACACACACACACACACACATATATATATAAGATTTCCTATCAAACATATTGTACAGGACAATGTACATGCACTCAAGCTCTTTGAAATGAATCCGCACCATACAACATTTTGAGGGAATGTTTTGATTAGCCAATAAGGCTACATTTAGTAGCACCTTTCACCCAAAAAGTTGTCTCACACCACACAAAACAACTTCCAAATAGTTGAAACATTCCTTGCCTCACATCTGAAAACAAATTTCAACTCACAACCAATATTTTTTTTAAAAGGCTACAAAAATCTTGTCCCAAGCTCAAGAATTTAGTAGCTCTAAACCCCAATAATATTTTTAGACCTACTTTTCGTTTATTATGAATAGATTGAAGTGACAACTATATGAAAACTCATTTTGGTTCAACTCATTTTTTCTTAAATTATGCTTTGGCAGTGTTTTGTAATATTTCTTCCTGCAAACTCTAACAATTTTTCTCATCAACATCATTGACAACACAACACAGCTTGTGCAAAATCATGAGGGAAGTCATTGGCCATAATTTCACTGATTTTTTTTGGAAATCTGTACATGGCCAGATCACTTTTAGTTTTTGTTGTGTTTTATTTCATTCTAAAACAGGCCTATTGTTATCTAGTAAATGAAGGCATTGGTTATGTGGTTTTATCTGTGGATGTTTTCATAGATAAAATTATTGTAATACAAAGGGTCAGACCCTTGTTTATTTCTCCACATGGAGATATTTTGAATTGTGAAATGATCATTTGGTGGTCTAAAGTTTTTGTTTATTTTGTTTTCCTTGCCCTTGAGGTTATTTTTGTGACAATTTTCCTAACATAATTATTTAGTATTGAATGTATAGTAGTTACTACTAAAGCTGTAAATGCAATGGTTGTCAGAGATATTTTCATATAGAGTGAACAATAGATATTAGATCATCTTCATATGTTAAACTTAATACATTCTTCTTTAAAAACCTTATAAATTGTACAATACATGTTTCTCCACAGTTTTGTGCCATTATACTGGCTCTTGTACTTCAAAGACCAAATGTTACAAGGCAAGGGATTGGTGTGACACAAACGACTAAAGTTTTAAAAGATTGTATTCATAAGTGACAAACAACTTGGTTTTCCAAATGGATACATCCTCTCACATGGCTAGTTAGGACAAAGTGGTCCAATTTGTACCAATATACTTTTTCATATTATTATATTATTTTATGAAATCACGTGTCTTACTTAAAAAAAAATAGGGGTGCTACATATGAGAGATCATCTTCCCACAGAAAAAGAGAGCTAACATCCCTGCATTACATCAATTTGCAATAATTCAACATCCTCTAATTGCAATGGGTGTTGAGTGGACCATTCATTATGAGAATTGGGTTCTTGTGAACCACTACTCATGAAACATGGGTCAATGAGTTTGAGTCGTAAAACTACATGATTGAATATGGTTGAATCCTGATAGCGATATCACTGTGGAAAATGCCTTCTTATCAATCAAATTGTAGGCATACATGCTATAGGAATACAAGTTACAGTATTGTAAATCCAACGGTATCCCAATTGGAAAAGCATCTCATAAAAAGTAGTAACCCTACGAGTTGTAAGGGTTGCATAATTGTCACCAACCCTCACTGCATAATCTAAAAGAATAAGAAGTTACATACTTTTAGGATAGTGGAATTAAGTATTAACGACTAACGAAGCAATGAGGAAGTAACCAAGGGGAAGGATGGGATGCCTAAATATACAAGGGTATTTTACTTTAAATTAACTAAACTTTAGAATGCCCGCTAGCTACAAGAAAAATTATTTACTCAGGCATTGATGTGCTTTAACTTATTCTGAAATCAAATTCATACATAGAATGCAATCCTCATTTCAGCGATGATATGTATTGAGAATATATATAATGATATAGGCACAACATGAATGATGAGTGGAATAGTAGAAGAATTTGTTTAAACACTGACAAGCTTCATAGCCTAAGCAAGGATCCATAAAAATCCTTAC
>VDFB02271358.1:83700842-83809475 GCA_007258455.2 Sequoia sempervirens | reverse complement strand
TGTGCATGCACGGGGTGTCAGGGATCAACCCTTGCCCCTAATCCCTGTTTTGGCATGCCGCCACCAACACCTGAAATGATCTAAAATCAAAATAATTGGGATTTTTCCCCAAAACAAACTCTACATACAGTTTTCTCAAAAAATACAATGGGCACTCCCAATTAGCATGTGGGGGACTATCAAAAACCATATACCATCGATCCCAAAAATGTGCAATCATCTGCGGATATATTCACCACCTCATGGATATTCTAGATTTGTTGGGTAGAATGGGTTGTCAAGTAACGGGGTCAAGAAAGTAGGGGGCTAGATGGGCTTTCATTATTTTAAGGTCTAATATTTGTTTGTAAGAGGGACCATCAAAATAAAATTGTCTCATTTGTTCTCTGTCTCATCGATGCCTATCAAGATCAGAATCGATCATCGTGATGGAATCAACAATGTTTTGCATTGCAGATGCAAAACGTCTCACATGTGGAGCAATCAATGCTTGACTCTACATAGCATTGATTTGATTTTGTAAGGATGAGACTTGATCGTTTATTTGTGCTCTCAAGCGAGCCTCATCAGATGCCATAGGTGCTAGAGGTGGCATATGAGGGGGAGGTGGAGGTGGAGGTGGAGGTGGAGGTGGAGGTGGAGGGGGGAAGGGAGGCGGATTTGGCTGTGGCTGAGGTGGTGGATTGATGATATCATCAATGTTAAAATCATCCATGATATATGCTTGATAATGTGCACTCCAGACAAATCATACAAAATAAATTAAGTATACAAAATTAAGATCATATATTTAATTGAAATAGGGATGAGCAAATATATAGGTTAAGATCAAATATTTAATTGAAATGTACATATATATACATCAATTGTTCAACTTGAGCATGTATATACAAAATTCAAAATTTAACATGTACATGTACATTTAAAATAAAAAATATGATGCATAATTTGTATGTGTACAGATCATTAAACTAAACTATGTACATACATACAAATTTCAAAATTTAAGAACTATATGCAAATTTTTAATACATGCATGTACATACTAAACAATAAACTTGAAACATTCACAAAATATCATTTTATGTCTAACACACACACACACACATATATATTACAATTTTCAGTAGGAGAAATCATGATCTAGTAGGATATCATAAAATATATAATATTATATACTATTATATACTATTCATTATAAGTTCATAAATTCTCGCTAAATTCACAAAATCCATGTCACTAAAAATATCCATATAGAACCAAAATCATAAATTCATGTCACTAAAAATATCCATTTGGAACCAAATTTATAAATTCATCACATTGGAAATATCCATCGCTTCACCAAATTTAGAGAATTCATAACTATTTAAGATCATTGTTTTAATTTATAAACTATTATGGCTCTCTACCGTATATAGATATTCATTTCTTTGTGTTTTCCTCTTTTCAAAATTAGAGTTCTCCTCTCCTAGCCATTGTCGATGCTCATCTACGATCCCATCCATAGCTCCCATAAAGATCAAGAAGGGTTTGCATCCTAGATGCAAACATCCTCACGGGAGGTGTGACACATTCTTCATTTTGAATAATGTTGATTTGATCTTGGATGGTTCTAGCAGAAGCATTGATTTGTGCTTGCAAACGAGCCTATTCATTGATTTTAGGTGGTGGAGATGGGGGGTTACGAGGTGGAGTGGGTGGAGGTGGAGGTGAAGGTGTTGGAGATGGATGGCGTGGAGGTGGATTGCAAATATTACTGAATGGATCCATGTGATCTTTAAGATATGAGTGAACCTACATTAGATTTGTAATTTCAAGATGTAAGATACATGTTTAAGAAATACCAAGTTAAACCATTCAATATAAATGGCCTTAAATAATTGAATACAAATGATAAAATTATATGTAAGCCTCATTTATATGTCTAAGGCACATGTTATTTGAATGAAAATACAATTAACTATTGATATTGTATAATCTGCGTGATCTTATTATTGTTAAATTTGGTTGGGCCTGGCAACTATCACCAACCTTAAGAGAATTTCTTTGATCCTTAAGAAATGTCGAGTATTAAACCCCATGAAAATTGAATCATGATTTAGGTGACAGATGGCTTTTAAGGATTTCATGTCTAGTGAGGTCCTAGGGAGAGAAATGGCATGAGCTCAAAATGAATAAAGGGTCTGGTGAAGCGTCTTAGCAACCAAATTTCACAAGAGCCTTTAAAGAAAAAAAAATGATGGCTTCTTTAGGGTTTCTAGGGTAACAGGATAGCTTTAAGGGGGGATCTACATGCAGCAAGATCCTAGGAAACAATTACATGGCAGAAGGTAATGAAATTTGGTGGAGTTGCCTAAGGCAACCAAATTTCATTAAGAGCCTAAGAAAAAATGATGGCTTTAGGGTTTACGGTTTAGACTTTAGAGTTTAGGTTTTAGGGATTTAGGATAACTTAAGGGATATATGTAGTAAGATCTTAGGAAAAAATTACATGGCATAAGGAATGAAATTTGGTGGTGTTGCTTAAGGCAACCAAATTTCATTAAGAGCCTTTAAAGAAAAATGATGGCTTTAGGGTTTAGGGTTTAGACTTTAGAGTTCAGGGTTTAGGGTAATAGGATAACTTAAGGGGATGTACATGTAGTAAGATCCTAGGACAAAATTACATGGCATAAGGGAATGAAATATGGCGGATTTTCCTAAGACAACCAAATTTCACTTTATGGTGTTGGGTAGGACAAAATGAATGGTTTAGTGTTTAGGGTTTAGATTTTAGAGTTCAGAGTTTAGGGTTTACAAAACTTAGGGTAAAGTTTTAGTGCCCCTTGAAATATTTAATGAACTTGCAAGTTAGTGAAGAACATTTTCTTGTGGAATAGTTGATTGAGATCTACTCTTGTTTCAACTGACCAACCTAGATCATGAAATTCATTCATATTATAATCTTGCACAATCTTATTATTGTTAAATTTGGTTGCCTTGGGCAACTTCACCAAATTTTAAGAACTTTGATCCCTTTAAGAAATTCTGTCATATTGGGATCCCTTAAGAAATTGATTTATGATTTAAGGTGATAGGATGGCTTAAGGGGATCTAGATGTCTAGTGAGGTCCAAATTTAGTCATACTATAGCCTCATTGGTTCCATCTAGCTCTGGGTCAAAAGTGTTTACCCCTCTAATAAAAAAAAAGGTTAACATGATTCTAAAAAAGAATCAATCTATACATATCACAAAAATAACAATAATCTTAAATGTAACCCATACTCTAACAATAATAGAATGCTAAATGATCCCCACCCCTAACCATATCCTAATTGAATTGCAAACCTAATTGAAACTTAATTAAATTATAACCTTTACTAGGTAATCTTAAATGTGTTCCTATATTATATTACATTTAAATTAATTTATATTTGTATTAAATAATTATATTAATATTTATTATATATTCCTAATTGTAACCTAACTATTTACTACAAACCTAATTGAATCTTAAGCCTAATCGTCATTAAAACCCCAAATAAATTGTAACATTACCTATCCTTAATTGTAATCTTATATTATATTTTATGATATTAAATATTTATATTATTTAATATATTATATTAAATATAATATATTAAATAATATAAATATTTAATTATATTTCTTTTATATGAATCATCCTCCTAGATCTCTAAATTGTAATAATAGCATGTAGTTCCTCCAAACTATCATGATGTACTTCCTCCCTTTCCCATGTAATAGGTGTACCTTGTAGGTGTTAAATGGTTCCATCTTGGTCTCCTTATTGATGCATTTCTATCCTTCCACATAAATCTATATAGTATCAAAATATAGGTAATTTTATGGTTAAATTGAATCTCTCTTAATTGCTAAAGAATCCATTATGATTGAGGATGGGTGGATTATTATCTAGGATCACATCTTAAAAATCTTATAGAGGTCATGTGGTATGTTTTTCTTAATACATATATTCCCATACAAAACTCTTTCCATGTATTATCAACTTGCCTATATGATAGACACCTTCCTAGATTTAAATTTCATACGATATATATGTACCCAAGTGTTTCCAATTGGAATTGCTATAATTATACTTTTATGGCATTCTAGATATTCAAAATAGTTTTCATAAATCTACCAAATAGACCCATTCTTGACATTGAACCTACATAATTTTAGGTATGTCCAATGAAAGATTAGGGTCTAGGGTTCATAAATTTCAAATGCTTTAGTGTTATGGGTTTAGATTTTATAGTTTAGGGTCTAGGGTTTAGCAAACTTAGGGTGAAGTTTGGGTGTCTTTAGCATAATTTAGATTTGCAAGTTAGTGTCAATTGAATCGATTGTATATGTTTAGATTTACAAATTTGTTAACTAAATTTGCAAACAAACATCAAGATAAACTTTATGAATTTTAACCATTCTTTAACATATTGATTTCTAATCTAATTATAATTTAAAATTGAAACTAAAGTTTAATATATATCATTTTTTCCATACAAAGCAAATAAAATTTAAAACATTTAAGCAATGCGAATGATTTTTTTTGAGCTCGAAATTACCTAGTTTTCAAAATCAAAATGATTTGTTCGATTCCAATTTAGGGTTTTAACAAATTTTTTTGTTCTAATTCAATTTAGGGTTTCAATTTTAAACAATTAGGGTTTTTAATGAAATTTTTTCGTTTCAATTCAAACTAGGGTTTTCAAATTCAATTTTTTTCGTTTGATTTGAATTCAGGGTTTCAAAAACCTCGATTTGGATTTGTAAATGCGATGTTTTTATTTCATTTCGATTTCTAGGGTTTTGAAATGCAATTTTTTTTGTTTTGTTTCAATTAGGTTTTCAAAATCAATTTTTTTTGGGTTTAATCAAACAATTTAAGATTTAAAAGTTAAATTTTATTTCTAAAACACAATTCAAGGTTTTTTTTTCATTTTTATTAAAAAACATTTAGGTTTCATTGCAAGTTTTTGTCTATTTTTACAATTATTGAATTCTACTATAACAATTAAAAAAATGATTAAAACGTGAAATAAATTTAAAAAAAATGCTAAATTAACTTATTTCTTTCAAAATTTCAATTCAAAATAAAAAAATGCAAAAAAATGGCGTTTAGGTGGGGTACCTATAGCTGGTCGTGGGTCACCGGCGCCAACACTCTGGTCCCGCCCACGAGAGTGAAAACTATTTAAAAAAATAAATAGCAAAATAAAACGGGATCCCGATTTATAGAACTCGGGATCCCGATTTATAAACTCGGGATCCCGTATTTTATAAATCAGGATCTCGTTTCTTATAAATCCGGATCTCATTCTATTTCCATTGGTTCAAATCCAATGGGAAACGGGATCCCAATTTTTAAAAAGCGGGATCCCATTTCGTCTCAGGCTCAGGATCCCAAACCGTAACGGGATCCCGATTTTTAAAAATCAGGATCCCATTTATTAAATCGGGATCCTATTTCCTCGATGCCGATTTCAATTTTTTGGTTAAGGGAAAAAACTTCCATGTTTCGTGGACTCAACTTTATGCACTTACCTTGATATTACTCATTTATTTAGTCATTTAGTTGTGATTTTACCCTATGGCCAAATTAGTCATTTATTTTCCAAATACTACTAGTGTTAGTCATGTGATTAAAATTTTTAGTCACATAGTCATTTATTTTCCAAATTCTACTAGTGTAAGGTAGCTCGGAAAACAACATGATGACTATGTAATCACTGACTAATCAAAGAGTGTATGGCCAAGAGACTATTCATTGTCACATCTACAACAATGTCTGGATGGGGTAATCAAGGTGGGGGAGGAATACGAGGAGGGGGAACATATAGACCTTGCATCACATGCATTATCCCAGGTCTATCTTGGGGAATTCCTATACCTACTCCCTAAAAATGCCTAAAATAAAAATAGTAGACATGCTTGCCTAAAACAAATTCTTCATATAATTTATGGAGAAAATAAAGAGGGACATTGAGATTGTTGTTGGGTGGTTTATCAAACACCATCCATCCATGATCCGAAAAGTTTCTTGTTATGCCCTTATCTATGCACTATTTTATGGAAAATTTTGGTTTACGTAAACCAACACGTTGTCTAATTTTTAGGAACTCACCAAAAAATTGGCCTAAATCAACTTTAGATATTTCTATTTTATTAATCTCATTATAGCCCAAACCATTACCATATTCCAACATCTTCACATCTCTTCACTATTGAAATGAACTATGTTGCCTAGTGATTTCTTGAACATGACTTATTATGGCCTCTATATTAGGTGTTACTGAACCAAAATGCAAGTGGTTATGGTATCTCTTAGCAATGTTTTTTAATTCAGTCATATTTATATCAATTAAATCTTAAATTGAAGGAGAGTTTGCTGGAGGATGGTTTTCTCTATTAATTTCTTCCATTTAAACCCTACTTAAAATTACAATTTCTAAAATTAACATAATTTTAAACTAATTGATAAAATCTATTAAAAACCATATATATATATATTAAAAAAATAGATAAAACAATTAAAACCATAAAAAACAACAACAAAATTCAACTTACCTCGCTTGAATGTTGTTAAAATTAAAGGGAAGTTGATGAAATTTGGTTTAAATAGAAAAACCAAATATCTATTTATTTAGATATCTATTTCTCAAACCTTTTCCCATGTGCTCCCAAATTATCAATAGTCATAATGAGTTAGAAAGTTCCTTTTTTTTTACTTATACTTGTCAAAAATGGATGTCCATTTTGGAGAGCTTTTTTTATACTATAAAAGCTCTCCAAAATTGATATCTATTCCAAAAAGATTTCTTTTAATATTTCATATATGTTACATGATCAGAGAGGTATATATATTAATATATATAATATAATATTAAT
Source organism: Sequoia sempervirens (assembly GCA_007258455.2). Lineage (NCBI taxonomy): Eukaryota > Viridiplantae > Streptophyta > Pinopsida > Cupressales > Cupressaceae > Sequoia > Sequoia sempervirens. Next base: position 83,802,580 of record VDFB02271358.1, on the reverse strand, counting down.
ATAATATATTATATATTATATAATATATATTAATATATTATATATAATATGATGACATGTAGAGGATGGGTGCGAGCGAGGGCTCCCAACGTTTCATAATAGTGACATGAGTTGAAGATGCTGAGAAAGAATGGTTGTCATTGTAGAACTGGCTCAAGAAGGAGCCCCAACCCCGGGATCATCATGATCAATAACAAGTGTATAGTAATGAAGGGGGATCTAGTGGGAGTAAGGCGATGGTTTTGGATGGAAGGGTGTGTGGGAATGTAGGCTTCTAGAATGGAGGTGAATGACACAACCCTAGAATGTGAGGGCTCCCTTGGATTGTTGGATGGTGTCATGAGCACTAGAGATTGCCTGTGCACTCAACCCTTGAAACTGTGAAGCAAATGGAGATGGTGCTAGGGCATGGGGGACAGAGGTAGAATGGAAGGGTTTGAGAGTTGCAAAGCGAGAGCTACAAGGGGAATTATGACAAAGGGCAAGGGAGAAACACAAAAAGCTCAACTGGAAGGATGTAGTAGTGCAACAAAAATGGGTCAAAAAGAGGAGGATGAGTGGGGATCAATGGAGGGAGTTGGCTAGGGCTAAGGAAGGAAGATCCTAGGAAAAGCAAGAAGAACTGAGAGCTAACATAGGAAGAAACTACATTTCCCAAGTGATTCCAGCAACGGTGATAGAAGCACTGTGATTTAATTTGGAAGATAAAGCGATCTTTGCTAAATGGTGGGACGATGGCTGCACCAAGATGTGAATGTGACAATGGTGGGAGGAAAAGTAAGAATAAAATTTCTTCAGAATAGTTTCTTCTTAATCTAGTGCAATTTGGTTGAGACAAAACAAGAAGTCTTGGTGGCAACGCACCTAATGATGGACAGGTTTGACTTTTACTTCAAAATCTAGGTAGGGAACTTTGATCCATTGTTCCATACTCCAAAGATAATGATGGTCTGGGTGGGTCTAGAGAATGTGATGATGGAGTTCTAGACTCATGATGCCCTAGAGTGCATCAGGGGTGCCCTAGGGCCAATCCTAGAGATAGATGAAGCAACCTTAGGGGAGGATAATGAGGGTAAGAAGAGAATCTTGGTTGAAGTGGTGTCATGGAGTTTGATTTGGGAGGAAATAGAATTGATTCATAATGGGGAGAGATGGATATAGAAAGTGGGCTGGAAAATGTCCTAGTGTCTTAGGTCAATTTAGGAACTTAATGGCAAGAAGAACCTTGTCTTGAAGGATGGTGGAAAGGACTTGGGGAGGGGATTTAGCGGTGGATCAAGTGGAGAAAGGTGGTCAAGAGGAATATAATGAAGTTTGGGTTGAGCAGGTTCAAGAGGTTGGTAATGAACTCAAGGAATTGTTGGGGGGGTTGCAGTCAAACTCTCTAGACAAAATAGAATCAAGGCAAGAACTAGCCTAGGATGAGAAGGAGTGGGAGGATGAGAATAATCTATATATTATTCCCTACGGAGAGATTGTATGGGGTGAGCACGCAAAGATGGAGTTGGTAGTGGGTGAGGTGGAGGATCCTAAGACAAATGAAAAGGGGTTGGTTATTGATGAGGGTCAAAGCGAGGGAGCAAGAGTGGAGGATTTGGTGGCAAATAAGACAAGTAAGAGGAAATTGGGGGTGCAACGTGTTGGTAGTAGGAAGAGCACCCCAAATTGTGGAGATAGGAAGAGGGTGGGTAGGAAAATGAGTGAGGAGAAGAGATCAATAGCTAGGGAGGCTTTAGACCAGTAGAAGATCACTATGCATCTAAGATTAGGGAAGGGAATTACCCTTCCCAGTGGCCAAAAAGGATAATAAGCTAGAATGTTAGATGCTTAAATGCCCCTAAAAGGAAATGCCTCCTCAAGTGTTTACTGAAAGAGAAAGGGGTTGATATAGCTATGGTTTAGGAGTCTAAATTGAGTGGGGAAGATGTTGAGAGGCTTAAAGAAGAAGTGAAGAATTGGAAAATATCCACGGTGGATGCATCAGGAGCCTCGGGTGGGCTCATCACCATGTGGAGACCACAAGCGGTATCACTAGAAGAAGTGGTTGCAGGAAAATGGTGGTTGGCGAGCAAAATAAGGAGTCTATGCTCGAACTTCATCTTGATAAATTTGTATAGGCCCTAAAATTGCATTCAGAAAAAGGAGAACTTGGCAAGATATTGAAGACTTCATGATAGTGTGCAGGGACCATTTTGTGTTTTGGGAGGACGATTCAATGCAATTTTGCGGGCTGAAGAGAAGTGGGGTGGGGAGACAAGGAGGCTCCAGTCACAGTTTAATTTTGAGGGCTTTGTAAATTGAAATATTTTGATGGAGATTCAGTTGGTGAATGGTTGTTATACTTGTACTAACTAAAGACTCAACTTTAGTAGTATAACAGAGTTCGTTGGATAGATTTTTCTTTAGAGTTGATCTCACTAATTTCCCTTTTACGTTGGAAGCAAGCATACTTCCTTTCTCAGGATTGGACCATTACACAATATTGCTAGATGTGGCTGGCGAATGGAAGGCTAATAGGTGTCCCTTCAGGTTTGAAAATATGTGGTTCAGAGAACCATATTTTTCACAGAAGGTGGTGGAGTGGTGGAAAGGTGAGGAAGTGAAAGGAAATGGATTGTTTAAGCTAACAAGTTGAAGGGTTTGAAACAAAAGATTAGAGCCTTGAATAGAGAATGTTTTGGGAACATATTTGAGGAGAAAATGCATGTGGAAGTTGAATTGGGTAAGATAAAAAATCATGTGTTGTCAGAGGGAATGAATGAAAAACTCTTTATGGAAGAAAAGCATCTGTTGAGGGAATGGGAGGAGATTCTGGTAACAGAGGAGATATTTTGGTGTAAGAAGTCTTGGGACACTAGGATGTGTGAAGGGGAAAAAAATCTAAGTTCTTCCATAATTCAAAGTGGGTAGAAGAGAAACAAACAAAATCTTGAGCTTGAAGGGCATGAATGGGGCGATGGTGGAATGTTAGGAGGGTGTGGATAAGGAGGCTATGGACTATTTTCAAAACACTCTCAATAATTGGGAAGGATCCAATTTATAGGTTCAAAAGGAAATGTTGAATGGGATTCTATCTCTAGTGACTTGGGAGAAAAGCATGCAGTTGCTAAAACCATTTGATAGAGATGAAATGAAGCAGGCCACCTTCCAAATCCACTCAGACAAGGCTCTTGGGCCGGATGGGTATCCTGCGTGCTTTTTAAAAAAATTCTAGGAAGACATTGGACAGGAGGTGTTGGATGCCTTGGAAGAATCAAGGGCCTTTGGAAGACTAATTCAGGAGGTAAACAACAAATTTGTGGCCCTAGTTCCAAAAAAGAGAAACCAACAGCTTTAGACCAATTTAGACTGATTGTTTGTGCAATACATTGTAAAAAATTCAAGCAAAGGTGACGGCCAATAGATTGAAGTTGATATTTCTTGGTTTAATTTCAGAGGAGCAATCTGGCTTTGTTCCTAGCAGGTTGATCTATGATGGGATTATCATTGTATAGGATTTGAGTCATTCTCTCCAAACTAGTAGGTACCCAGGCATGTTAGTAACGCTAGATATCAAGAAAGCCTATGAATAGGTGGACAAGAGTTTTTTGTTTAAGGTCTTGGAAGCATTTGGTTTTGACAAGCGGTGGGTATCATGGGTGTTCACCTATATTTCCTCCCCACGCTTCCCTATCCTGGTGAATGGTGAGCCTTTGAGCTTCTTTGAGGCTTCTAGAGGTTTGCATCAGGGTGATCCAATGTCACCCTTTCTCTATATCTTGATGGCGGAAGTGTTAGGAAGGGTTGTAAATTTGGCAGCTTCCAGAAATGTCCTCAAAGGTGCACAGGTGACCAGTAGTTTGCTGGCAGTGATGCAACAATAGTTTGTGGATGACATAATGTGCTTTGGATCTCCATGCAGGCATGAGACTTTGGCTTTGAAAGAACTCTTGAAGGGCTATGCATTGGCCTCTAACCAACAAGTGAGAGAGAAACCCTAAAATATTTTTTCTTAACTGTATAGAGCATAGGGTGTCCATGTAGGTGGGAATGATCTTGAATTTCAGAATTGGGTAGTTGCCAATGAATTACTTGAGACTTTCATTGGAGAAAGGGATAAGGATTGGCAAGTTGTGTGATCCAATGGTGGATAAAGAAAATAATTAGCTCTCTTTGTTGGGTGGTAAGTGGCTTTCTTGGGTAGGTAGAATAATCATGCTCAAAGTGGCGGTGTCTACTCTTCCAATTTATCTCTTGTCATGCTTGGCTCTTTTGGGTTGTCCCAATGTCTCACAGGAATCCAAATTTCTTGGAAGCACTGACAAGTCAATGGGTATAGGGGTTCCAATTACCCAGGAGGCCATGGAAGGGGGGAAAAGGATAAAAATGAGCCTCTACAAAGAACAAGAAAATATTAGAAAAAGAGAAAGAAACATGCATTCCAACAAGGAGAGGTAGCTTCAAACACATTGCAAAGAAAAAAAGAAAAAATAAGAGTGTTGTCATCCCAATCCCCATTGCTAAAAGGGTAGAAATAGATGCATGGATTCTTAAATGATTTGATAACTTCATAAATGAAAAGGAAACAATAACCTAGATAAAAATGACCCTTAACTGTGTTTCATGGAATGTAAGGGGGTTGGAATCCCATGACAGAAAAAATAAAATTATAAGTAGATTCCTTAACCAAGCAAAAAATGAGGATGTAGCCTTCATCCAAGAAATTAAACCAATAGGATTTACACTAGAAAAAAAAATGAATTTCATATGGAGAGATGCAATATATTATGCCACCCATTATGGAAAAGGAAGAGGGGGGGCAACTATCATCATCTCCAAGGAGTGGAAACAATTTGATACTAGCTCTGGTGTGTCCCCTTGTAATAGGGCAATCTAGATTATCTTAAGAAAGGATGAAACCACATTTAGAATATGATTTTTTTATGCACCCAATGAATATAGAGAAAGAATCAAGCTCTGGAATTGGTTGTATAACCTAGAAGGTATACCATGGATCGTAGGTGGGAACTTTAACATGATTGAAAGGTTCGAAAACAAATATAGAGGGATAAAAATGGAGTGAAGAGGAAATGAGAAGTACTTCTAGATGAGGATGAAATCCAAACTAAAACTTGTTGACCCAATTGAGGGGTAGAAAAATGGATTTCCTTCATATGGTTCACCTAGTGTAATGCATAGAAAAGTGGCAGGAGAATCTACTATCGACTAGACAAATTTCATATTAACAAAGATCACTTTTTTATAGAACCCCTTAGGGATGGATGTAAAGTAGTGGTTCAACCTTATACTTTTTTGACCACCATCCCATCAAGACAAGAATCATCCTTAAAAATTCTAAGGGGAGTGAAAGGAAAAAAGAGGGAGGCTTCCTCTTCAACACAAAATTGCTAAAAGATGAAGACTGTGTAGCTATTGTGAAGACCCTAAGGGGTATTAACCGTTGGATGCACAAAGGGAAGAGTGCAATTGAGAAGTGGGAGCTGGAAACCAAGGGCCAAAAAACACTATTCCAAACAATTGGAAAGAAAGTGGCCACAAATATGAGGAAAAATGAGGGGATCCTCTTAGAGGAGCTACTCCATGTTGAAGCCAATCTCCAAGATGATCATGGAAATGAGGTGTTGGGCAATAAACTCTTTCTTTTCAAAAATTCATTAAGGAGGCTGCAAGCCAATAGGATTCAAGGACTTAGAATAAGGGCCCAGATTAACTCGTTAAACAATGGGGACAAAGCAACTAAATTCTTCTTTAAATTTCTAAAAGAGAAAAACATCAAGGAGCATATTGAGCATATCTGGGTAGAGGGTGTCTCCTAAGCTAAGAAAGAAGACATCCAAAATCACTTCTTCCAATTCTATAAAAAAAAAAATCACCTTAGAAGGTGGCATAGAGGGCTGCTCTAATGCAAGGAACCTTCTCAAGGAAATCATCCCAAAAAATATTGGAGAGGAAGATGCAAAGGAGTTAATCAAGGAGATATCTAAGGAAGAGATATGGAAAGTAATTTGATCCCCACAGAATGACAAGACATGTGGGTATGATGGCCTACCTGCTAAATTCTACAAATCCTCTATTGAATAGATTGTTGATGACTTGCACCTTGTTTACAAGGAAGCCTTGGAGAAAGGCTCATTGGTCAAGAATATCAATAAAGGAATCATAAAGTTACTCCCAAAAGAGGGAGACAAAACTATAACAAAAAATTGGAGGCCAATTACACTTCTAAATTTTTCATATAAAATCTTGGCCAAGGTGTTAGCAAGGAGGTTGTTAAACATCCTGCCCTCCTTCATAAACAATACACAAACAAGGTTTTTTCAAAGGAAGATAAATTATAGATAATTTAATCACTAGCTAGGAAGCCATGGAGTGGGAAAGATAATCCAACCAAGATGCAACAATACTTCTCCTTTATTTTGAAAAAGCATATGACAGAGTGGAGTGGGCCTACATAAGATTAACTCTTTAAGCATTTGGATTCCCAAAAAAAATTGCAATATGGTGAGCACACTTTTTAAGGATGCAGTGGCCCAAGTGGATGTAAATGGTTCCCTTATGAGGAGTTCAAATTGGAAAAATGAAAAGACAAGGATGTCCCCTGGCTCTTGCATCATTTATAATAGCTTCAAATTCCCTACACTACCTCTTGAGGGTTAATGAAAACAACCCAAAGGTGAAGGGTATAACTTTACCAGATGGTAGTGATCTCATGAATATTTAGTTTGTAGATGATACTACAATCTAATTTGTCAACCTAAATGAGCCCAATGTATCTAACCTAATGGAGAAACTTAATTGTTTCTATTTAGCATTAGGAGCTAAGGTCTCTCTTGCAAAGTCTATCATGCTAGGTTGGAAAGAAAATCCTCCTAAATGGATAAGGAAATATGACATACAGTGGGGGCTTCCCAAAAGAAGGTAAGGTATTTGGGCATCCCATTTTATGTTTGTCCAAACCTTAAATATATGTGGTTGTGGATCAAGGGTAACATAGAAAAGAAAATTGAGAAGTGGAACATATAGTTTCTCTCACTGGCTAGCAGGATGCAAGTATGTCAAAGATCTTATCTTCCTATAGCCTGTACTTTTATTTTGCGTGGATTTTTAGTAGATACCAAACCAATGAAATACACAAAATAATAAGAGGCTTTCTATGGTTAGATGGAAAGGGTAAAAGGAAAAAACAAGCAATCAAGTGGAATTGGTGTTGTTTGAACAAGGTTGTTGGAGGTCTGGGATTGAAATATTTAAGACTCCAAGGGATGGAATTGGCTTCTAAATGGATCATCAAAGCTCTAGATGGGGATGAACCATGAAAATTTCTTATAAGGAATAACATCAAGAATGCAACCCCCAAAATGCTAACCCATGGAAGGACCTCCCCTTATGTGACCTCCTTAGCAATTGTAATGACATATCCCCTGAAGGGTCTATTGTCTTTAAAATAATTTGGAGGGCTTGGGAACAAGAGAAATAAAAGGTAACAAATTACCATTTAATCAAAAACAATATAGTGTACACCCACAAATCTATAAGGTGGAACCTAGAACACAAGTGCAAACCTTTGGCATTATTGCAAGGGTGCTCAACTAAAATTTGGTCTCACAAAGGCATCAAATGCTTTAATGATATTCTAAAACATGGACATCTTAAATACTAGAATGAGTTATGCAATGAATTCAAATTGCTCGCTTCTAATTGGAGAGCATACACAATATTATTTGCTTATAGAGATATGAATTTTTCGATTGAATGCAAACTCAATACAAAACAATTCCAAGAATTTCAATGGCATGATGGAACACAGATTATGAAATCAAATGCTAAATTAATCTTTAACCTCCTTGCCAATCAACAAGAATTCATTGAACATGTAAACAATAAATAGGGTATTGAACTAAGTAAAAATGAATGGTCCAAAATATTCAAGAATAAATGGTCAAACATACTTGAGCCTAAAAAGGATTGCTTCTGATCGCTCTTAATCTGTCAAAAAATCCCTTACAAAATAAGCTCTGAGGACATAGATATTTATAGTATTTGCAAGATTTCAGAAACTTTAAATCACATTTATATCTAAAAGAGTTATGCAAGTTTTTTTTTGTGAAGAACAGTTCATTTGGGAAAACAATAACAAACTCAAAATTGACATAATTTTATTAATGAAGGATAATAAAATGGGAAAATAAATATATAGGTTTTAGCTTTGTATCTCTACTGAAATATTATGGGCTATCTGGAAAGAAAGAAATATTGAGAAATTCAAAGGCAATAAGAGGCCACTTACCGAGGACTTCAATGAGAAGGTGGCAAAAGAGGGAACCAGCTCAGAAGGACCAAATCTGATCAACCAAGCAGGAATTACCAATGAGGAGATCTCCGCAGCAGAAGCTCTTCTAGTAATGAAGAACTGGGTACAGGAAAATAAGGAATATAGCACTGAAAACTGAAACTGCTGTACATACTACTTCCGTTTTGTATCTATGTAATCTGATATATGCTCTATGAAGGATGGACTATATTGATAATGTATTAAGGAACTCTGCATATATTACTGCTAATGGCCTGTTTTTTGAGGGGGAGCGATACAATCAATTTAATTGGGCTCATAGGAGGGTAATACAGGCATATGAAAATATAATTGGGCATGTAAAAACATACCGAAACAGCAATATTACTGCATATCTGAAACTATATGTAACCTTTTGGTTCTCACACTATCTTTAATATAAAAATTAGATTTTCCTCAAGAAATATTGAGGTACCTCGTTGTTGTTACATGGGGTTTTAGAAAACCATTCAACCTGTATTCCAATAGTTATCTTTATTCTATAGTTTTGGCACCAATGTCTAAGAACTATTTTATAACTTGCATGCATAGGCTGATTAGTTATATATCTCCACATAATGCACATAAAACTTTTTTTATAATCTATTTTTTCACTTGTTTGTAAGATAGTTTTGCCACAAAATAGTATCAAACATTTTCTCTATAATTTCTCCACACATTTATTTTCTTTCTAATTAAATCTATGTGAGATATTACTGACTCAAATGATATGCAATATGTTTTTTAATCTATATTTTTAGGGTTTCTACTAATTTTTGAAGCTCCTTTTTATTAATTTTGATTTGGCCCTAAAATATTTCTTAGTATCAAAAGTATGCCTAGAAATTGATAGGAGATTTTTAGGGGGATTATTCTATTCATTCTCTTCAACAAGACTTTCATCACATTTCATTATATGGATGAGTGTTTGGAGGTGTTGAGGGGTCCAATATGCTAAAAAAATAAAAAAATGAATCAACACAAATTTAAACTACAATTGTCTCATTTAACTAAAATTACTAAAAAATTGAATAAACTTAACTCTTTCACATGACAATAGCATGATTCTTTCACTGAAATTTCTCTCAAAATATGCTTATAAAATAACACAATCACACTTTGGGGAAAATAATAGAGATGGGTCATGAGATCCTCCTTTTAGTTTTTTGAGAAATTTAATGCAAGTGTGTTTAGGCTTGGTAGCAACCAAGCCTTGGGATTGACTTTGCCAAACCATTATGTGATCACATTATAACATGAGCATGTTATATGGTTTAACTTTGTGATCATGTTATTTATTATTTTGATCCAAGGGCATTTTTTGACCACTTTTTTGAATCTTCCATCTTTGTGCATATGCCCTTTTTGAAGATATTAATATCATATCCCTCAAATTTTATTATAAATTGGATCATCCCATTTAACATCTTACCTATACTAGGTATGATTAATGGAAAATTTGAAACTATAATCCCCACTTATGGTCAAGTCAAGTAGAGCCCCAAATTTTAAGCCATCCTAATCTTATTTTTTCAGTAACATTGACTTTCAATGGGAATCTCATGTCTAACAACTATTCCCCTCCAATTTCCCTATACCTTTATATGATAAATTTTCTCATGTTTCTTCTTATTTACATTTCATATTTTAAGAAAGATTCATGTACATTACTACCAAAAATTTGTTGCCAATAAATTACCTACAAGTAATTGCATGCTAATGCAATGTGTATGCTAAATAGGTATTAAAGGTGAATTATCAAGTCCTTAAGGAAATTATTTGTTTCCTTGAGTCTAGCTCCCCCTGGACAAACATTAGTTTTGGATTATTGGGATAAAATGGTTTATCAAAATTTAGTCTCTCTTTCTTGTACATCTCTATTTCCCTCTATATGTTTTATCTCTATCTCTTGCTTTCTCACTCTCTCTATATGTTCCCTATTCCAAGTCTGCATTCAATGGCCATTGCATTTTAATATATAACGTATAGTAGAAATATAAATTCCTAACGTTTTTTTTAGCATACAGAGTTAAACTTGGCTTTCCTTCTTAACTATATCATTTGTTTTAATATTTTTTATGTAATATATTTATCAAGTAATTGTACTTTAGCATGCAATGTGTATGCTAAAGAGGTATTAAAGGTGAATTATTAAGTCCTTAAGAAAATTATTTGTTTCCTTGAGTGTAGCTCCCCATAGACAGACATTAGTTTTAGATTATTGGCATAAAATTGGTTATCAAAAGTTAGTCTCTCTTTCTCGTACATCTATATTTCCATGATCTATATCTCTTATCTCTATTTCTTTCTCTCTCACTCTCTCTATTTTCTCTATTCAAAGTGTGCATTCAATGACCTTTGCATTTTTTAATATAACCTATGGTAGAAATATATATTCTTGACATCATTTATTAGCATATAAAGTTAAACTTGGAGCTTTCCATCTTAACTATGACACATGTTTTAATATTTTTTATATAATATATCTATTACTTTTAAATATATCTATTTTATACAAAATATATAATATAACTATATACTACATTTTATATAAAGGAAGTTATTAACTAAAAACTTTTTGCAAGTTAGCTTATCTATTGTCACTTCATAAATCATCTTAAATAAAAACCAAAGATTAAATTCATTAAATACTTGTGCAAATCTAAAAATAAACCCTAAATTTCTCCTTCTTTGTACACCCAAATTTGTCTTTATATCCACACCTTAAAATAAAATTATATTTAAATATATCAACAAATATTTTAATATAAAAATTCTAAATAGAATAAATTCTAAATTATATAAATCTTAACATGCTTACACTAAAAAATAATTTGCAGAGTTCTAAAAATGGAAATTGACTCTTCTAAAAAAACACAACAAAGAAAATTTTGAAGGCATGCCAAACTCATCAAGAAAAATAATTGCAATTGTTAGATTTTTTATTTTATGAATGAATTACTTTGATTTTTTATTTTATTACAAGATTGAAATAAGTCACCCATTTTAATATCATTTAAGATTGATCACTTCCAATACTTTTCTCATCTTCTAAAATCAAATAAATTAAGAAAAGATGCATGTTTGAATGTGATATTTTACTTGCCCCCTCACACTTATTTTATGTACTACTATTTCAGATCTACCATCATCATCTGATTGTACTCATAGGGTTTGAGCCATTCATGAATCTTAAGTTGAATTTAAGAGTAGCTTTTCTTAGTGGTGATTTTAGACACTTGGGCAGTGTGATGTTTTTTTGTCACCTCTTCCATTGCCTAATTTGTGTGAATGAAATTCCCAATAGCCAAAGTGTCTCAATATAATTAATTTTAGTTGGACATGTATTCATACATCAACAATAATTAAATTCTAATATTTGAGAATTAGTACATGTTAATCTTAAGTTGAATTTAAGAGTGGCTTTTCTTAGCAGTCATTTTAGACACTTGGGCAATGTGATGTTTTTGTCACCTTTTCTATTGCCTGAACTGTGTGAATGAATGTCCCAATAGCCAAAGTGTCTCAATAAAATTAATATTAGTTGGACATGCATTCATACAACATCAGTTCAATAATTAAATTCTAATATTTGAGAATTAGTATGTTAGTTCACACATTGACCCAAAATATTATAATTTAGTTATGACATTTATTACTTGTTTACTTGGCTATTTTTAAAAATATTTTTACTTGCATAGACTTTTGAATGTGATGTTATTTTTCTATTTTTTATTTAATTGTTAAAAAAATAAATTAATCCAAATATAAATTTTAGGTAGCAAAAAAATAGATCTTTGAGACATTTAATTTTTTTCTTGATTTAGTTTAATGAATATTTAACTTTAGCATTGTTATTTAAGTCTTTCATATTGTCATTAATTTATGTTTTTTAAGTGTATTTTTTTATCTTTTTTTGTATATTTTTAAAATTTGTTTGTAACTTTTTTTGTTTGTTTTATATTATATCTCTTTCAATTTTATCAATTATCTTTAATCTTGATCATTCACATATAAATTAAATTAATACAAATTCATGTGAATGTTCAACTAAAAAGAATCAAATAATCTTAAAATATTTTAAGAATAAATCAAATTTATGAGAATGTTCAATTAAAAAAAATCAAATAATATTGAAATATTTTAAGAATAAAATACACCATATAATAAAAATATTTATTCAAGGAAAACACCTCTATATAAATAAATCTAGGTTAATTAATGTCAAAATTCAATTGTGCATACCTTTAGACACTAGGACATCAAATGATGTGGTTGGATGTGAGTTTCGTAGGCGTGATTGTTGGTGGAATCCTTTACAAAATAGTGACAAATCCGTGCTAGGTCCTTGGCCTCTCTCTAGGTCTATCTTTGGGGAGGTGGTGAACCCTAAAGTGTGGAAAAATGGGTGCGCAATTATAGATGGCATGCCCCATTGAAGGCTCAACCCCTAAAATGTTACATCTCCTCTCTCACACTGATCTTGGACGATGAAATTGGGCATGAATTAGTAGAAAATGAAGCATTCTTTGTAGAAAGAGGTTTGATCGAGAGGTTTAGAGGGCTTTGGATAAGCCTTTCTGAACAAAAACATGGAGCCCCATTTTGGAAGGAAATCTCCAGATCTACCCTTGTGCATGGGGACTCTTTGTGGTGGTTTTTGACATCATTCAAGATCACAACACAATTCTTTGTGATTACCAATGGAGTTGCAAGGAGCAAGTGCTCCTGCTAAAACCTTGGTAACCTTCATTCAACCTTGCATCCAAGTTTTTTGTGACAATTCCAATCTAGGTAATACTTCTGAGTCTTCCACTTCAATTTTAGTTTGACTCTTGTCTTGAGGGTGTGGGTAGTTCACTGGGGAAATGTATATTTTTTGATGAAGGTTCATAAAACTACTTGCATACAACTTATGCCTAAGTTTTGGTGGATATTGATATTACTCAGGATCTCTCAGATGATATCTCCCTCAAAATTGTTAGTGGGTGTTGGAACTAATTGTTCGATTATGAAGGGATTCCTTTCCATTGTCATAGATGCTTCAACACATGTCACATGGTTTCCGAATGTGTCAAATGCAAAATTGATGGGAAAGTCACTTGGTGGAAAGAGGCATCACTCTACTGCTACTCAGTTGCCAACATGAAAATAGTTCGAGACAAATGTTTGGAAAGGATCCACCTATTTTTGAAAAAATAGGGTTGGGGATGATTCATCTATATCATGGAGGGATTGTGTGAAGGCCACAACTTGGATCATAACAATATTGAATTCATGGAAAATCAAATATAAGTATCTAAGATAGTGTTTCTTGAGGGGGAAGTTTATCCACAGAGTCTACAGATGTGGGAATGAATGGAGTGACAGAAGAATTTCAATGGAAAATGATGCAAAGGAAAAAAAAAAAAGTAAATTAAAATTCAACATGCTCCTCCACTCCCATACAAAATTTCAAGCCAATTGTAAAACATCATGATCCAATTGGATCTTTTTGCTTTCTTGTTTTTTTTGGAATTTCTTTAGCTTTCAAGTAGGATCTAGATACTTTATTATTATTGGTAGGTTTAGTCGAATCTTGGAAGCTTTTTTTGGTTGGAATTTTCTTTTGATTTGAAGTGAAATTTCCCTAGTTTAAGCCATATAATCTTTTCTTGATATTAATATATGCAGCTCAACTATGGTTATCTAGCAAAAAAAAAAATCTAGATTAATTAAATAAATATTTTCAATTGAAATAAACTAATTTAGATATTAGAGCTCTATTAATTACTAATAATTGAATAAATTGGGAATGATGAATGATGTATTCAATGATAACAATTAATTTTCTTTGATATTGAAATTTTATGATCCCTATGATGAAGATTTTAAATTTTAAAAAATTATTATTCCTCACTTTGACTTGCCTTTATGTATGTGAATGTTACCTCCATACTCTTGGATCTATTCTTTTGTGTAGACCTAATATTATGTGCATGGGTTTGATTTTCCAAAAGCTAGCCTAGTTTTTATCTATTGTCTCACTATTGATATCTAAATTGATTAAGGGCCAATGGTGTTTATAAATAATTTTGTGGAATCTTTTAGATTGTAATGGTCATATTCTCCTAGGCCAAACCCCTAGATGGAATAGCTTTATAACTCTAAGAAAAAGTAATAAGGATACTATGCAAACACATAATAATCCTAGAATAATGATTCAAAGAGACAATATAAAAGTAAAGTCTCCTTTTAAATATTGAATCTAGATGTTCTTATCACATTTCAACATGATTTCAATGAGTGAATGAGTGTTCTTAAATACAAAAACCAAGCACACAAACAAACAAAAAACATGCTAGGTTGGCTCACATTGACTAGTGAACTCCTCAACAATAGATAAATTAAAGACACAAAATTTCCACACTCTATTAGAATTAATTATATACCTTGTAGAAAAATGTGTAATTTTTTTGTATCTCTTCTAGTACTAAATTATATGTAAATCGCTTCTAATGCAAAAATTTTCACACAATTTTCTATTAAAAGTTCTCTCAGACATCTTTTTTTAATTTTAAAAATGAGAGGTTTTAGATGTGTAATTGTAGTCACAGAAAAAGTATCCCTTCTACTTTTCCTAGCTTGTTTGGGCCCTCCTTGTGAAATAGGCTTAATGTTGCCTTGATTTAGTGTTGTAATGTGGTGGACACATTCAAATTAGGTCTTGGGCCCTTGTGAACTAATGGATTTAAATGGTACCTTGCTAAAGTGTTGTGAAGTGTTGTAACACATTTTCACACTTTTCTAAGGTTTTATTAATTAACTAAACCTAATGAACCTCTTTTTAATCAAAATAAACATTAATATTGCCTTATTTGATGTGTTGTAACACACTTTCACACTTTTCTAAGCTTGTTATTAATAATTAGGCTTTCTTATGTTTTAATTGGCCTTATTTTGCATCCACAAGCCCCATTTATTGCATCTTTTCAAGGATAATCCTAACACCAATCATTAGCCAATCATCATTCACTTGTGTTTCTGGTTTGAATGACCCAAATTTAGTGATCTAGGACTAATTTGCCACCTTGGGCGAATGGGTCCCACCTAGGTCTTTTGGTCCCGAACCGGATTTCATACATTTCTAAGCACTTTAGATTTTTGGTCCCATACATTATGCCTGATGGGACTCATTTGCCACCTTGGGTGAATAAGTCATGTGTATCCCAAAATCAAAATTAATTCAAATTTTTGGTGGGATTTTATTCTCCTAGATCTAATGTCGGCTTGTAGTGTTGTAATTTCCATTATTCTTGCATAATTGAGTATAAATACAAGGTTCTTTTACTTATATTTACACCTAGAAATCTAAGAAGCAATCAAGTGTTCATAAACTTATTCACAAGAGCATCCAAGAGAATTCAAGGGTAGATTATCAAGCATTTTGGAGCATTCTTCAAGCATCAATCATCATGTCAAATATTTCATGCATCATGTTTTTTAAATTGTGCTAACAATTGTGATGTAGGGTTTATAATTCAAGCAAGTGCTTCATTCAAGATCACCATCATTCAAGCTAGAGTCAAGATCTACATCCATTGCAACCATCTCAATCATATTTGCAACACCTTATTGCTAGGGTTTGGTGAGTTGTAACATTGTTATTTGTTCATTCATCATTCTCCATTCTTATTTAGTTTCATTTCAAGGATTGATTTCCAAAATGGGGTTTGACCAAGGAAAACCCCTATCCACTAACCGAACAATATTTTTTCCCCTCCTTTGTGTGTGATTTGCAAGTCTAGGTTGTGAATTTTCTGAGAAGAAAGATTGGAGAAAATTTGCAAATCATTCATAGTTGTCAATGTTTTCATCAAGCCTTGGAGAACATTGGAGATCACCTATAGGTTGCAAATCAAAGATTCAGATTTGGAAACCAATCAATAAGGAAAAAGTAGACTGAGAAGAGAAAGACCATCCTTTGAAGTTGTAGAAAATCCCAACTGGACTAATTAACGACTCATGGCAAATGAGTCCCAGTTTCAGTTAATTTTTAGGATTTTTTAGATTAAGATACCCTTTTGTTTGAAATCTGTTCCTGCACAGTTTTCCATAAATTGGATTGATTCACCTAGCTTGGTGAATTAGTCCTAGTCAATAGTAAAAGCATATTTTCCAATATTCCAGACCTCCATCTAGCCTTCTTTCGATTTCTAGGTGCACACATTCTATTTTGTAGTTTTATGTTTCATTTAGTGTCACTTTGCATTCAATTAGGGTTTAGTGTTGCATCTTGCATTTCATTATCTTTTCCAAGTCTAAACTTGGTGGCGAACCCCTTATTAGTCTACTTTCAACCCCTAGGACAACCCTATTGCAAGATCTCTTTCTCTTTTGCATTGAGATCTCTAGGGTTATCCTTGAATGGAATGGGGGTTATCATTCACCCCCATTTTCAGAGGTTCTAGTAACTATTGAATTTCCTTGGTTGAAGTTCATAGTTGGAGATCTAACCTAGGGTGATAAAAAAAGGTCAAAGATTTAGAATACAAATATGAGATCAATAATAAAAATAATCCAAATTAAAGATGTTATGAACTAATTTTATATGCAATCATACTAGGTATAAGATAACTATTACATTTATAGTACTCTAATCAAAACTAAAGCCAAAATATATATAAAAAAATATAATTAACTTTTTTATGAATAAATATCTACATTATCATTTATATAAAAATAATATTACACATATTCACAAAAAAGTGGGTGGATATAAAATCGCACCCCTAGAGTCCAAATGGGGTGAAACCCAAATATACAATATAGAAACAAATAAGTTGCTAGTCATCTAATGCAATAGAAAAAGGAGGAGGAGGAGGATCCCATTCATCCAAATTTTCGTATGCATTAGAAGGGTCTTGAGTATTTATTGGAGAGTCCCACCCATCACCATTATTTTCCTTAGTTTTTTCTTCTTCTTCTTCAATAGCATAGGATAGGAAAATGGTGAAAGCTAACTAAGGAAACTTGTTAGAGTCATACCAATTGAAAGCACCACCAATAGGCTACCCAAAATTTTCTATAAACATAAATAAGAATTATGAAATTAGCACTTGATGTAATCTTTTCTCAATTACGTTTCTTTTAAATAATTTACAAACCATTTTTTTATAAATATAATAATGATGAAAAATCTATTCATAGACCTAACAATAAAATTGTTAAGTTGAAAGGTAATTTAAATATGATTAAAAAATATTTCCACAAGATATATAATGAGAGTATAATTGTAAGTGGATATCCACTAGTTGAAATGGACTTAAATAAAGGAGAAAGTCTAACTATTTGCTAGTTATTTTCTAATATGTAATTGCTTCATTACAAACACACATATATAGTGTGATTACTTCATTTTGTTTAGGTTTTAATCAAATATAACCTATACCTTTTGGTTATGTTTAAACACCAAATTTTTCTCTAGTCTTATTGATAAAATATTAACATGGAATTAGTGGGTTTCTCTCCTTTCCTTCTTGTTAATGGTTTACTTATTTTTAATTATAGTTGTTTGAAATATTTTTATATAATTTTATTTTGTTTGACATATTTTAGAAGATAGAAAGTTAAAGATTTATAAGATTAACAATTTGAAAAATGTTATTGATGTTTTTATTAAGTTTAGGAACACAAACAACTTCATTTGGTACAAATTAGTTATGGGTATTGTGTCTTTAGTAATTAGTCTTCTTTTTTCTTTTATATATTTTTAATGTATAGAACAAGTAAAAAATTGTTAAGATTAGATGTTGTATCACTTGCAAAGTCTTTAGAGCAATTGAAATTATTTAATATTATATAGTTGTAATGTTGAGCTCTTCTTAAATTGGGCACCTCACAAGAAGAATTTAGAAGATTCTATTTATGACATAGTCTAACAGTTATCTAAGTGATCAAGAGGGATGAAAAATAATGTGTAAACAAGGGTTTATGAAGTAGTCTTGAAAGAACGTTGTGGACTTCCTATTTTAGACGGTGTGTAAGAATACCTTGGAAAGGGAGTTGCACTTTCAAATTGAAGTGCTAGGTTCTACTAACTGACTAGTCAAACAAAAAAGTTTCACTTAAATATCTTTATAATATCTAAAACATCTTTAAATAGATTTAAATAAATTATTCAAATTAAACAATTCAAAAATTAAATTTATATATTAAAAATTACACTATATTTCATAATTAACTATTCATTAAAAATATTGAAATTAACCGATAATTTTGTTAAAACCAAAAATAATCCACAAAATCGAAAAATTCGTTCAAATTATTCATCTAAAATTGTGAAGTGCACTGTACTTTCGACGACAAATCTTCAAATCTAATGAGTAAAATAATTAAATCTAATCAATAGAAGAGCTATTATCTTCTGATATTTCCATGAAATGATTCGGAGCCTTCCTTTCACAATCTTTATTCTAACGTACGCGACCCGGCTTTTTCGCAACGTATGGCTGTTGACGCCGAATTCCGAACAGTAATCTACAGTGCCCTTTGTTGACCCGTCAACCTCCTTCTTCTTTATAGTTAGTTGCCCTCTCCTTGCCTGCCAAATCACCCAAATTCATGGCGCCCAGAACCAGCTTATTTTTGTTTACTCTTATTCCCCTGTTTCTTCTCCGCTTCTGCTGTGGATTTATTCACAGGGAAGGCGAAGCTCTTCTTCAATTCAAAGATGCCTTAAATTATTCTTTTCATCCTTCCCTGAGCTCGTGGGAGAAGGGAAGTGATTGCTGTCTCTGGGAAGGCATATACTGCAATATCACCACCCATCATGTGATCGGTGTTGAAATATACGGTGGTGATGGAATGGAGGGCGGCGTCATATCTGAGAGCTTGTGCACCCTCACTTTTGTTGCAACCATTCGCCTACCCAACATAGGATTAACAGGTACTCTTCCTCCGTGCTTGGGAGAACTCTCTTCTCTCACACAACTAGATCTATCTTATAATAGGTTGAGTGGAAACATTCCATTGTCCTTTGCAAACATGTCTTCTCTTGCTGTCCTTGATTTATCATATAATGTTTTAGAAGGTGAAACTGTCCTCGCTACTATTTGTATGCTCAGCAACCTTTATGAGGTTTTACTTGCTTACAACCAATTGAATGGAAGTTTACCATCCTGTCTCGGTAATCTCTCTTCTCTGATTAGGCTATATATCTCTGGAAATCATTTGAGTGGTAATATTCCATCTTCTTTAGGCAACATTTCCTCACTCAAATATTTTGATATTTCTAATAATTCTTTAAGTGGTCCTATTCCAGATTCCTTGGGCAGTCTTTCTTTGTTGGAAACCTTGGATCTATCTTACAACCAACTAAATGGAACTCTTTCATCCTCATTTTCAAGGCTCTCCTCTCTTACTAACCTCTTTGCTTATGGAAATGCATTCAACCTGAGTATTGCCTCCCCAGTGCTACCCTCTTCACTTCAATATCTTGCTCTCTCACTAGATGGCCAACAGATAATTTCAGAGGCTTTCTTTCACAACCTTAGCAAATTGAAATTTCTGTCCTTGTCAAATTGTGTACTTAATATCAGCACCACATGGATTCCCTCATTCCATTTATTCCAGTTATACCTTACATCATGTAAGGTGGCTGGTCAAATCCCATTTTGGATTTCAACTTAGTTCTCACTTGTAGAATTGGAATTATCAGAGAGCAATCTTCTTGGAGAAATTCCACCATGGTTACTAGATATGAGTTTTCTCTACATAAATCTCACAGCAAATCATCTCCAAGGTCACCTTTTGCTAAATACTTCAACTTGGAATCCATTGGTGGTCTTGGATCTGTCTAGAAATGCATTGTGTGGTCAAATACCATCAATTTGGCCCCCTTCTATAAAAGTATTGTTGCTCAACGATAATTTGCTGACAGGAAACATTCCTCCACATTTACAAAGTATCTCTTCACTACAAATTGTAAATTTGGCAAATAACCATTTGAATGGAATCACCCCTCCAAGCTTAGCCAATTGCTCCAACCTTCAAATGCTGAATTTGGAGGATAACAATTTGAGGGGAATGATTCTGTACGAGTTTGGTATGCTAAGTGAACTAAACTCACTATTGATAAAGAATAACCAACTGAGTGGATTATTCCCTCCCTCCATATGTAACTGCACAAAATTATATTTTTTAGATGTTGGGAAAAACTTCTTGGAAGGCCACATTCCAAAGTCAATAGTATACCTTTCAGAGCTTAAAGTGTTAGCAATGAGGAGGAATATTTTTGAAGGTAATATTCCTATGGAAATTGGACAGCTGAAGAACCTACAAATCTTGGACCTTTCTTCAAATCGGCTATCAGGTTTTATACCACATGGCATTTTTAGTTTACAAGCGATGCTGGCAGAAACACATGAGGAATTATGTAGGGTTCAACTTCTAATTGATCTAGGAAAATACTTCACCACATACATGTATAAGAATGGATTAACTATGAATTCCAAAGGTAGAGATGAGCATTACACATATATTTTCCCTACCATGGCATCCATAGACCTCTCAGACAACCAATTGAATGGGAATCTTCCTTCTGATTTAGGAAAATTGAAGGGATTGAAGGTGCTCAACCTTTCCATGAACAATTTCAGTGGTGGTGTTTCAAATAGTATTGTACAAATGACTTGGCTGGAATCATTAGATCTTTCTACAAACCATTTTTCTAGAGAAATTCCTTCAGATCTTGGTTCTTTGAACTATTTGGGAGCCCTTAATTTTTCCAACAACAATCTTTTAGGGAGTATACCACAGGGAGGACATATGACAACATTTATTGAATCATCATATTCAGGCAATCCAGATTTATGGGGATGTCCATTGCCAAAGAAATGTTCTTGGCCAAAATTTTCCACAATTCATCCTCCCATTTCTACATCTATTAATGAAGAAGATGAGGAAAGTGTGGGTTATGAGATTGGACTGGGATTATCATGTGTAGCAGGTTTTACAACAATGTTGGTATTTATTGTCTTGAAAAAGAATTGGGGACAAAAATACTTCGAGGGAGTTGATTTGGTTTTGAAATTTCTATTTCCTTGGTTCCGCAATTTGACAATATAATTTAAGTTTATTTGATTCAATGTAAATATATTATAATTTTTATCAGTTTATTTAATTTATCATTTACTTGTTAAAATTATTTTAAATGTTATTTTGTTTATACTTGTGTCTTGTGTATCTCAAATTATTGTATAGGTTTATTTTATATATTAATAATGTTTGGATTGATTAGAAGAATATGTTATTCATTATTATTATAAAAAAAACATTTTCATAGTTAATTATTATTTGTGATTGTCAATTCAAATTAATTTTCAATTCTTTTATTTATTTAAACTTAGTTGTAATAGAACTCTGTGATCCATCATAATTGGAATGAAAGAAAGATGTCAAAACTGACACAATTGAATCTAGAAGTATCTTGTGTTAATTATTTAAACTTTTTCTCTTTCTTTTTCTATTTTCATAGATGTATTGTATAGAGTCTATAGTTTATTTGTAAATATGTTATCTATAAAATCCTTTCAAATAAAAATAAACAATATTTGTTTGCACTAAAAAAGAGTTTTAAAAATTGTTAATGGGAGAATCTTCTAAAATAATGTTTTTTTTTTTTGGTGGGCCCTAGCTCGGTTGGCTAAGTAATTCCATTGCGGCTCGGCTGGTCACGAGTTCTAGTCTCCCTGTCCCGTGGTACCGGAGGGCATGTCGCGCCAGCACCGCCGGTCACGTTAAAAAGTTTACCAGGCGCACTACAGTTTATAGGGGGTCGTGCTACCCGATTCCTGCAGTCTAAAAAAAATGTTTTTTTTATTAATATGGCTTACATAATATAAACAATAAATTTACAATATGGTAATATTTTATGTACATCGTAGAAAACAACAAGTATCTTATCACCATGAAAACAAACAATTGCCTATTTGTAATTTATAATATTCTAAGTTTTTATTTATTTATTTAATCATCTACCCTAAAGATTCAAGTGAGAATTTATATAACTTAACATTGATAATTTATTGAATCAAAATTCTCTTTCACTAGTTCTAGTGTACATTTCTAATTAATATATTTAAATTCATCATATTCTAAAGTTTAAATTCATTAAGAAATGCAATGTTATCATATTGTCTTAATTGTCAACAATAATAATATTATATTGGTAATTCATTTACAACTATTTTATGTTCCTAATTTATCCTAAATAATTTTAAAACGTTAGTCTTGATTATGAGTACATTCTTAAAACATTTTTTTCTACATTAGTTTTTTTATCATTACATTCTATTCACCTTTCATGTATCTTTAAAATAATGCTAGACACAACTAAATATTTAATTATGATTTTTGAAAACTAAATTCCATTATAAAATATTATGATTTTAGAGCGATATTGTCCCATTTGAAATTTTGATGTCCATATAATTTGTCAAATTGAAACGAAGGTAGGATATGTACACTTTGTATGATTATAGCATGGAAAGGTCCCCCTCTATTGGTATTAAGGTATTGTCTTATATATAAGCTATAATTACTTTGTAATATAGTCAGAGCCCCAAACATCATGGACTTTAAGAATGAGCTTAACTTTCCTTTCATATGAATCAAATTTATTGTAACTTTAAATATTCAAGATTATATTCAAATTATGTGTGTGTATGTATATATACACATACATACATGATATGCATATACACATACTATATATGTTAAAGTCATAAATTACCCATTTTTTAATCTTTGCCTTATACTTTTGCACTCAATTTAGTGTATTTTCTCAAAGATATTTTATAGGGATCATTTGTCATATTTATAATCCTTCTTAGGATATTAGATTTCAATTCTTAACAACTTTAAAACCTATTCTGACACCTAAATCAACCCAAGATTTTTTACGTCGAAAAATTAAAATTTGGACACCTCGACAACAAGCATTGTTGTCCTAAACACCTACATAGTGCAATATTAGTAGCCAATTTTATTTTTTAATTTTTAAAATCTCACTTGGCCATAACCCTTAGCCTAGGTTTACTCTAATGTATTCACAAATGGTCATATTAACTTGAATTCAAAATAAATCCACTATCATGCTCATTTAGAAGGGTTAACTAATTCCTTATTTCCATCACTCATGGTTCCTTTTTTTTTATACCATTTTTTACTCTCATTATACTAATATAGGGTTTTGAGGCTAATGCACTAAAAAAAGTTTATACAAAAGTATATCTAAGTCTTTTTCCAACCTCTAATCACCAATCTCACTATCCTTTTATTCTCTTTGTTATTTTGTACATCCCATTCCCTACTTCTTCCACCATGAATCCCAAAAATTCCTCTTCCTTTACCTTTACATCCTCCATTTTATTAAGATTCAAAAATTACCATTAGTTCATCTATTAATTTTATGTTCCTCCCTACAATAAATTAGCAATAAACATGAAATATAGAAAATAAATACAGAAATAAAAACACATAAATGATATTATCTACCTCCATGAAATATAGAAAATAAATACATAAATAAAAACACATAAATGATATTATCTACCTCCATCAATTTTACATTAGATACCGTGACATTGGAAAATTTATCCCAATAAGTGACTAATTAAAATTGATGGAAGTAGACAATATCATGGAGGCATGCAAGATTTGTTCAATGAAAGTTTTTAAAACCATAAAGGCATAATAGGGATGGGCTAAGGCACATAAATGAGAAATTTTGGATAAGTGATTGAAATCCACTAGAATGACTGATTCCCCAGTAGACTTTGGAAGCCCTTCAATAAAATTTATAAAAATATTTGTTCACAATCGGGTAGGAATTAACAATAGTTGTGACTATCTAATATTGGAAACTTTATGAGAATTTATTTGTTTTTATTGTTTTTTTCTCTCTCTTTTTTTTAATTTTAAAATTTTCAAGGAAATAAAATATTTCTAACATAATGACAATGGAACTTAACAACTGACCTACATAAGAAATTGGCATGAGATATGTACTATCATAAATTGTTGCCCATGACAATTTCATCTTATGTTTTGTCGATCAATAAATTATTAGACTTGATTAAGTATTTAATCTCCTAAATTATGCATTTCATGGCCCCTTTTTGACAATATCCGAGGAATTGCAATGGGAAATCAATTGCACTCATCTAAGATAATATCCCCAACTCCTAATAGCCTAGAAAATAGAGCTAGTACA
The DNA here is from genome assembly GCA_007258455.2 of Sequoia sempervirens. Lineage (NCBI taxonomy): Eukaryota > Viridiplantae > Streptophyta > Pinopsida > Cupressales > Cupressaceae > Sequoia > Sequoia sempervirens. The sequence goes on along the minus strand of VDFB02271358.1, from coordinate 83,777,996 downwards.
CTCACACCCTAGGCATGAGTGTCCACCTTTTTTGGCTCCAAATTCAACTATGTCAGTGTCAACAATTTAAAATTTGTAATTTCATTGTCTGAAGTTGGCCATTGGGATATAATTTTTGGGAAAATGAATAAATTCCTATAGATACCTAGTTATTGCATCATTTAAAAGCTAAGAAACATTATCTAGCATTCATGGAAAAAAACTATTGCCAAGAGCAACATTTCAGAGAATTATTGCAACAATTCAAGATCCTAACATCATCTCAAATTTCATGTGAGCTTATATGTGTTCATGTTGTCAATGTTTTGTGAAGGCTAACACTTTATAGGTCCCCAAGGTAATTCAAGCATTCAATCAAATCTATCAAGCAAGATCCAAGATCCTTGAGTGATGTGTATGACTTTAATCCTTCAAGGAAGCCATTGAAGGGTTGTGAGTTGCAACATTTGTTCATTCATCATTTCCTTCCTTTCCCTTATCGGTTTACCATTGACATTGCCATTATGGAAGTGGGAACACTTACATGAGGTTTTACTAAGGCAACCCCTATATGGCACAACATTTCTCCTCTTTGTGAATGTGCATATTATAGGTTTGAAGATTGAAAATATATTGAAAGAAATTTGTTCATTGTTGCATTTGTTGTCATACATCCTGTCAAGCTATTGAAACTCAATTATAGAAATATTCAAAAGTCTTCCAACAAATTTGAAGGAAGAATTCTTAAGGTTGGATCTAACACCAGAGGACTCCAAAATAGATCCAAAAAAGAATATAAGGACACTCACACCTTGGGCATCTGTTTCCACCATTTTCTCCCTCAAATTTGAATCACAAGTGCACAGTGTCCTTCTTTGATCATTTTTTTTGTCAAAATTTATCTATGAATTTTTGTACTTTTTGTATTTGCATCAGAAAAGTGAATTGCACTCTTAGGTTTGTTAGATAGTTGTATTTCATCATTAGGAAATTATTTCTAGATTTAGTTAAGGGCTTGTTGGCTCACCTATTAGGTTGTAATTCAATCTCATACCTTGTCCAAATCTATCAAACCTTAATTATATCCTTGCATTTCCAAATGACATCCATATATCCCCCTAAATTTAATGAAATTTGGGAAAGGTGTCAAACCCCAAGAGGTAAATCCCTAAGGTTCCCTTTCCCATTGTTTCATTTTGGTGAACCTAACTTTTAAACATTATATACCTTCTAAAACTTCACCCTAGATCTAGGTTTTGCATATGATTATTTTGCAATTTTCACTTAGGGTTTCATATTTGCATCATAAAATTCATAAACACACAAAAATATTACATTAAAAATTTTCATAGGGTTTGTTTCAATCCTATTAGAGAAGATCTACATTCAAAATTAAATTCATTAATTCATTAAAATCTGAATTTTTTTTTTCATGTAAAGTTGCATCTTTCATTTAAGTCAAAAAAAATGAAAAATTGCATAGTTTGTGCCAAAATTGCATTAAATCATCATATTTAGGACTTTCCATCTTAGTATTATTCAATCATGACATATTGCATCTAAAAATTGCATTAAAATGTTATCATTCACATTGCATAGATTTGCATACTTGCATCTTTGCAACCCCTTATCATTATGTAGCTTTATTTGGAAACATATCATTGGCATGGGGCTTTGTAATGAAATAACTTGCACAATAGAAGAATATGATATGAAATATGTTGCAAATAATTGATAATAGCTGAGAATAACAAGAAAATTTGAGGGGGAAATCCTTCAAATATCTCCAATGAGAACACAATTCAAAATATGATGATGAAATAAGACTCACAAACTCCTATATACCTATTTATGCCTAGGATATCACCTAGACCAACTTAGATAACCCTATATAGGCCCTAGGATGACCTAATCAACTAAATAAGAATATAATATTGATAATATGACTTAATTAGGAGTTAGATAACCACAGGCTAACTATTCATAACCTGATGTATTGTAATATTAAGGGCATAGCATGCCCCCCCTCTTCAGATAAGCATTATCCTCAATGTAGGAAATTGTGGATGCTTTTGAATGAACACCTCATCCTCCCATATGGAATATTCAATTGGTAAATTCTTCCACTGGATGAGATATTGAGTGAGTGTTCTAGTCCTTAGCTTTCTTGTGTGTTTTTAAAGAATACCTTTTGGTTCCAATATGATACTTCCTTCTTCATCAAGCTCTGATAATATTGTTTGAGTAGGGATATTATTACCAATTACCTTCTTCAAACAAGAAACATGAAAATATGGATGTATCTTTTTTGTTGATGACAATTCAAGATTGTAGGAAACACTACCTATCTTCTACATGACTTGATATGGCCCATAATATTTTGGAGACAACTTTTTATTCTTTGATTGTTGCTTCAATTACATTTTCATGTAAGGTTACAATCTCAAGAAAACCCAATCCCCAACATCAAAACTTCTTTCACTATGATGTTGGTCTACATGTTGCTTCATTATGTTTTTGTGTCATGGATCAATTCTCTTTATGTCCTAAAATTACTTGTTGTTGATGAATCATGTGGTCCTCCACAATGTGAACTCTTGGCGACACCTTCAATGATGATGTGATGGAAGGAGGATGATATCCATACAATGCAATAAATGGAGACATTTTTGATGAACTATGGAAGGAAGTGTTATACCGCCATTCTACTAGTGGTAGACAATCTACCCATTGAGACTATTTTATCAAAAGTGAAACAATTTAGATCTGTCCTTCCAAACACTTATGGGTATGTGCAAGATCATGATGGGCCAAAAGTGGTGATATGATGGGTATGTGTAGGGTATGTGGCTGACAACCTTTTTCTTAAAATTGATGAAACGAAAAGGGTTTTTAAAGGAGATTCTCAGCTTTCCACCAATATAAATTATGTTGTTCTTTGAATTTAATAAATAATTATTATTCATTTTCTATTTGAATTATGACTAAAGTCTTAATTGATAGGCTGATTGAAAAATATCTATAGCTTTCAAATGGTATCAACTCTTTTGAATCCAAAACATGCAGCACATTCTATGCTTCACATACTATAAGATTAAAAAATGAGTTTCATGAAGTTTTGACTAAGTTAAGGTGGTCAGATATACGAGTTTTAATATTTTTTTAAAGTTGTAATAAAAATCATAATTAATTATTTACTTAGAAAAAATTACAGTATGCATCACATGACATGAGTCCTCTACTTATATCTAAAATCTTATAAAAAATTATCATTTTATTGTGGTTAGGGTTGGGATAGACACCTATTATTTTTCTAAATAAAGTACTACTACATTGAAATTTCAAATTTTCACCAAATAGGTTTTGTTTTAAAAAACCTAGTAGTTTAGAAACTACATTCAATTTTCTACAGTTTCTATTCTTAAATATTTTTAAAATAATATAGATAATTTATTCAAATTTTTACGTCAAGTTGCCTAACTCTGATTTTTTTGAATTTTTTTCCACTTAAGGGCTTGTTTTTTCCATGATGATCCTACACATACCCTTATTAAAAACCTTTTTTTTCCAATTAGATTGTAGATGGTATGAAGAACTATGATCCAATTGAGTACCCATACATTTGAATAAATCTATCCAAAAGTTACTAGTAAAGATATGGTCATAGTCACTAACAATAGCGTTAGGTATGGGTATGTGCAGGATCATCATGGAAAAAATAGGCCCTTAAGTGGCAAAAAATTCAAAAAAATCAGAGTTAGGCAACTTGACGTAAAAATTTGAATAAGTTATTTATATTATTTCAAAAAATTGTAAGAATAGAATCTATAGAAAATTGAATGTAGTTTCTAAACTACGAGATATATTTAAAAAAAAAAAAAATCTATTTGGTGAAAATTTGAAATTTCAATGCAAGTGGTACTTAAATTTCAGGGAAAAAATAAGAAGTAGGTGTCCGACCACCCTAACCACAATAATTTAATGATAATATTTTTTTATAATATTTTAGATATAAGTAGATGACTCGTGCCTCGATGTGATGCATATTTTTTTGTAATTTTTTTTCCAAGTAAATAATTAATTATGAATTTTTTATTACAACTTTTTAAAAAATATAAAAACTCATATGTTTAACCACCTTAACTTGGTCAAAACTTCATGAAATTAATTTTTTCTTTTCTTAATTTCTATAGTATGTGAAGCATAAAATGTGATGCATGTTTTGGATTCAAAAAATATGATACTATTTGAAAGCTATAGATGTTTTTCAATCACCCTATCAATCAGGACTTTAGTCATAATTTGAATAGAAAATGAATAATAATAACTTATTAAATTGAAAGTAAAGCATAATTTATATCGGTGGAAAGCTGAGAATCTCCTTTAAAAACCCTTTTAGTTTCATCAATTTTGGGTAAAAAAATAGTCATTAGCCACATACCCATCATATTGCCACTTTTTGGCCCATCATGATCCTGCACATACCCGTATACCATGTAGCTCTTGAATATTCTCTAAAAATTATTTTGCCACTATACTTGTTGTAAAATGATGTGATAATGCATTAAAATATGCATATCTAGTGAGGCGATCCACAACTACCATGATGACATTCTTACCAATAGATCATGGAATCTTTGTGATGAAGTCCATTGAGGCCTCTTCCCAACACTGGCTAGGAATAACTAAGGGTTGCAAGAGACCAGGTGTCTTAATTGTCTCCCCTTTATTTTGTTAACAAACCAAAAATTCTGCCACAAATTTTTGAACATCCCCTTTTAGCCCTTCCCAAAAGAAGTTTTTTTGACCCAATGATATGTCTTCAAAAATCTTGAATGACCACCCACTGGAGACTCATGTAGCTCTGTGAGAATTTTTTTTTGAGAGAGGAATTCTTGCAAAGATACAATCACTCTTTACACCACAAAGTATCTCCCTTCAAAATATTTTTATCTAAACTACTAGGATTACTTTGTAATTGTTGAATGAGATTACTAGTAGCCACATCATTTTTCCACTCTTCTTTGTCCTCTTCTACCCTTGATATTCTTGTAATATTGAAAGCACACACAATAAATCTTCATCTTTCTCATCCTTCCTCAATAGTGCATTATCCATGACATTTTTGTTACCTTTCATATATATAATCTCAAAATCATATCCCAACATATTAGTAACCCATTTTTATTTTTCTTTAGAAGATAATCTTTGTTCCAAAAAATATTTTAGGTTAAATCATTATCTATCTTAACCTTAAAGTGTTTACCCATTAGATAAGGCATCCATTGTTTTACTACATGAAGAATAGCTAGCATTTCCTTCTCTTAAATAGGTTTGAGTTGATTCTTACCCTTTAGTTGACGGTTCTCAAAAGCAATGGATTGACCCTCCTACATGATAACTACACCTATACCATTTCCTAAAGCATCATATTCCAGAAAAAAAATTGTTTGTGAAAGTAGAAGTGGCAAGCATTGGATTTGTGCACATAGTCTCCTTTTACATTTAAAATGTTGAATTAGCATATTCATTCCAATGAAAAGAATCCTTCTTCAGTAAAGTTGTGAGGGATGCTTCTATACAACCATAATTCTTCATAAATCTTCTATAATATCTAGTCAATCCCAAGAAAGACCTCAATTTATTAATATTTTGGGAATACACCATTCCATGATAGCCTTAATTTTGTTAGGATCCACCTTTACTCCCTCATGTGAAACTATGTGTCCCAAGTAGTAGATCCACCTCATTAAGACCAAAATCACACTTGGATGACTTAGCATAGAGTTGATTCTCCTTGAGAACTTGTAATACTTTATCTACATGTTGTGAGTGTTCTTCCCAAGTCTTGCTACAAATCAATATATGGGTGAGTGTAGGATCATGGGGGTCCAAAAAGTGGCGATATGACAAAAAAGTGACTTAACAACTTTTTTTTAATCCAAATTTGATGAAACAAAATGGATTTATTAAAAAAATTGCCAGCTTTCCACCAATATGGAAGATATGCCTTATTTTTAATTTAATAGATAATTATTATTGATTTTTTACATGCATTATGACTAAATTTCTAATCAATAGGTTGATTGAAAAACATCTGTAATTTTCAAACATTTTCACATTTTTTTAAATCTGAAAGATGTGGCACATTCTATGATTCTCGTACTATAGGATAAAAGAAAAAAAACATTGAATTTCATAATTTTTTGACGAAGTTATGGTTTCAAACGAACAAGTTTTAAAAAAATTACTTTTTTCCTTGTACTTAGGTTGGTTAGACATACACCTACTTTTTATTTTTTTTCAAAAACTCAGTACTACTACATTGAAATTTCAACTTTTCACCAAATAGATTTACTATTTTCCAAAAAAGTACTAGTATCCTAGAAACTACATTCAATTTGCTACAAATTGTATTATTATATATATTTTTTAAATTATGTTAATAACCTATTCAAATTTTTATGTCAAGTTTCCTAACTCTTCTTTTCTAAATTTCATTACCACTTAAGGGCCTAGTTTGGACCCCCATGATCCTGCATTGACCAATATCATCAAAAAACACTAATACAAACTTCCTCAAGAATGTTTTAAAGATGAAATTCATCAAACTTTGCAATGTAGATGGAGAATTAGTAAGAGCAAATGGCATCACCAAAAAATCATAATGACCCTCATGAGTCCTAAATATTGTCTTACAAATATCTTCTTCCTTAACTTGAATTTGGTGATAACCAAACCAAAATCTAACTTTGTAAAATATATAGCTCCATTCAATTCATCTAACAAATCATTAATGACTAGAATAGGAAACTTATCATTAATGGTGTACATGTTGAGCACTCTATAGTTTGGATACATGTGCCAAGTTTCACCCTTCTTCTGCACCATCACCACAGGTGAGGAGTAAGCACTTTGGCTATGTCTGATAATTCCTACCTCTAACATCTCCTCAACAATCTTTTCTATCTCACTTTTTTGCATAAGTGGGTACTGGTAAGGCCTAATGCTAGGGGGTTGTCTTCTTGGAACTAGTTATATGGCATGATCATGATCTCTCTTAGGAGGAATTCCTTTAGGCATATCTCCAAAAACCACTAATTGAACCTCAATTATTTCTTGTAAATCTGGATAGGTAGGAGCATTAGATTGAGAGACTTCTAATGAACATAACTAGGCCACAAATCCATCAATTCCTTTCTTAAGCAACTTCTGCATCTAATGAGAGCTAACTATTTGTGGGGACTTTTCCTTCAACCCTCTTAGCTCTATTATATTTCCTTCTTATTGGAATCTCATGAATAATTCTTGAAATTTCATCTCAATTCTTCCCAAAGTAGTAAGCCATTGTACTCCCAAAATAATAGTTGTTGCACCCATGTAGATAACATACATTAGGCTATCAAGGTGATAATCTCCTATGGATAATTTAATGCTATAACACTTTCCAAATCAACTGATAGTACCACCATCTGTAATCAAGAATTGAAATTCTAGAGTTGGATATATAAACCAATTTAGATGAGTAGTCAACTCTTTATTGATGAAATTATGAGTACTAGATTTGATAAACATGGACCTTACTTTCTACTTATTTAAGAACCTAACTACCTTGAGAATTTGTGGGGCACTAAAACTAGAGAGTGCATGACAAGAAATGACTGGTTGGAAATCATGTGATTCATCATCTAAATCCCTACCACCCTTTAATATTGGTTCCTCCTCTTCTTTCTCACTCGATATAAAATAATTTATTTTCACTACATTTATGCCCTCGATTATGTTTGTTGTCACAATCAAAACATAAACCTTTTTCTCTCTTCTCAATTTATTATGGAGTCAACCTAGTAGGTTGTGGTAGTGAATGTGAAGGAGATCTACTTTCACTAAAATTTACATTCCCTTGTCTTGGGTACTAGCCAAATACTTCTACATTTGTCTTTCCATTACTATTGCTTGTGATAAGGATTGTGGTTGGAACAATCATTCATATTTTATGTGATCCTTTAAACTACCTAGAAATAGTTACTTCATATTTTCTTCTACCACAATCTCGACTCTTAGAGAAAGGGTTTGAAATTGTTGAATATAATCATTGACCATGCCTGTTTTCTTTAATTTAGTGAGTTGGAAAAAGTAGCTATCCATAAAGTTATTTGGACATAATGGGTAGCAAGTTCCTCTTGAAAAATTGACCATGTGACCATACAACCCTTTTTTCTCTTCTCATCACATAACCAATGATACCAAATAAATTTATTTGGTTCAAGATATAATGATTCCATAGCCACCTTTTGTTGACTAGGAACATGGTGAATATCAAAGAACTACTCCATTTTCAATAGCCAATTGGTTGGATCCTTTCCATCAAACTTTCTCATATCCAACTTAAGAATGAACTACCTTGGCATATTATTATTAAAGGAAGGATCCTTCATGAAACCAAAGTCAAGTCCAAGGAATTCATGTCCAACAAAAGCATTATCTTCCACCTTATGTGGTGAATCTTTACCCTTACTCCACATACCTTGAATAAATAATTTCAAATCACTCATTCTTCCATAATATTCTTCTCTAATGATGAAATCTCACCCTTGAATTTGTTTATTTCATCCTCAGGGTTAGAATCCTCATATACTACTCCCTCATTCTCTGAAGATTTCCTCGGTGTGGTAGCATTCTTTTTGCCTCTTGTTGCAAGCCCTATCATGGTTGTAGAAAATAATTTTACAATAAATCACACAAATAAATTCAAAATAATTTGCAAATTTCACTGTTAATTACTGGGGCCTAGATCGCACTACAATAGAAAAATCTCCCAAAAATTAGGTGATTTGCAACCTTGAAAGTGATTTTTTAAAAACCCTAATTTCCCAATAAATTTATTATTACAAATTCAACTAATTTGAAAATTGAAATTTAGTCTCCTTTGATATGTCTCCAAAACCCCACAAAAAATCAAGAACCAGTTCGTCAAGATAAGGGAGATATGTTTTTTTCTAAATAAATTGAGTAGAAACCTTAATTTTCTAATAACTCACTCAATTCTTCTCCAATTCTTCTAAAATATATACTATAGCTTGTTTAAAATGTCCTTTAGGATCCCAATGACCTCGTAAGTATTTTATATTTTATAGGGGCAGTAGAGTTATTTTTTTCATTTCCATGTATAGTGTCCATAGTTAGCATACATGGTTCAATCCTCATGAGACCCCATTTCTATGAGGCATACATTGCCCCTACCACATTGGAAAGCTAGTGAGGGAGCTCACTAGGAGGCATATGTTGCCCCTACCTTGTCAACCCTATTGCATTGGCAAGCTAGTGAGGGACCTCACTAGCTTGCTATATCACCATGAGACCCCATTTTTATGAGGCATACATTGCCCCTACCTTGTCAACCCTACCACATTGGAAAGCTAGTGAGTGACCTCACTATCTTTCCAATGTGATAGGGTTGATAAGGTATCTATCACTATGAGGCCCCATTTCCATGAGGCATACGTTGCCCCTACCTTGTCAACCCTATCACATTGGAAAGATAGTGAGTGAGCACACTAGCTTGCTAGTGTGGTAGGGTTGACAAGGTAGGGGTAGTGTACGCCTCATAGAAATGGGGAATCACATTGATATGCATCGTCATGAGTCCTTATTTCTATGAGGCATACAATGCCCCTACCTTTTCAACCCTACCGAATTGGCAATCTAGTGAGCTCACTAGCTTTTCAATGCTCCACTAGCTTGCCAATGCGGTAGGGTTGACAAGGTAGGGGTGGTGTATGCCTCATAGAAATATGGAATCATGGTGATTATAATCACCATGATTCCCCATTTCTATGAGGCATACATTGCTCGTACCTTGTCAACTCTACCACATTGGCAAGCTAGTGAGTGAGTTAGCTTGCCAATGCTCACATGATTTTTCCAATGGAATTCCTTAAAGAAATATTGTAATGTGGCATGTCATGATTGCAAGATAGGCTCAAAATGGAAGCATGTACAAGGAATTTGAATTATTTGACAACACATTTGAATTCACATGCCTTGTCCATGCTTCCATTTTGAGCCTATCTTACAATCATGGCATGCCACATCACCACATTTATTTAAGGCATTCAATTAGAGAAATTAATGTGACCTTTGTCTATGCTATAAATACTCTTCTAAAAGATGATTGTAATTATTTTGTATAAAGCCTTGAATGACATATATTTCATTTATTTGTATGGATTTAGTTTTTAGGAACTAATATTCATCTCATTACCATGCTACAGGTAATTATCCACAATGCCAAGGAAACAAACAAGGAATAAACTAACAAATGAAGAGTATGAAACCAATAAAGCAAAGGAGAGAGAACGGGTGAGGGAATATCATGAAAAGAAGAAATTGGATACGATTGAAAAAAACAAGCCAATTGAAGAGGAACCTCAACCATCAAAAAGAGAAAAGGAATTGGCGGCACAAAGGGAACAAATGTGAAAGCATCATGGTAAGACAGATTCACATACCATAGTTAGAGACACACCCTCTATCGCAAGTGAATACAAAGGGACACCATTAAGCAAAAGAAAATATGGAGGGACACCATCTACCACAAATGAATATGGAGGGACACCATCTACCACAAGTGAATATGGCTGGACACTATCCACCACATCTCAAGTTGAGAGTACATCATCACTCAAATTTGATGAAGAAGGTATTCCATCATCCCCATGTGAACCTCAAGGTATGTCATCTATGCCACCCTCGATCAAAGGTACACAATCTAGCCCACTTCACTTGAATATTGATGAAATTACTAATGTTGAGATGTATGTACCTAGGAGAAAACCACCTAGAATTTTGTGTAGAAAGCCAAAGTATTTGATTAATATTGATGAGGATATTTTGTAGCACATGGAAGGTAAGATTCCAACACACACTTGTAGAAGATATGTTGATAAGATTTTGAAATTGTTCTTTGAAAGGGTAAATGAGACCACAAGATGTCAACTATTTATTGAAATGATGTGGGGTATAAAGTATAGAAACATCATGAAGACTCTTGGGTTGAGAACATCGAATGCTTCAAGTGAAAACACTATTGTAAATAATCTAATGGATGCTTATGAGAGTGTGGGTAAGACCTCACACTCAAAGGATAGTAATGTCACCTGACATGTCATTACATCAACTTTGGTAAGTAGTCAAACAAAGAGAGCTCATCTCATTAGAAAGACGAGTGAAAAATTGAGAATTAATAGAACTTTATCAAGAGTCGTTCAAAGGCGACAAAGAATTGAGGGTACCGATTCAAATGATTATGGGAATTCTCGGGGACACTACCACGAAAAGATAAAAAAGTTGTTGAAGTATTGAGAACACTAATTGAAGATTATTGGAAGAATAACACAAGTCAATCTCTGAATCAAAGGGATGTGGTAAGAAGGAGAATCAGTAGTTGGAACCATGAGCCACATCTAAAGAATTTTTTGGATACAACTCAAACCCAATTTTTTCATAAATTTCAATAGGATTATCCTCAAATTAGTATTTTTCAAAGATATTTTGAAATGATTAAACCTTTTTATGTCAAGATAAATCACACATGCACTACTTGTTGTAGACTACATATTTAATTCTCTAACCATTATGATGTTTATCATTCTATATATTTAGATTTGCATACTAATAGTGTTTTGCAGGATTGTGGCATACAAGCCCCACCAAAATCTTCAAGAGAGTTTTTATAAAAAATTTATGTGAAATAGAGGATGGCTAAATATTCTATAGGACACTATGCATGGATGGTTCATGACAACATGTGGTGGCTTGCAGCGTATGCCAGTATGTCAACATATGGAAAGCACATATGAGGTGGGACAAAAACTAGTAGAGTTCAGGAAGTATAAAACAGTGGCATACACTACAAAAGATGGTAATCAAGCAAAAATATGTGATTTGGTTATTCAAAAGATTCCAGTGCATTATTTTATGTTCATGTTTCATGACAATGTATTGTACGAGTATGCAAGGCATACCCATAGAGCTTGATGGTTGGACACAATTCAAGCTATGCAAGGACACCTTTCTAGTTGGAAACATTTTTTTAGTGGTCAACTTTGCAGATCTGAACTACACTCTATAGCCACAACGTGAGGTCCAGTCACAATATTATAACTCTACACATGTTTCAATATTTGTGCACATAACATTCATTCATGTAGCTGATAGTACAGAGGACCAAAGGAAGGTATTGAGGGAGTATCACTTTTATACTAGTGATGATCGCACACATTCTCTAGAGTTCATGCAAGGTTTCTTCCAAATGTTCTACAATGATTTTCCTTAGAGGGGCATAGCATATGGTCAGAATATAATATGATTGGATAACTATGAAACACAGTTCAAGAACTCGTGCATGTTCTACTAGTTGTGCAAGATGCATGTCATTATAGGTGTTTATCATATGTGGAACTTTTGTGAGGTTGGGCATGGAAAGGGGGAACATGATGGTGTAGGAGCATGTGTGAAAAGAGCATTAGCATAAGAAGAGTTAAAGTATAAAGACAATGCAAAGTTGAAAGATGAAAATCAATCATCGAGTGGTGTAATGCTTCGATGGGTCTAGGTAATGAAGGTATGTCTTTAGTTCATAGATTTTTTTGGATGATGGATGATACTAACATTGCACCATATGAGGATTTTTGTACACTAATAGGATCGAGTGAGCTACACTCTTTCCTTAGCTCAAATGTAGGTTCATGGAGTATCAATACATGGAAGATGGCATGATTTTTTTCTTCATGTACAATGCAAGCCTAGGATGATTGTGAGTCAAATGAGTGGGTTGAGAAATGGTCATTAAGTTATCTTATCCCACTTCACACGTATTACCCTTCGATGAAATTGGAACTAACACAGATAGATTCATTGGTCGAATTTTACCACATACCAGATCTAGTTCAACCAAGTAATATATCCACTTGATTAGTTTTTGAAATTCCTATTGTTATCTTACTTTGTAGTGTATTTGTAATGTTCACTAATTTCAAGAGATTTGTTGCACATATCAATGCAGGGCATGTTTATGTAGTTATTACAGATGAAGACAATGAAGAGGGAATATACTATTACTTGTTTCATTGTGTTGAGGCCAACAATAAATTGGAGGACCCAATTATAGATGGAGAAAACATAGAATACCCTACAGGATTAGTTGTTGTTACTGGAATGTGGCTTAGAAGGTACCCAAATAAGAGTGTTAAATATTGGTTGTTTTAGGAATTTGACATGAATCAGAAGATTCTTCATTACTCGAACCTTGTTGTGGCATCCAATGTTTGTTTGACCAAATATGGGTGTAGACCTTTGAACAAGACCTTGTGGAAGGTCTTTGAGTCTGACCATGAGGTAATACTTGACACAATAAAGAGTAGAGCAAACCCAGATGGTTCGTTGGATTAATTTTTTAAGTATGCACATTGGTTCTTATTAATTTATACTTGTATGCACATTAATTTGTATGATTCCAATGTTATGATGCCAATGCTATCATACAATGTTTATATCATCTTCTTTTACTTTTTCTATTTGTAAGTAACTTGCTAAAAATTGATTGGTGTCCCCTTGTAGAAAATTTTGATTTATGAGCCATCCAAGAGAATCTCAGCCAAAAAAACAATGCAACATCCTTATTTTGATGATCTTGACAAATATCAATTATGATTTTAAGCCATTATAAAAGTGTGTGTGAAGCTTAGCAAGGGAATTTTAAGTTATTCATTTGAATTTAACCTTATCATATGCACCTATGATGTAAACATTATAAGAGCATCTCAAATTTCAAGTTATTCTATTCATGAGAGGTGTTGTGTACAATAGGTATCTTGGAACTCCCAATAAAGATGTATGGCTAGGAGTGACTAAGTTGGGAGATTGGCATGCCTATCCTTAATGGAAGCATCAAGATTTATACCTTGCAGTTCCCGACTTGGAACCAAATGGTGTGGATTTGTTGTCTATAAGTGCCTTCCATCTATTTTCTTTTTATTTCTATTTTTGATGCTCTTTTTTTTTCTTTTTTTACTTTTCCTATTTGTAAGTAAACTACTAAAAATTGATTGGTGTCATCTCATTGTAGAAAATGCTGATTTTTGTGCCATCCAAGAGAATCTCAGTTAAAAAAGAAATGCAACATTCTTATTTTGATAATCTTGACAAATCTAAATTCTGATTTGAAGCCAATATAAAAGAGCGTGTGAAGCTTAGAGAGGGAATATAAAGTTATTCATTTGAATTTAACCTCATCATAAGCATCTATGATGTAGAAATTATAAGAGAATTTCAAATGTATGAGTGACATTGTAAAAGATATGTGAGAACAGAGTACCTAAGGCATTGTGCCTACAAGTACAAGCACTTGGGTTTCAGAATGATGTATGAAACATATTAGACATTTGTAGCGCAAACAACAGAATTAAGACAACCAAATAAATCTCATTTTATTGTAAACATCATATTATTAAAATAGTGAGTGTAATAACCATTGATGGTTACTAATCATTCTTTTTCTTCTTTTATTCTCTCCCTATTATAACTAGCACCAATTGACTAACTTATTATAAAAAGTTCATTTATTAAAACAAATCAACCTAATGATTATATATCAATATCAATATAGCATACAATCTATTCAAATAAACATTTGTAATGAAATTTACTCAAATTTTGAAATTTATTGCTACCCTCAAACATTTGTAATTTATGCAATGTAATCCCTTAACATTCCAAATTAAAAAGGGTAGTAATCGTTGACGACCTGTTACCCTAATTCCATGTCAGTTATGGGAATTCATTTTGAGGGATCAAGATCATGTAGGGCACCTCTACAATAAATTCTCATGGTTTTTGTTATCTCGGAGTCATTTTTCTGTGGTGTCCAATTTTGACTTGATGGAAAAAGTGTCAATTACAAGCAGTGCAACTTTCGTTTTGCAACTCGTGTGACCAAACGAACTATTCCAACACATCTAGATGGGTATGTTTATACTAGGAATGGTCCTCTTTAGCACCCACACACACAGAATCTCTATGAACTACGCTCAACTGGCTCGATCCCTTAAGGGTCCAAAGTGCAAAAGGGCAGAGATCTTTGATAGGCTATTACTCGAAAACTGTGATACTTACGAACTCTTCATATGAGCCTACAAGATCATGTTGGGCCTCTCTACAATAACCTCTCTCGGGTTTTTTTTTATTTCAAAGTGATTTTCCCGTGGTGTCTAGTTTTCACTTCATGGAAAAAGTGTCAAATGCAAGCAATGTAAAGTTGCAAAGTGGTGCAACTTTCATTCTGCAACTCATGTGACCAAACAAACTATTCCAACACATCCAAATGGGTACATTTATGCTATGTAGGGTTCTATTTAACACCCAAACATGCAGAATCACTCTAAGTTACGTTCAACCGACTCTATCCCTTAAGGGTCCAAAGTGCAAAAGGGCAGCAATCTTTGATGGGCTATTACTTGAAAAATGTGATGCTTACAAACTTTCTGTCTGAGCCTATAGCATTGGGCCCCTCTACAATAACCTCTCTCGATTTTTGTTAACTTGGAGTTTTTTCCCATGTTGTCCAATTTTCACTTGATGGAAAAAGTGTCAAATGCAACTTTTTTTCTGCAACTCATGTGACCAAATTGATTGTTTCAACATGTCTCGATGGGTATGTTTACACTAGAAATGGTCCTCTTTCACACCCAAACACATGAAATCACTCTGAGCTACTTTCAACTGGATTGATCCCATAAGGGTCTAAAGTGCAAAAGGGAAACAATCTTTGATGGGCTATTACTCAGAAATCATGATGCTTACAACCTCTTTTTCTAAGCCTACAGAATCGCATTGGGCCCCTCAACAATAACCTCTTTTGGTTTTTGTTATCTCAAAGTCTTTTTTCCGCGGTGTCCAATTTTCACTTGATGGAAAATGTGTCAAATGCAAGTAGTGTAAAGTTGCAAAGTGGTGCAACTTTCGTTCTGTAACTTGTGTGACCAAACAGACTATTCCAATGCATCTATATGGGTATTTTTATGTTAGTCATTTTCCTCTTTCACTCCCAAACACGTGAAATCGCTCTAAGCTACGTTCAACTGGTTTGATCCCTTAAGCGTCCAAGGTGCAAAAGGGCAACAATCTTTGGTAGGCTATGAATCAAAAATCATGATGCTTACGAACTCTCTGTATGAGCCTATGGGATCATGTTAGGCCCCTCTACAATAATTTCTCTCATTTTTTGTTATCTGGAAGTCTTTTTCCCATCATTTCCACTTTTACTTGATGGAAAAAGTATCAAATGCAAGCAGTGTAAAGTTGCAAAGTGGTGCAACTTTCATTTTGCAACTCATGTGACCAAAAAAATTGTTCCAACACATCTAGATGGGTATGTTTACTCTAGGTATGGTCCTCTTTCACACCCAAACATGCAAAATCACTTTGAGCTACGTTCAACTAGCTCGATCCCTTAAGGGTCTAAAGTGCAAAAGGGAAACAATCTTTGATGAGCTATTACTCAGAAACCATGATGCTTACGAACTCTATGTCTGAGCCTACAGGATCATGTTGGGCCCCTTTATAATAACCTCTCTTGGTTTTTGTTATCTCAAAGTCATTTTCTCATGGTTTCTAATTTTCACTTGATGGAAAAAGTGTCAAATGCAAGTAGTGTAAAGTTGCAAAGTGGTGCAACTTTCATTCTGCAACTCGTGTGGCCAAACAAACTACCTGAACATGTATCGATAGGTATGTTTATGCTAGATATGGTCTTCTTTTGCATCCAAACATGCAGAATTAATTTGAGCTACATTCAACCGCCTCAATCCCTTATGATGGCATGCAAAACAATTGAAAAGAGAAACATACACATGATCGTTGAGAAGTCAAATTTTTCCTCACTAAAAGCATATGATCATCCTTAAGCCTAGCAAGCACAAGATGTTTTTTAATTATCCTCCTTTCCCTTACAACAATATACAACCAGTTGTAAATGTGTACAATGGTGGAACTTGGAAACATTTTATTTTTCCTCAATTAACAACTTTTTTTTTTTGATACGTAAGGTGATGATTTTATATATTGAAAAAGAGAAAAATACAGTCATCTGCTATGCAGGTATAACATTGAAGATCTTCAAACAGCCAGAATGCTAACACAGAGAGTTTAACCATTTCCATATTGGAAGCACCTAATATAGTATATGAGTATAGTCTTTTTGCCACAAAATTTACAAAAAACCTTATACCCAGATCGACTAAGCTGCAAATTAATAGAAACAAACAAGAAAGAACCCAAATGAACACCAACCCAAACCCCGCTAATCACCAAAAGCCATTTACCTCTGCAAAACATATGAAACCCTCCACCCAGTCCATGCCTTCCACCTGCACTAACTTCACTTTCTGTTTCAGAAACTCCACTGCCACTTCTGTCAGCTTGCGATGCCTGGATAATTCAGGGCCTTTAAGGTCCAGAAGGAAAGGGTAGATCTTGACCGCATCGTCTGATTCCCACATGGAAGCAATGTCCGCTGGACGCGGTATACCCTTCCCCGGCAGAGCAGCTTTCAAAATCATGTCGATGCCCCCAAGCAAGTCATTTCGGAACAAACACACCATCAGTTCTTTAGCCGTTGCCTTCGAAGTGGCAACATCCAAGAGTGATGCAAGAAACCTTGATGATACTTGAGTGTTGTCTCGGGAAAATTCATTACGCTCCAAATGACCCTTTCCGAGTACCATCTTCACTGCTGCAATCGAAACTGGATCGTCCTCAAGCAGGATACGCTTAAGGCGCTGGTTCGAAACCTCCTGGAAGGCAATCTTCCTTTCCATTTCCATTAAGGAGACAGGAGTGTCGATGCCAAAAGATTCAAGCCCTTCCGCCATGATGATAATCGTGAACTTCGACTTGGATTGTCTCGCCATTGCCTGAAAAATGAACGGTGCACCCTGCAAAAGAAACACAAAGACAAATGCCAAGAAGCCAAGCCTATGTTTAGGAACTGACTTCGAGGGATTAATATGAAACCTGAATAATGATCCGTCAGTCATTGTATACGGAGCAGATTTAAACACAATGCAATCTATCCTTCGCATGAGATTGAAAGCATCCCCAGTCTCTTCACCTAAGAATTGTGATCAATGCGAATTAAGGTGGTATCCATATGTCACTTCCACGCCCAGACCAAGGAGAAACGTACGCTACGTGTCCCACCGCAAGCCTCGTGGTAACAAGCCATCATGCCTCAAACCACTCTATGAAATCGAATTATATGGCTAGCGATTACCCTACAATGATCATCTAAAAACCGCTAAATTTAGCTGGATGGTGAGACTGCTGCAAGCCGAGTCTGCATTATACCCATCCGTCCCATCCTCCACCTCACAACCACCTAGACTTCCCATGCCAGTGTGAGGAGCGAGGGGGGAGCCCACCCATCCACCCACTCCTCAATTAACAACTTTGGTTGTGAAGCATTTTGTCATTTTCTTTTGAAATGATTTTCTATGCTTGAAAATTGGAGTCTAAGAGAAACAAGTGATGCTCTCACACATATTTATTATTTGGTGTGATAAATAAAGTTTCCACCCTTGAGTCCATTTCTTATTTGTATTATAAATTATAAATCTTTCTCCCAAGTCCATTTCCTATAAATAAATAATATTACAAAAAGTTGACATATACATCTTTTGACATGTTTATATGGTGATGGATCAAGAACATAAAAATTCATTCTATATTGTGAGGATTATGCTGTGAAAATGTTTAAAGACTATTCAAGATAAATGTTTGTACATGATAATGTGTCAAGAAGTTAACTACTCATCATCTACTATAATATATATGTTTTGCAAGTGTTGTGAAGATTATGTATCCTTTGCTTAATTGAGTGGTTCCAATCAAAAGATTAAATATACTGTAATCTTTTTATGAAATATCTCATGGAATACCAATTGAAAACATTTTTTTTTTTTTAGATAAATCATTTCATGGACCTCTTTGGATTAAACTAAATTAAGATATGTAAGAACAAGGGAGCATTAGGAAATACATTGCTCAAGAATCTTAAATAAGCCTTCTCTCTCATTGCAATTTATGGTGGATTATTTCTTTCAAAGTATTGAGAATGCTTTGCCTATTTTCTAGTTGGAAGTTTTCATTCTAGAAGGCTCATCTCTTGATATATATTATACTCATTCTTAACCAATTATCAAGTTAATAATTAGTGCATTTATTTACAGTTAATCTTTTCTTTTCAATTTGTGCAATTTTGGAATTTGTAACTCTACTAGTATTCCTAGAAATATTGAAGTTGTTTAGCATCAACTAATAAAGTTGTTTAGCATCAATCAATAAATATTCAAGACAAACCATGAAGGATAGCAATGATCAATGCTAGGTAAGGGAAGCAAAAGCACTCAAAAACACATAAGCCTTGAAGTATACACACAAATACATAGTATACACAAATTAATACAAAGTATATGCATGAATACAAGGTATACACATGAAAACATGTAAGTCAAAATGTATACATTGGAATACATGTAAGTCACAAAGTATACACATAAGTTGTAAAGTATACACTTGAATACACATAACTTATATCTATTGTTCAAACCATGGATTTATAATGCAAATATGGACACCATCGATAACAAATATTTGTATTAACCAAATAGCCATGTAGGCATACATCAATATATGTCGATATAAGTATAAAATATATACAAAATAGCCATATAGGAATACAATGTCAAATATATCCAATACAAAATATGTACAAAAATACCATATAGGCATACAACAAAGGACTTTGAAATCAAAATTCATTGCTATCCATGCTCTTGAAATAAACTCTTTCCCTTTTCTTGTCGATTGGATGGTGATAGGTCTGTCACTTGTTTATTCTGAGGTCGAGGAGTGCTCCTGGTGCTCCTCCTGGGGTTTAGTTCTTGGTCAAGTCTTATTTGTTACAATAACAAGTAAAAATAATAATATATAGAAACTACATTATAAAAAATGATATATTTAACAAAATAATCACTTACTACCATCTGATGATCACTCTCCATGAGGAAAATATTCAAATTCCCATGTTGAGGCATGTTGAAGCCCTATAGAAACCATCCAAAGAGAAATTAAACTATGAATCAATAATGGTTTTATTTTTCACTAACTAGTAGCTTTAACAACAAATGTAAATTGAAATTTAGTAATTTGCCTCATACCTCTCCTGTGAGAGCCATCGAGGAGTCTATAGAAGATGAAACACTGAGCTCCATTTCCCTATGAACATTCGGAGGTGTATCCACTTGCAACATTTGAAAATAAAACAACAAATTAATCAATCACGAAAACTATAATAGCAATCCACGTCATGGCTTATAATGTATGAGATAATGAACAAAATTTTGAGTACTTATTAAACTATATATTTTTGACTATCATGCTTACTATTTTCCCTATCCATAGCTTGTTCAAAAGCACCTATTTTTAGGCTTTTACCCATAGCATTAAGGTGGCAAACTATTTAAAAAAATGCTTTCGTAGACATGTATGATAACTATGGTGGCATAGAGAAGGAAATGAATTGTTTGAAAAAATGCCTCAAAAAATGGCGTTTCATGGTGATGGAATTCCATTACAAACAAATGTGTCATGGCATTCCATTGCCATAAGACCACAATTCTTTGAGGCATTTTTTCAAATAGTTCATTTCCTTCTCTATGGTATTATGTTGGGATGGGGTGGATGGTACAGTGTGGTCTTGGTTATGAGATGGAGGGAAATAATGGCATGAAGAGGAAGGGGTGGGGACATGAACAAGTGGAATAAAAGGTGGAAGGTTCCATGGATTGGTAAATTGAGGATGAGGACCTTGAAAAGAATTTGGAGGGGAATTTTGGAGAAATGGTTGGTTTCTATTCTTCAAGTAGTGAGATGTTTGAAAAAATTCCTCAGAGAAATGTGGTCTCATGGTGATGGAATGGCATTCCATCACCATGAGACCACATTTCTTCAAGGTATTTTTTCATACTACTCACTGCCTTGACTATGATATTGCTAACTATTATTCTTTGATATATTTTTTCCAAGCATTCATAGTTTGTTAGAAAGCACCTATTTTAGGATTTTAGCCATAGCATCAAGGAAGTGAATAGTTTGATAAAATGCTTTGGTACACATGTATAGAAAATATGGTAGCATAGAAAAGGTGGTGAGTTGTTTGAAGAAATTCCTCGAAGAAATGCACTCATAATAGTAAGCAATAGCATAGACAAGGTAGTGAGTAGTTTGAAAAAATGCCTTGAAGAAATGCAGTCTCATGGTGATGGAATGCCATTCCATCACCATGAGACTGCATTTCTTGAAGGCATTTTTTCAAACTACTCACTACCTTGTCTATGCTATTGCTTACTATTATGCTTTGATAGATGTTTTCCAAGTATCCATAGTTTGTTGGAAAGCACCTTTTTTAGGCTTTTAGCCATAACAACAAGGAAATGAACTATTTGATAAAATGCTTTGGTATACATGTATGGAAAATGTGGTAGCATAAAAAAGGTGGTGAGTTGTTTGAAAAAATTCCTCAAAGAAATTGGGTC
This sequence comes from Sequoia sempervirens, assembly GCA_007258455.2. Taxonomy (NCBI): domain Eukaryota; kingdom Viridiplantae; phylum Streptophyta; class Pinopsida; order Cupressales; family Cupressaceae; genus Sequoia; species Sequoia sempervirens. The sequence goes on along the minus strand of VDFB02271358.1, from coordinate 83,756,364 downwards.
TCATGGTGATGGACATCACCATGAGACCACATTTCTTTGAGAAATTTTTTCAAACAACTCATTGCCTTGTCTATGTTGTTTCTTACTATTATTCTTTCATATATTTCTTCCAAGCATCCATAGCATAGACAAGGCAGTGAACTGTTTGAAAAGATTCCTTAGTAAAATTTTGTCTCATGGAATGCCCTGACAAGCAAATGCAATTGGAAGCTACTCCTTCTTATTAATTATGCTATGTGAAGTAATTGCATCATTGCTTATGTTGAATTTCTAAACAACTATATTGTAGTTGAAATTTTGTCATCTATCAACATCTAGTTATTAGTTATGGAATGTGAAGTAATGCTTTGAGTTTGAAAGGTGTGCAATGCAATGTAATCAAAAATATGAATATAAACTACATAAATCTATTAAGTACAATTCATTAGTTAAACTCTTTATTCTATTACCTGTGTGTAGGTTTTTCTAAATCCACTGGTACTAGGGGGTGTTCCCTCAAAACCTCCAATATTAGCCTATTCAACATCCAAAATCACATATTAGAATACCATTCATAAAACAATGCTATTAACATGTAATAAATTTATAATTGTTTACTAGTTACATACCTCAATGGTAGATGTAGTGGAGTAATAAGCAGGTGTATGGCCGGTGTATCCAATATCAACACTGTGACCCTAAAATTTCATTAAAATCATAAAACTAAATTAGTTAATCTTGCATTTCAAAATTGAAATTTAATAAATTAAATCCAATGAACATGCTAACATTTACCTAAGTATTGATGTCATAGGCCTCATTCAAAATTTCAGCTTCCCTCACCATCTCCATAGCTGCAAACATATCCTATGTAGTAGCCTCCTAAGTGTCAATGGGGTCCTATGAACAAGTCGCCTCGCAAGCTTGACACAAATGGGATTGAAGCCCACCACTCAAAGACTCCCCTAGATGGCATTGTAGTATAGGGATGGCATGTTGGATGGCACTCTAGGTCAAAGAGTTGATGACCTACAAAGTGTCTACCTGGGCACCCTCCTTCGCGATGGAAGGGATAACAATGTCCTCATGAGGTGGCCTAGCAAGAGGTCATCTCACTTTCCACCTAGGATCTTGATGCGCACTGGGTCTATCTTCATATCAAAATAATTTGGGATTTTGTTCAGGATGGACTCACAATATAGTTTCCTCAGGAAATATTGTGAGACTTTGCAATTGTTGCATGACGGGTAATAAAAAACCATGTACCACCTATCCCAAAGAAAGGTCCTAATCTATTGGTGGTGGAACCAATGGATAGGAAACCTCTTCGCATTGAGGTTAAGATTTGCATTTGTGTGGGTTAGTGAATAATGAGCACAAATCTAATTTTGTAATTTTTAGATCTTTTACATCTTTATATGGTAATTTATCTCGATAAAAATTCCTAGTCACCTGCCTCCTATCTTTCCAATCAGTTAATTGTTTGTTAATTGAATCTACATGTTTTAACATTTCTTTCAGTGAATTTGCAAGTGTTTTTCTTTCCATGGTTGAACTATTTGGATTGTTCAACCTTGTGATTAAATCCTCAAATTATTTTTTATTGTTTTCAATTTCACTCATTAAATTTTGTTGAGTGCCAGGAGGATGTTGAGGGATTGGTGGAGGAGATTGTTGTTGTGGTTGTTGAACTTGAGGATTTTTTTGATGTTGTTGTTGCTCTGCTTCTTGAGGATTTTGTTCTTGTTGATGTTGCTCTGCTTGTTGAGGATTTTGAGGAGAGTTTTGAAGAGGGTTTGCAGGTTCATTAACATCTCCTACAAATTCAACAAATAAATATAAAAAACAACCTAAAACTAACAAATTTGCAACAAAAAACAATCCTTACCTCTTAGACCTCCTCATCAATGTGACAACATCCTGGAAATGAAACAACAACAATTTAATGAAAAAATTGAAAGATTCACTCCTCCCATAATGTGAGCGCAAAAGAAGGGCTTTTGGCCATGTGCAGAAGAAAAAAATAGTCACAATGCAAATAAATTTTATTTCCTTTTTTTTTGCTTTTAATTGCTCATAACACGAGCGTGTTATAACACACTCACGTTATATGCTTTGTGTAGCTGATTCTTAGGCTCAGCACACCAAGCCATAACATGAGCATGTTATAACATGCCTGTGTTATGAGCTATCAAATTTTTTTCTAAATTTGGCCACAAATTGGTCCCCTATCTTTTTTCACCCGCCTTGTTGAGGATGTTGAGAAAAATGTGAAAAGAAGAAAACATGTTGTGCATGTGTAGTTGAGACCATGAGGAAGTTTTGTGAGTACATGGAGCTATTATTTTGTTGTAGAGTCTAAAGATGAGTTGGAATGAATTAATGAGTTGAGATGATGGTTTTGTGATGCAAGAGCATCCGAGTATAGACACAATCAACATCACACAAAAAAATAAGCTTTTAGGAAATGGGTAAGCTTTCATGATGAATCCTTGCATAGGAAATTATTTAAAAGCATACTAGATTTAATGGTGAATATTTTACAGTCATATCTTGCATGGTTTGGGAGAATTTAATTTTCTTTATTTTTTGCTGACGATTTTGAAGAAAATTAAGTTTTGGAGTTTTATTAGTGTTGGGACAAAATGGCTTGGTGGAAAGCTTAGGAATGTTATTTTACACATCCAAAATTTCATGTAAAGAGGAGCTTCTGGGAAGATGATATGAAAAAAGTCATTTTTGAGCCTTCTGGTGCACTTTACTGTAGTTGCACAAGAGGATTTAAAAAAAAAAAAGTATGTAGACTCAAAGTTATTATTGGAGGGATTTTAATCAAGTTTTAATATTAATATTAATATTTTGAAATATCAATTTGGTTGTCCTTTTAATTCTAAGTGCTACATCAAACAAGATAAATGAAAGGTTTTCAATGACCCTTCAATGCCTCATATAGGAATTTAAAAAGAATTTACAAATGGGAGAAGCTAATAAAAAATAAAATATTGCTACAAATTTGAGGCTGATTTCTCCCAAGGAAATTGAGAGATCTCAACCCATGAGAAGGGCTTGTGAAGGAAATTGTTGTGAGAGTGTGAGAGGAAAGAGAGGATTGTTTTTCTAGAGTTTGAGAGGCCATGAGAGGCCAAGTTTGTTGCAGATTTTTATGATGAGATATTGTATGTAATTTGTTGTTGATTTCAATAAAAGGAAGCATGTGTGTTACTTGCAATATGTTTGAAATCTAATTTTTTGAATTGTGAGTGTGTATTTGGCAGAGGGTGTCCCTTCTACATCAATTAGTATTAGATGTAGAGGTCTTGAGCATGCAGAGTCTACACCAGGACTTTTGGGTGGAAAAGAGAAGTCATGAAGCTATGGATAGTAGGTTTTGAACTTTGTGCATGTTACATGTTGAGGTTGTGTGGAAAGTGTTTGAAAAAATATCTTGGAAGCTAGGAGAATTTTTTATGATGAAGAAAGAATTTATGAAGCCACAAAAAGAGAAGCAAGAGACCATCCAAAGGAGCAATGTGTTTCAAACTATTTGTAGGTTAGGATGAAAGTGTTGCAGAGTGGTTGTGGATAGTAGTAGCACAGATAATTTGGTGTCATTAGAGATGGTTGAGAAGTTGAAATTTAAGAGAAGAAAGCATCCAAACCCATACAATATTTATTGGTTGAAAGGAGTTCATTAGATATGGGTAAGTGAATAATTTATTATTGATTTTTAGATTAGTAGATATAAGGATGAGATTGTATGTGATATAGTACCCATGGATATTTGCCATATTTTTTTGTGTCAACCATGGCTCTATGATAGAGAAGCTATACATAATGGCAAAGAAAATACATATAACATAATAAAGGATGGGGAAGAGTATGTTTTGAGTTCATTGTAGGGTAAACAAGAGGAAGTGGTGAAAGAAGTTGCAGTAGTATGCCCTAATGGAGGCATAGAGAAAGAGGTTAAAAAAGAACCTCAGAAAGTGCAATAGTGGTTGAGGATAAAGAAAAAAGAGAAGAGGCTATCATAGAGGTTTCTAAGGATGAAAATAAAAAGGATATAGTTGTAGAGGAAGATAGTGAGATTGCAACAAAGATCGAGGAGCAATGTAATGTTGTAGCAGTTGAAGAGGATAATGTTACAACAGTCGTGATTCCTTTGGAGGACACGATGATGGTGGTAGTCGTGGCTGTTGAATATGAAAAAGTTGTGGTAGAGGATGAGCAAGATGTTGTCACAGTAGTAAAGAAGGAAGAGAATGGTGAAGTTGTAGGTGCAAATTTATATGCAAATGTTGTAGATTGTGATGAGGGATTTTGGTGGAGGAGGTCAGATGATGATGGGTTGGATCCCATGAAGGATGTGAGGAATGGAGAGAGTCTTTGGAAGAGGTTGGGCTATGGTTCCACATGAGTCCATGAGAGTAAGCAAAAGAAGGTGCACACTTGGTGGAGGAGGATGGCAAGTGTCCTGGCTAAGTGCTGGAAGAGGCAGAGGAAGAAATTATTTTTGTCTAATTCAATGATGGATTTCACTATAGGGTGCATTCAACCTAAAAGAGTAGTCTCACTATTCAACTCCATTTTGTGAGTCATACTCACAAAATTTTCCTGTGTGACGTGTCTGATGTAGGAGCATCCGGGTATAGACACAATCAACATCGCACCAAAAAAAATTCTTTTAGGAAATAGGCAAGCTTTCATGATGAATCCTTGCATAGGAAAATTTTTAAAACCATCTTAGATTTAATGGTGAAGATTTTGCATTCATATCTTGCATGGTTTGGGAGAATTTAATTTTCTCTATTCTTGGTTGATGATTTTGAAGAAAATTAATTTTTGGAGTTTTATTAGTGTTGGGACAAAATGGATTGGTGGAAAGCTTAGGAATTCTATTGTACACATCCAAAATTTCATTCAAAGAGGATCTTCTAGAAAGAAGATACATGCATAAAGTCATTTTTCAACCTTCTGGTGCACTTTGCTACAATTGCTTAAAAGAATTTTAAAAAAAATTATGTCGACTCAAAGGTATTATTGGAGGGATTTTAATTATTTTAATATTAATATTTTTAAATATCATTTTGGTTGTCCTTTTCATTCTAAGTGCTACATACAACAAGATAAATGAAAGGTTTTTGAAGACCCTTCAATGCCTCATAGTGGAATTTGAAAAGAATTTACAGATGGGAGAAGCTAATAATAAAATATTGCTATAGGTTTGAGGAAGATTTCTCCCATGGAAATTGAGAGATCTCAACCCATGAGAGGGGCTTGTGAATGAAATTATTGTGAGAGTGTGAGAGGAAAGAGATGAGTTTTTTTTTGTAGAGTTTGAGAGGCCATGAGAGGCCAAGTTTGTTGTAGATTTTTATGATGAGATATTGTATGTAATTTGTTTCTGATTTCAATAAAAGGAAGCATGTGTGTTATTTGCAATATGTTTGAAATCTAATTTTGTGAATTGTGAGTGTTTGTATTTGGCAGAGGGTGTCCCTTCTATATCATTCTAGTACTTGGTTTCCAAGTGCTTTTGAGAAAATTTAATAAACAAAGTAAACTATGTGGTGCAAATGTTCATAATGTGCTTTGGTATTGTGCTTCACATTATTTCTGTGTTGATGTTATGCTTGTATGGACCTTATAAGTTATTCAAGGTTGACAGAGGTTGCTATATTTAGAATTTGGGTTTTTGGATCATTGTACAGTGCGAGATATTTTCACCAATATGTGAACCAATTTTTTAATAATATTTTTTCGTGATCTGGGAGAAATGTATTTTCTCTACATTTCTCCATTATTTGGATTCAGGTTGTGTTGATTTGAGAAGTTTCTTATAATTATTTTATCTTTATGTGTTCAAGGTTTTACTTTTTGGTGCAATACAGTGTAAGTTTCATTTATCAGTATGCAAACAAGGGTTATCAATTGTCTTCATGAGTTGAAGTATTTGTTGATGCAATCTTGGATGAAGTCGTTGATGAATCTTAAGTAGTTTGCAAATTATTCTGGATTGAGTTCAAGTAAACTATGTTGTCTAAAACTTTCGGCTTGATTTATAGAAATATGTACTTAATGTCTATGGTGTTTTGCACGGGTGTTGGCCAACCTTGTGTTTAACACTACATGCGATGCTTGTAGAAGCATGTTAAAGTGTTTTGGGATCTATTTGGGTCCTAATAAAGGATTTATTTATTTCGCCTTTCATTCCTATCCACCATGGGAATGTTTCGGTACCGACCTATTTCAAATTTGAATGTATAATGGCTAGTGGTTGACATTTGGGAAATGTTTTGAGATATAACTTGATATAATTATGTATAGTGTTGATGCAAGAGAAAGTGTGAAAGATTAAGAAGCAAGATAGATGTAAAGAGTGATGTGAGTGAAGTGTATGTGATGCGAATTTGAGTAGAGCAATGTGAAATTCAAGTTAGGGTTCCTAAAGGCATCCAAAATTTTCCATGTGAGACTACAAAAGTGTGCAAACAATTGTGGTGGAATCCTTGTTGCATTGATAATTTTTTCTCTATGTAACATTCTTCTTCTATCTTTTATTCTTTTTGTGATAGTGAGTCCTAGCTGTGAGCCTTTTTGGATAGTGTGTCCTATTCTAGCAGTGAGACGCTTTGTACTAATTTTTCTATTACTTATATTGTGAGCTAATCCTCACTGTGGTTTTTCCGTCATTGGGTTTTCCATGAAAGTCTGGTGTTCTCATGTGTATGGCGTTGTGATTTTAGTTTCTATTATCTACATTACATGTCTAATCAATCTACTAGAATAAGGACTTAATGAATGCTTGTGGATTTGATTATTCTTGAGGGTTTCTAAAGGTTTAATTTGCTACGATTGATTCACCCCCCCTCTCAATTGTCTTTTTCATTTCAACACTAATAAATATCTTCTTGGGTGATGGATGTGAAAGGATCTGGAGTATTGCCACAAAATTTATATTTCCAAGCATCTAATGATTTCATCTCACCACAACCATCAAGTACTAAAGGTAATCAACATTCTTTAAGGGTCTTGAAATTATTCAATTTATCCTTAAGCATCAAATGAAATCTATTTTGGAATGTGTAGATGTCATTTAGGAACCCAATGATATCATAAGTTTTTTATATTTTTACAGGGGCACTATAATTATATTTTTCATTTCCATGTACTGAATACTCATCTCAAGACTAACTCATTATTAGCTTGGTTGATTTGATATTTCCTCAAATTATCATAACAAGCTCAAACATCATCTAAATTATGCAAAATATAAGACATAGGACTATGGTTTAAAATATTATTGGGGTATGTGCAGGATCATGATGGGCCAAAAAGTGGCGATATGATGTGTATGTGTAGGGTATATGTGGTTGACTACTTTTTTTTTTCCCAAAATTGATGAAACGAAAAGGGTTTTTAAAGGAGATTCTCATATTTCCACCAATATAAATTATGTTTTATTTTGAATTTAATAAATAATTATTATTCATTTTCTATTTGAATTATGACTAAATTCCTGATTGATAGGCTGATTGAAAAACATCTATAGCTTTCAAATGGTATCACATTTTTTGAATCCGAAACATGTGTCACATTCTATGCTTCGCATACTATAAGATTAGAAAAAATGAATTTCATGAAGCTTTGACCAAGTTAAGGTGGTCAGACATACGATTTTTTATATTTTTAAAATTTGTAATAAAAAAATCATAATTAATTATTTACTTAAATAATTACAAAAAATTATGCATCACATTGGGACATGAGTCCTCTACTTATATCTAAAATCTTATAAAAAAATATTATCATTTTATTGTGGTTAGGGTGGTCAGACAAACACCTACTTATTTTTTCCTTGAAATTTAAGTACTACTGCATTGAAATTTCAAATTTTCACCAAATAGATTATTTAAAAAATAAAAAATAAACCTAGTAGTTTAGAAACTACATTCAATTTTCTACATATTCTATTCTTACATATTTTTGAAATAATATAGATAAATTATTTAAATTTTTACGTCAAGTTGCCTAACTCTAATTTTTCTAAATTTTTCACCACTTAAGGGCCTATTTTTTCCATTATGATCCTACACATACCCATTGATTAAGTCAATACTATATTTCCTTCCTTTATGTTTTAGCTTAGTCTCTATATTTTAACTTTGTTTCAATTTCTCCTTCAATTCTACAATCCTTAACATAAACATATCCATATATTGCTGGTATATATTTCTTATGGCATCTAGAGTAATTAAACACTCTAATACAATATACTTCAAAGAAGTGACCATTTATTTAATATTATTATAGTTTTACAACAACTTAATGTGATCTTTCTACAATTTCTTGAAATCTTCTTGCAACTTCTTTGTGACTACTTCACAAAACATGGTCATGTTGACTACCAAGGATGTTTCTTGAGGAGTGGTGGTATCACTTAGTATTCTTATGATTAATTTCCTTGTGAGCTCATTTATGTCCCTACCTACTTGAGACTTGTTATGCTCAAGAGGTATAACCTACATAGCTAAGGTTTCATACTTTGTACTAAACCCTAACCCAAAGTATAATTATTTTTCTTTCTCTTCAAAGGTTAATATGTCTTATCATTATTATGTCATCTTTTCATATCCAAGGCTATGGTAGAATCTATTTTCCAAACTAAAAAGAGTATACATCTAGTTTATCTAACCAATATTCTTTCTTCTTTTGGATTTATCCTCATATATAAAAGACAATATCCATGAGGTACCTTGAGCTATATCGTCATTATTGGTCTCTTTAGCCTATTTATTTTTATCTTGAATCCTTTGTAGGATTGCATCAAAATTCTTCTTCAAAGTTAGAGTTTAGAACTCAACAGATTTGATGAACTCATCATAAAAATTATAACCCTTATGAGAGAAAAAATATATATGTGAGGAATAGTAGGCATGCATTGGTCAATAAAGAACAACCCAAGTCCTCATTTTCATACTATAAAACCCTTAAGAAATTTTGTAAACCATGATGCATTCCTATGTAGATTTTGATATGTGGGAAAAGTGAAACCCTAGGACTCCACCTTAGTAATATTTCAATACTTTCCCCAAAATATGCATATCATTTAAATTCGAGATCAACTAGGATATGAGATTGACTAGCAACCTAAAGGTGAGTCAATCAATCTTAGGATTTGAATTGTGTTGGAAACTTACAGCCATTTAAAGAAAATTTCCACATAACCCAAAAGAGAAATCTATGCAACTAAGTATTCAAAATCCACATGCAAGAGAATAGACAACATACCCATGAAAATATGACACAAGATATATGTTGGGAAAACCCTCAAGAAGAAAAAAACCTAGCCTCCAAAAGCATCCATATCTCATGTATTATTCAGCAATAAAGATTACAATATATCTTCAAAGTCTTCATGAATACCATTGAAGCATCAAGCCCTCTCCAAGCAATCCATGTGAACAAGCATGTAACCACACATCCCATGCCATGCCTCAAACCCTCATAAATGCTAACCAGAGCTTACATTCAAACTTTCCTCAACCTAAACAACTACCCTTGTGGTTGCTTTTATAGAAATAAGCTCCCACAAAGCCACCAAGTGGTATCACGCAAAACCATGTGACTAAAACCATGAGATTACAAAACCATGTCCCCATATTTAATATTGGGTACTTTATTTATTTATTTTTCCCAATAATAAATAATTACATTTTAGCAACTTAACTTATGTCCCAATGTTACATGCAACATAAAGTGGCCCCAAGAATAATTACATTAAATATATTATGTAAGGTGTACAACAACTTTTCCTAACAAATTGGAGGGTTTGGAGTGAGTTTTGTATGAAATGAAATGATTCAAAATTACTATGAGAATGTACTATTTTGATGCAAATATAGAAAAAAATGAAACTAAAAGTCAAATTCTAATACTAAATCTAAACAGAGCAAAGTACTATGCACTTGTAGTTTAAATTTGAGATGATTTTAGATGGACTAGGGTGCAAGGATGCCCTAGTCCAGGTATCTAAAATTGAAATATTCTTTCACAGTCCTCAAGTACCTAGTATGCAACTTCTCTCCTTCAGAGGCTTGAACTGTCAAATCTTTGTTTATTGATGAGATATTATAGTTTCCATATCTTTTCAAATTTTAGGGCTTGTATGCATGAATGAGTGAATTGTCTTCAAATCTCCCTTCAATCATCTTAAGATATGTACCTACACATTCAAAAGGAGAGGGAGGGTTGTGCCATATAGGGGATTTCCTTAGTCAAACCCTGTGTTGGTGTTCCCACCCCCACAATGGAAAAATTGATGATAAAGAGAGCTTATTCTTTTGAAGGATAAAGGATAAATGATAAATGAATGATGAATCAACAATGAATTGCAACTCACCACCCAAATCTGATTTCCTTGAAGGATTGAAGTCACACAAATCTCCTCAAGGCTTGATTACAATTTGACTTGATTTGCTTTGAATACCTACAAGTACATTAGTACTTCACAAAAAAATGTATGCATAAACATGAATAAACTCACATAAAACTTGACATGATGCTTCAATGTTAAAATGTAATAAATCTCTAAATTATGCTCTTGACTAATCTTGAATGATTTTTAGGACACTTGATTTTCTCAACTGAATTCTCTTTAGCTTGCTTCCTCCTTTAAAATTGTGAAATTACTTGGTATTTATATGAAGCTGCTCTAACTTTTAGAAAATTAAATCCTAATGGTCGACCATCTGAATTTGAATTTCAAATATTAAAATACTACCGCCAACACTTTAAATTTTGTGACCATATTAAGGGGACTAGGGTTCAAGGATGCCCTAGTCCAAATCCCTCAATCTTTAGGATCCAAACTGCTAATAGAAACATTTATTAAATGTTTATTTGGATCTTGCATATTTAATTTCTTATTAAATGTTAAGATAGGCCATAGAATGCTTTAAGAAATTAGGAACACAGGGGAGCAAACGTAGTGTGAAATTGTCGAGGGTGACAATTTACAATGCTACAGATTTAAATAAGAATTTAGTTTATAAAAACTCTCAAAAAAACCTATGATCAATGCTCTTATTCAACACAAAAAATTTGCATGTCAATCAAAATCTAGAATTAAAAGATCTAGTTAAGTATAATTATACCAATTTATCTAGAAAAAATACTCCAACCAAAATGCCAAGCTCTTTCTCCCTTTGTTGCCTCTATCACCACCACTACCACACACACATCCCTTTTTTATTTCTTCAACATCCCTTTTTTATTTCTTCCTTTTTTGTTATAGCTTGTCCTCACTTGAAACTCCTCTCCATGAACTTCACATTAATTCCCCACTTCCTTCCTTATTCAATGCAGGTGAAGTCGGTATTAACATCAGTTTGTTGGAGTGTTTCTACATGTCATGCACAATACTCTCTCATTAATTCATATTAATGCATGCACTTTTCCACTTCACATATTTCATAATAGCTTGGTCAAGCTTCAATTCAAATTTCTTTTAAAAGAAGATATTTATAATAACTTTATATATATATCCACTTTTCTATTTGAATATCTCTAAATATATGTAATAATTAACTATATATATATATAAATATATGTCGAGAGGCATATTATAATGACATCAACGAGTATGTGTACATTTTTATTCTCCCCATTTAAATTGACGTCTACTAACACGTCACAAAGTAAAAGATCTATCAATAGATTTATGCTTTTGGATCAAATTTTAAAGTAGTTTACATAATGCAAAAATTTCCTTTTTTAGCTAAATGGAATTAATTCTATGCACTCAAATAAATTAATCAATATTTTAAATTAGGTATTTATTTTGATTTTAATCTTCTTGATATCATTGGATCACATTAGGACATTTTACAAAAGGAGCCTATTGCAACTACAATAGATTTGATGAAACAAAAAAATAAAATAAAAGAGATTTGATGAAACAAGAAAATTGAATCAAAGAGATTTGATGAAACAAAAAGAAAAAATAAATAAATAAATTTAATAAAAATAATTCAAATATTTGCATAAACTAAAATAACAAACAAATAAATAAATAATATTTTGTATCCCAAAGAGCAATCAAAGATTTGATCACAAAGATAAATCAATCAAAAAAGAAAATTAGAGAATGATAACTCTTAGTGTATTATATATATATAATACATCTATGCTAGTTATATATTCCCTAGCATTATTCATAAGTGAATAATTATGAAATCTTTTGAGATGAAATCATATCAAGCTTAAATCGTTTTCACTAGAAAATACACAAGATGAGAAGTAAAAAATTACTTATCAAGGCAATATGATCAAAGAGCCAAGAACACTCAAAACTAAAATGTTATTGCAACACATGGTACCCTTTCACCTACAACTCATGGCCAACATCATAACTATATAAGTAATAAGACATTAGCGTGTGTGTGTGTGTGTGTGTGTGTGTGTGTGTGAGAGAGAGAGAGAGAGAGAGAGAGAGAGAGAGATTTATCATAGTCATGGTGCACATGTCATTCTTCTGGATCTACTTCCCTCTCTTTGTTGATGTTGTCCCTCTTGGTTTGGGAGGGGAAAACTAATTTCTTGCATCCACCTCAGAGAGAGAGAGAGAGAGAGAGAGAGAGAGAGAGAGATTTATCATAGTCATGGTGCACATGTCATTCTTCTGGATCTACTTCCCTCTCTTTGTTGATGTTGTCCCTCTTGGTTTGGGAGGGGAAAACTAATTTCTTGCATCCACCTCAGAGAGAGAGAGAGAGAGAGAGAGAGAGAGAGAGAGATTTATCATAGTCATGGTGCACATGTCATTCTTCTGGATCTACTTCCCTCTCTTTGTTGATGTTGTCCCTCTTGGTTTGGGAGGGGAAAACTAATTTCTTGCATCCACCTCAGAGAGAGAGAGAGAGAGAGAGAGAGAGAGAGAGAGATTTATCAGTCATGGTGCACATGTCATTCTTCTAGATCTACTTCCCTCTCTTTGTTGATGTTGTCCCTCTTGGTTTAGGAGGGGAAAGCTAATTTCTTGCATCCACCTCATTCAACCAACAAGATAGTTAGTCCAATAATCATAGTACTATAGCATAATATAAATCATTTACTAACACCACCAAGATAATAAATTCACATCTATATCGTTCCAATCAACATCTAACTATTATTTTCTTTTATTTTAACATAAATAAAATAGTTTAGAGTATAAATGTTTACAAAACATAATTTTGGTATCTTCATTTAAAATCCATATCAAAGTGTTTAACTTAAAGTTAGTTAAAATAGCATAATCAACTTGATTCAAAAATGAGGTGTGACACTACTATGACCTTATATTAGTATAAAGATACGAAAATTTTAAGCTTTCAAATAATTATCATATAATTAACATTAACATTTATTATTCATTAAAACATTTAAATGTATAACACTATTTTCAAACATTTGATTTAGTAAATGAAATTAAATATAAAAAAGACTTTATCTTGAGTCAAAGATAAAGACTTGCCGTGAGCCAGATTTTCGCTGTTGGTCAACATCGCAAAAACAAGTGTGAAAATGATAACCCTATAAAGCAGATTTGCGTGTGGAAATATTAAGAAGATAATTAACTAGAATTAGCCATAATTGTCGTGAGTCCAGCCTTATAAAGTGGATCAGATTTGGTTTATAAATTATTCCACTTTGTCCAACGAAATGAGGTTTTGACTTAGCGTCAACATTATAAAACAGATTAGATGTTTATTAAGACCTCATTTTCTATTGACTGGACCTGCCATGAAAGACAAAACTCTACTAAAAATTAGGTAAATTTTTTAATTGTTAATAATGTTTATTTTTTTAATTTATTATTTAAGAGCAATATATTTTCATAATGTGATTGTTTTAAATTATGTAAATATTTGAGTTAAATTAACTGTAAGTGTTATGAGTGGTTTTCTTCTAATATATTTAGTTTAAGGGATGTTTTGTTATTATTTGAGATTATTATGTTTTTGTTCTGATATTCAACTTGCATAATTGTGTAAATAGGGTGATGATTTATTACAAACACTATCTTTTTATAATGAAGATTTATAAGAAATGTTGTTTTTCCACACTTTTATAGTTGTGAAGGAAAATATAATTTCTCTGAGTGTAATCTAGACTAAACTAATAGGATGCATACAAATAAGCATAGATTAACTTAGATCTAATAAATTTTTAGTTGTGGGTCAATGTATTATGAAAAAATATCATGCTAAAGTATTGGAAATAAATGTGAACAATAAATGTACTCAATTATATCATCAAGGAATGAACGATCTATGTGAAATTTATGAAACTTGTGATGTCTCAAGATTAAGAAAAGATTACAAAAATTTATAAGTCACCTCAAAATCGATATATTCTATCTAAACTATGGAGGATTGAGTCTACACATGTAGAAATGTATTGTACTTGCAAAAATGATCTAGTAAGTCTCACAAATTTACTTCTTTTATTTTTCCCTATTTGCCTCTACTTCATTTTCCTTTTCTAATATTTAAAGACCAACACTATTTAGAAATACCTTAAATGGTCATTAGTATCAAAGGAGACATATTCTCCTAGGCCACGTCACATTAATGCATATAAATATTGAACATGGTAGACTGTAGAAATGTGTGAAAGAACAAACATAGTATGCAAGGCCCTAGAATGACATACATGCAAATTTGTTACTCCTTTTAGCTCACTAAATCCAAATGTTTCAATATTAATTATTCATTTTAATCCTCTAGGGTGAGAGGATTTATGGATTCCAAATGTGTAAAATGAATGCTAATGAATGCCTTAAACTATTAGCACATAGCATCAAATTTTACAAAAAGTGTACATAGTCACCTTGAAGTAGGAAAATAAAAGGGGTAGTTCACCAATAATTTGAATTTAAGTTTTATAAAAGAAAATGGTCAAATGTGTGATCTCAAGGTTGATCTTGTGACTATGGAAATGACATTGGGTGAGCAAACAATCATATCCAAGCATATAATGGATATATGGAGGTTGGTATAGGAATAAGTGTAATAAATGTGATGTTATGGTGAATATATAAGAATAAGGTTGGGGCTAACTACACAAGAATGTGTGTGTATACTGAATGAACTCAATTTTGTGTAAGATTGTATCATTTGACATGTACATGCACTAAGATATTTTTTCAAAATTGACATAAAAATATATGGAAAATGACAGTATGCAAATTTCACCATTACATTAATGTAGGGAATAAAATACACTAGGTAAAAATATATATGGGGGATAAATTAATATTATTGAAACCCTAGATAAATTAGTAGTTGAGAATAATAATTGAGTAATATGAGATTAGAAGTAGATTGAATTAAGAAAGAAAAAGTAAAGCTTACCTTGAAATTGATATAATGTTGACTTCCACTATTGAGATGTCATAATAGGCTAAAGCCTAATAGTGTTTTCCACTTTTAGCATTATTTGGCTACCAAGATTATCATTTTTGGCATTGAGCATATTTTGTAACTATATATAGTAAATAAATTGTCAAAGAATTTAGAGATAATGTAAACTAGTGGTTTGTGTCATTTTCTTTGTAGACTCAATGTATAATTTTAGAATTAAAAATAATCTATTTTTTGTTTGATTTTTGATATTTTAAAAAACACCTTTTTTAAATTGTAATTTTTCACCACAATGCATAACATTTAGTGCAAAATAAAACTTGTCCATGATTTCTTGGAATTAGATCATTAATTTCAATATTTAATAAGTAGGTATTTCTAATAATTTCTTCTGAAATAGTTTAGTTATTTCTAATTTTTAAATTGGTACTAACAAAAATTTAGACCTACATTTTATTGTTATGTATTTCTCTTTGCCTATTTATTGAAATAAATACATCAATATAGAGTATGGTGTAAGTTTTAAAATCTTTTTGACCTATTTTTTTTACTATATAAAATGAAGCTCTTTATTTTTGTAATGGGCCTCTCTTGGTTATAATATATAAATAAAAATATATAATGCTAAAAAACATATTATAAATTAATCTTTTTAAAAATATAATTCCCATGGCTACATACTCATAAACTCTCCTCTCCAAGTGACTTCATTTGGACCCTATATTCATGACATGAAGTGACCTATTCCACTTTCTAAAATTTTAACATATGGATAGGAGGTGAAAATGTTACCATGAGGGCACTACAAATGCAATTTTTATCAAACCCTTTTCATAAAACCCCCTTTCCACATTTCAAACATTGCCTCTCCACCCTACATATATTATTTTAAGGGGGTTCAATTTAATGGTGTTTGATTAAACCCCCTCCTATGATGGGGTGTTGTGCAATAACATACAATTGTTGAATAGGTTTCAATCTAAGGTACTTTTATTGGATTTCCCTTAGATCAAACCTTATTTATTTTGGGTGTGAATTTTGATTGCATTTTTCATATTTCCCTATAAGTGGGACTCATCATTATGCTTCCACCTAATAAAGAGTTGATATCTAAAATCTAGAAATTAATTTGGTGTTAGAGACCATAGATGATTAAAACATGAAAATTTTAGGATATGGAATAAGATTGTTCTTGTGATCTATTCTACTTATTAGAATTTTGTCATGTTGGCCTAGTTTCATCCTAGGTAAAAGTAAACATTCATTACTTATAGAAAATACTTTCCTAAATGATATATACATAAGGAAAACTTTGTGGTGCTAAGAAATGCTAATGGAATTTATTATGATAGAGGGAAGGGTTTAGCTCCTTTGCTACTAGTCAAGCCCATTGAAAATAGAGAAACAAAGAATATTGGTTATTGAGTAAATTTTTGAGCATGTATGTTAGGATTTGTGAATAAGATTTGGCAATAATGTTTTCTATATTCACTGAGGGTATCTTTTTTATTTTAATTGATTAAAATAAACTATGATGATGTCTTTAAATATATCACCCTAGACACATAACTTGAGGTCTCTAAGGAATTGGGGCCACTCATGAATATTAGCATGTGGGAAAAGTGGTTTAGTCTAGAAGGAACCCTTAAGAACATAAACATGAGTATCAAGTAGTAGAAAATGAAACCAAAAATGTGCAAAGTGAGTATTTTTCTCCTCTTTATTTTACCCCAAGTTTAGTGTGCATGCAAAACAAGGTGGGCAAGCATGTCAAAGTATAATAAATACATGACAATAAAATTATATATACATTTTGAATATCAAAATTTAAGAAAATGAAATAAGTGCATACCCTCTTTGTCCACAATATGTCATAATTATCCATTGGACCTATCACATCATCAAAAGAAAAAACTAACCTATGAAATTATAAATAAAATGAGAATATAATCAATCAATAAGATTCCCTCTCAAATTGGGTGTATTATTATGGAGGGCATACAAATTAAGGAGAAAAAATGAAAATAAAATAATGACCAAAAGTTGAGATTGAAAATATAACATAATTTAGATATGTAAATCTGAATAAAAAAAACATACTTATGATATATATTGTAACTATGAAAATACAAATCAAAATTAGATTATAAAACACATTATTCTAACACATGCAAACCTCTATTTGAACGATGAGAAGATGGACACCCAATAATCTTTATTGTGCTAAGAAAATGATTATGCTTAATGTATATGGTTGCTCCATTAGCATTCTTTGGATTACGGATTTGACAACATAAGATTGCATCAAGGATTTTCTCCTAAAAAGATGGGGGTCAATTATTAACTCTTAATAAAAATATTGAAATTAATCCAGAATTCTGTTAAAACGACAAATATTTTGAAAGATTCGTTCAAATTATATGTTCATCTAAAATTGTGAATAGTATTCTCTAACTTCACACGACAAATCTACGGTCTAATCAATAGAAAAGTTATCATCTTCATGGCTATTTCGGAACATATGGCTCGCGGCTGTTAGTTGACCCCAGACTTACACTTCCCTTCGTTGACCACAGTCAACGCCCCCTTCTTTATAGTCAGTTGCCCTCTCTTTACCTGCCAAATCACCCAAACTCATGGCGCCCACAACCAAGTTATTTTTGCTTACTGTTATTCTCCTATTTGTCCTTCGCTTCTGCTGCGGATGTATCGAGAGGGAAGGGGAAACCCTTCTTCAATTCAAAGACGCCTTTAATTATTCTTTCCATCCATATCTGACGTCGTGGGAGAAGGGAAGTGATTGTTGTCTCTGAGATGGCATTTCCTACGATATCACCACCCATCATGTTGTCGGTGTTGAAATATATGGCGGTGATGGAATGGAGGGCGGCGTCCTATCTGAGAGCTTGTGCACCCTCACTTTTGTTGCAACCATTCACCTATTCAACATGGGATTAACAGGTACTCTTCCTTGGTGCTTGGGAGAACTCTCTTGACAGTAACAAACCCATATAAAAAACACAAACATTAAACACAAACCCTATGAAACTTGACAGTAACAAACCCATATAAAAAACACTCCTTCCTCAACACAATCTCCTCCAAAATTGAAAAAATACAAACTTTTCAACAACACCTTCTCCAAAATGAAACAATATAGCTCAAGCAACACAACTATAATCAACAATGCCCAATGGAAGCTAACACAAAGCAGATAGGATTGACTATTTTATTCCATTGCAACCATAACCACAAACCGGAAGCCATAAACCAAACAATATTGGTTTAAAGACTGACCTAGATGAAGAAACCCACAAAACACAAAAAATGACAAATAACAACCCATGCAAAACCATAAACACAAAATTCAAACCTTAAATCAAACAATACTCATTTTCACAAACAATATTTAGCAAAAATCAACAACACCTTATGGAAAATCCAATAAAACAATATGGCAAACATTTTCCTACATATGCACCTCTTGTCGACTATTTTAAACAAACATCTTTTCGCCAACTTTCTCTAGGCTACCTTGTTTCTCCAAGCCTCCAAACATACGTAGATAATGGAAACTATAAACACAAACCCACAAAAAATCACAATATCAAAAGCATGCAAAACCATGCACACAAAATGTGAACCATAAATCAGAGAAGGTATTTGAAACAATCAATAGTACCTTATGGAAAATCAAACAATATAACCGCCAACCACAAATCAAACAATATCACCAAGGGTTTCTTCCACATGCACCTCTTCCCACTTGCTTCAAACACACATCTTCTCGCCAACTTGCCTACACAAAAATAGGAAAAATATTATCACAACCAACACTTTTCTTTTGCATTTCTAACCATTTTCCCTTGCAAAAAATACAAAATAACCTCCACCCACCTTCACATAAGCTGTATAAAGCTTAATCCAGCTTGCACCCTCACAAAAGCTTACCCTCGTTGCTCATGACTCTCATATTAGGTATAGCAATAGAACAACACCAAACAATGCCTCATTGAAAATTTTCCAAACATTCATTTTGTTCCTCAAGGCGTTAAAGGGAAGTTGTTATTACGATGATCCCTAGTACACACAAAGAATACAACAATTAATGTTGATGCGAACTAGCGTTTAATTTCTACAACCTTCTCTATCCACGCGGCCCAACAAACACCACCCTATTCCCAAAGCAACCAACAACTTCCTTCGCCACCTTTTTCGCGGTTATCGAAAAGGAAAAAATTCAAGAGGTTGACGAAAATTATGAGCGAAGTTAAAAGCCACCTGCCACCTTGTCCCTGATCATCGAAAGCCTTTCCCCAACACTGGAAAAATCAAAAAATGGTGAGGCTGACAAAAATTCCAAGCAAAGTTGACACAAATAGCCTACCAACTAATTAGAACAAGTGCCACATTGTGGCTAATACTTGTCTTTATAGTATTGTAGTTATTGTTTTTTAATTTGATAAAAAATAAATGTAAGTTTTATTAATGTGAATAAAAATAAATACATTTTTTGTTAATTATAATGTTTTATTATTGTTAATTAGTTATTTGCATGAGCTAACTCTAACCCTAACTCTAATTCTATCCCTAACCCTAACTCTAACCCTTACAACAAATTTTAAACCATTATCCTAATCCTAGACCTATGTCTAACCCCAACTATGATTGTAACACTATCCATAACTATAAACCTAATTTTAATCACTAAATTTTAAATAAATTTAATATATTTAATAAATATTATATTACGAATTATTATATATTAAATAAATTTTATAAATAAAATA
This sequence comes from Sequoia sempervirens, assembly GCA_007258455.2. NCBI lineage: Eukaryota > Viridiplantae > Streptophyta > Pinopsida > Cupressales > Cupressaceae > Sequoia > Sequoia sempervirens. The sequence continues at coordinate 83,736,188 of VDFB02271358.1, read as the reverse complement.
AATATAAGATATACTAAAAATAATTAAAATTTAGATATAACATGTTGCAATGTGACCCAATAAATTGTGTTTCTCTAAGACAAAGTGCAGAGCTATGGGGTCTCTTTGAACATGCATGATTCACTATGTTCTTTGAAGCAAAGGATAGTTACATCGAAGAGCTTAGTTACAAATTTGCAAAAGCATGGAGTGATGGAGAGGTAAATATAGGAGGGCTTCATTTCACATTAGACAAAAATCTCATACCTCAAGCCACTGGTCTTTGATACAAAGGAAATAAAATAGCTAAGAAAAGCACGAGGAACTACCAGATCTACATCAAAAAGTTTTTCAAGGCCAAGGAAAAAGCTTAGAGGTTCTATAATGGCTATACAAGGTTGAAGCTCTTGATTACATACCACAATGTAAGTCTCTTTGTCATGAAATATTTCACTTTCAAGGGTAGATTTCAATCAGTTCATGGGTATCATTTTCCAATTTCCTGAACCACATTCACCACCTTGAGAAAATCAATATGTCCTTCTTCCTCCTTTGGTTGCTATGAAAAACTATGGAAAATGGGGCAAACACACCTTTGTATCAGGATTTAATTAGGGTTATTTGCAAATATATTCTTGCCACCACCCTACGGAAGAATTTAGTCCACAATTTTCTTGAGAATTCTCATTCCTCAAAATGCTCTGTCCAAATTGAATTGCTCGAAATCCAACATCACTCTCTAGATAAAGAACATAAAATAAAAAAGAATAAGACTCCCCCCCATGAAAGATGACCCCTCTTAGACGGAGCTCCTAAAAATTACTCCAAAAAATACAGCTCATCACCTCTTTCTTTAGGACTAATAAAGAAAAGGAAGGTGGTGATAAAAGATCCATGCCCTAAAACCCCCACCATCACAATTCTAGATGATAAATATATTAGCCTTGATAGTGGACTTACCTCCCTGGCAGTCATAGGTTGACCCACCTGGCTTTAGTTGCTTCCAAAGGGCTAGAGACTGGTAAGAAAATCAAAAAATCTACTGAAATGATGTGTGTGGCCCCTCCTGAGCTTGAGGATAGAAAAGGGGAAAATGTGGTTAGGGAGGAGAAAGAAGTATCCTTTGAGGAGGAATATTTCCCTGATAGCCTTAGGGAAACAAAATTCTTTGAGGAGGATGCTTTAAAGTCAGATGAAGAGTAGGATGCTAGTTAAGAAGATGAAGAAGACAATAATTAATAGGATGAGGAGCTTGGTGAAGATGTAGGGATAGACCTTAGAAATGTAAAGGAGAAAGAGACCATAAATGATAACTCGATAGATTTGGAAGCCATTGATGCTCCTACCAACACCCCTCTTAACTTAGAGAGTTCGAAAGAGAAAGATATTAAAAATGTGAAGACAAAAACAAAAATGCTCATGGAAAGGGTTTAGCAAATTGAAAGAATGTTGGAGAAAGATGACAATTCCAATAGGTTACACACAATGGAGGAGGCTATCAAGAACATGTGCAGAGTCATGGAGAAAATTGTGAAAAGGGTTGTAATGGGTACCATATCGGGATAGGGAAAGATTAGAAAGTAACAAAAGAAAAAAGGAAGAAGGGGTGAAGCTAACTAGTTCAGGACAATGGAGATAAAGGATTGTTGGATGTTGTGGATGTGTTGCTGATATGTGGTTGTCATTGATGTCAACACTATTGGTGTAATAGAGGTTTTATATGTCGAGGATATTGAGAAAATTGTAAAAGGAAGTGTTCTAGGTTCCCTATGGAACTGTGCAGGTCATGATGGTGCTTTGTTTTGTACGTTGAAGATTAGCTAATGTGGATTAAAGTTTTTATTGTTGATTTTATCTAGATCATCTACCAAAAGTTTCAGAGGTCCGCGTGAAGTTTTGAGTATGTTGTGGTCTGACAGTGTTTTTTAGTCTCTGATAGTGTTCCTAAATGAATATTATGTGATTCTGGTTATCTCAGATGGTGCGGATGTTTCTCTATTGTTTCTTGGTGTTCTCAAATGTCTCTAGATCATTCTTTATCTTTGTGGTATGCCCTCATTAATCGATGAGCTCGTGGTTGAAGATCTTTTCTTGCGCATGTTTAGTTTTTCATGTTTATGGCTGACATGTTGGTGATAGTGTGTTGTGGATCTTTGAGGTGAAACTAATTAAAGTATTTTCATATTAGAGATGTTAATTTGGGTCTCCACTATGTTGTGGTCATCCTTGGTGGATTTGTATTAAAATTTTATTTGTAAATTTGGGCCGACATTGCAAATATATATATTTTATTTTCTTGGCCGACAAAGTTGTAATGGAATCTCATGTAGTGGATATATAAGGGTTATTAGTTCATTGATGAAGATGATGCTTCGTGTTCTCCCATGTGTGTATGTGTGAATATCATTTGATTATAGAGTAGAGTGTGGAGAAATTTATGGGAAGTGTGAACTTTTGATTTTAATTGGAACTATAATCAGGCTTGTGCAGAAGCTATTTTCTCAGTTCATACCCTTTGGATTTTTAATCCCACTCTGTTGGGCAGTGAGCCCCTTTTGGAATTGAGTAGTGAGCTCTAGGTAGTGTACCTGAATGCATGTGCATTCCCCTTGTTAATCTTCATTATAGTTTTAGCAGAGTATAATCTTGTTGACTAACATCCACCATGGTTTTTCTCCTAATAGGGTTTCCACGTAAAAAATCTTGGTGTTCTTTGTCTCTCTGATGTGTTAATTGCTTATTCATCATATTTGAGATTAAGGTTAAGTTAAGTTAGAAAAGTTTAAATTTTTGTAACAACTGATTCACCCCCCCCTCTCAATTGTTTGTCCTTGTTCTGCCAACAAGGACAACATGGAAGAAACAGTGGAAGATCTTGAGAAGATCTAGAGTCTCATAGTGGACTCCAAATTCCCTTTTCCTAATTTGGGACTTGGCTCTTAGTTGTGGATGCATCTTTGGTTGACTGTTCATTTTGGTTTCCTTAGCGTAGTTTTTAAGACTGATATTGGCTTTCTAAGCCTAAACTTTTACTATATATTTTTAATCTCTGTTATTATGGTTATGTGTTATCTAGGAACTCATGACTGGTCTTTTCTTCCATTTGATAGGTCTCTAGGTTAATGATATTATGGTTTTGAAAATACTATACTAGTACATGGATAAGGTTACTTGCAATATCCCCATGATGCTTGGTTGATGTTTGTTCTTTGTTGTTTGGGGTAAGGAGACATTGTGTTATTTCCTTTTGATGTCTCCTCTATTCTCTGCCATTTTGTTCCAGTTGTTGTTTTCTCTAAACAATTTTGTTATTTTTTTGTAAGGGATCAAGACCCTAACCCTGCTTAATTATTCAAAAACATATTGCAATGTTTCTTCTCTTATTATTACTATAGAAATTTTTTATATATTAAAATGATTATTTATTACAGTTGTTTAATTTTAATTTAATATTATATATATATATATATATATTATGTTTGATTCATAGTAAATACAAGTGCAACTAAATATCTTCATTCAAATCAATAACTGTTAAATATTAGTGAACCAATGATTACAGATGTTATGATTTTTTCAAAGTCCATGAATGATAGAGTAAACACTTCTAGATTAAACTATGTATGCTAGTTTAAATCGATGTTTTGAACCACACTCAATGATTCATCATAGGAATAGGATAATGAAAAATATGATTGTAAAAATGACCTTAAGAAGAGTTAAGTGGTGAGAGAGGGTGGGGAGGAAGCATATTGGAAAATGAAGTAAAAGTGAAAATAGGCAAAAAAAATAATGATATAAACATAACAAAAGAATGAATAATATAGTAATATGATATAACACAAATAAATGGATAAAAAAAAAAATGAATAAATAACTCTAAGAGAATTATAAAGATGAATTATATAACAAAATGATTGAGAAACAATTACCAAAATTATTAAAAGAAATGAAGGAAGATATACTACAACTTCAAACAATAATAATTTAACCAAAGAAAAAAGAAAATGGTTGAGATTATATATAAAATATAAATTGGAAAAATAAATAAATGATTCAATTAAAATAAAAAATAGATAAATGCAAAAGGTTATAATATATATTAATATAAATTAAGATAAATTAATATATTACCTACACAATATAGGTTAACTTATTTACCTACAAAATATTACCTGCAATAATATAAGATATAAATAGAAATAATATATTAATTCTGCATTAATACAATGAAAGAATATTTTCCTTAACGTTTTTGAAGTTGCATTGAAAATGATAAGTAGGTGGAAGTCATGTGCTTCTTTTTAAATATGAAGGAATTAAAATTCATTAAATGTTGATAGATAGTGGAGAGTGGTGTTGGCATGCAAATCGTTTCTTTTCAAATGAAGAATGGGTAGTTTATTACTGTCTACAGGATGGGGATTTGCAGAAATTGTATACAATTTCTCATCTCATAAATGTGGAAATGATTAACTTGCGAAGGGTTTCAATTCAAGTTGCAAATCAGCCGGTGGATTGACATTTGTGTCAACGACAAACCACATACGAATGCTAGACCTGGCATATTTTATGTCAACTTCTGGCTTTGAGTATTTGGATTTATAACTATGTCTGTTAACAAAGAAGGCTACTTACCTCCTTAATTTTTCTATCTTCCCCCATTTCTGAGTAGCAACTAATGTGCTTTTTTCTCAAATTCCGTTGTGTAGGTACAGGAGTGCAAATGATGCGAGCTGAAACAAAACATCCTTTAGATCGATTATTTGCAGCTGAAATTGTTGTGGCAGTTACAATGGTAAGAGCAGCTAGGGAAAGTCATTTCATCAAAATTTGTTGATGTAGAACCACCTTGGTATGTCCTATGTATTTATTTATTAGTGACCTACGCTAGTCACTTGCAGACACAAAAATAATTGGTTTCTTTCTTTCTGTTCTAATATTGGGAAGTTTGTATTTTATACACTTAAGGCAATAACGAGGTTTTTTCTTGAGATCTAAGCCATTCCCTGATTTGAGTTTTAGAGGTATGTCTTTATGTTACTAAATTATCAGACGGTTACTTGTTATTTTCTGATGCATCTTTAATTATTCTTGGTTGGGATTTTGGTATGTTCCGTTTCAAGCTTTCTTTATTATACTTAAGTAGTTTGTTTGCTTCACATTCTTTTTCTCTTTGTTTTTACAATTCTTGACTTCATAGTTTTTGTAATACAAGCTAGATTGTACAAATGGCCGGATGTAACAGGTGTCAATAGTATTTTTTTGACCTTAGACTTTTGCAGTAAATTGTGTAGTGGGTGACAGCCTTGAATTATCATATTGTTAAGTATCGATCTCTAATTTTTGACATTTGTTGTTTTAATATGTTCATTGATCTTCTCGGGGCATCATGTCAATATCCATGAACACATTTGAGCAATGTGAAAAAAATTGTGAAGCTGAACATCATGTAGGATAGTGATGATTTTTCAAGAATCAACTGCATAGGATATTTTTGGCTGCCCTTAGATTGTGTATGCAGAAGGTTTCAAGTGAAATTCACACTAATTTGCTAAATGTGAATAATAACCATTAGACACATTTCCACATTGTATATACTTTAAAATTCTAAATGCTTCTAACAATGTAGCTCTGCATCTTTTACACATGATGGTTGAATGATATGAGAAGGTATAACTTGCAATTTTTATTTGCCTCATGAATATAAATTCACACTATGAATATGGCTTCTTTAGGCACTTCTAGCAGGTATACATTTGGTTTCATTTGAAATTTTTATTAGGTTTTGATTTCACACTCTTATTCTTGTGAATTTCTACATGATGACCAACATGTTGCTTCTATTTTGATGTTTAGACATTAGAATCAAGCATTCATAATAAGAAGAACTAAGAAGTTGCAAACATGTAGAGTTGTGAAGTTGGAATCAAAGAGAATGGACTGCAAGAATTTAATTTAGTTTATTTTAAATCATGCTTTGAAATGATATAATCTTAAAAGGTATAATGGTAATTTAAAATGAATATAAATAATAGGAGCACCTTGAACTAATAATGAGTTTTTAACTTTGAAGTCTACAAGCAAATGCATCAAACATTACAAAAATCAGATTTTTTGAGCTATTCATGATTTTTCTCTTGAAAATCAAATTAAAAGAGATTTAAATTCAAGATGTACAATCAAAACTCTAAAATATTTCAAATATCACAAAAAAATAAATAAAAAATTGATCCAATAGAAGATTCTAACTTGAAAATTATTTAAAAAGTAATTAACTACTAAAAGTACTAAATCCAAAATTTGTGAGAGAAAATAAATAAATCAATAATCAAGATATTGTTGTATAATTAATAAATAAATAAATCAAGATATTGTTTTATTACTTTAAAATTTTAGGGGAAAATCATAGACTTCTAATTTAGAAAAAAGAAAAATCAAATTATAAAAGCAAGTAGCTCAATTGTTTTAACAAATCCAACTTTGTGGAAGAAAATCAAGTCACTTGATTTAACTACTTCCAAGCTTTAACCTTCTAATAACAATCCTTTGAAAAAGTGTTTAGAAATTTTTAATCTTAATATTTAGAAACTAGATTTTTCAACAAACTTATCTTCCAATTTTGAAGGTCAAATCCAACTATATGTTAATATATTTCAGAAAGTCCAAATATAATACCTCCTATATTTTATTAAAATTATTTTTTCTTACAATAATCCATAAAACACTTCTACTTTAAAATACCATTATAATTATTAGATTTATATATAAAAAATGTATATTATTTTCCTATTTAAATGGAATCCCATTAAATAGTTTTTTTTTTTTATTCAAGGGGTAAACGCTTTTGACCAGAGCTATGAACCGGATACAACCATTCAACAATACCACCCCAACGGGGTTTGAACCTTGGTGGAGAGAACAACAATGCCACCTATAAACCATCACACCATGCCAATACTAGCCCCATTAAATAGTTTTAACTTAGATATATATATATATTTTTTAATAATAATCATATTTTGTTTTAAAGAAATTATATAATACATTTAATATTTAAAATTTAAATTTAATAGTATTTGCGTGGTAATATAGTGAAAGAAAAAATATGTCTCAATAAAATCCTTTTGCATTTAAATTGACATCCTTGCTGGTTGTCATTAGTGTTGTCATTTTACATTCTCACCGCTCTTGCTCTGCAAATTCAATGATGTGAATTTCTCAATGTCGGGCTTTTGTACCAATAGGGGACCCCTTCAGTCCAATCTATTATCTTGTTTTCCAAATTATCCTTCTCTCCACATGTAGAAGAATGTATATGTTGAAGCTTCTACAAGACCAAATGTGCTTACTTTTCATGCTTACGATGCTCGTATACCAGAGTGGTTTAGTTCCTTGTCGGACGAGAACACAAACAATGAAGTAACTCATGAACGGGTATGTACTATGAATTCCCCATCTTTTCCTTGCATGTATGGTTGACAAGAGCTAATATACCTGATATTTTCTCACTTATCTAATGTTGGTCAAGAAACTTTTTTCATGAATCGTTAGGGTAAGGAGAAGGATCTTAGCGACTGATCTTCTTCAGTTGCATGCATGTCGTTCTTATCAATGTGTGATAATTTTGTAATGGATTGATTACTTTCTTATGTTGATATGTTGCACTACTATATAATGCTTTCTCTTCGATGATGTAATAAAATTATATATCTATATAAAATGATTTGTTAGCATAATTAACGAAAGTTTATGTTCTTCAATGACTTCTCAAATACTGGAATGTGTTCAAAATCAACTTCAAACTCTTCCCCATTATTTTGTCTCCAAATGTATCTAGACTTGAGATATAGAATTCCTTGGTTAAATTTGAATGGAGAGGGAAAACACATATCATGAGAGTGTTACCCCAATAGCAAACATTACCCCAAATATATTTGTTGATTGTCTTATTATTCGCAAATATTCTACCATAATCACTTTCTTTGGGATTTTCTTATTCGTTAGTTTCTAACTTAGATTTTGTTTGACTATTTATATAGTGGATATAATTAAAATTCACTCCAACCACACAAGAACATGCATAATTATTACTATAGACATGCAAAATTAGCATCATGCAAATAATTAATTCATATTCATTCGATCATCAAATAAATCAAATTCACATTCATCCATTCATTAGGTAAATCAAGTTCATTAAATTCAATCTCTAAAGGTCATTCATTTAAATTGAATAAATTGACTTTATTTAATTTAAGCCTATCATCATCCTTTTAATTAAATAAATCAAACCTTTATTTAATTAAATCTAAAATCATCTTTCATCTCCCTTTGATTTAGTTTAAATCCCTAAATCTACGCCAAATGGGTCAAATCACCTAATCACTCACTAAATTAATCTAATCTAATCACCCATCACATCCTCTAGCTTTTCCCACTTGCACAAATAAAGCATTTTAGTTCATTTATTATAATCCTCATTTTCCCTCAACAAGGCATCTTTGGAGAATATTCCCTCAAGTTTGAATTTGAAAACAAGTTGACTTGTCCCTTCCAACATGGCATTAACTCCCCTCTTACATGTCCCCCACTTGGCATTTAAGTTCCTTTTTCTCCCTCCAACAAGCCAGATTTGAATTTGAAAAGGGCCAGCTAATCTCATTTATTGGCACATTGACCAAAAATTGCACATCCTCCATCCACTCACAAGGTGACAAGTGGCTCCTTCTTATTGGCTAAATCTTTATCCCACATTGCTCTCTTTTGGGCATTCTTTCAAATTGAGATTCTATAAATAGAAGGCTCATTCTTCAACAATCCATCCACAATCTTCATACAAAGTTACTCTCTCCATATTGAGAGCTAATTTTTCCCATTATCATCTTCATCATTGGCTTATCAGGGATTGGGAAAGGGCTTCTTTCCATAGAAGTACCAATCCACTATGAGATAGGATTTACTTCACGTTTTCTTGTATGCTTTCAATTAGTTTATCTAATCCTTTGTTGCTTTGATTGCATTATGAGGCATGTTGAGTTATTTCATAGGGATGTTGACTATTTTCTTTATTTTAAAATACTAATTATACTTTGTGTGTTAGGATTTTATCCATTTGTAGATTTCACATCCACAATTACTGTTATGAATCAAATTGAACTCAGTGAGGTGGTAATTACTGCACCTCCTTTCTATACTTAAATGATTTCTTAATTTAGGTAATATTTTCTCTTAGGGGAACATTGGATGTCTTAAAAATCTGGACATACCTACTTAATTCTCTATTGATTGCTCATGTTTGTAAAATTAAATGTGATCAAAGAGTCATTTTTAGAAAGTTGTTTCAAATCACACATCAGCTTGTCATTGCATTTGAATTTTAAAGAGTGTGAAGGAACTCTAAAGAAAATTAGCACTTGTGAAAAATAGTTTGATGAAAGCACTTCTCTTGAGAAAATAGTTAGATTAGGATTTCTTCTAATTACAAATTTCTTTCACATCTAAAGTTTGTAGCCCAATGAAGAGAGATGGTCACGTGTAAGTTGTATGATCACCCGAATTTTCATCCTCAAATAATACATGGCCATGTGAAATGACCATTGCATCCATATTAAGGGTTTTTAATAAATTGGAACGAAGGGATACTTTCCCATTCTACGACATGGTGTAAACGTTGTGTCATTATATAAACAAATACATAAACCAAGAGCAACATTGTGTCCTTTGAATTGTATACCCCATGTTTAGTTTCCTTTGTACCACCAAGTTTAGTTTATATCCTTAATTCACTATTTCTCACTTTCGTAGTTGACATTGTACAATTTAATCAAGTCAACCTTTTCAAAGAATGCAATTATTGGCAAAGCTGATACATTTCAAACTTGTGTTGTGATGCTACCCAATTTTTTTAATGATTGAGATGTTCGTGGAGCTGCATGCTTTGTATATACATCACATGGGTTCTCTATTCCAGTCATTGGTAACGATAACATAGAAGAATCGTGATGATACGTATTGGGCCACTACTAAAATTTGTAGTATTTTTGACTTTGCTATTTCCTTAGGTTTGGAGCAATGGTTGAAAGAATTTAGAAAAAAAACCGCACGAGATTCGCTATGGAAATTCATTTCCTTTTGATTGAATTAATATTAATCTCGATTACTTGGCTCTTTGTTGAATACTTACACCACTTGAATGAATGTTTTGAACCTTAATCCCTGGTGCCTTGCCACTATATCAATAAATAAGAGTTCAGAGAAGTAGTAAAAAATTTGAGTTGGAATTCTTCACCATGAATGTACTTTTTATGGAAGTAATTATGCCAAGAGGTGTCTATAGTTCAAAAGCAAACAACTTGTGTCAATAAAAAATCTTCAAGCAAAAATTGACATGCATTTGTCAGTCTTCGAATCTGAAGGAATGGAAATTCATTAAATTTAATGAGAGACATGCATCATGTTGATAGGGTATTTGAAAATTCCTAATTGGATTTAAGATAATAGAGCTTTAGGGGGCTATCTTTTCCCATTTGAAAATTCTTAAGTGGATTCAAGATAACAAAGCTTTGGGGAAATATTGAATTGTGACCAAAATTTAAAATTATCTCTACTTTAGTAGTTTAGTATAAGTAGTGATTGGGTGTCTAACTGATTTTTCTCCTTATACTATTTTAGATTTCATGGGCTACATGAAACATTATATGGTTGAATGGGTTATATTGGTTATGAAAGGTGACGTAGATAGTCGTGGTTGATGTACATGAATCCTAGGGTGTCAATTTCAACAATGAAATTATTGTGGATTTCATTACATGTTGAGAATGGATGAAATTCCCCGCATCACAAATTCCCCTGAACAAATGGTTGTGGCTTGGGAAGACTTAGTTTTCAATTATGTGCCTTGGGCTTTATTAGGTGTCATTAGGTTGCACTGTTGTTGTTTGGATTTCTGCATATAGCTTTAGTGGTCCTCATAGACCATGTAATTCACAAATCACCTTAGGCTCTTTTTTATTTTTCTACTGGATATGTCTCATTCTTAAAAAACCAGTTGCCTAATATAATAATCACTTTAAGTTTAACCCTAATATGAATATAATAATCATAATAATCACAAGAATTAGAGGTCAATTTATGATTAGAATTAGGGATGCATTAAGAAGAGGATTGGAAGGATATATAGATTACACATGGAACCTCTTAAAAGGAAGGGAGGTGACAAGAGAATTTAAAAAAACCAAGGGTAGGAGAGCATAGGAGTTAAAAGAAGCATTAAATATGATTAAATCACAAAAGAAATTAGATGGAAAAAATAGACTAATAATATATAGAGAAATGAAAAAAGAAAGTGTAGGTTTAAACTTAATTGAAAAAAAATGGTGCACTACCCTTTACAATTTAATGATATATTTTAATTAAACTAATATGTTTCCATTTATAACACTTGATGTAAAAACACATATAGTTAAATTTAATGATATATTTTAATTAAACTAAATTGTTTCCATTTATAACACTAATACATTATATTAGTGTGATTAAAACTTTATGTAAAAACACACATAGTTAAATTTGAAGCACTTTTACACTTGAGTTCAATGTTTTTGATTAAGTAAGCAACATTTTCAGGGTGTTGTACCCTTCATAGAGTGCCACAAGGGCCAATAGAGTCCAAGATTAAAAAAAGTATCAAAATAAAACACAAAACCAAAAATAGATGTGGACTAACAACACTTGGACCAACAACAACTAGCAACAGACTAGCTGGCATTCTCCTAGTTCTTTGATAGAAGCTGAACCAAATCATCACCGATCCACTCCTGGTGGTCTTCAATCTTCTTCATCTCCATCTTGTCCTTCATGACAGCCGACAGGGTACTAGTGACACAATGAACTAATTTGATTGTGAATCGGGTCAACCCATTGATTTTTTTGTCCATTTTGTCCATTCTTTCTTTCAACACACTGATCTCCTCCTCGCCGCCCATAGTGTAGTCAGGATCATTCTGCTCAATATCCAGTGGTTCCAACGAGTGAGAGGCTGAAACCTCCTTTTGAGCTTTACCCTTGTCATGAATGGATGAGGGACCTCTGGCTTTCTCACCTTCCTCTCCTTCTGACATCTCTTCAACTCTACTATCTTTGTTGTCTAATAGCTCCTCTTCAATGTCCAAATCCCTAACCTGCACTTTTTTCCTATTCTTTGCTAGCCTACTAGATCACCAAATGATGACATCACATCCAATAACCATAGTCTCCACAACCACCTTATCACCCAACGAGTCCTTTCTCACAACATTTTTCCCTTTATTCAGAGGCTCCTTCTCCTCCTTACCTTTCTTTTTCGGGGCAGGCTTACTAGAAGTCTTAGCATGAGTAGACTTGAGGTCACACAGGCTAGTCGCTGCACTGGTTTGGGTAGCTCCCTCTATACCCTTAAGTTTTTTGGAAGCAGGTTTGGGTTTTTGAAACTCAGCAGGGACCAGGTGACTATTCCTGACAGGGCCTTTAGATTTGGCCAGAGATAAGTTGGTCTCAGTGGGGGGCTCAATTTGCTTAATTTATATGGCCAAAATGGGTTTTGGAGGGCATAAAGCCAAATGAGACTAGTAGAGTCCTAGGACTAGACCCTGGTGGAGCAGTAGGGGAGTAGGTTCATTAGGATTTAAAGCAGCAAACTCCACATTTTTCAATCGAGTTTTCAAGGTCCATAAGCAGAAAAAAGGGAAAGCTCAGTAAAACTTTATGCCTAAGGTGATTTAACAAGGGAAAATGGTAGAAGTAATAGGTCTTGTACCTTCCTTCCAGTGTGACATATTTCATCAACACAAGACACACCTGGTTCCAAGGCTGAGGAAGAGCCTCCCGTTCAAACCTAGACTAGTTGCATACCAACTTCTCATCTCCCACAAAGAATTTGTCCATACTAACATTGTCCTAGGTCTTCGAATGTTTAGGATGCTTCATGCCAGAGCACTGGAGACCTGTCGCCTGTGTAATCACTTCCTCATCCACCGTAAAGGAGATGCCTCCCAGAGACACATGTCGATTCTTCCAAGAGTTGAAAAACTGGGTCAACAGATTAGGTTAATGGCCCACAAGTCTCTCTGGAATCAAAGGAGCAATGCCACCTTCAACACAAATGTGCCAGACTAGCGGATCCTTCCAAAAATTATTGCAATTATCTGGCTCCATCCGCACCCTATCACCCCCCATGATTCCACACTGCGCATAGTATAACCAAGAACCCTGAAACAATAGAATGTTAGAGATAATTGCAAGGTGAAAAATCACCTGCAAAATAGGGTATTTAAGCCATAAATGACAATCTTTGGGAATCAAGCCTAAGGACAGGTCACAAATATGAGTAAATAATTTCCTTGAAACAATATTAGCAGAGGCATTAATGGGGATTTCCTTGCATAAAAATTTAAGAAAAAAGGACATGATCAACAAGGAAGGATTTCCTTTCACATAACAAAAATATTGAAATCTAGGCAAGATAGCCGCGGGGCCAAAGTTAGAAATCTCTAAATTGATAGCATTTAAGGATTGGTCAACTTTAGTTATACCACAAATAGAACTATAAGGCGCAAAACCAAAATAGCAGATAAAGAAAGCCCAAAAATGAGTTTTGTCTCATAATTACAAGTCACCTCAAAATTGAAAACAAAGAATTTGAAAATTCACGATCTTAAGTAAATCCCCATAAGGAGATTACAACAAGTATGGTCTAGCTTAGAATTAATCATCTAGTAATTGTCGTAGCAAAACATGATTTCCTTTTTCCAAACATGCTCCATCCTATAATTTGAAAAAATCCACTTGTTATTGATCCCATCAATACAACTAATCATCCATCTCATCAAAACAATAAGACCACATAGCCCAACGGAAAAGCATGTGGACCCCCTAGAAATCTAGCTAAGCACATGTGTTTTCATCATGGGTCAGGTAAGGGTTTTGTTCCTTCACTATAATACTTTGAATATTAGGCAGAAGTAAACTTAAGTCACGCCAGCATTTGGATAATTTCCAGTGAGAGCCAAAATTGGCTAAGGCATCAACCACTTAGTTCCCCTCTCTATAAATATGACTGGCCACCTTTAATTTTAATTTAGACAAAAGGAATCTAAAGTCAAGAAGAATATCCTTAGTGTTCCACCCTAGCAATCTATCAAAATTAATAGCATCAATAATGGACTTAGCGTCACCTTCAATGTGTAGGTTCTCTATCCCCAAGGAGATAGCTATCTGTAAGCCCTTTAACAACGTTGTAGCTTCTACTATCATAGAAGAATGAAGACCAATCCCCCCAACATAACCAACCACTAAATTTCCTCTATGATCCTTGATTACACCTCCTATACTTTCTCTTCTCGAGTTCGCTTAGCAACCCCATCAAATTTTAGTTTAAACCAACCCCTATTAGGGGGTTTCCAAATAATGGCCCTCCTAGCTAGAATTTTGGAGTTGTCATATGAATTGGAATCCAGGTTCTGATGCCAAACTTTAGCTATGCTTATTTCCATCTTAGTGGGACCTTTATCCAGGGTTTTCCCTTTGAAGAGAGATATTTTTCGCAATGAGTCGAGCTCCTATACCAAACACCACTTTCGAATTCATCCCAGTGTTCTTGATTATTCTATTGTTCCTCTCTTTCCATAAGCACCAACATATAATGGGAGGAACTTGGTTCCATATTTCACCAGTTAACAGATGGGTAAAGGGTCTAAACCAACTCAAAATAAAGGATGTGATGTCCTTACACATAATCCACTCTATCCCCATCCTTCCAAAAGCCAACTCCCACACCTCAGCAGCAAAGGGGCAGTGTAACAATAGATGATCAACTGATTCTTCATTGCATTTACACAAAAGGCATATGTTGGGAATCTGGAATCCCCTTTTACTTAGATTATCCTGAGTAAGAATTATGTTATGACATATCTAGTACACCAGAAGAAGTTAACTTTCGATATCATGTATCTATTCCAAACCTTTTTCCATAGATTATTGAACACACCCTGATCAATCAGCTAACTATAAGTAGATCTAACAATAAGATCACCCTAATTATCATGGATCCAGAAGAATTCATCCCCACGGTGAGAAGGGGGTATCCTAGTGAGAGAGAGTAACTCCTAAAGCATCTTGGCTAGAAGACATAGATTAGGGGATAAAGGACAAAAAAGGCTAATGTCATTCCATTTCCTAGCTCTCAAGGGTCCTACAAGATAATCACTAATATATATACCAAACACTTGTTGAGCCCGACCCTTAAGAAACTTGAACTAAGAAAATTCCAGCAGAGAGTCAAGTAACCAAGAATCCTCCCAGAATATTATTTTATTACCATTACCTATCTTCCATTTGATCCCCTTCCTCATAAGGTCTTGAAGACTACAGATACCCTTCAAAACCAAGCACCCCGTAGGGTGGGCCTCTGAAAGGCAGTTAATCAATGATAGGTTCAAAAGGTATTTGGCATTCATTATCTCACACAAATCCTTCCTATCCCTTAGATGATCCCAACCCACTTTGGCCATAATAGCTTTATTAGAATTAGAAATGGTTCTTATCCCAAGACCACCACAAATTTTTAGTTGACAAACCTTATCCCATTTAACCAAAGTGGGTTTCTTTTTTTCCTCAGTGCCTGACCATAGAAAAGACCTTTGGATTTTCTCCAATTTGTCAGCAATATATCTAGGTATCTTAAAAATGGATAGGAAATAGATATGGATACCTTGAAGAACAATAGAAAGAAGTTGAAGCTTACCAGCATGGCTAAGTAAAGAGCCTTTCCACCCAGCAAGCTACCTTTGAATTCTTTCAAGGATAGAATTCCAAAACTCGGGAGTGACATCTTTGATGGTTAGGGGTAACCCAAGATAAACCGAGGGGAGAGAACCACTCTAATAGCACAGGACAATAGTCACCCGATTTTGTAGGTTAAGAGTGTTGTTAAAGAAGTAAATCATGTTTTTATTATAGTTAATGCATTGTCCAAAACAAGCAGCATAATTGTTGAGACAATTTTTCCATTTCCTAGCTTCCATCACCAAGGCTTTCCCAAATAGGAAAGTATCATCCACAAATTGTTGAATCAGAGTTGACCCAAGGGTGGAAGCAACCTTAATTCCTTTTATGGACCCCTCTGTCAGCATATTAGAGAAGTCCCTGCTTAACACATCCACCACCATTATAAAAAAATAGGGAGACAAGGGGTCTCCCTATCTAATACCTCTCCCAGCATGAAAACACCCAAAAAGAGAACCATTAACCAAAATAGAGTACTTAACAGTAGTAACACATTCCATAATAAGATTGATCACTAATTGATTGAAACCAAACTTAGCAAGAACTTTAGGGACAAAATTCCAGATCACCTTGTCATAGGCCTTAGATATGTCCAGTTTAAGGGCCATTCTAGCATAGTTGCACCTATCCATTGAGTGAATTAGTTCATGTGTTGTGATGGTAGCATCAAGGATATGCCTAGTAGGCACAAACCCTTTTTGAGTGGGGCTGATAATTTTATCAAGGAGTGGTTTGATGCAGTTGACCAAAATTTTTTAGAGGATTTTATAAAAAGTATTGCATAGGTTGATAGGGCAAAATTCTACCATATGTTGAGGATCAACCACCTTGGGAATAAGAGAAATGAATGTATGATTTATTTGCTTAAGAATCTTACCAGATTTGAAGAAATCATGAGTAGCTAGAACAAGGTCCTCACTAATGATCTCCTAGAAGGTTTGAAAGAAAGCTGGAGGGAAACCATCAGGGCCAAGAGATTTGAAGGACCCCATACTGAATGTGGCCAACTTAACTTCCTCAGGCGTAACATCATTGAGAATCCACATATTGTCATTCTGGGTAATTAAATTCGAAAGTGATTCAACTAGTAGACTATCAAGAGCTGGGTTAGGAGCATCAATAGGAGCTGTGTAAGCCTTTTGGAAGTAGTCTGCAATCACTAAACCACTAAGGGAGGGTGAATAGATAACCTCTCCCTGAGCATTTTGTAGCTTGTTTATCTGATTCTTCCTCTTATGTTTGACAATAAAAATATGAAAGGAGGTGTTCCTATCTCCTTCTTTCAACCATTGCACCCTGGATTTTTGTTTCTAGAAGATCTCTTTCTTGATAATTTGTTCCCACTCCCACCAGTTCTCCTTCTCTTGGTTGCAAGTGGGAAGACTAATATCACCCTTCTCCATTCTCTTTTGAACCATTTTCAAATTTTCCCCAATGATTTTTTTCTCTTGGAAAACATCCCTAAAGATCCTTTTGTTCTAGCCTTTCACCATACATTTAATGTGTTTTAGCTTAAAAAAGATTCTGAACATGGGGGAACCACGCACAAGGATATTCCACCATTCAACAATTTTCATTTTAAAATCAAGGTGGGAATTCCACATGATTTCAAAGCGGAATGGATAAGGTCCAACAATAGACTAATCACATGAAGTAGTCCTAGGTAAGGCCCGTAGAGAGGCACTAAGCATGCCAGACCAGTTGCAAGAACAAAGGAAGCGATCCAATATAACTTGAATTAAGTATTCACGCATACATCTATTGGTCCAGGTAAAATCTTGGCTCGACAAATATGTATCAATCAGACCTATAGAACTCAAAAAGTTAGCTAGATCAGCCATGCTGTTAGAGTAGTCGATTAGACCACCACTTTTCTCTGAGGGAAATAGGGGGAGTTGAAGTCCCTAGCCACTAGCCAGCGAGAACCACTTTTTTTTTATCTAGTCAGCAAGAGACATCCATAGGGCCAGTCTAGTATTCCTTTGGTTGGGCGCATAAACATTGATAAGTGACCAAGAACCACTAGGGAAGGTAAAAGAGACACCGACACTATTCAGACAGTAGAATAGTTCAGTGCCATTCAATCTAGAAGGGTTCTAGAGCACTTCTCGACCTCTAGAGGCTCCTTCAACATCACTATAAAAGTAGGAGGTCCCAGGCTATAAGTACTTAGCTATATTATCAAAACTAGCTTTCTTCATTTTAGTTTCTTGTAGGAGTAAGCCATCTATCTTATGTCCAGAACATAATTCTTTAAGGCAAGTTGCTTATGGGAGCTATTCATCCCACGCATATTCTAAGACATGACCTTCATTTTTTACCTTTCTTAGAGGACACTTCCAATGTCCTCTGTTTTCCAAAGGCAATCGCATTTTTTGGTTTCTCTTAATCTTGTGGATCTTTGGCTTGGCCTACCTGGTTTGGAGTCACCTCCCACATCCACTTTTTTCTTCCTCCCTTTTTTCTTCAGAGTTATCCAGTTCTCTTCATCGACATCCAACTCTTGTTTCAAATCTTCTGAGATGAAAGAAGATGACTCACCCATGCCCAAATCCTCCCATATTTCACCCTCTTCACCAATAGTTTCACTAGTTCCAACTGAGGCCACCTCCAACAACTCACCACTAGTAGGTACCTCATCCCAAAAAGCCATGCTAGGAGCAGGATTATCTACTTCCAACACATTAAGACTATCCATATTCTCAGCTAAGGACGGGTTAGCAAGGCCCTCAGTTGAATCACTCCTGGTCATAGACTTGGGAAAAGGAATACCAGGATTAGGAAATTCTTCGTTGGCAACTAACTCGATCAGAGGAGTCTTAGAGCTAGGAATGTCAAAGAAAGTTGTCAAAGATGTAGTACCATCTTTGGATGGGTCTTCAATACCAGGAGGAGAACTAGAAGGAGCAACAAATTCTCCCTTGTTAGGAGATCCTTATTAAAGGTTGACTTGCAGTCAGAAATAAGGTGCCCAGGTTTGGCACACTTCTGACAGAATACCACAACATTTTCATAGCACACAAGTTGAACCCAGGACCCGAATTTAGAGCAGAGCTTAATAGAGTTAGGAAAAGATTTTTTCACACAAATATTCACACAAAAGCGGACAAACACTAACCTGTACTTTGATCTAGTAATGGAGTCAGAAGTGATGAAGTTTCCCAAGGAATCACCAATGCTCTTAAATATTGATTCATCCTAGTATTCCAATGGTAACCCAGGAAGGCGAATCCAGACCAGAGCTGACTTATTGAGATCCACATCAGGGTTAAACCCTGGCTTCTAGTGGCATAAAGCCAAACTATGTTTACCATAAACCCAAGGTCCTAAAGATAGAACAGATAATAGATCTGTTGGCACTGTGAACTTGAAGAGGAAAATCCCACAAAACATAGTGCAGATTTCCACACTTCCCTTGAGATGCCACTTAACAATAGCCCATTTCCCAACCATATCCACAGTAGGGCGGAAAGAGAGAAACCTACCCACTACTACATTCTCCATAGATGAGAGAATCCTATTGCTGACCAAACTAGGAATAGTAAAGTCCATTCCAAACACAATAACCTCATCCCCAAGAGGAGGAGGAGGGAGAGGGCCCAATTTACTATTGGTTAGAATATATTTCCACCCAAGGGATTCAGAAGGAATCTTAATCATCGACACTTCAATCGAAGACATGGGAAGCACCGAAAGATCCACAGTCAAAAGACCTATCCTGCCAGGAGTGTCTCCTGAGGGACACGAGTCTGCATGACACAAGACAAGGCTCAGGTCAGGGATGGGCAGAGGAGGACCATGGGGTACCCCAGGGCATAATCCACCATGCGCACAGGATGTTCAAACATGGCCAAAGGACGGGGAGAGCAGGAGGAACCCAGGTCGGTGTTGTTTCTACTTGAGTTCAATGTTAAAAGTAAAACATTATGAACTTTTAACACTTTGATTAATTAGATCAATGAAATAAAATTTATAAATTTATTAAAACATATTTTTTAATACATATTTTTTAGTATATTTAATGATCCATATAAACACAAAATATATAATTAGGTCAAGATAGTTACAAACTTATTGTTCAAAAATAAAATTACTGTTAATTTTTTCTATTTTAAAACATGGTGATTACATATTTTTTTGGTGGGTTAAAGGTATTCTCTTTAAAAAAGTAAAAAAAATTCAAAAAGATGAAAAAAGTTGTAAATAAAATGCAATTAATATTATAATTAGGTTATTTTATCACACTTAGGTTATTTTATTTACTTGAGTTATTTTACTTTTTACTTTAGAGATTTAATTATTATTTGATTTTATTTATATTATAGGTGCCTCCACAAAGATATGTTTGGGCGTACATTATGCTAGTGTATATACATTAAAATAGGTTATATATTATATATAATAAAGATCTAAAATAACATATAAATATACATGATGATCAAAACTTATTAATGAAAAGAAGAAGATAACATATAATAATTAAATTATACCATAAAATATTAAAAACATAGATAAAACAATATTAGTCTAATGGAAAGAATAATACAATTTTTTTATTTTTTTTATTTTAATAGTATGGATCCAAATCTTATAAAATAGTTAATTTATTTTTGTAAGATTTTCTTTAATAAAAAAATAAAAATTACATACATACAAAAAAATCATTCCTAAAAAAATATCTAACATTTATTTATTTTAGAAAGATTTAATGAAACAATTTTATAAAGAAAAAAAGAAAAATCATTCTTTAAAAAAATATTTACATTACTTTCCCTACAAATCCTCCAATAACACACATAACTTATGATTGCACAAAATCATTTTTATAATTTGTAAAGTTAAATATTTTACAAGTTGACTTTACGAAATTGAATTTTATTTTAATTTTTTTTTTAAATATTGTTTTTGATTGGTTGAAAACTAAATTATTAATCACTAATTAACTAAAAAAATCCAAACTCATTACAATACAATAGCATAAATGCACCTATCCATCTTCTTCATACATGATGCATAACTGATGTTTTTTTGACTTAAACTATTAGTTTTTTTTAAAACTGCACTTACACACTAATGTGATGAAGTATAGTTTCATATCAAATCAATGTTACAAATGAACAATAGTTTTATTGGTTTTTTTATAAAGATATTGTATTAAAAAAAATAATAGAAATAATAGAAATTATAATTAATGAATGTACTATTGATTATAATTGCAGAATCAAATGGAAAGAAATTGCATAAATTAAAAGATTAAAATAACACAGAATCAAGAACACAATATTTATAGTGGTTCCCCAAAGATGGTTACATCCACTTTCAACGATTATCTCTTTATTAATTACATATTCAGTCAACAACTTATTTATAAAATAGTCTCAACACCAATAATTGAAAAAATCCATTCGAAATAGACAACTTCTAAATTGGTAAACACATGCCAATAGAAGTTATTACAAAGAATGGAAACTGTTTTGAATTGTGAGAGAAACTTGATAATTTGGACTTCATTGAACCCAACATGTACAATTTATAATTTTTTTGCATTAATTTATAATTTTAAAATAGTATTATAACAAAAAAAATTATTTAAAAAATAATTGATAAAAAATATAAATTATTTATTTTATGGATTTTTTTATTCATTTAAAATATGAAATATAAAATATATAATTTAATAATCTTTATATGGAGAACTCGCAAGGAAGCGCAACGGTGAAGGAGCAGGAAGGGACAAATGCAACAAGAAGAACAGAAGGCAAGAAGGGCGATGCGAAGGTGTTTGCAATGCCACGATGGGGGGACGAACCGTTTTCTGCCGGAGAGGAGGATACTTCCAATGCCCATATCCCACAATGGGTTTTTTCGAGAGGACAGTGGGTGGACAAATGCCATCCGGATCTTTCACAACAAAAGAAAACACTCAGACCAGGAAGCGTGGTGGCCCGAAAAAGAAATGATACTCCTGAAACGCCGAGGGACAAGGACAACCTCAGGTCGGGGGCGCATCCAGTTGGAAGACAAGGGTGGCGCGGAAGCAGAGTGGTTGCGCCTATGCCCCCGATTAATCCTCTTTCATGGGAGAACCGCAAAATAAGAAACGGCGGAAAGGGACAAGGAAAAAAAGGTGTCTGGCGAAAGAAACTCGCGGTGGATTTGGAACATCAGGCAAAAGAAATTACCCTGGAGGTCGATGTCTCCGAGGAGATTAAGGAGGATTTTGGTATCCTTCGGGACTACGCATTCATATGCCGGTTTATTGGCATCTCTTCAGACCGAGCCAAGGTTAAACAATGGATAAAAGAACAATGGGAAATGGAGGTTTTGATTAGGTTCTTGCCAAAGGGCTTTTTTCTGGCAGTTTTCGCAGATGACATTTCAAAACAAAGAGTCACAGAAGGGGACCTATGGAAAATGGATGGAAATCCCCTATACATGCAGCCGTGGAATCCCAATTTCGACCCAGTCAAGATGAGGCCTTACGACAAAACAATATGGATAAGGCTCTATAATCTTCCAGTAGAGTATTGGGCCGGAGATTGCTTGGAGAAAATAGGTCGTTCGGTGGGCACCTTAATTGAGATCGACATGAATATCCTAGAAGGAGATCTATATAAATATGCCAGACTCAGGATTGCGGCGGTTAACTCAATACCTGGTAGCATCAATCTGGTGGTTAATGGGGAAAGATGGAAGCAAGAAATTGAAATTGAGCAGCCAAAACATTTCTGTTGTGAATGTGGCTCTAGAACACATGGGACAAATCTTTGTAAGATAGGTGGCTCCATTCCTCGGGCGACCAATCCCCCACGCAAGTTGGACCCCACCCAGGAAAGACAATCAGAGCGGCCTCCTCATGGGGAAGGTCAGAAACCACAGAGTGGCGAGTTGACGGGGGATCCCCAACCTGCTACTACCTCTCCAAAGAAGAATGGAGTTAAAACAAAAGGGTCGCAGCCCACCAAACAAAAGGAGGAAAAAGGGTCTATGGAAAATGCCGAAATGGAAAGCACAGCAAACGAAAACACGGATTCGGACTCAAATGCAGATTTGGAGGATGAATTGGATATTATAGATGACAGGTGTATATCTCAATCTACCTTAAACCATTTGGGCATGGGCAAAGCCACCTCAACCGCCAACACCAGGGGTAGGAAATCCTTCAAACAATTGAGAGAGGAGGAAGCGGCAGCCAAGAATTTTACCAGTATCACCAAGTTTCTAAGCGCCAAGGGAAGTAAGGCTATAAGTACCAAGGGAGGAAAGGCCTCCCTTGGGAATCAATGAAGATCACCACGTGGAATGTCAGGGGCCTGAGGGCCCCTGAAAAACGACGTCTAGTCAGGCGTCATCTGCAAATGAGTAATAGTAGCATCATTTTATTACAAGAGACAAAATTGTCAAGAGATGAAAAAGCAAATTTCCTCCGTTATTGCCACTTTTGGGAAGGATTCTTTATAGACTCTGACGGCTCTGCGGGTGGCATTGGTCTTTTATGGAAAGCTGCTAAGGTATTGGTGGAAATCCTTTCCTCTTCTGCGAATTGGCTGGCGGCAAAGGTATATGACCTAAACCTCAATGGCAGGTTCACAATTATCAATGTATATGGCCCGATTAGGTCTGCTGACAAGGCTCTTCTCTGGGAAAAAGTACTGGGCTTCATTAACCCCCTTCCCAAAGAAGATCTAATTATAGGTGGGGACTTCAATGCCATTCTCAAAATGGCAGAGAAAAGTGGCGGTTGCAGAAGTGTTTCCCAAGCCACCCTGGATTTCAGGGCCTTTGTCGCTGACTACGGGCTAATGGACTGCCCCACGGTGAATGGCCTCTACACTTGGACCAATAGGTGGAAAGATTTCACTGCCATCTCTGAACGATTGGATCGGTTCCTGATACCACACAGGTGGGAAAATCTCGGCTGGAGGACCTCGACTTGTATCTTACCCATTTCTATCTCTGACCACTTCCCGGTCGAACTCTCAATAACAGGGGGCACGGAAGCAGAAAAAACAAGCTTTAAATTCCAAAATATGTGGTGGAGGGATCCCACTCTTCTGGAATCCCTGGAATTTTGGTGGAAGGAAGCAAGGTTTGGCGGCTCAATCAGCTTTAGGTTGAGCAAGAAACTGAAAGTGGTAAAACAAAAACTAAAAGAGTGGAATAAGGCACACTTCCAGAATATTTTTCATGAAAAAGCAAGAGTGGAAACGGACCTGGAAGCACTCAATCAAAAAGTGGTACAAAAAGGTATGACAAATGAGGACTTTGTCAGAGAAAAAAAGCTTCAGGGAGAACTGGCAGAAATATTAAAACGGGAAGAGATCTATTGGAAAGATAAGTCGAGGGAGGTCTGGCTGAGGGATGGCGACTCCAACTCAAAAAATTTTCACTCCTCGGTCTTGGAAAAAAGGGCGGCCAACAAAATCGAAAGGATTCAGAACCAAAGCGGTCAAATGGTCAGTGGTGGGGCGGAGGTTGGCAAAGCGGCAAGCGATTTCTTTGCCAGTCTTTTGGGCGGACAACAGATACAGGAAGGAAACCAGAAACTTCTGAGGCTAATCCATCCCAGAATATTAGAAGAAGATAACAAGAAGTTGTGCACGCCTATCTCAAAGGAAGAGGTTCAGACGGCGCTTTTCCAGTTGCATCCAGACAAATCACTGGGCCCGGATGGCTTCCCGGCCATATTTTTCCAAAACTGCTAGACATTTCTTGGTGACGAAATCTGTGAATTGGTTGAGGAGTTCCGTAAAACCGGCCGCTTTGTCAAGGACCTAAATAACACCGTGCTAGCCCTAATCCCCAAGAAGTCAGTTTGTTCCTCCTTCGGTGATTATAGACCCATTTCGCTTTGCAATACCCTATACAAAGTAGTGTCAAAAGTCCTGGCCAATCGTCTGAAACTTCTGTTGGACAAAATCATCTCGGTTGAACAAACAGGGTTTGTTCCTGGCAGGGAAATAACTGACAGCATTCTAGTCATATCGAAAATGGTTGACACATTAAAAACGAGTAAGCAGGTGGGATTTATCATAAAATTGGATGTGTGCAAGGCCTATGACAAAGTTCACTGGCCTTACCTCATGGAAGTAATGCGGCAGCTCAGATTCTGTAATCACTGGTGCTCCCTGATCACTCAGTGTATATCTTCAGTTCGATACTCGATAGCTGTCAACGGAGTGCTCCATGGCTTTTTTAAAGCCACAAATGGTTTAAGGCAAGGAGACCCGATCTCCCTGTTCCTTTTCATGATTATGGTTGAATCCCTCAGTATAGCAATAAAGGAGCAAAAATAGGGCAATGTGTGGATTGGGCTAAAGGCGGCTCCAAACACAGAACCAATCACACACTCCCAATTCGTAGACGATACAACGCTTTTTGGGGAAGCAAGCATTGAGGAAGCAAAAAGCATAAACTCTCTTCTCACGAAATACGAACAACAATCAGGTCAAACAATGAATAAGGAGAAATCGTCCATTTTCTTCTTTAACATGAGGCCTCACCTTCAAGCCGCTATAACAGCGATACTCAGCATACAAAACGGTACATTTCCTTCTAAGTTTCTTGGAATTCAAATTTTCGAAGGTCGGGGTAAAGCAAAACACTGGCAGGAAATTGTGGAAAGGAGCAGAAACAAGGCCATGGCCTGGAAGAATAATTGGCTTTCTCTGGCTGGCAGGATCACAATGGCAAAAGTTGTGCTCTCGGCCATTCCCATATACACGATGTCTTGTCGTGAGGTCCCGAAGAAAATGGAAGCTGATCTTGAAGGCATTATGAAGAAATTCCTTTGGGAAGGTTCCAAATCGGTCAAGAAAATCCCGTTAATCAGCTGGGATTCGGTCTGCAAGCCCGAAGAGGATGGAGGAGTAGGAATGCGAAAGGTTCGGCTGCAAAACATTGCTCTAGGCACAAAACTAATCTAGAGTATGTACAGAAGCCCGCACAAAATATGGTGCCAAATCATGCAGAACAAGTATTTGGATTGCCCCGACCCAACTAGAATTTTAACGGTCACAAACCGGACGGGTGGTTCGGATCTGTGGCATTATTTGACGAACTGCAGAACCCTCATCATTAGCCACCTTTCATGGAGATTAGGCAACGGAAGGAAAGCACTTTTTTGGATGGATTCATGGAACGGACACAAGAGCCTGGCCGAGCTCTTTGACTTAGAGCAATACATAGATACTCTGCACAGGACTTTTGGTTCAAAGGTGGCGGAATATATAAGGCAAGAGGCCAGCGCTCTAGAAGGGAGCTACAGTTGGGTGAACTTTTTTGACTTACCTCTCCCGCACGACCTGGCAGAGCAAGTGCGTAAGGAGGTTTATATCCGCCCGATAAGACTGTTTGATAGAGAAGATGCCATAATATGGTGTGGTGTGTCATCAGGGGAATATTCGGCTAAGCTCAGATACCGTCTACAGACACATCAAATTGGAGACAAGTCCTGGATGGCGCGCCTCTGTTGGAAAAAGGAAATCCTTCCTAAGGCTGGGGCCTTTTTATGGATTGCAATCCACAAACGGTGTCTAACTGCCGAGAGACTCAAACACTTAGGAATTCTCGGTCCTACTAGGTGCGTCCTTTGTAAGTAGGCAAAAGAAAATGTTGATCATTTATTGCTCACCTGCCCAGTGGCCACATTTTGCTGGGACTGGTTACAACAAAGCTTAAGGTTCTCCAGTCCTAGGCCCCGATGCCTTAGCGAATTCTTAAATAGCTGGCCAATTGTGAATCAGAATGGTTTCTGGTGCGGAATCTGGTTTTTGGCCCCATCCCTGGTAACATGGCACATATGGAAGGAAAGGAACAAACGCATATTTAAGGAGAAGTCATTAGAGAGGCCGCAACTCATCCTCAAAATCCAAGAAGCCCTAGTGGAGACAGAAAATAATAGAGTAAGGCCTGGCTCGAAAGCAAAGTTTTCTAAATGGGATGAAGAGATTCTAAAGACCTGGAACGACCTAAACATTAAAAACATCGTGCTAGTTGCCAAAAAAAAAATAAATAGAAAAGAGATCTTCTGGTCAAAGCCCAGTCAGTTGAAGTGGAAACTAAATTTCAATGGGGCTGCAAAAGGGAACCCTGGAAGGGCGGGGGCTGGTTGCATAATTAGAAACTCTGAGGGAGATTGCGTGTGGGTGGCTTCGAAAAGGATTGGGCAATGCTCTAATAACAACGCAGAGATGGAGGCTATGTGGATGGGGCTATAGCTCTGCCTACTAAAAGGTATTGATTCGGTGGAAATAGAGGGCGACTCATTGCTTTGCATACAAGCCATCACTAGTGGCAAATCGCCAAATTGGAAAATAAAGGACTGGATTGAAACAATTAAGGAATTGCTGGACAAGTTGGCGGATTACTACATATCCCATGCCTATAGGGAAGCGAATAAAGTTGCGGACTTGCTGGCAAACATGGGAGTTGTACAAGAGGAACAGGTGTTAACATGCTCTTCTCCTGCACGGTGGCCGGGACTGCAAGAAGTACTGTTAGAGGACAAAAGGATCCGCCAATCTGAATTTATCCCTGACCAAAGATCCACGCGACCTTGAATACGGGGTACCATGGTATCCTCATGGAGATTGGGTGGATAAGGAGTTGATGCGGGTCAACTTTGGCCCCCTGGGCATGGTCTTCGAAGGTCTAATGGGTGCCCCCTGCTTCCTTTAAAGGTGGGGTATTTCCAATTTCAAGTCTGAGCGTAACAATTTGGTGGGTTCTTTGCCGCAATGGTGATACAGTTTGGTATTCACTGCCGTTGCGACCCTACTTCACTGGACGCACAATGTCGTTGTCTTTTCAACGCCTGGAATCCTGAGGTGCATAGGGCGATTGTAAGAACTTTGTCTACCGTCCTAAATCCGGACCAACACTGGTGCGATGGCAAAATTTACGAGGTAATCATTGGTGCATTAGTGCATATTTCATAATCTAGGGAGTGTGTTGTTGTCCGGCTTCGAGGCTTTGTGAACCAGGCCAATATCCAAGTGGTAGCCAGCTCGACCATGGAGTTGGCTTTGGAGGGATGGGTGAGCTTTCTGCGTATGTTCTTTGACCCTGCGGTGATATTGGATGAGGAGACAGAAGCTGTAGAACGAGCTACGGGTGTGAACCTTCTGGCCAATGCTTGGGAAGTATTTAGGGCTGGGGTGAAGAATGCTGACATGGAGCCTTTTTCCCGGTACATGGGTGAACACAACGCTTGGCTTGGCGAAGGCAGTCTACAACGGCTCATTAGTTTGGGGGACCTCTTGTCAGTTATCAACCAGTCATTGGCCTAATACTTGTGTTTTGGGCGACGGCCCATTATGTCCCTGGTTCTGTTGTATCGGTTACCAAATGTATTCGAGAGCTACCCCCTTTGGTAGTACTCATTAATAATATATATATATATATATATATATATATATATATATATATATATATAATTTAATAAAAATATTAGATATTCAACTTTAATTTGAAAAGGAGAGTTAAACATAAAATATTAAACATAATTTTAATGTAAGATCTAAAAATAATATATAATATATAATATAAATATAAAATTTAAGATTTAATGTCAAATATTAAAAAATCAAATTATTTTCACAAAATTAATTTTATTTTTTATACTTGACATTACATCTTAAATTTTACATTTTACATTTTACACATTTTTTATTCATTTAAAATATATAGTTTAATAAATATATTAATTTGAAAAGGAGAGTTAAATATAAAATAGTAAACATAATATTAATGCAATATGTAAAAAAATTATAATATATAATTTAAAATATAAAATATAAATATTTAATGTTGAAAAAAATAAAATAAAATTTAATATTTAATGTCCAATTAAAAAAAAATGAACTCTATTTTTATACTTGACATTAAATCTTAAATTTTATATTTTACAAATTTTACATTAAATTTAAAATTGTACATTTTATATTCATTTGAAATATGAAATATAAAAATATAAAATTTAATTTAAAATATATAATTTAATAAATATATTAAATATTCAACTTAATTTGAAAAGGAGAGTTAAATATTAAATATTAAACTAATGTTAATGCAAGATGTAATTATTTTTAATAGATTTGGCATTGAATTTTTATTTATTTATTGAAGAAAGTAAAAGAATTTACAAGAATAAAGCTACGAGTAGTTACATGGCCAACTAAAAGACCAGACAAACTATACAATATCTAATCATTTCCTTTTTACATTTTAATTATTTTTATCCATTTAAAATATCAAATATAAAATGCAAAATATTAAATATAATTTAAAATATATAATTTTATAATAAAATTATTTTCAAAAATTTAATTTAAAATTTAAGATTTAACGTCAAATATTAAAAAATAAAAATAATTTTGCAAAAATAATTTTATTTTTTATATTTCACATTATATGTTATTTGTTTTTTTTTTTACATCTTACATTAACATTATGTTTAATATTTTATATTTAACTTTCCTTTTTCAAGTTGAATATTTAATATATTTATTAAATTATATATTTTAAACTAAATTATATATTTTATATTTCATATTTTAAATCAATAAAAAAATCTATTAAATAAATAATTCTACTTTTCATAACTGTTTTAAATAAAATTTATATTATAATATTTTTATATAAATTATAAATTAATACAAAAAATAATTTATACAAAATATAAATTGCACATTCATTAATTATAATTTATATTAAAAAATTTAATTATGCCAAAGGCACCCATGCTTAGTATTTGGGAGGTATTTTTGTGTCTGATGGTGTAGATTCATGCACAGGAAATCGCCTACGATCAAATGCATCCAAGTGGCTCAATGATTTTTCTCGGATGGCATAGAGTTTAAATATCTGAGCAACACTTATTGCAGAAGTCGACATCCTTTCAACAACACAACAAAATGCCCGAATTTGTATTAGAAGCAAAATATTGACATCCTTCACAGCACGCCATAGTTAATTTGCTTTGCTTTGCATTTGAAAGAAGAGTCCAGGGGATCATTTTTCTCCTCTGCATCATTGAGAGAAAAACACCAATTTGTGCAAAAACTTGAGGTATGCCACTTGTTGCCCTGATTTTAGCGAGAAACCGTAGGTTTATATGATTTTCTAAATACTTTCTTTTAAATTTGCAAACCCCAGATTCATATAGCATTGTGCCCCCAGCGAAACCCCATTTTTTCGCTTCTTGCCTTCTTGGGATTTATCTCATCCATCATCGAAACTTGATAGCAGGGATTCCCACTTTATTCTTTGGCAGATGCATCAATCTTCTTCAATTTGTTATTGTTATGCAGTGCACAAGAACCATCAATGTCTGAGTGCCTTGCACCTTGCAGATTTGACTGCCCAATTTCTCCATCCAGCAATGGTCTATCATCAAGCCTCAACTCATCCATTTCTTTAGGCTCCTGTAAATTGATATAAAATGCAAATTTTCCATTAATTTTTTTTTTCAGAACCATTTCTGCATATGCTACACTTCAAGGAATTTTTAGATGAACTCCCTCCTAAAAGAAACGTGGAGAAATCATCTCTCTCTTGATCATTGTGATTCACCTGTTGCATGCTTCCATTTCCATAGTTTGTGGTTGAATCATGCAATGTTTGCTCAATAGCTACAATTTGGTTATGAATTGCTACAATAAATCACATGTACCTAGAATAGGAATTTTCCCTTGCATATAAGTTAACACTTGAAGCCGTAGCCTTCACATCCCTTTCAAAATAGAGAACAAAGAACACAACTAGAAGAAAAAATAAAAGCACATTGTAAAATTCTTCTTTGTATTCACTCACAAAAATTACAAACCAGAGAACACAACCAAATGAAACAAATTAAAAAAGGGTAATCTCTTTTTGCACTCACCATAATTCCAAAAGCCAGTGTTGAAATGACACTGTTCCCTATGGCCACAATAGCCTAGTTCACAGTACCCAACTATCCTACAAAGGTCTGTGAAATGCCTCCAATTGAATAGTTACATAAAGTGGTGAAAATTGTAGGCCCTGCAATTGCCCACAACTTCTTAGATTCAATCCAACTCTCTTTCCTAAAACTCTCAAATGTGGATATGGCAGATATATCAATATCAACCTTTCTTGGCACCTCCTAACATCCATTTCCATTGATATGATCTTGTTCTTGCTCTTAAGCAATCAGTAAAGAAGAGTGGAGAGACTCTGCCATGCTCAAAACACTTGCTATGCATTGTCTACTTCCAGTCTAGAAATGAGCACATATATAAAATGTATTGTTCCACTTGGAAGCAAGCGGGTTTGAATTATGAGGAGATCCCTTGAAAGGTAGCTATGGTGTAGGTGCAATTATGTATATATTCATCTAAAAGTAGTACTCCCATCAATTACAATTTGAATGTAGACTTGATGACGATTGGAAATAGCTTTTCAGGACTAGAGTTTTTATATCGGGACTTTGTGAAGCATAGTTAGAACCTGTTGTGTAATTTGTATGCTTATTCATAATAGTTAGAAACTATAAATAGACAATTACTTTCATTTACATCAATTTGCAATGATTCATATATTTGTTTATGATTTCGTTCTTGCTTTAGGTTATTAGCAGTTTAGAATTTAACACCACTAGCTATCTCTTGCTTTAAAATTTCCCATATTAAACTTACTGTTACATCCAGTCTCATGCTATGGTAAGTTGCCAATATGTATGCATGTACAAACAATAATTTAATTTTCCTATCAATTTTAAATGGCTGGTTTATCTAATATTTTCCTTGACAATTCCTAACAGATCCATCCACTCTAAGAACCATTGCCAAAAACATGATTGGAGATGATACATTGAGGATAAATATCCACTTTAGACCATTGGTCTAGTGGTTTGGGCCTTGAAGAGCTTGCTGGGAACTTCCAACAGCGGCCCTTTTCTGTAACAGAGTGATATTTGCACTCCAACACACTTACAACTGGAACCTTCATTAAACTCCTTTTGAGGTGGTTTGCTTTTATGTTCAGTTGGCTACTAGTTCTTGTTATATGTAATCATGTTTGAATGATCAATGATTCATAAGAATATATTTCTTTTCTATAAACATAGTTGCAATTTAATGATCAATATATACTATCTCCACTACTAACATAATTACATTTTAATGTTCAATGTAATCTATCTCCACTATAATCAATGTAAACTATCTCCATAGTTGCATTTTAATGTCCATGTAAACTAGTTGCCTAATGAACTTTCTTGAGGTCAATTAAACAAAGGTACCATGACATTCCATGACATTGTTTGAATATTTAAATGATCATTTTCTAAAAGCATTGCAATTTTCTTTTGTACTTCATCCCATTTTCTTTCAATCATCTATATTGAAACTTTTAAATGCATAATTTTCCTTTCAAACCTTACCCTGTAGTCCATCTCTATCTTCTTAGGAACTGCTTGTGTAATAGAATAAATCAAAATATTATTCCACCAGATATTTAATATAAACTTACTGGAACTGTTTTAATTTTTGCAAAACTTACATCTCCAATCTATAATTGTCAGCCTGTCAACTAACATAAATGCATATTAATCTTAATCTTCACTTCTTGTGTACTAAGAATCCATTGTTACATGTCTTCAGGTACTTCAAAATTTGAAGTCATTTTCGCAATTTAAATTTTTGGCTTTTTCTCTTATCCTTGTTTTTAACACTATTTTTATGATAGTCTTCTGTTATTTTTCAGAGATATTTTTAGCTGAAGCTGTAAATGCACTGGTTGCCATGATATTTTACTATTTAATGTATAGCAACTACAACTAAAGCTGTAAATGCAATGGTTGCTAGAGATATTTTCATACATAATAGTAGAGAACATCTTCATTTTTCTTGTGTATGATGTTAATGTTATGAAACCATTTGATAACCTTAACAACTAGAGTGAGGAATTTTTTAATCAAGTAATTTGACTGAATTATCTAATAATTTAACTTTGCTATTCATTCAAAGGTTTTGTTGACTTTTGCTACTGCTGACCATGACCTTCCATCCAATTTTTTTTGACAGGCAAGACCATCTGATTCAAAAAAAATTCCATTTGTGGTACTTGGAAATAAAATTGACGTGGATGGTGGAAACAGCAGAGTAGTAGGTTGATTGATTCTTACTTTGAAACCTTTGCCAAAGAGGGCTTCATTGTCCAAATTCAAGACTATTTTTTTGCCAATATACTGGTGCTTCTACTTTTAGGATGAAGCAGGCTTTGGAGATCATGAACATGATGTCATGCAGTGGGTGTGCTCTTGATGTTATTACCTATAATACTTGGATAAATGGTCTTTGCATTACAAATATGACTCATCTAGCTTTTAATCTCCTTGAGAGCCTTGTTGCTACAGGATTTTCTTTGAACCCATTCACTTTCAATAAAATTTTGGATGGTCTCTACAACGAATTGCTTGGTCAAGCTGTAACATTATTAGGTAAAGTTTTTAAAATGGGTTTTATCCCTCATACCGTATCCTGTAAGGCATGCTTGATCAAGCTATGATGTGGTTGGGTAAACCTTTGAAAACATTTTTTATTCCCAATGCTGTTAATGATTCCAAAAAGATCTGCCAATATTCCAAAAAAAAGTCACAAGAGAAGGATATCTTTTGTAGTTTGTAATGCAGTTAATGATTAACAGGTCACATAGGCAAGAAGGCACTCAATGCCAAATGTAATGCTTACTGATAATCTGGACGGTCTAATTAGCTTAACTGATATTTATTCTAAGGTTGTACAAGACAAAGACGATTCATATGTTAAACTTAATACATTTTCAAATTTTTACTTGCTATTATCACCTATAAACGAGTTTTATTGCTGTAAATGACTTTTATCACTATATTGTCTTTGGCGTACCCATTGCACCCCACAAGTGCAATTGCTAGTATAATATCTATTTAAAAAAACAATAAAACTACTTCAGTTCTCTATACTTAGTCCCTCTTATCACATTTGTTTCTTTAAAATGCAGTTTAAAAAAAACTAACAGTTTAAATTAATGAAGATGGACAGGTGCATTTACGGAGCTGGATAGCCGCTGCCGTTACTACTTGGAGTTTGGCGTAACAACTTTAATTGAAGTCAAAGAGCAGTGGAAGCCACCCAAACAACAGCAGAAAACATCACACCGCTCGAGTGGCCGAAAAGACCGCCAATAAGACCAGATCTTAAATTCTTAACTTTCGATGATGAATCCACGGTTCAGATTCTGCGCGTGCAATCGGACGGTGACGGTGGCTTTGGATTAGCTGTACATAAAGAAAACATAGAAGTAATGGGGCACGCATCTTTTCTAAATACGTATTTTGATGATGGGAAAAGTATAAAACGATATTGAAATAGGTGGCTTAAATCTAAAAATAAAATTAGAGTAATTCGTTCACACATTTTTAAAAATCTAACGGCTGAGATTATTCTATCCGACAAATTTAACAGGTCTTTATTCAAAATTTTCTTTGTTGTGTGTGTTATACGGGAGGAATTTCCGTGTTCAGATGGCCGGACTTAAACTGCACGCTAATCTACTTTGACTGCTTCTGTGGCAGATACGAGCCCGTTTCTGTAGCCAGCGTCCGTTTCCGTTCCTGTTCAGACAGTAGTCACCTTAATTTCAAATTCAAAACGGTTCCCGCGCGGAAGTCTGGTGGATGATTTGATCGCATAAAACAAGACGTCTGAGAAGAACAGATACGCAAATGGTTGCTGCAGCGGCAAGGTTGGGAAATTTGGAACAGGGTATGAACATCCATTAAGTCACGATGGAAAGGGGATTATAGTCAGATATTACAGTCGGAAATGTTCTGGTACACATGTATGCAAAATGTGGAAGAACATACAAGGCACGTGAGTGTATGCCTCAAAGAAATGTGGCCTCATGGAACGCTATGATTGCAAGATACGCATTT
Source organism: Sequoia sempervirens (assembly GCA_007258455.2). Taxonomy (NCBI): domain Eukaryota; kingdom Viridiplantae; phylum Streptophyta; class Pinopsida; order Cupressales; family Cupressaceae; genus Sequoia; species Sequoia sempervirens. The sequence continues at coordinate 83,701,450 of VDFB02271358.1, read as the reverse complement.
AAAATGTGTGTTGAAAATATTTTAGAAACTATCGACCAAATGCGCAGGTGTAAAGCCAGACTCCGCAACCTTTGCTAGCATCCTCGCAGCCTGCGCCAAAATGGGAGCTTTGGAACAGGGTATGGACATCCATTACAGGATAAACGTTAGAGGAATTTTGTCAGATGTTGTAGCTGCAACTACTCTGGTAGACGTGTATGCAAAAAAGTGTAAGCATAGAGAAGGCACACGAACTGTTCGACAGAATGCCTCCAAAAATTGTTTGATAGAATTCCATGATTGCAGGATGTACAAAATGCGGGAGCACAGATAAGGCACGTGAACTGTTTGAAAGAATGCCTCAAACAAATATGTTCTCAACGCCTTGGTTGCAAGATATTAACAAAATGCATTTATTGAAAATACTTTAGAAACTTGCAACCAAATGCAATTGGCAGGTGTAAAGCCAGACTCTACAACCTTTGCCAGCATCCTTCCAGCCTATATCAAATGGGAGCTTTGGAACAGGGTATGGATATCCATCAAGCATAAATGATAGATAAATTTTCTCAGACGTAGTTGCTACTGTTCTTGTAGACATTTATGCAAAATGTAGCTACATATTTATA
>VDFB02271358.1:83682536-83700742 GCA_007258455.2 Sequoia sempervirens | reverse complement strand
TCGGTGGATCTGCCTCTATTGATGTCCCTTCTAGATGTCTCACCTTAACCAAAACTCATAGATATGACTAATACCTCGATTGTATCTATTGTGGTTCTCTCCTCTTCCTCCACACTTCTTGCCTCATCTATGTGGAGTTCACATCCTCCGATGAAGCAAAAGGTAGAGAGTGGTCCTTCTAGCAATGAAGGACGTAAGAGGATCCCACCTTCTCCGAAAGGTGGTCCCGCGCTGACTTGTTCTATCCTAGTGACGGAACCAACCCAGCTTCTCCTGATTTTGTCACCACTCTTGAATCACTCAATGAGCCTAGTGAATCTCGAGCACAACCTTCTCCATCTGTTGATATGAAACATGGCACTCCTATCAAGTGCATGTTTAACTCTTTGGATGAAGTTCTAGCCTTGTCAGCGATGTTTGTGAAATCATTGACCTTAGCTCCACAAGAGCTTGATGGAGGGGACCTTGCAGGGCCCTCTTCCATAGCCCTTGTTGTGGGAAGGTTGTACGATCCTCCTCTTAACATCCCACCACTACAAAGCTCGTCCTCCTTCCCCCTACGATGATCTGGAGTGGGAAGCGGATGATCTCTTGGTTGATCAGTGTTAGGAGGAGGCCTCTTCTTTACCTTTAGATTAGATTTGTGTGTGTGTGTTGTGATGTGTTCTCCCGTGATCATGCTATGTGTGCCTAGATGACCCTCATCACCCTTGTTGGTGCTTGGATACAGGTGTGGTTTTTGTGTCATAAAACTTCTTCTATTTGTATCATCATTCTTCCATGTTTGTGATTTGATTTTTGATAAATTAGGGATGATGCAAAATATCGGGGGCATTTAGGCTTCCTTTCCATGTTGACCCAAGTTTTTATTTTTACTTTGTCTTCTCATGCATTCTTCACATGGTCTGATATAGTAGGGGGTTGATGACAGTTCATTTTATATACTATGTATTTATTTATTTATTTATTTATGAGCAGTTTTGACCCCAAAATATCAAACTACCCCTGTGCCCTTTGTTCATGTTATCTTTTCTTTTTATCTTTCCCTTTATCTTTCTCTCTTCTTTGCTTGAGTTGTCCCTCTCATGTGTGACAACGCTACTTCTTCAACATTTTGATTTTTAGAAAATGCATTCGTTTCCAATGAAGCTTTTCTTGAGAATCTTCACAAACTTCTTTTCAAGAATCACATTATTGACTTGAAACCATAATCGAAATGTGTTTCCTTCATCATGGGTTCATAAAGAAAAATTTTGAGAACCTTCCTCCAAAGTGGGAAAAATTTTGATCTTCCCCTCACATGGGGGCATATTCTTCTTTTTGAATTCCTTGATGAAGTGAACATCTTTCAAAAGGATTCCTTGATGATGAATTGATCTGAGAAAAGAGACATCTCTTTCGCACTTTCAAACAGTGTGTCCTTTGAGTCAACCCCTTCTTCACGCTAGGTTTCTGAGGGACCCCTTTGAAAATTTTCCAACTTGTTAACAGTTTTTGTGACTATCCGCTTACTTGCCTATGTGGCTATTTTCTGACATGTTTTATCTGCGAGTAAACATTTCACTTCACGAGTGTTCCTATGATTCTGACTATATGGACTCCACTTTCCTTGGGTCTCCTCAATGTGAGATATCTTGGGGAATACCTCCCTGCAGGTCTACAAGCCTATAGGGCACTTCTTTTGAGCTTCCTCCATGCAAGAGATCCTGGGGGTAGCTCCCCTACAGGCCTACAGGTCTGTAGGGTGCTGTCTTTGGGTTTCCTCCATATGAGAGATCTTGGGGGATACCTCCTTGCAAGTCTACAGGTCTATAGGGTGATTTCTTGGGTTTCCTTCATGTGAGAGATCTTGAAAGAAAACTTCCTTGTAGGTTTTCGGGTCTATAGGGTGCTTTCTCACCTTCCTCCATGCGAGAGATCTTGGGGGATGCTTCCTTGCAGGTCCACATGTCTATAAGGCGCTTTAATGGGTATCATCCATGTGAGAAATCTTGGGGGACACTTTCCTTGTAGGTTTGTGGGCCTGTGAGGCACTTTCTTCACAGGGCTTCCTTCATGTGAGATATCTTGGGGGTTGCCTCCTTGCAAGTCCATGGGCCTATAAGATGCTTTCATTCTTCAGCTTCATAGTTCTACAGGGCTATGAAGTCATTTACTTGTCCTGTGCTTTTGAGTTCGCCTGATCGTGGTCTACTTCCTCGATGGTTTAGGTATACATTTCTAAGTCTACTACTTCTCTGATCTACTTTACCAAAGCACTCATTAGTATTTGTGCTTGCTAAAGTGGGGGGAAAATGTATAGGAGCGAATTTACACCCCTTACGCAAATTCCCCTTTTACACTCCCTCACCTTAGAAAACCAAATTTGAAGAAAAAAATCCACCTCAACCTGCCACCTTCATTCCACTAGGCTTTTATTTTGTCCGTCGGCAAAAGAATAACTGCCGAGGATGCCTGTGCAATGCATAGACATCTCTGTGGCACGCAAGCACATCCTTGATGAATTCTTGCGTCTGAAGCCTGTAGAGGCATTACACTTCCCATTGGGGTTGATTTGTAACACCCCTCTACAACCTACTGACCCGAATATCATCATTTTTCTCATTCTCCCTTCAAATTCACTCATTCTTCATGAGTTTCATCCTCTACACAATCTCTTCAAGAATTCTCCAAGCATTCTAGCATTCACTTCTTGCACTCTTAGCTTTCAAGAAACACTTTGCACTCCATAGCAACAACAAAAAACTCCATCAACTCCATAGAGAAAATGTGGAACAAACACCATTGCAGTAGGGAATTGAGTCCTCTCATTTTCTCTTCCATTAGCTAGTGAGCTCTTGGTGGAAGTGGTAAGCTTTCCACTAGACTCTCCTCTACGATTTGGTTGAGTGACATAATATTGTTTTGTAATGTTATTGTGTTCATTTCTTTCATTCTCGTTTATCATACTTCTTCTCCATTATCACTATCTTGGTTGTCCGTGGAGGTGGAAACACCAAAATGGGGGTTTGAGTGAGGCAGACCCCTATACAACCACCCAAAAATTTTCCTCTTTCTTGTGTGCAGGTGGACGTGCTTCTTGGAGCTAGCTGGTGAACATGATCTTTTTTGGGATCATTCTTGTCACCCTAGCTTTAATATACTTACTTTATCATAGTCGTCTATATATTTCTTACTTCATAGTGTTGTTTTGTTACCTTAAAAACCATTAGCTAGGTTGGCTCACCTTGTCTTTTTAGTCCTCTAGTCGTATAGATGCTAGCACACCTAAAAGATGCCAACACACCACACTGTCGTCGCAGAATCACACTTTTGTCCTCGAGCAGAGAGCTACCTGAGACATAGTGTTGAACCTAAAAACTGGGTCGCCTAGCCCTGTTTTGAGTTTCAGGTCTATAGAGTGATTGAAGAACCTTATATTCCTCATCATTCTCATCCCTCATCTCTAAACACCCCTTTAAGCTGAGGTAGGTTAAGGCAGGCTTCCGCTCTTGGCTCTCCATGACCTGGGGCCTTGAATGTGGTTTGTCCCCCTCTCTTACAAGTAGAACATCCAATTTTCAAATGTAGAGGTTGAATTGCTCACCATTATTCTATTTAATAGAGTTACTAATTCACTCAAGTTAGTGATGAAATCAATCCTATACAAGTACTTGGGAAAATTGAGAGAAGAAGACTTAGGAAGTCGCATCCATAAATCATTGCCAGTTTTCATGCATTGTTTTGGTCTCTAGTCAAACAACCCTAGGTATAGATTTTTCTCTGGTAGTTAAGGATATAGTTAAGAACACTAGGATGCCAAAATTCTCTGTAATGGAAGCACCATAAAGATCTTCCAGTACCCTCCCATCTACTTCTATTATCTTTCAGGAATCCTTTTGCTAGTTCTCTCTACATTACATGATCAAATCTAAGCACCATATTGAAGTAGAGAATTTGACAGCTTGATAAATCCCTCTCCACTATCCTATACAAGTACTTGGGAAAATTGAGAGAAGAAGACTTAGGAAATCTCATCCATAAATCATTGCCAATTTTCATGCATTATTTTGGTCCCAGTCAAACAACCCTAGGAATAGATTTCTCTCTAGTAGTTAAGGATATATTCAAGAACACTGGGATGCCAAAAGTCTCTATAATGGAAGCACCAAAAATATCTTCTAGTACTCTCCCGTCTACTTCTATTATCTTTCAGGAATCCTTTTTCTAGTTCTCTCTACATTACATGATCAAATCTAAGCACCATATTGAAGTAGAGAATCCGACAGCTTGAGAAATCCCACTCTACACTATCCTTCTTGCATTATTAGTGGGGTTCACTATGAAGATCCTCTCTCTAAAATTCTTGACATCAACATGTTAAAGATTGGTGTCTTGAATATCATGCTCCAATCAAAAGTGATCTTGGTCTTTAGGTGCATACCTTTGAATTCAAACTTCATCTATGCAATCCTAGCCATTTAAATTTATAGTAAGCAAAACCTTAATGAATATTTAGAAATTTACTATCTTGAGGAATTATTTAAATAGATCCCTACATGATCATGAAATTTAACACAATCACATGCATGAATATCATTTAATACCCTTAAGAGTGATAACATTATTTTTTTTGCAAAAATAATCAACTTTAACACATACCACTCCATTGTGGAAAATTGGAAAGGAGAAATCTTAGAGAGGAACCCAAGGCATGCAACCCATGCGAGAAAAGAGAATATCCCTAACCTTGTGAAAAATCGACATACCCTTTGTTGATGTGTTTTTTATGCACTTTTCAACACAGGCAGTACGTAGGTGCACTACCTCTCTTGAAAGACAATCTTCTACAATCGAATTGTAGAACACTATCCCAAGGTCTCTAATGTCAGGTCTTGACAGTGCTTGGAATATCTCAGTTGTTTGATGTGATTTGCTAGAATCACAAGGTGGACTTATGGATGGATCACAAAGCAAGGGAAGTTGGATCTACAAATGGGGTTCCTGAGATGGACAAGTTATTGTGTTTTGTTGTAGGTTCAAACAGCAGTCTTGAACTCCATTCTTGTCGTTGGATTTAGCTTTACAATGTGCAATGAACCTTGGAATAAGTCACTCATTAAATAAAATGAAAAAGGGCAGGGAAGAAAGGAGGTTCCTAGATCCGCAACTAATTGTGAATAGTGATGATGGAGTTCCTGCAATGGACAGCTTCCTAAAACAATATTCCACTTAACCAGAAATCTCACAGTATCGTGGAACTTGTGCTATCTTCTAAGGTTTGCAAATGTTTTTTCTTTCATTCACCATGTACATGCATGAACAAAGATAAAAGTTTTGGAGCAGCTTTGAATTCAGGCCCAAACTAACTTTACACAGCTATCTACCATCAGCAAATAGCAAAAAGTATGGACTAAGAAGTCATCAACACAGCAGGAATTTTCATGATCACAAGAAAGCATTCCTAAAATCTACCAAAACAAGAAAAAAATTAACTATAACAGCAATAAAACCTAAGTTAAACATCTAACAATGGAAATTGAATCAAGCAACATGTGAGAAACTCAGAAAATACACAATCAATGTCTTTTCCTTATAAATTTCTGCAGCATGTATTTACAACAACTCAACTCTCTTTGCAAATGAGAGGAGAGCTCTATTTATAGTGCCCAAAAATTCAAATGAATGGCCAAGATTAATTCTCTTTGTGTGGCCAAGATTCATTCCAAAATAGGGTTTCACCTACCCCCAATATATCACAATTTAAAATTACATTTTGTCATTTTCCCTACTTTGTCCTCTACTGACGGCACTGTAGCACTTTTGTCTTTTAGTTGATTGTTGTTTTACTGTAGCTAATCTTTAGGGAGATCTTCATTATCAACAGGGTTGTCCTCCTGCTTCTTGGATGCTACATATTCTATGAACTTGAGGATGACCGCCCGGAGCTTGTCCACTTCAATAATCTCATACCTTAGCACTTGATAGCTCCACTCCTTTGTGTTATCCTCTAGCCTTTTCCATTCCTCATCATACTTTGCACCTTGGTCCCAAAATATCTCTAACTGATCAAAGGCATGAGCAGCAAAGCTCATGAATTCCACCGTGATCTCACTAGACATCCTGTCCTCCATCCTCTTCTGGAAGTAGGGCTTCACCTTTTCTAGATCCATCTGTACTGCGGGCATATCATATTTTGTCATCATCTTGAGATAACGAGTGCATTCTACCCTAATTTCCTTTATCCATTCTATATCTGGATCCACCTTGCTCATTATTTGCTCCAACCTTTCCTTCCTATTGCCAAAGTCCCGCCACCATACATCCATCAGCCAATGATCGTCCTTCTTAAATGCAAGCTCCTCTTCCCACATGGCTTCTGGCAATTGAAGGATAGCTTCGATATTTGGGAAGGTGGTGTCGTATGCTGAGGGGAAGTCAGTGCATAGCTTCTTGGTGCCCTCCAAGGATTGTTGTAGGTCCAAGAACTTGTTGGCTGTCCGAACAGCCCGGTTAATCCCCATGTCTCTGATGCATAGGACCTGTCAGAACCAACTCTCCATAGTCTTCTCCAAGTTCTTTCTCCTTTCCATCTTATCAATCTACTCTTTGGATAGTAGCTGGGGTGTGGCTGTGGATGTGGTAGGCAGGTCATCCACTGATGACCACTGTTGGATGTAATCTGTCAAAGCTGCCACCTGTGCCTTGAGCTCATCCTTCGAGATCTTGTCCTACCTTATCAAGTGTACCACCATAGCCACCGACTCTTCAAGGTTCCCCACCTTCCATTCTATGGTGGTGGTTCCTAGATCCATGGTGGAGATGTTGTAAGTCATCCCTTCCTGACCTACCATGGGTGTGGCTATTTGCACAGTTCGAGACCCAGAAGCATCCATCGTTACCTTGGATCAGATCTTAAGATTCTTTTCCTTCTTCGTTGTAATCTGAGCTCAGGCTAAGATGGCTTCTAGTTTTTCCTTTGGGTCCTTCAGTACGGGAGTTCTTCTCTCAAGCTATTTTTCTAACCACTCTAGCACGGCGGACTTACCCTTAGGTGATACATGATCACCCTCACCTCTCTCGGTCAAAGCCTCCATTTCTTTATCTTCTGAGGCCTTCCCTCGCCTTTTGGTTGCATTCCCTTCTTCTTTGTCGAAATCTTGGACAAACACAAGGTGCTTGATAGGGACCTTGGTAGACAGTTTCTGCACGGGACTCTCCTTTCCTGCTATCTCTTCTTTCTTTTCCTCAGCATGCTCAACTTCGTGCACAAGTTCCAGGATTGCTTGACCTCGAGGCCTTGACAACTTGGGTTCCATTCTTAGGTAAATCTTCTCTTTGACTATCTTCTGGTGGCTGTCCTTCTTCGTCACGGGGTGACCTTTCTGCTCCCGCCTCAGTGTCCTTCAACTATCGGGCCAGCTCTTCCTCAAGATCATCGTCAAAGGTTTGCATGATCACCTTACGACTGGTGCTATCTTCCTCATCCCCACTCTTGGAAGAGTTGATTCCTTCCTCATAAGCCACCCTGTCGATGGTTCAATGTTCATACTCTAGGTGCTCGTTGTATTCATCAGCTTCCTCCTCGAAGGGCTTCGAGGCTTCCTGCTCTCATTCCTCCCACTCCTTAGAGATTAGCATGGTGGCTTCCATAGCTGGTGGCCTTTTCGGTGGTTGTGAAGGCTGAGTAGTAGCGAGGACTTATGCAAGGGTTGCTTGAAGAGTGGGATCCATTAGGATCTAGGAGAGCTTGGGGGAAAGATTCTACATATGTCTCGAGAGAGCCTCAGGCATGATGGAAGTGGGAATAGGTGTTGTTACTATTTCCAGAGGGAGTGCGGTGGTTAGTGACATGGCAGCAGAGGAAGGGGGAGTAGTTATGGTAGAAGAGGAGTCAACAATTATTACAGACTCGGCCGGAGGTGAAGGGGCAAGATGGACAGAAATGTCCACTGCTGGCGGGGATGTGGTGATCATAGCTAGGGAGGTAGGTGGTGCAATGGCAGGGGCAGGGAGAGCCAAGAGAGGCTCCAATTGATCTGTATCCTTCGCTTCCTCCTCTTGGGTTGAGGGTTGTTCTGTGGTTCCCCCATTCGTTTGAGCCTTTTGGAAGGTGACCCCCCCGCTTCTTTCCTTGTATAGACCTTGGGGTCAGGAGACTGTTCCGCTTCTGTCTCTTTCCTCTTCTTGGATCTGGTGACCGGCGGAGACTTAAAGGTCCCGCCAGTCGAAGCGGCGGTAGCGGCATCCTCTGTGGCACTTGGCTCACTTTTCAACCCTTCATAAGTTAAAATTACTCCTTGCCGCTTTAATTGAGCTACTTTCCCATCGACCCATTCTTTGGTGTGGGCCAAGATTGGCTTGGTTATAATGTCGAGGTCATCGACCTCCTGCTTGTCCCAATCGATTGTCAATATTGGAAAATTGATGACTACAGGGTACCTAGGGTGCATTATGGTGCTCTCATCTTCCTCGACCTAGTCTGGTATGGGGAAAGGCTGCACCTTTCTTATGAAATACACAGTCATGCGCATATAATTCCTTGCCCGTACCTCCTTATCATCTTGGCAGTCTTCCCAAAAATCCTCGATATGGTGAAGATGGGCATACCCCAGCCCTAGCACCTTTCTTATGTGGCCATATGGGTCTATCCATGGGTGAGCAGTGTGTAGGTGAAAATGGTAATCTTTTAGTTCCTTCTCAGAGTTACCAGCACACTGGGAAGTTTGTAGTTGGTACACACCCTAGCCAAGAGTCATGGGATAGGAGATCCCTGCTATGTGTTTGCTATTGAAGATTTCCTGTATGTGTTGGAGCTGCCGAGAAAGCTCCAGAAGGATGATTCGGTCATTGGGGTATCGAGGCAACTTGTTTGGCTTCTCGGTGAAGCCTTGGGCACAGATGTACGTGAACTTTGGGTATTGAATGAAGAGGAAGGCATATTGCTTTAAGAATGCCCAAGCACTGTGGGAGACCCTCCTTTCAAAATCTCCAGCAATCATTCTAATAATATGGCCGATGAAGGCGTCATTCACTCTGCAGTATTCCCTCTTGAAGTTTTTGTACTAGAACTACGGGTACCTATCATAGGCCTTGAGTCTTCGCCCATGCTCCTGATCAGGTGCCACAAACAACCCATTGTACTGCCTCCGGACCACCAAGGAGTAGACGAGGTAGGAAGTCATATAGAACTTGGATCTCTTCTTTACATCAACGAACTGCTCATGGAAGCAGTTGCTTATGATTCCTCCCCAGTAGAATGAAGTCTTTGTGGTAACGTCCTCATTCCCCTGAAGGATCTGCTCAATGAAGTACACCATCCATTCTTGAAAGAAGGCAGCCATAGGGAGACCCATGACCCTGCTTAGCATCGTGACCAAGTCGTGGTAATCTTCGTGAAAGTCACTACAGAAGAGTTCCAAAGGAACCTTCGTAGCACTGCCCCGCTTTTCTTTAAGCCAATGCTAATTTATTGACCTTCTACAGCCTACCAGATTGTCATCCCATGTTGCCTGGCATTCTTCTATGGTGGGGACTTCCATCTCTTTAACAGTGGGGATATGGAAATTTTTTGTGATTCCTTCAGGTGACATGTCAGGAAGAATGTTTCCCTCCCTGTCAATAATTGTCCTTGTGTCGGGTTGATACGCCTCCCGACAAGCCATGACTAATTTGGGGGCCATGAGGGATGGAGGGAATCCTGCAACCTTTGTGATTCCGCTTTGCCTTATCAATCTTGCATTCTTGGTCATTCGATTAACCCTGACCCTTTGTGTGAATTCGTCAATATTGACATGGCTGATGTTAGTATCAGTGATCTCCTTCCAGTCCGTGGTAATCTTTGAGTGGAGTGGCTCACCCTGGAATTGGTATTTCATTTGGTCCTTGTCTTCTTTCCCTCGAGGAGTCTTGCCCGACTTCTTTCCTTTGTCCTTTTCAATGGCTGCTCCTGAAGGTCCCGAACCTGATTCCATATATTCTGCAAGCAAAAGAGTAGTCAGTGAAATTGATCATGAAAACATCCATGTTAGTTGAAATCCCAAAGATGAAATACATTTTAAATAATCTATCAAGCATAACATGATACTTTATCTCTCGATGTCATCGATCTTTTGATTAAGGGCATTTGGACAGTTCGGGCCCAGAAGGCCGAACTTCCCTGGCAAGAATGTCATTTTGGAAAGGCAAATAGGGCAGAGGGCTCCCATTGATTCTCCCTAATCGAATCTGATAATTTAAAAGGTTTGCAATGAAGAAGACCAAGATTAAGCACATGGGTCGAGCTCAGATTTTGAATTAGGCCCATTTAGATTGGTTTAGGAGAACTCAGAGGTACAAGGTCAGAAAGCCATCAGGAGATAGCCGTTTGGGACGGTAGATCGAAAACAAAATTCTGGAGATGAAACTCTAGGGTCTGGGGTCTGAGGTCTGAAGGGCTGCAGGGCGGTCAGAAGATTGTAATTTACTTAAGGGCCTGGGTCAGAGGCACCGGGAAGCCGTTCATCCCCCACCATTTAGAACTGCTATTGTTGGGCGAAAGTCCGGAGGGGGCGGCCCAGCGGTCAGGGCCCGACGCGAGTGTCGGCAGTCACAAGGGAAGGCAAGTAGGTGTAAGGTCTCTGCTATGGGGTGAGGTCTTGGCAAGAGATGAAGGTCTCGTCGACAGCCGAGAGCAAGACCGGACCCGGCACAAGGGTCCGCCGTCGGATTTCGTTTTCAGGCCTGCGGCGATCAGAAGGGCAGAGCTCGGAGCTCGGAGGGGCGGGTGAGATTTTCCCCTTGGAACGACAGATGAGGAAAGGACTCCCGGATGGCAGAGCCCGGAAGTCAGACGAACGCCGAGCATGGATGACTTGGTTCTACCATATGCATATTTCATCTGTAGTTTGCTATATTGCCCCATTGAATCAATTGACTTATGCATTTTTCATGTCTGGGTCCATATCGACATAAGTCCATGACTATCTTCCCGACACCCATGTTGTTTTATTCTAACATTTGCATGCTACAGGTTTTATCGGCATAACTCCTTTGATGTCCCGATGATCACAAGTCTTGTGCATTCACCTATCGGCAGAGGTTTCGTTGTCGGGGTTGTGTCTTATTGAACTCAGTTCATCTCCTAGACTTGTACATATGGGTCCTCGGTGAGATTTGGGTTATCGGCAATAGTCATGGTGATTTTTTTTTGTCATGCCAACCGGCATGTAAGGGATGCATATCGGGGGGAGTCATTGCTATTGTTGTAAGGTCTTGGTGAGAGACCTTTGGTCTCACCAACCTTACACATGGATTCCCTTTGAATATACTTTCGGTGAGACTATGGTGGATTCTATCGGCATAAGGTTTGTCATGTCCTGCTGAATGACATTCGGGTTTCGTTTCGGCCAAGCATGAGTTTGTAGGAGGTCATAACAAAAAGGTCAGGTCTTGCCTATAGGTAACGATGCCTTTCGGTATGAGATTTGCTTTCTCTTGGCGAACAAAGGGCTAGCTCAAGGTGGCTTTCGGTGAAACAAGAGCACTCTACATGAGGTTTCCCCAACATCATTATGTCTCGCCGATATCATGATGAGGTCTTCGTCAGTAAGAAAGCCAAAATGTCTTGGCGAAAGTGAATAGAATAAAACATAACTGCTCGGTGTAGCTTATTTGTTTCAGTGTATAGTATTGGCGAGGTGCTCGGGGTCTTAGCAAATGGAATGATGAAGTCACCCTGTCGGCATGATAATGGGGTTGTTACAGCGACACGTGAATAAGTGGGTGCCCTCGGTGAAACATTGTATGATCGACATAGGGTCTCCCTGATATCTAAAAGCTATAGCGAAGCGGGTAAAATGGATTATGTATCTCAGTGAGAGTCTTCTTTTGTCTTGGCGACCAAAAGTTTCAGTCGTTGTGAAAATCTATCTCGAAGAAAGGTCTCACCGGCATTCAAATGTCCTGCCGACTGTCAAGCTGCGGACTGGGCCCAGAGCCGGCGTTGGCCGTCAGATTTTCTCATCTCATGTTCTCGACAATGGGAAAATCAGAGCTCAATGGATGGAAGGCTGGGGAGGATTTCTTTTTGAAACGGTGATCATGGGACATAGCTTCAGAGGGCGGATCCCGATACGGTCAAGGTCATTCAAGGTTCAATAGAATTTTCCAAACGGTGAAAGGAAGCCCAAGACCTGGGCGGCGAAAGGATGTCATGCACTCGCCAAAAGAAAATGATATCATCGCGATGTCCTAGTGAAGGCATAATGTCTTGCCAAAGATGATGGGTCTAAGGGCAGTATAGAGGGAGCCCTCGGCATAGGATTCTAAGTCGGGGAGAGGTCTCACTAACCAGGCGAAGTTATGCCGAGAGAGGGAGCCTTTGGCGAGAGATGAATATCTCCCCGACGGAGAATGAGGGGGGGAATCCCAAGAGCAGAATCCCAGATACCCAGGCCCGAGAGACCCAAAAGCTGCTTGGTCATCTATTTTGCTAAGTCACCACCGGCAAGGGGAGCATCCGGGCCTGAGGGTCATGAATGCCCCTGCGAAGAACGGCCACGTGGAGATAAAGCTCTGAATTGGTCAAGAGGATGCTGCATTGGTTTACTCAGTTTTTGAGGACATGGGTTTTGTTTGTTGTGCCATATTTTATCATTCTCATGTCGTTTTGATGGTTTTTGTTCATTTTAACCCGTAGAAATCATGAAAACAATGTTTAGGAGGGCGAACGAAGGACCTACCTCGAACACTCGATGCGGGGAGGTGTGGGATCCACTTACAATCGATGAGATGATGGTGAGAGTGATGAGCATGACGGTCTCAAAGATGGTGGGCTCCTCCAGCAAGTTCTCTGATCACTCTCGCCATTAATGGCCTCACTAAATGTAGGTATGGCAAGGCAAGGAAGTTGGTGAATTTGAATTCATCAACAGCGGTGGGAGACCCAGGGTCTGGAAGGCAGAACTCTGCTAGAGGTTCGCCGTGAGGAATAGAAAAACACTCACGGAACCCCAGGAGCGGAACTCTAGAGTCCCAGGCCCGAAGGGTTAGACAGTTGTCAAGATTTCCATGGATTTTAGTAGATGGTGAACGAGGGTCAAGACCCCAGGGTCCAGGAAGATGCAAGCCGAGCATCATTTGAAACGGTAGGTGCAACGAGGAAACCTGGCAAAGGAAACCTGAACAACCGAGCCCGACAGGGCTTGGGGCCGTTGGCAGGGGAAAATTGCCAAAGAGACTCTGTGAGGCATCAGAACCTGACAAAATTAAAAGGGGAAGGTACGGTCAACTTATGGTGAGACTTTGAAGCAACATTGACCATCTGGGGCACCAAAAAAATGAGGCACACAAAATGAGGCAGTGACAAAAATGACCCGACAAGGCAAAAGAAAAGAGGGTCCCCATTCGAAATGGGGCGTGTGTGCCGAGGGCACAACACCCTTGACCTTGAGCAATTAGTTAGTACCCTTGGAGAAAATACAACAAGAACAACTCTGTGAAAATAAAATTTTGTGAGAAAAGACCCAAGAAAAACCTTACCCAATCTTTGTAAAAAAGACCCCTCACTCAACCTCATTCAAAAAACAAATTATGAAAAAAAAAACTTTTGTAGAAAACAATAAGGGGTAGGGATAAGGCTAAGCACACCTCAAAACTCTATAAACATGAAAAAGAAAAAACTATCCTCCTTTATGGAAAAATGACCCAAGGTCGAATGACTACTAAAACTCCACAAGATCCATGTTTATGGGGAAAACAAGAGGTTGGGACAATTGTGAGAAATAATGGATAGAATGGATTGGTCGAAAGACCATTAAATCCACACAATGTGGAAACTCTACAAACAAATGAAACTTATCGTTATGTGAAAAAATAAAATGACTCAACCTTAGACAAAGGATAGGGTGTTTTGTGCATTTGAAATTCTACAATTTAAAGTCAATGACTTAATACACCATGTGCAGTGGTAAAATATTGGAAATTTGTGGCAAAAATTAAAGAAAACTAATTACAAGGAAATGACCCCACAAATCTCTGCAAAACCAAGAACTAGACAATGGAAAATACTACAACACAAATATCATGATAGCTTGATCTATCTAGACTTAGGTTTCACCAAATTTATTTTTGACACCACCAAAGAAACTTACTCACTCCCAACATGACTCATTATCCACATAATAAGCATTTAAAGATAGGCAATGGCATGATTCACTACTCATGTGCCATGGTAAGCTAAAGATAACAAGATTAAAATCAGTTCAAACTGTCATTATCCCATTGCTAAACCTAGAATATATGAAAGGAATTTGACATTTTTGTAGAATTCAAAATGAAACAATATATATACCAAGATCACTATTATATATAGAGATAGAAGGAAATAGAAGTTCATTTTCATTTTTTAACTTGTAAGAACATAATTGATTGCTATATTTATGTTTTTATTTTCTTTATCAATACAATATTTTTTATCATTTACAAAAATTTTAACCTGTGTATGTGATTCTTTGAGTTCAAGTTCTAATCTCTAGAAAGTTGGTCACTCAATTAGAGAAGAACATCATTTTTATAGATCAATATTTGTATTAAGTATTTACCTTTATGTGTATAAATGCACATGTTAAATTAAAATCTATGTTTTAAGTGAATTGCATGTCAAGTTTTATACTATTTATTTTGTGTCAAGTGCACCTATAGGTTAGTTTTTAGGTTTCATTTTCAATATGTTATAAATCTTTTATTTCTTTGAAATTTTTAAAATTAAAAGGAACATAAACATCAAAATAATAATTTATTTTTTAAAAAAATTTCTCATTCAATTTTGTTTAATTAAATTGTTTGAATCAAGTATTAGTTACTATCTCAATAGACTAGGAAATTTAGGCCTCATAGTTTGATAAAGTGTGATGTTCTTTCTATATTTCAAATATTTATCTTTCTAAGTAATTCTATAGTTATATTTAAAACTTCAATATAAGCATATTTTCATTATATAGTTTAAAATTTTCAACTATAGAAAATAATTTCCTTCCAAGAACTAGCTGAATAGAATAATTAAGAGTAGAAAGATTACTAGGATAACTTGTATTTATCCATCTATTGTAGATAGCCTTTGGACACCACCGAACTTGACAAAGTTGATAATTTGTTAAAGTACAAGGTTTGATGACACCTCATCACTTTGGGTTGGGTGTTTTTCTAATGCAAGAAGGAAGACATCTTACTTTCATAAGTAAGGCCCTATCTAGAAAAAATATCACTTGCTCCACCTATGAGAAGGAAATTCTTTCCCTTTCACATGTCATCCTAAAATGGAATTCATATCTTATTGGTACACACTTAGTCATTAAAAATAACAATCATAGACTCAGTATTTTTTGGACTAGTAAGTATCTTCTCCCAAGTAATAGAA
Organism: Sequoia sempervirens; assembly: GCA_007258455.2. Classification (NCBI taxonomy): domain Eukaryota; kingdom Viridiplantae; phylum Streptophyta; class Pinopsida; order Cupressales; family Cupressaceae; genus Sequoia; species Sequoia sempervirens. Next base: position 83,685,366 of record VDFB02271358.1, on the reverse strand, counting down.
GTGGGTCTCTAAGTTTTTAGGATATGACTATGAGATTACCTACAAAAATGCCATTACAATGTTACAAAAAATTCCTTAAAATGTTAGTTTGAAGATAATCCTAGACTCTAAGTGCCTTTTGATTACCCACACCAACTTGGCTCAATGACTTACATTTTGATGTCAACAAGATAGCCACATTCAACATCTCATCTAGTAGGTTTATGCTCATCTAGATTTTCAAAGAAGAAATATTTATCAAATGGATATCATTTGTGATATAAAGATCATCTAGTGTTGGTCACATAATTAAATTTTCAATATACATCTTCATTTGAATGTCATGCCACCTCCTTTACTAGTAACTTTGTGTTCCTTAAAACACATGAAAGAATATGATTTTTTTCTAAGAAAGTATAAATAGTGACATCAATTAGTTTGTATCAAAATGTGAGATCTGTTAATGCAAAAATAAAAATAAAAAATTCCAAGTTCAACAAATTGTAACCATTGTTGATTCCTATCAAAGTGGGAATAGATATTTCATGGACTTCATTGAAGGCCTTTGAAACTATATTGGGAAATTAATCACTCTAGTAGTGGTCAATCACCTATCCAAATATGCATATTTTTATGCCTTACCCCATCCCTAGTATGCCTCTATGATTACTCATTCTTTGACCAAATCTTGCACCTTCATGGTATTACCTCCTTTTGTTGTTAATAACCATGATTCAATTTTCACTACTCACTTCTGAGAATTTTTTCCCAATACTATGGTACCCAAGTTAAAATAAGCTCTACATATAATCCCCAAGGCAATTTGGCCAAATTAAAATTATCATAAATTCTTGAAGACCTATTTGTTTTATAATATGATTTCATTAAAAAAATATCATTTATGTATTTATTTTCTATATTTCATATTTATAGCTAATATATTATAGTGGGGAACATTACATAAATGAAATAATTAATGGTAAATGTTGAAGCATAATACATTCGAGGATGTAAAGGTAAATGAATATGAATTTTTGGGAGTGATGGGGGAAGAAATTGGGAAGGGAATATACAAAATAAAAAATAGGATAGGAAAACAATATAATTGGTGATGAGAGGTGGGAAAAAGTCTTTGGCATGATGTCTATATTTCTTTCAATTTATTAGCATCAAAACCCTATACTAATATAATGAGAGAAGAAAAATTAGTTGACAATAGACAATCATGAGTGAGGGAAATCGGGAACTAGTTAACACTTCTATATGGATTTTTTTTTTTAGCATAATTTAATATGACCATTTGAGAATGAGAAAAGGTAAACCTAGGGTTAGTTTTATGGCTATATGAGATTTTGAACATTTAAAAATTCAAAGTGGATGCTAGTATCCCACTATCTATTTGTTTAGGTCACCAATGTCTGCTATTTTGGTGTTCAAATTTGAATTATGACTTTAAAAAAAAAAAAAAATGATTTTAGGTGTCAAAATAGGTTTGAAGTTAGTTACAAATTGAAATCAAATGTCAAGAGAAGGCCTAGAAATATGGTAAATGATCATTATAAAACATCTATGAGAACATAAACTAAATTGAGAGAAAAAATATAAGGAAAAGATTATAAAATAGGTAATATTTTTACTTCACTATAGTGTATATGGGTAAGTGCACCAAGATGGTTCCCAAAAAGGGGGGTTAAGTGGCCACTTTTTTTCTGAAATCAAGAAATGTTGACCTTGGACGTGAAATTGAGGATAGTTGCACTCAAAATTTTGAGATGGAACAAAAATAAGCATTGAACTGCTCTAAGTCTACTTTCTAAACTACTAATTTATTTTTAAAATGGTTGAGATTAAGGGGTTCAACAAAGGGATGTACACAAATCGGTGTTGTTTTTGTTAGAAAAACATAACATAGCAACTCTTGTACGACCTGAGCACGGTGACCCTTTTTTTAGTATTTTTAAAATTGCTATAGTCAGAACTTAGCTAACAGCATCTAGTTGGTGCATAATTTTTCTAATAATTTTTTAATGAATATTTGATTTTTTACTAATTTTCTAAGTGGGCACTTCCTAAAAAGTAGAATTTTGGTTGTGCTCCCCCTACAAATTTTGGAAAGTAATAGATTTTTCTAAATTTTTATTTTTTAAAATTTGTATAATGGAGTCTAGTTTCTAAAATTGTAATTTATTTGAAATTTTGACGAATGGTTAATTTATAATGAAAAAAAAACCAAACACTTCTTTTTGAAAAAAAATAGACATACAAACAAAAGAAATTATGGATGAAAGCCATCACATTGTCAGAAAGTGAAAAACATTATATCGTTGGAAAGCTAAGAGAGAACTTAACATTACCCATGTGTTTGATTTCATCGATATTGAACCAAATGCAATCCTGATGGTGAGCACGAACTCGATTATGTGAAAAATTGTAGAATTTGCAAAAAACACGTCTTTGGTGGTTGGGAATGCCCTCCAAACCTTTGGGTTGGTATTCAAAGGCAAGTACCAAAGCCAAGGCTCAGGGATTCCCAAAGAAAAATATAACGCGAGCACGTTATAATGAGAGCGCGTTGTAACGAGCTCGCGTTATTTACTAGTTTTCACTTTTTTCTTCTCCACGGAACATTTCTAGAAACAAATAACATGCTCACATTATTTATTCCTTTAGTTAAATGCCAATTTTTTTAATGTTTGTTCATATATTTGTATGTATATGTATGTTGGTGTGTCATGGATGTATGTATGCCTATATGTATGTATTTATGCTTATGGGAGAGACGACAAGAGAGGGTGGGAGTGGGAGAGAGTGTGGGAGGGTGGGAGAGTGAGAGAGGATGGGAGAGTGTGAG